>JAGDYQ010000120.1:2012939-2743808 GCA_021962125.1 Bulinus truncatus
TTTTATTTTTTGCTATTGCCACGTTATTTGTAATTTTCCCCACCAAAATTTACGCTTCGGTTGGGAATGCAGGGGAGGAGTGGGAAATGGGGCCAATGTCACTTTGCCTTTTGATAAAAAAGATAAACCCTAAAGAGAAACATCGCCAAGTGCAAACACAGGTAATACAACAAACAACATATCAGCCAAATTTCATTGCGTTACGTTTGCAGTTTTTGTTGCCACAAATTCTTTTAAGTCGCTACATTTGTTTGGGAAACGCGATATTGGGAGAATTTTAAAAAAAAAGATATTTTGCCAAAATGGCTTAGATTTTTACCAATATTTGCATACATTTCATTGACTAAAATAAAACAACATATGCGCCAAGTGGGTTAATAATTACATTTATTTCTTTCACCCACGCTTTTATGTAGTAAATAAAATGGATATAATTGATTGTATTATCTGTGCCATCAAGATAAAAGTCTATTTATTATTTTTTTTTTATATTTATTAAAATTGCACAAGTATTTATCTTGATTTTTGTTTGAATATTTAATAAGTGGAGTGCATAGAATAAAAAAAACATTTGTTGTTTTATATTACCTTAAACTTTATACTGTTAAAAGAACTTCACTTGCTTTTGTTGGTAAAGTTGATATACAATTTTAACAATAACGCACCAAGACTAAAATTAAAAAAAAAAAAAAAACTTCATTTCAGAGCTCAACTTAAGAAGCCATAATTTATTTCAGCCATTTTTCTCTTCAAATCAAAAGTATCAAAAGTTTAATTAGCTTCGGGACTCAATAAGTATTACATTAATTGATATGAAAGTTTAAAAAAAATTTTTTGTCATCAATAACACACAAATGTTACACATTTCAAATCAATAGGACTTATAGAAGTTCTTGAACATTCATTTTAAATCTCTCCCCCCCCCCATCCCCCCTTTCTCAAAAAAAAATAAAGACACAAACTGTCTATTGCACAGTCATTGTAGTAAAATCTTATAAAAATGACGAAAAAAACATTGCAACTTTGCCAATAATAGAGATTTTTGGTATAAAATTGGCTGTTCTCTTATATTTTATTTAAAATAAACTATTACTCGAACCTGTAGCGAAGTTGGTAACATTTGTTTTTTGTTTTTTTACATTTTGTTGACAAAAGCATACGTTGGGTACTTTTTTTTTCAAATAATGCATCTGTTCGACTTACTCTAACACAAACAAAACATTGACATTTTAACTCTAACATAAAACAAACATTGACATTTTAACTCTAACATAGACCAAACACTGACATTTTAACTCTAACATAGACCAAACATTGACATTTTAACTCTAACATAGACCAAACATTGACATTTTAACTCTAACATAGACCAAACATTGACATTTTAACTCTAACATAGACCAAACATTGACATTTTAACTCTAACATAGACCAAACATTGACATTTTAACTCTAACATAAACCAAACATTGACATTTTAACTCTAACATAGACCAAACATTGACATTTTAACTCTAACATAGACCAAACATTGACATTTTAACTCTAACATAGACCAAACATTGACATTTTAACATTTTTTCGTGATGTTTTTTTTTCCAGCTGCCAATCCTTAAATGTAAATGATTCTTTATATTTTGCCATTGCACAACAGAGTTTGATGATACAACATTCACCCAGAGCTAGATGATACAACATTCACCCAGAGCTAGATGATACAACATTCACTCAGAGCTAGATGATACAACATTCACCCAGAGCTAGATGATACAACATTCACCCAGAGCTAGATGATACAACATTCACCCAGAGCTAGATGATACAACATTCACCCAGAGCTAGATGATACAACATTCACCCAGAGCTAGATGATACAACATTCACCCAGAGCTAGATGATACAACATTCACTCAGAGCTAGATGATACAACATTCACCCAGAGCTAGATGATACAACATTCACTCAGAGCTAGATGATACAACATTCACCCAGAGCTAGATGATACAACATTCACCCAGAGCTAGATGATACAACATTCACCCAGAGCTAGATGATACAACATTCACCCAGAGCTAGATGATACAACATTTTAGTTTTAGCGGTGACCAAAGATATACGAGACAAACGTAGCTGACTGTTCAGGGGAAGGAGAGGTGGTGGGGGTTGATCACAGATTTTAAGAATGAAAATAACGTCTACATATTAATTCACTGTAACATCAAAAACCTGGCGCAACACTGCCCAAAAACACAATACTAATAGAATACACCTAAAGACAGCATTAACATAATTAAACACACACCTAAAGACATCATTAACAGCACACCTACATTAACATTACATCGATAGAAAGAATTAACAACACACCTACAGATACCATTAACAACCCACCTACAGACACCATTAACAACACATTTATAAACACCATTAACAACACACCTACACACACCATTTACAGCACACATGCAGACCCCATTAACAGCACACCTACAGACACCATTAACAACACACCTACAGGCACCATTAACAACACACCTACAGACACAATTAGCAACACACATACAGACGCCATTGACAACACATCTACAGACACAATTAGGAACACACCTACAGACACCATTAACAGCACACCTGCAGTCACCATTGACAACACACCTACAGGCACAATTAACAACACACCTACAGACACAATTAGCAACACACATACAGACACCATTAACAACACATCTACAGACACAATTAGGAACACACCTACAGACACCATTAACAGCACACCTGCAGTCACCATTGACAACACACCTGCAGTCACCATTGACAACACACCTGCAGTCACCATTGACAACACACCTGCAGACACCATTAACAACACATCTATAGACAGCGTTCACAACACAAACACTGAAATCCTTGATAGCACGCATCCGTCAAAACCCTCAATAAACATATTAATACATTAAAAGAAAATTAAAATATTAATGCAGTGATTAGTTTTTATATGGAAACTGTTGTTATGTGAGTGTAAAATATACCTAACACAAACATATTAAATGGTTGAGCAATTGTGAACAAAAGTCCTGAAATTAGTGACAAAGAAATCCAAACAAACTTACAAACTTTACAACATAAGAGCTGAATTACATTTCCGTTTCCCTCCATAACAGTTGGCTTTGAGATGTCATACATTATAACATACAACTAATAGTGAGTGACGTTATCTCAGTAAATATCATAGAGCAATATGTTATATTTAACTGTGCCATTATCAGAAATGGATATTTCACATTCTAGCTACTCACAGCATTTTAATCAGAATTATTCTATTTAAATTTTAGAAGTAGGTTTGTCTGAATAGAAATAGAAATAAAGATTTCATCTGAAAAAAATGAATCCATTTGAAGCAAAAAAAAAAAAAAAAATTAGCCAAAAACAGTAAAGTTTCTTATTATATTAAAATAATATCTTTTTGAATGAATACGATTTATGACCAATTCAATAAAATGTATGACCAAATCCATAAAATGTATGACCAAATCAATAAAATGTATGGCCAAATCAATAAAATGTATGACCAAATCAATAAACTGTATGACCAAATCAATAAAATGTATGACCAAATCAATGAAATGTATGGCCAAATCAATAAAATGTATGGCCAAATCAATAAAATGTATGACCAAATCAATAAACTGTATGACCAATTCAATAAAATCTATGACCAAATCAATAAAATCTATGACCAAATCAATAAAATGTATGGCCAAATCAATAAAATGTATAACCAAATCAATAAACTGTATGACCAAATCAATAAAATGTATGACCAAATCAATTAAATGTATGGCCAAATCAATAAAATGTATGACCAAATCAATAAAATGTATGGCCAAATCAATACAAATGAATTAATAGAGAGTTAAGTGAATGAATTTGTCCGAATGACCTTCACCTACCTGAACTGTGGAAGATAAATTTCCTAGGCTCCTGGTCAGCATCGTCTGCAAACTCCTCATCATCTCCACGTAAACTCCTCATAAACTCCCTTATCTTCTTCCTGATGGTAGAATTGTGGACCGTGGTCACCTGGTGGTCTGCCACTGGCAGGCCCTGCAGTCTGGCGTGACGCTGAATCCTATGTTTCAATTCGGCCACTGCCACCTGGTGCTCCTCTGGCACGGACAGTCCTGGCTGGGACACATCCTGGCGCCGGTGAATCACCTTGGAATGTATCCTGGATAAACTGAAGGCACACAGGATGAGCAGGACGGTGAGCAGGTGGTGAGGGTGAGCAGTCGGGAAGGAGCAGAACGCAGAGCAGTTGGCACAACAAGAAGACCGTAGCTTCATAATAGGTTGATTGTGTTGTATGGGGTGTGTGCTCAGTTCGAGTGTTACGTCAGCGGTGACACACCAAGAGATACAAAGCTATTGTTTATTGTATCATGCACAGTTGTAACAAAAGACATGCACAAATATACAAAGCTAATCTTTATTTCTTCGTACACAGTAAAAGCCACTTGCGACTTGATCTGTGGATGATAAATGTAAACAAAGTAAACAATAGTGTCATACTCAGATGGTTGATCTATTGTATATTTTCTTTAAATATATTTTTTATAGAATCTAATTGTATATATATATATTACTGATGGATAGACACTCTTGAAGACATCACTTAAACTGACTTTGTAAAGAAAACTTGCAGAAATGTTATAATCCCTTGACACTTAAAAATACTTACAAAATAATGTTTCTTTTTTAATCAACTTCATTTATTCAGATGTTACATTTACGTCTGCGCTCTACACTCTACATTCTACACACTACATTATGTTTATTAGAATTTGAGAATAGGTAAATAACACATGATTTTGAGCACAGAGTAAGTATAACACATGATTTTGAGCACAGAGTAATTCTATAACACATGATTTTGAGTAGAGAGTAAAGTCTATAACACATGACTTTGAGTACAGCGTCTACAACGTGTTACCATGAGTAGTGAGAAGTCTACAAATTTGAATGGAAAATTGCTTTGAGTTTGAGAGTAGGTCTACGTCATTGTATGTTATTTACAATGTAAGCTGTGGACTATCACTACCAAGTCCAATATATGTCTTGTCTATCTAACCCCTCCAGACAACCCAATAATAAAGTCAGTTAAAAATACATTGGCGGTATTCAACTAGCCGACACGGGTGACTAAGAAACACCACCTCCCTAAAGAAGAAACTCCAAACTCTGTAAAATTCCTCCCCTCCTTGTCATTAGTCTTTTTAAAAAAAGTGGAGGGGGGATAAAGAGCAAATACACACGCAGCTTTATGTCTTTAGTGCAAAATATGTTAACTTCATCGTCTGCAGCTCTATGGAAATACACCTAGTTAGATGACGTATAGCCGTACCCATCTGTTGATTGGAAGATATTTTAACCATTTCATTCATCCAATGAAACGTTAGCTCTCTCAGGTCCAGTCAATTGGCTACCGTACATTTACAAAGTTTCTTAGAATTCACGTTGACTTTGTTCTAGTACGAGGATAACTTTGTTGGTTGATATATAACAACGACAATAAAAATAGCGGAAATCGAACTGTTAAAACATATGCCAGTGTCAAAACTGGTCAAGAAATGTAACTGTTTAAAAGTGAAACAACTGGTCACGAAATGTAACTGTTTAAACATATGCAAGTGAAACAACTGGTCACGAAATGTAACTGTTTAAACATATGCCAGTGAAATAACTGGTCAAGAAATTTAACTGTTTAAACATATGCAAGTGAAACAACTGGTCACGAAATTTAACTGTTTAAACATATGCCAGTGAAACAACTGGTCAAGAAATGTAACTGTTTAAACATATGCCAGTGAAACAACTGGTCACGAAATGTAACTGTTTAAACATATGCCAGTGAAACAACTGGTCACAAAATTTTACTGTTTAAACATATGCCAGTGAAACAACTGGTCACGAAATGTAACTGTTTAAACATATGCCAGTGAAACAACTGGTCACGAAATGTAACTGTTTAAACATATGCCAGTGAAACAACTGGTCACGAAATGTAACTGTTTAAACATATGCAAGTGAAACAACTGGTCACGAAATGTAACTGTTTAAACATATGCCAGTGAAACAACTGGTCACGAAATGTAACTGTTTAAACATATGCCAGTGAAACAACTGGTCACGAAATGTAACTGTTTAAACATATGCAAGTGAAACAACTGGTCACGAAATGTAACTGTTTAAACATATGCCAGTGAAACAACTGGTCACGAAATGTAACTGTTTAAACATATGCCAGTGAAACAACTGGTCACGAAATGTAACTGTTTAAACATATGCCAGTGAAACAACTGGTCAAGAAATTTAACTGTTTAAACATATGCAAGTGAAACAACTGGTCATGAAATTTGACCACCAGTTAAAATGCTTTCAAAAATTTCACACTGACTTTCTATTTTTTGTCACATTACCTTCATTGTCAAGGTCGTACACTCACTGCTCAACATGATGCTTTGGGTAGAAAAGGTAAGTCGGCAAAATGTCCCATCTCATTTAAACGTCACAGATGTCATGCATTCAGTGCCAATTTCTTGCTTTCAATGTCACGGTCGTATAAGGTCGTGCACTCAGTCTCACGGTCAACCAGTCAGTATCAAGGTCATAATTCTGTGTTACAAGCGTACACTCTGTGTCACAGGCATGCACTCAGAGTCAAAGTCGTGCACTCAGTATCACTATCGTGTCAAGGTCGTAACTCAATATCATGGTCCAACCAATAAAAAAAACAACAACTCAGTGGAGAATGTTTCAGTGCTAAAAATAAGTTGAACGTTTCATGTAACTAAAGAAACGAGTCTATGTAGTATGTATCTACCTATTAGCCTATAACTCTCTACACTTTACCTCTTACATCTCTCTACACTCTACCTCTTACATCCCTATACACCCTTCCTCTTACATCTCTCTACACCCTACCTCTTACATCTCTATACACCCTACCTCGTACATCTTTCTACACCCTACCTCTTACATCTTTTTACACTCTACCTCTTACATCTTTCTACACTCTACCGCTTACATCTTTCTACACTCTACCTCTTACATCTCTCTACACTCTACCTCTTACATCTCTCTACACTCTACCTCTTAATCTCCCTACACTCTACCTCTTACATCTTTCTACACTCTACCTCTTACATCTTTTTACACTCTACCTCTTACATCTTTCTACACTTTACCTCTTACATCTCTCTACACTCTACCTCTTACATCTCTCTACACTCTACCTCTTACATCTCTCTACACTCTACCTCTTACATCTTTCTACACTCTACCTCTTACATCTTTTTACACTCTACCTCTTACATCTCTCTACACTATACCTCTTACATCTCTCTACAATCTACCTCTTACATCTATCTACACTTTACCTCTTACATCCCTCTATACTTTACCTCTTACATCTCTCTACACCCTAACTCTTACATCTCTCTACACTCTACCTCTTTCATCTCTCTACACTCTACCTCTTTCATCTCTCTACACTCTACTTCTTACATCTCCCTACACTCTACCTCTTTCATCTCTCTACACTCTACTTTTTACATCTCCCTACACTCTACCTCTTACATCTCTCTACACTCTACCTCTTACATCTCTCTACACTCTACCTTCATCAATATATCTATCTAACTGACATTCGTCTGTATTTACAAACTCCTGTTCTGCTTTTTAACAATTTTGTTCCGAAACTACTTTGCCTTTTGGCGTATTATTTTGAATACTGCCAAACAGATTTCGTTCCACATGAGCACCAGAAGTTTAAAAAGCAACATATTTATCTGAATAATGTTTTAAAAAATATGTATTGTACTGGAGTGTGACATAAATACATCAGAATTCGCTACACAAAGACAATGCAATTTACTGCAGAATACGTCAAAAAAAAAATGAAATGTTCAGAACCTATTTATCTATTAGTTCCTTGACTTCCAGCGCAATGCCGGGTACACTCTTGGAATATAAATGCATAAAATGGAAGCAGTGTTGTTTAAGAAGGACATTCATTACATGTTTTCCCACTGTCTACATCTTGTACATTCAGTAGATTTTCTCTGCTACAGTCTGCGTGTGAGTTATCTAACACTGTCAGCCCGACTTATCAATGCTGTATCTCCCCTATTCCTGTTTTAAAACGAACAAAGATCCAGGCACTCAGATTCCAGAACAAGCATCACAATGAACATACATTTGTATCTATATTGCTATGTCGGGACGTTCAATCTCTGTATCTTTGTTGGAAGAAATGGGGGAAGATGATGTTTTTATTACCTAACTCTAAGGAGATAAGTTTGAAATGAATTTTGTTTGTATAGCTGTCATGCAAGATCCTCACACACACACACACACACACACACTCTCTCTCTCTCTCTCTTCACCTCCCTCTCTCTCTCTCTCTCTCTCTACCGTTCTCTCTCTCTCACTCACTCTCTCTCATTATACGTCAGTGTGAAATAAAAAAAAAGTTAAATAAAACACAATAAATGAGACAAACACACATACACGCACATACACACACACATACACAGCCACACAAACACAGACAAATACAACACATACACACATATACATCCACACAAATATACATCCACACAAATATACATACACACATATACATACAAATATATACACATACACACACAAATACAACACATATACACACAAATACAACACATACACACACACATATACACATACACACAAATATACATTCACACACATATACACACACTTATACACATACAAACACAAATACATACACACAAATGTACATGCACACACATATTCGTACATATATATATATATATACATACACATATACATACACATATACATACACATATACACACACATATACGCACACATATACACACACATACACACACATACACATATACACACACATATATACACACATATACACACAATTACATACACATATACACACAACACATATACACACACATATATACACACATATATACACACATATACACACACATATACACACATACACATATACACACATATACATACACATATACACACATATACACACACATATATACACATATACACACATATACACACACATATACACATATATACACACATATACATACACATGCACACACATATACACACACATATATACACATATACACACATATACACACATATACACACACATATACACAGATATATATACACATATACATACACATATACACACACACATATACACACATATACACACATATAGACACACATACACACATATACACACACACATATAGACACACATATAGACACACATAAACACACACATACACACACACATATACCATATTTAGAGCTTTTTTTCAGAACATCCTCATATGATTTATTGATTCATTTAGTTGAAATATTTACTCACAACAGACGTCTACCAATTCCTTTATTCATATGAATCTCTTATGAATCTTTTATATTAAACTAACTTGACTTACAGCACTCACATTTGAAATCCATTGATTAACAGCACTCGTATATGAAATCCCTTGATTCACAGCACTTACATATACAATCCCTTTATTCACAGCACTTACATATACAATCCCTTGATTCACAGCACTTACATATACAATCCCTTTATTCACAGCACTTACATATACAATCCCTTGATTCACAGCACTTACATATACAGTCCGTTTATTCACAGCACTTACATATACAATCCCAATATTCACAGCACTTACATATACAATCCCAATATTCACAGCACTTGCACATACAATCCCAATATTCACAGCACTTACATATACAATCTCAATATTCACAGCACTTACATATACAATCCCAATATTCACAGCACTTACATATACAATCTCAATATTCACAGCACTTACATATACAATCCCAATATTCACAGTACTTACATATACAATCCCAATATTCACAGTACTTACACATACAATCCCAATATTCACAGTACTTACATATACAATCCCAATATTCACAGTACTTACACATACAATCCCAATATTCACAGTACTTACATATACAATCCCAATATTCACAGTACTTACACATACAATCCCAATATTCACAGTACTTACATATACAATCCCAATATTCACAGTACTTACACATACAATCCCAATATTCACAGAACTCACATTAGAATGCCTTGCATATTTCCTCGATGTACAATCCATATGTTAAATCAGCGAGTCTCACAATGAAATTAAAATCTCATATGACTGGGGGGGGGGGGGGTTGGAGGGGTCTTGGAGACGATAAAGAAAAAAAAATTTCACTTTCCAGATAAAGATAACTCCGCGCCCCTCCGTGGTAACTCAGTGCTCGAGAAATCACATGTCAAACTGACATTTTGGTACGTATATATCGTCTGCTGTAAAACGTATAAAATGTGCCAGTAGCATATTTTTGAAAAGAGGGGAAAAGTTTTAAAATGTATTTTTTAAAGCGATGCGATGAAGCTCACCCCCCGTTTCCCCGCCCACATCTCGTCACCCCACACCACCACCCCCTCCCCACACCTCCAATGTTAATTAACAGATATAGATAGAAAAAACGAAAATATATATAAAATGGTTCCTGTTGGCGATTCATCTAGCTAATATATATATATATATATATATATATATATATATATATATATATATATATATATATATACTAGCTGTACCCTGCAAAGCCTTTGCATAGAGTTACATTCCCTTAGGTTTGATCAGCAGGCTAGGTTATTTTTGGTTTCGGACAGAACCGATTTTTTCATGATTTTTATTACAATTTAAAGATGCAATACGTTGTAGAAACACAAAAAACAAACAAATCTTATTTATCGAATCGGTTTGTGTATCGCTGATACATTTTAAACGAAAAAATTTCGATACTCGATACCGATACTTTTCTATTGGTATTTTAAGATTGTATGTAACAAACCCTAACAAAAAAAAATACTTTGTATATTAAAATATTCAAAATGAAAAAAAAAAATATATAATTCATAGTAGGCAAACCATCCATCTCGAAAGATGATGGTAGCGCTCTAGGTTTTTTGCAGAAAAACAATAGCGATTTTAATACCTTGTTATAAAAGTAATCTACATAAATACAATCACTACTAGTAACCATAGCCATTAACCCTACCAATATTAACACCCCCCTCCCCCACCCCAGTGATATATTGGTCAAATAAGAAGTAAGGGAGCGCATAGTGGGAGCAAAAAAAAGTGGGAGTTGTCGGGACATGAAAAAGTTCTGGGGGAACGCGTTCCGGTTCTGAAATAAGGTAAGGGAACGTCGTTCCACCGCGTTCCTCTCCCAATGCACCACCCACCTCCCCACCAATACAACCACAGTCGGCGAGTTGAAGGAAAAATTAAATTTTAATTTTCTTTTTGAAGTTTTTGCTCTGCGCGGCGATATCTATAAATGTTATCCTTATATTCTGTCATTCATTTTCTCTCTTTCTATCAACTATTTGTTCAATGTTTCAATGAACGACAGAAAACTTTATTTCTTTTTTTTTTTTGATCGATCTGTCAGTTATATAAAAACTTGGAAAACTTGCATTCATTATGTTTTAAATAATAATTTTTTTGTTCTCAAAAGTATTGGTATTGTATTGGTATCCATTTTGGCAATACACTTTTACTGGAGTATTTATATTGGTATTGGCGATACTCTTTTCATGAAGTATTGGTATTGATATTGACAATACAATTTAAGAGTATTGTTAATAACCCTGGTGAGGGGTACCGACGGACACACTCTCGCATTCTTTGGGAGACAGTCTCACAAAACAGTCTCACAAAACAGCCTCACAAAAAGTCTCACAAAACAGCCTCATAAAACAGTCTCACAAAACAGCCTCACAAAACAGTGTCACAAAACAGCCTCACAAAAAAGTCTCACAAAACAGCCTCACAAAACAGTGTCACAAAACAGCCTCATAAAACAGTCTCACAAAACAGCCTCACAATACAGTGTCACAAAACAGCCTCACAAAAAAGTCTCACAAAACAGCCTCACAAAACAGTGTCACAAAAAGTCTCACAAAACAGCCTCACAAAACAACCTCACAAAACAGCCTCACAAAAAAGCCTTACAAAACAGTTTCAAAAAACAGTCTCACAAAACAGCCTCAAAAAACAGTGTCACAAAACAGCCTCACAAAAAAGTCTCACAAAACAGCCTCACAAAACAGTGTCACAAAACAGCCTCACAAAAAAGTCTCACAAAACAGCCTCACAAAACAGTGTCACAAAAAAGTCTCATAAAACAGCCTCACAAAACAACCTCACAAAACAGCCTCACAAAACAGCCTCACAAAACAGTTTCAAAAAACAGTCTCAGAAAACAGCCTCACAAATCAGAGTTATTGTGTGTGTGTGTGTGTGTTTTGTTGTTGTTTAATTCAGTAAATTCTAAATTCATTTTTTTGTTTAGTCTCACACTGTTGACTCCGATAAACTCACAATGGATGTTAAATAATGTCATTGTCGAGTCGATAAAAATGTTGTTAGAACCATTGGGTTAAAAGACTTGAGGCTTGCCAGTCGTGAGTTTATAACTACTGGACCTAGAGATATGAAGTCCGCAACTAATGGAATTAGAACCACTGCACTACGAGGTGTAAAACTTTGTACAATAGAAAAAGAAAAACAAACAAACAAAGCTGTGTGAAAATATACTCCCTGAATTATTGGCTGTAATGTCACGTGATCTTTAATGACTTTTCTATTGTAAATAGCGGAACTATGTATGTATGTATGTATGTATGTATGTATACAAATGTCTAGTCCGGGAGGGAGGTAATGCTGGATCGGTGGCGGGGGGGGGTGTATTTATCGGTGGGGGTGGGGGAGAGATGAAATGTGGCGGCAAAAAAAAAAAAGTAAGGCAGTATGTCTAACATCCGTCATAATGGGAACAAGTTCTGACATTCAACACCAGAGTTTGTATGTATGCAAATTATTGGAGTGGAAAAATGACAATGAAAATTTTGTTCTAGCGTCCTCTCCCCCACCCCCACTCTCAATCAACCCCCCCCCCCCCATACACACACACACAGCCGGTTCACAGTAGAAAACGTGAAAATATTTCCAATTTAAATTGGCTGGTATCTTCGTGAATCACAAAACTTGTGTGTATACATTTTTTGTCTTCCTTCCATATAGCGTTCTATTGTATGCGTACAATGGCTCGGGTGTTTGTATGTGTTGTATGTGTATATAAAGAATAGTGTGCTGGAAGGCGGATCACGTGGCTACACACAAACACACTTACAACACACGTATGTGGGTGGGTACACAGACACACACACAGAATGACGCAAGCGTCACGCAGATCATGACGGCACTATACGAACGGTAAAGATATTGTCTGTGCGTAGCTTTAAATGGTAAATATTGTTCACAGTTTGCATTTATTTCAATAAGAAGATTGTTACAAAGATATATTTATACCCTCTGTTATTATCTATGCACGCGATCAGAGGAGTTGTGCGCGCGAGCGCACAAAAGCCCTGCTATGAGGGAAACAGTGCTTTGTGTGTCGTTACAAAATAATGTGCGCTGTAACTAACAACCCTAGTCAAACTTTGACGCACGCGCTTATAACCGTACACACCAATATATTAAACAAAACATCTCATTTCAAAGAACACTATAGACCCTTGTGTGATTGAATGAAAATAATCCTTAATTCCGTGTTCTTGAAAGAAGTGGCGACACTTTGGGGGGTCGGTGACTAAGGCCACCCAAGACACCTCGCCTGGGGTGGGGGAAGGGGGGGGGCGAAAGGGGCGTTGAAATACGGGTCGTCCCGGCACTCAAACGTAGTCGCTTAAAATCATAACAAGCATGCTGCTGACAATTTAGTTTGAATATCGGTCTAGAATGGATACAATAATTCATTTACATACGTGTTGAACTGATTTACTAGGATAAAATAACGCAAACACTAACCGTGACTATGAAAGACCTTCGTCTGTGTGACCCCATCATGCGAATGTTGTCAGTTGGAACAACACATTGCATTCAACTACTTCAGCAGTTCCCTAGTTCATAGATTCACGACATATGTAAGTGACGCTCGGCTGACAACCAGGAACCACCACTCTTACCACATTTATCCCCCTTTCTAAAAAAAACAAAAATACTTCCATGCAAATACTTTTTTTAAGTTATCTCCCATCGCGTCTGGAATGAGAAAAACAGGAGTTATTCTTCCTTTGTAGATAAAACTATGTCCAATGTATGTGCGCGGGAAAGTAATCTTATGCTTCACTATTAACCCATTTTACACTGAATGTTGATTTTTTTTTTTTAAATTTCATTCTGATTGATGTGACGGGACTATTAATGTTATGAAATAAAATGCAACTATAAATTTTTTCTCTTGCATTAAAGCATTTCGGTTTTTATGGCCACATTTTTTTTTGTAAAAGTTCCGGACATGAAACTCTCTGAGATAATGTCAATATGAACATTACAAAACAAAAAAAAATATTATAAAACATAACAAGGAGTGAAGGTGTCATGATACTCGAGTTAACAGCAGGCCTCACTGCGAGGTAAACTGTGTACATGTTCTTGGGCCCTTTCTCCTGATGCCCCACTCTTCAAGCTGAAATGTCTATAAAATCTGATATAGGGGCCCCCAAGAATATATATATAAATCTCTATCTCTGGCCCTTAAAATACAAAGTGCTGCTCTGCTCACCTTAATAGTCAACAACTAGTATATGTATATATTAATAGTCAACAACTAGTATATGTATATATTAATAGTCAACAACTAGTATATGTATATATTAATAGTCAACAACTAGTATATGTATATATTAATAGTCAACAACAAGTATATGTATATATGTATATTAGGGTGCATCACCAAAAAAAATTTTTAATAATTGATCTGTCTGCTATTTAAATTTGTTCCATTGATCAAAAAAACATTGTGTAAAAAAATAAAAAATATTTGACAATATTTAGAGGTCGCCCGGACTTCAACAAAGTTTGCATAATTAAGCGAAAACTATATAAAACCATCCTTCTTGTAAAGTCTTACAGACTTGCATACAAAAAGTGAAGCGCTATATAAATTGTTTTATAGTCTTTGGTTTTATAATGTTTGGTAGCTATGATTGATTTTGATAAGCAGTTGTGCTAGAAATAAATTTTAAAATTCACATTTTATTAGCAAAAACAACACTTTTCCTTACCGCATATTGATGACCAAGGCAAGCATTTTAATTTCTTTATTTATATTATTTTAATTTCTGATACACACGACCTATAAAATCAGAACATGGAAATGATATGAAAAACAACAATAAAATGTTTACACCTTCTAAGGAAATGCTGGCTGACCCTGGCATCATTTCAACAGTTGCATATCCAGTTATTACTGCGTCTCCTGACATGTTTGGTGGTGCTAGTGGTGTCCAGTACGGGGACATGTTCGGTGGGGCTAGTGGTGTCCAGACATGTTTGGTGGTGCTAGTGGTGTCCCCCCTGCCCCCCCCCTGCTCCGCCGCCAGTGCCATCTTCTGTAGCTTTCGGTCACTTTCAGAGTTTACATTACTTTAGGTCAGCACAGGGTCAACTCTGGACACCAAGTTGAAAATTCCGAATAATTGAATGAAGTACATAGCCCTTTTGCTGAGGGGATGGAAAGGGAGATAATTATACCCCCCAACCTGTCTTAACAACGGGCTCTAATTTATGTGGGAAAGTAGAGAACACATTGAGAGGGCCCAATAGTAGTGTTGTCGGGGTGGGTGTGTAGAGTGTGGGTGGATCGAAGGTGGGTGCGTGGAGTGTGGGTGGGTCGGGGTGGGTCGGGGTGGGTGGAGTGTGGGTGGATCGAGTGTGGGTGGGTGGAGTGTGGGTGGGTGGAGTGTGGGTGGGTCGGGGGTGGGTCGGGGGTGGGTGGAGTGTGGGTGGATATAGTGTGGGTGGGTGAGTGTGGGTGGGTCGGGGGTGGGTGGAGTGTGGGTGGGTCGGGGGTGGGTGGAGTGTGGGTGGATATAGTGTGGGTGGGTGAGTGTGGGTGGGTCGGGGGTGGGTCGGGGTGGGTGGAGTGTGTGTGGATAGAGGGTGGGTGGATCGTGGGTGGATAGAGTGTGGGTGGATCGAGGGTGGATAGAGTGTGGGTGGATCGTGGGTGGGTGGGTCTGGACACCACTAGCCCCACTGAACATGCCACCGTACTGGACAACACTCGCCCCACTGAACATGCCACCGTACTGGACACCACTAGCACCACCAAACATGTCCCCGTATCGGACACCACTAGCCCCACTGAACATGCCACCGTACTCGACACCACTAGCACCACCAAACATGTCCCCGTACTGGACACTACTAGCACCACCAAACATGTCAGGACACCACTAGCCCCACCGAACGTGTCCCCGTACTGGACAACACTAGCCCCACTGAACATGTCCCCGTACTGGACGCCACTAGCACCACCAAACATGTCTGGACGCCACTAGCCCCACCGAACCTGTCCCCGTACTGGACACCACCAGCACCACCAAACATGTCTGGACGCCACTAGCCCCACTGAACACTAGCCACCGTACTGAAGACCACCAGCACCACCAAACATGTCTGGACGCCACTAGCCCCAACGAACGTGTCCCCGTACTGAACACCACCAGCACCACCAAACATGTCTGGACACCACTAGCCCCACCGAACGTGTCCCCGTACTGGACACCATTAGCCCCACTGAACACTAGCCACCGTACTGAAGACCACCAGCACCACCAATCATGTCTGGACACCACTAGCCCCACCGAACGTGTCCCCGTACTGAACACCACCAGCACCACCAAGCATGTCTGGACACCACTAGCACCAACAAACATGTCTGGACACCACTAGCCCCACCGAACTTTTCCCCGTACTGAACGCCACTCGCCCCACCGAACTTTTCCCCGTACTGGACACCACTAGCCCCACCGAACTTTTCCCCGTACTGAACGCCACTAGCCCCACCGAACTTTTCCCCGTACTGGACACCACTAGCCCCACCGAACTTTTCCCCGTAGTGGACGCCACTAGCCCCACCGAACTTGCCCCCGTACTGACGCCACTAGTCCCACCGAACTTGCCCCCATACTGGACACCACTAGCCCCCACCGAACATGACCTCATTTGGAAGACACGTTAATGAGTGTGATTATGTTGTGAATATGTCAATTGTGTCATTCAATGATTTCAAATTTTAATGACTATCAGTTTATGATAAGGCTTTGAATTTTTTAAAAAATAGACGTACAACCATACTTAGGGCCACCACCTGAATTTATAGGACCCCCTCGTTAAACTGTGACAGCGGGGAGCCCCTCTGTCCCGATTTCCTTACAATAAAATTAGAAAGTGACGGGCTCCTCAGAGGTTTCGGGGTCTCTGATAAGTGGTTGAATGGTCAACTCCCATCGAAGGCCCCCGTCTGAATGACGATAAAACACAACAGGGCAATGAATTTAGTAATAATGTCAAATAGGATAACAGTAGCAATGGTATTTGATATCAATGTAAGCTGATAAACAAATTATCTTATCAAAAACAAATTAGGTACGGAACCCATATGGGTGGGTGGGGGGAGGGGATAAGGAACAAACTCAAAGTGTCAGGAAATTATGGTTTGAACTCCATGCACTTGAGATTTGGACGATTCAAGAACCTGGAGGTGAGTAGGAGTCAAGGCCACCTTATCTTGAGATGCACGTCAGGTGGTAACTGGTGTCTAAAAAAAACTTACACACAGTACAGTACAGTTTAGTACAGTATACCTCAGTACAGTACAGTACAGTTCAGTACAGTATAGTTCCGTTCAGTACAGTACAGTATAGTTCAGTGCTGTACATTACAGTTCAGTACAGTACAGTTCAGTACAGTTCAGTACAGTTCAGTACAGTTCAGTTCAGTTCAGTTCAGTACAGTTCAGTACAGTTCAGTACAGTTCAGTACAGTTCAGTTCAGTACAGTACAGTACAGTTCGATAGAGTCTCAATGTTAAAATGTTATATCACCTCATACCATTGCCTCATACCATTGCCCCATTCCATCGCCCCATTTCACTGCCCCGTTCCATTGCCCCATTCCATTGCCTTATACCATTTCCCCATACCATTGCCTCATTCCAATCCCCCATTCCATTGTTATATTCCATTGTCTCATACCATTGCCCCATTCCATTGCCTCATACCATTGCCCCATTCCATTGCCTCATACCATTGCCCCATTCCATTGCCTCATACCATTGCCCCATTCCATTGCCTTATACCATTGCCCCATTCCATTGCCTTATACCATTGCCCCATTCCATTGCCTCATACCATCGCCCCATTCCATTGCCTCATACCATTGCCCCATTCCATTGCCCCATTCCATTGCCTTATACCATTGCCCCATTCCATTGCCTTATTCCATTGTCTCATACCATTGCCCCATTCCATTGCCTCATACCATCGCCCCATTCCATTGCCTCATACCATTGCCCCATTCCATTGCCCCATTCCATTGCCTTATACCATTGCCCCATTCCATTGCCTTATTCCATTGTCTCATACCATTGCCCCGTTTCATTGCCCCATTTCACTGCCCCGTTCCATTGCCCCATTCCATTGCCTTATGCCATTGCCTAATACCATTGCCCCATTGCAATGCCACATATCAATGTCCCATTCTATAGCCTCATATCATTGCATTGTTTACAAATTACTGAGTGAAAAAAAATGAATGAAAATGTGCATACAGTAAATGACATCGTGTATAGTAACATACTAACATTAACTGTAAATTAAATCTTATATAGTAACATATTACCATTAACTGTAAATGACATCTTGTATAGTAACATACTAGCATTAACTGTAAATGACATCTTGTATAGTAACATACTAACATTAACTGTAAATGACATATTGTATAGTAACATACAAACATTAACTGTAAACATTGTGTAAAGTAATATTAAGTGTATATGGCATCGTGTATAGAGTAACATTGACTGTATTTGACGTCTAGTCCATTCTAACGATGAAATGATTCAAGAAAGTGTCAACGAATTGTGTGACTTGGTAGTGATGTCCGCACTGAGTAATGAGTACATTAAAATGGAAAGATTGGACTCGATCTAAACAGATTATAAACCGGACATTCTATAAAACTGGATAGGATATTAAACAGAACAGTGAATTGAGTGAGGCAGAATATTAAACTTGACATATATTAAACTGGACATATTATTCAAGTGGACATAGTGTTCAACTGGACATATTATTCAAGTGGACATAGTGTTCAACTGGACATAGTATTCAACTGGACATAGTATTCAACTGGACATAGTATTCAACTGGAAAAAGTATTCATCTGGGCAGAATATTACACTTGACATAATTATTATTTCGGCCTGTGTTCAAGTGGACATAGTATTTAACTGGACATAGTAATCATGTGGACATTGTAGCTAACTGGACAAAGAAGCGGGAAAATAAAAACTTCCCGTGTTTCGAACTGTCAATCGTACAAATCAGGTTGTTTTTTTTTTGAGTCGTGCTTTGATTTAATCCAATCAAATTAAAAAATAAACCAGTTTTAGAATCAGAACAAACACGTTATCCAATGAAAGCTTTGATTACAGATACATACTTCAACCCGTCTGAATTATGTAAGCATCACGATACAAGTTTAGATGATCTATTGAGGTGCTAATAATGAAAACAGTTTTTCCTAGGGAACGACCGATAATCGGATAGCTATCGGTTTCGGACCGATATTGGCACTATCGGTTAATATCGGTATCGGACTATCGGTAAAAAGGCATATCGGTCGCTCCCTAGTTTTTCCCCCCTCAAAACCGTTGAATGTGTGATAAGTTCTGTCGTATGCATGTCCTATCTAGCTCGCAGCTACAAATTCAAGACAGTTGACACATTTCTTCTAACCACACCGCCTAACTCGCCTATGTCGTCTTCGCTACGACGGCATGCATGCACCATGAAGGCAGTCGGGATTTGAACCGTATTCTGCACAACGCTGATCGAGTTCACAAACTTACAACCATCATAAAAGGTTTAGAAATCGGTAACTATTGGCAACCCCATCGTACGCCTGCATGCCTTGATTCACTAAATATTTATCTTTTAAAATCTCCACGATACAAACATGTTCATCATTTATTGTTTATAAAAAAAAATTCAGTTAACTTTTGTCCGGGGAATAAAAATAAGTTTGAGACATACGGTTGTCTAGTCTGTCTGAGACATACGATTGTCTTGTACAAACACAACAACAACTCAGTCATGCTTTTAAATTAAAAAAAAAAATAAAAAAACTTTCAAATTCAAATGATGTTAACTTCATGAAAGTGTAGACTCACCACAAAGGCGCGATAAGTTATCACTCGCTAAAAAGCACCGGCTATCTCTGTTATATGCAGGCAGTGAAGAATGAACAAAACGTGTATATCAACAGTTATATGTAACAACTTACCTTTGAGTAACGTGTCTTTAGTGAGCTGAAGGCTGGCTTGATATGCCGTGCACCTAGTTTCACGTTATTACTTGTCTCCTTATTTGTAATAATGCATTGGTGATCTATATACCATCTGCCGGTATTACATAAACTCTTTAATCGAAGCTGGAACCCCCCATCTCGATACTTATATATATATATATAGTATCCACGTCTCTAAAAATTTAAAGGGTCAGAGGTCATAGAGAGGTGAACAAGTATGTAGCAATAATAAATGAATTGAACATCCTCCCGTCGAGAACTCCACGTAGTGTGGGAATCTCATACGTCACGACTCTTATTTCATTCAGCGGGAGATGCGGGGGGGTCGGGTCGCCAACCAATCGGCGACGTGCGTTTTATCGGGGCCCCGCCCATCAAGTAACACCTTTTGTTTTAAAATGGGAGCCGACGGGGCGGCAGTTCCCAGGGATGTGGTTCGTGTCGGGAAGCACGCAAGGGGGGGGGGGGCGAGACCCGACGCATGGCGAAGTTATCTCAGCGATTCGGATCGTTGTTTATGATGAGTATACTTGTACTTCGGAACGGGGAGTGGGGAAGGGGGGGGGAGGGGGGAGAAGAGGTAAAGAGGGGGAGCAGTCACGTGACAAAACTATGCAGCCAGCCCATTTATAATCTGTTTTGTTTTTCTTTTTCGGTTGAACTAGTTCGATATCAGGTCATCACTGCAGGTGTCAGTTCTAACAGCGGGCACTGACGACGTATTGCGGCGATATTGTTGTGATCCCTTTCATGTACTGCAAGATGTTGCCCGTATGTACGACATAGGCTACGGGATCCAATCCCGAAACATGAGAAGGTAGCCGCAACGCACCGAACTGTTAACCTGGGCCATCTATATGTGGGGATGTGGTAGGGGGAGGGACGCATCAAAAACCCATATTTACGCTTGTATTTCTACTTGTCATCGTCTTCATTATAAAATGGATTGGGGGGGGGGGGTTCTGCACTCAAGGACTCAACTGATTAAAATGTTATCGTCTGGGCCCGTGGACAGGGTAGGGCAACATTTACATCTATTCGTGGGTTTATTAAGTTCCACTGGTGGCCCCATAGAGAGTCCGATGAATTCTATTTACTTTCTAACTGCTTGACTGTTACATTACACCTACTCAACTTGTCTCAATACATCACAGTACTCCCCACGACTGTCAGCAGTACTTCCCACGACTGTCAGCAGAACTCCCCACTACTGTCAGCAGTACTCCCCACGACTGTCAGCAGTACTTCCCACGACTGATACAAGTCAGCAGTACTCCCCACTACTGTCAGCAGTACTCCCCACTACTGTCAGCAGTACTTCCCACGACTGTCAGCAGTACTCCCCATCTATAGCTATGTAATGATCATGTCTTTTCCAGTTCTCATTTCAAATGTCATGTGCACATCATCTATAGCTATGTAATGAACATGTCTTTTTCAATTCTCATTTCGAATGTCATGTGCAAATCATCTATAGCTATGTAATGATCATGTCTTTTTCAATTCTCATTTCGAATGTCATGTGCAAATCATCTATAGCTATGTAATGATCATGTCTTTTTCAATTCTCATTTCGAATGTCATGTCGTAGTCATGCCACACCAACTCAAGTCAAGCCCATTGTGTGGCCCCAATGTGGCATAAAATAATCAAACAGTAAGACACGTCTAGTATTGTCCTTTGACATTTAATCAAACTGGACAGGAAGAAAGAAATCCAAACAAACGAACAATGGGATTGAACGTGACGTCACTAGTCACCAGGAGCACCCGACTCGTACCCGATGTTAAAAATAGATTTCTTTCCCGACTTCCTCTAATAGCTAACGGAGTGGTTCTTACGTTCATGTTTTTTTTTTTGTTAAAATCAACATCAACTTCGACCCCCCCCCCAACCACCACCACCACCACCTTTCCCCATACATATCTTTATATAAGTTATATTGCATTTTGCATGCAGAGGTTTTTCCAAAGTTCCGCACTGATAATATTTTCTGTGGCACCCATAGACATAGTTTAAGGCCAACAATAGAATCCCCCTCCCCCCTATATTTTAAAGAAAGTGTGTGAGCCCTCACTCTAAACGCACGGGAGGGGAGTACTGCTGACTTGTATCAGTCGTTGGGAGTACTGCCTGACAGTCGTTTGGAGTACTGCTGACAGTCGTGGGGAGTACTGCTGACAGTCGTGGGAAGTACTGCTGACTTGTATCAGTCGTGGGCATTATTGCTGACTGGTATCAGTCGTGGGGAGTACTGCTGACTTGTATCAGTCGTGGGCAGTATCGCTGACAGTCGTGGGAAGTACTGCTGACAGTCGTGGGAAGTACTGCTTACAGTCGTGGGCAGTATCGCTGACAGTCGTGGGAAGTACTGCTGACAGTCGTGGGAAGTACTACTGACAGTCGTGGGAAGTACTGCTTACAGTCGTGGGGAGTAAAGCTGACTTGTATCAGTCGTGGGAAGTACTGCTGACAGTCGTGGGAAATACTGCTGACAGTCGTGGGCAGTATCGCTGACAGTCGTGGAAAGTACTGCTTACAGTCGTGGGAAGTACTGCTTACAGTCGTGGGCAGTATCGCTGACAGTCGTGGGAAGTACTGCTGACAGTCGTGGGAAGTACTACTGACAGTCGTGGGAAGTACTGCTTACAGTCATGGGGAGTAAAACTGACTTTTATCAGTCGTGGGGAGTACTGCTGACAGTCGTGGGGAGTAAAGCTGACTTGTATCAGTCGTGGGAAGTACTGCTGACAGTCGTGGGGAGTAAAGCTGACTTGTATCAGTCGTGGGAAGTTCTGCTGACAGTCGTGGGAAATACTGCTGACAGTCGTGGGAAGTACTGCTTACAGTCGTGGGGAGTAAAACTGACTTTTATCAGTCGTGGGGAGTACTGCTGACAGTCGTGGGGAGTAAAGCTGACTTGTATCAGTCGTGGGAAGTACTGCTGACAGTCGTGGGGAGTAAAGCTGACTTGTATCAGTCGTGGGAAGTTCTGCTGACAGTCGTGGGAAATACTGCTGACAGTCGTGGGAAGTACTGCTTACAGTCGTGGGGAGTAAAACTGACTTTTATCAGTCGTGGGGAGTACTGCTGACAGTCGTGGGGAGTAAAGCTGACTTGTATCAGTTGTGGGAAGTACTGCTGACAGTCGTGGGGAGTAAAGCTGACTTGTATCAGTCGTGGGAAGTACTGCTGACAGTCGTGGGAAGTACTGCTGACAGTAGTGGGAAGTACTGCTGACAGTCGTGGGAAGTACTCTGGCCGTAGGAAAACTTAAGTACATTATTTTACTGCCTGTACAGATAAAGTAATATGAGGTGTACAATCATTAATAAAAAGCTGATATCTGTTGATCGGTTTTCGATCAAATAAATGTGGTGGCAGCAGGGCGGCCTATTACTCCTCCCCAAAAAAGTGTTTGGGGACTCTCTGAATATAGCTAAGCGTAGCCGAGCCGGAGCCGATGAGCCATGGAGCCGCTACTTTTTGCTGGAGCCGGAGCCAGAGCCAGAGCCGAAAAAATCTGGCGGCTCCACGGGTCCCAAATGTTTTTTTTTTACAGCAGAATTTTTTTTTAGCTTTAAAATTCCATATTAGTTTGATTGTTTGCTTCCTACAATTTGAAATGTTGTCATGTTTTACGAACGCCACAACAGTAACAGCATTTAAATGATAGCGTGCACGCACATCACCAGAAGAAATCTTTAATGGGGAATCGTTTTGTGTTCGTTTTAAATCTTGTTTACCCTCCGAAATTTTTTTAATGGCATGTTATTTTGTTATATATAAAATTAAAACAGTTTTATTTCATAGAATAATTGTATCAATCATTTAAAAATACATTTTTACTACGACGACAAATAGAATGCGTAATTTCGTATATTATTTGACTGCGAATTTGTAATAGTCTAAAAACAAATGGTTGCTTTCTGTATTTAACAATTTTATTATAAACAGAATAGCTGAAATAGAGTAGATAAATTTATAAAGCTGTGGCTTTTCGGACCCGGATCCCAATAAAATCCGATTGTTATTCGGACCCGTGGCAAATATCCACTAAGCTTAGCTATATTTAAACTTTATTAGACGGAACCCGAAAAAATAATAATACAGATTCCGCTTAGTGGAACCCTAGACACTGAGTAACGATTAAAGCATACAATTCAAACAATTATACAAACAAGCAATTAAGCCTGTTCCATTCTGGACACAGGACGTGTTAGCGCATTTTCATGTTATGTATCAGTACGTTTGTTATCTTTCAGTAAATATTTGTAAATTTTGGAAATGTTTATAAATTCAATTGTGTAATGCATATATCTGAAAAAAGATATTAAAAGGACGTTTCTTTATATTTGAAAACAAAATTATTTTCTCTTAAATCTAACTACAAGTGGTTTGTGGTCACTGAAATAGGACTCATAATTGAAACATTCTAAATTGTAGTCATTTAATCGTCCGAAAACTCGTCAATTGTTATTTTATATGAAGTACGGGAAGTAAGTCATGTTGAATAACTGTTACAAAAATAAATAATGATTACGCCCCTTTGATTAGCTTTTATTATTTGTATTTAAAATATAAGCAAAACGGTACATAAAAAACTCTTATATTTTGGCCCTGAGAGGTTAAATCGCGAAATGAACTTTTGATGTACACATGGCAGGCCAAGACCTACAAAATGATATATACATCATGGGTCTAGGACTTATGGTTGTTGAGATCTAGGGTGATGACGGACAGACAGACAGAAAGACAGACAAAATGGGGACAATAGAGCATATTTTTTCGAAAATGCTCTAAAAAAAGCGAGAAATCAGTGAAATTTAGTACTGGAGCTCAGCGACTAGATACTTTCACTGCAAGGAGAGATATTTGTATGTCGTATTTGTAGACGCCAGTGAAACAAGTACTTAGATGAAAACACCAAAAAATAACGCACTGTGTGTGTGTGTATTGTCAATATTTTGTGCATGTGTCTTGGAGTCTGTCTTTATTGTATATATTGTCAATAGATTTGTGAATGTGTTATGCAGCTTACCTGTATATCCTGCCAATAGATGTGTCATGAAGTAAATGTGTCCGAAGATTTGTGTGTAAGTGAATCTCTTTACGTTTTCTGACAATAAATGTGTATTTTTCAGTGAGTCTGTACATTAGGGTGGAGTGAAAAAAAAAATTTCTGAATATCTTGTTTGGATAGCTATAAAATCTTGCTAACGCATGCAGTTAGTAATGTGGCAAAAAATTAGACAATTTAAAGCAAATCTTGAGGTTCCGCAGTTGTTTGTTTCCTTTTTATATGCACCTTTATTTATATTTATTAAAACTATTTTAAATTTAGCCTCTGTTTATGTTTTCAAATATTGCGAATATATTGTCTACTTGACGAATTTATTGTCTGCTTGACGAATGTATTGTCTGCTTGACGAATGTATTGTCTGCTTGACGCATGCATTGTCTGCTTGACGCATGTATTGTCTACTTGACGAATGTTTTGTCTACTTGACGAATGTATTGTCTTCTTGACGAATGTATTGTCTGCTTGACGAATGTATTGTCTTCTTGACGAATGTTTTGTCTGCTTGATGAATGTATTGTCTGCTTGACGAGTGTATTGTCTTCTTGACGAATGTTTTGTCTGCTTGACGAATGTATTATCTGCTTCCTCAAACTGAACTAAAAGTCTCAAATTTAACTCGCTCATGTATGACAATATACTCTCTTTACAGTATTGAGCTTATATTTTAACTCTTAAGAGTGCGAAAAAGTTAAGTCGTTATGTTTATGTGAAATTCAAAACCTAGTAGACAGGATTTCTTCTCTTCAACGAAGTGAGACAATATTATATCTAATAATTCATGTATTCTATAAACTATTTATAAAATTCACTTGTTGATCCGTCATATCGTTGACCGTAAATTAATAAAAACAAAACTTATAAAAAAATGACCCAATTTGCAAACTAATACACCTGGCCTTAAAAATGAGTGTGTGTAACTGTAAAAATCAATTTAAAAAAAAAAAACCAGATCTAGATGTGGGACTCGTGAACAATAATAATATACCCATTTCAAATAATTTCAATAAAAACAAATGGAACTTGAATTATTTGGAAAACGACCGAAATTTTAGAGAACAGATTGTACTAGGATTTTTAATATTTTACTGTACGTGTCTTCCTTGATATAGACTCGGGCATGCGCAGTGACACACTTCCGTTGACGTGCAGCCAGAGAGTTCTACATCAACAGACTAATGACTCAATCTGTTCCAACAAAACACCTTGCACCGGACATTGCGACCACACCTACATCCCCAGACCCGTGTGTTTCAAGGTACATGGGCCTGCTCACTTTCATCTTTAACCAAAAGAGACACGAATGTTGGTAAGACTCACCCTATCTACGTCTGTCTTCCAGCCGGGTCTTCTGATGTTTTTACCCTGACAAAGATATACGTCATTTACTCATTCTATTTTTTTTCGAACGAAGTACAGGCCCGAACCCACACCCATTGTCGACACGCCAAGCTATGTATTTATATTACCCCCCCCCCACACACACACACAAATACACACAAACACACTTGTTTTTGTCCATTCTGCTGAGGAATATGTCATTATTACTTTACAACATGTAGTGTCAGCTGAGGTGATATGTGAGATGTTATTACTGTAGCAACATTAAGTTGCTAGAGGTGTGCTATGTTAGCTATTATTATTATTATCACAGAAATAACAGGAACTGATCGAACGGGTACTATGCTACAGGTCTCTGGGTACTTCAGTGGGCGGTCTGTTGTTAGTAAATTCCAAGGGATGTTACTCTATTTTCCCACGCATTAAAAGATTAATATTTTTTTAAAAATATATCTTTGTAGGAAAAAAATAGTATTAGGTGGCGCTGTCCCCCACCTCCCGCCTCATTTAAGTGTTCCCAGAGGCGGTGACGGAAACTGGTACTCACCCCTACCCCACATTCATCTACAGTTAGTCATTGTGTGTGTCGGTGTCATATTGAACTAGGTTTTTCTCTATATGGTGAAACGTCTGGATTATATGTGTGTCATGTTGAAACATGTTTCTTCTTGTGCACCAGCTATCAAGCTGTATTTTAGTACCTGGAGTCACGGCGTCTGCAGACACAACCATTTTATTTTGTTTTGCAGTGAGTTCCCCTTCTGATGGCTCTCCTCATTGAATCCATCACCAGAATTCGATAAACCTTCACTGTCGTCCTTTTTATACTACATTTCCTAGAGCGCCAGTTATTTATAGTGGCATCCACGGTCAGCCCCGTATTTAGAAAATTCTACAGCAGGGGCCAGGCATTCTACAGCAGGGGCCAGGCATTCTTCAGCAGGGGCCAGGCATTCTACAGCAGGGGCCAGGCATTCTACAGCAGGGGCCAGGCATTCTACAGCAGGGGCCAGGCACTCTACAGCAGGGGCCAGGCATTCTACAGCAGGGGCCAGGCATTCTACAGCAGGGGCCAGGCATTCTACAGCAGGGGCCAGGCATTCTATAGCAGGGGCCAGGCATTCTATAGCAGGGGCCAGGCAATAGCAGGGGGGTGCAGGAAATAAATTGTACTAAGTAGAACAAACAAGCAGAGTGGGCCAGACTAAACGCAGGTGAACCCGGCTCCCCTGGCCTTTCTCCCCCCGCACGCTACGGGCCTGTCCACGGTCTTTCATGATCTCCCCACCAGGGGCGGACTTAGGTATGTAGAGGCCCCTGGTGCAGAATAAAATCCTGTGCCAGTTGAAAACAAAAAAGAGACTCACGAAATGGTTTTGAATTGGACTCTGGGGGGCACAACAAAAGTCAGGGCCCTGGGTGCGCCCCCGGTACTCCCATACTTAGCTCCGCCTCTGCCCCCACCCTAGTAGAGCCACGGTCATGTAACCTCAGAAACATTATTTCCATATGTTCCGCCCTCCACTTATAACGGTAACGCCCCATTGTGGGAGTTTCTTCACTTGCCTATATATAGTCTATATATATATCAAATTGAGTTTGTCTCGATCAAGTTCGTCTCACTGTCCCTTGAGTTATTTTTAGACAAGCTCATAGATGTCTCAATTTTCTCATGTTGATCATCTTGCAAACAGAATGTTATACCTGATTGTTTTTTTGACACATTTATATTGTTATATTTATTTTATTATATATATTTATATATATATATATATATATATATATATATTAGTCTTATTAGGATGTGTGAGGCTACAAGAGAGAGAGGGAGGGGGGAGAGAGAGAGGGAGGGAGAGAGAGGGAGAGGGGGAGAGAGAGAGAGATAGGCAGAGAGAGGGAGAGAGAGAGAGGGAGAGAAAGAGAGAGAGAGAGCACTGTCACAATCGCAGTGCCGACTTATTCATAAATGAACAGTTTAAACCTGAAAGGTTACATTAATCAAAAAATGTTTTGTTTTGTTTTTGAGGATTTTATAAATTTTCTGGATACTTTATTTTTTTGTATACATGTTTGTTTCTTTTAGACAATTTTAGAACCATTGGACACAGACAATAGGTATAATCTTAGGGTAGACACAGTTAAACAATAGGTATAATCTTAGGGTAGACACAGTTAGACCGTAGCAATAAATATCAACTCATAGTAAACATTATTTGACAGCACATAAAATTGATATCATGTTATTGAAGACATCATCATATAGCTCACATCAACAGACAGAAGACACCTGTACACAACATACAGAATTTGACACACCTAGACAAAATATTTTGTTAGAAACAATACAGCAGTAGACCCACCTAGACAAAATATTTTGTTAGAAACAATACAGCAGTAGACCCACCTAGACAAAATATTTTGTTAGAAACAATACAGCAGTAGACACACCTAGACAGAATACAGAAGTAGACGCACCTAGACAGAAGACACACGTAGACACAATACAGAAGTAGACACACTTAGCCAAAATATTTTGTTAGAAACAATACAGCAGTAGACCCACCTAGTCAAAATATTTTGTTAGAAACAATACAGCAGTAGACACACCTAGACAGAAGACACATGTAGACACAATACAGAAGTAGACACACCTAGACAAAATACTTCGCTAGGCACAAATACATCAGTAGACTGATCTGTTCCAGAATGATCCAGTTCACTATTGGGGTCACCACTGTAACAACAGAGGCGTGTTGACCATAAAATACAATACAATGCCAAACAAGAGAACATTTTACGTCAACATATTGAATAGAGTTTAATTTGTCTGTAGATAAGTCGAAGGCAAATAGTAGTCAACTTTTCATCGTATAAAATGGAAACAAAAAATGCTACACTAGAAAACAAGTCCCTAGTCAATTGATTTCGATCATTTAAAAAAAAAAAACGAAGTTCATATTTCATTCCGTATCAATGACATTAAATTCCAATAATTAGTTTCGAATGTCTACTTGTTAATGGAGGGATTCATCATAAATGTTTGGATACAAAAAGTATTGTCTTATGAATGATGGATGAATGGATGGAATGGGCGGGGCTGTAACCCACAAAACAAAGGACAGGATATAAATATGTTGTATGATATTTATAAATGTTTTTAATAATTGCAGGAGTTCGGTGAAAATCGTGACAGTAGTATCATTTTTACTTTTTGTATATACTACAATGTCTAAAATACAGACAAGTTGCTTGGCAGCACTAACTTATGTTCAACTCTTTCAATCCTATAAACAAAGAGAACTCCACAGAGAAGAATAAAGATTTGCTTTGCCTTATACAGTCCATAATCTTGTACGTCTTAAATCAGAGAGCAGATTTAAATGTACATCTTTGTTATTCTAATCAACATTAATTATAATAGAGGTTACATCCCAAAGGTAGGTTTGTGAATAGAATAGTCTAGAACCGAAACATCAAAAAGATTGTGCCGTAAAAATCTCAGCTGGAGAAATGACATTGGTTCTCACCGAGGATCAAACCCGAAACTCTCAGGCCGACAGTAAAGCCCTCTACGCCAATCGGTCATCCGTCCACCCACATTTGAAAGACGGGTTGGTGATATGAACACCATTATCGATTTTGATAAGTGTTGACTATAACTGTTGGCTCCTGTTAAGAGAAAAAAGATTTCGTTGAAGACCCAATAGTAATTCAAGATGCACTTTTATTATTTTAAAACATTTAGCGGTTTATATCTTTTTTTTTAAAAAAAACCACTCTCGGTACGCATGAGACATGTGTCGTCCCAGGTGGTCGAGGAGCGGACAGTCCGTCATTTGAGTTTATAATTTGATTCGATTGCAACGTCCACTTGTGGGGGGGGGGGGGCGGCACACACACATTGATTTAACAAGTCCATTTAGTGAAATAGCGATTATCTAACTTCAATTGACGATGGAGCACGGAATGTTGAGTTGATATTTAACAAAGACCAGACTATTTGTCAGATATAAGGGACTGTACCCAAGCTGCTTGTTAAAAAAACGAAAGATGGGGTGGGGGGGGGGTCGTTACCGAAATCGTTTTAATTTCTTATCAGGTGACTAATTTATTTTTTTAATTATAGTGAACAACTAACATAAACAATTTTATTATGAGCCTCTTCCAAATGTTCAAAAGGGTTGGGGTTAGGGTTAGGATTTAGTTCTATTCATTTATGTTAACAGTTAACATTATATCTGTTTACATTTTCACTAGTGACTTTTTTTTCCAACCAACTTTTTCTAACTTATTTTTTTTTCTGTTGACTTTATAACAGTAGACATTTTTACTGTTGACTTTTTTATACGTCGACTTTATTGTCATTATTATGCTTACATGAGTAGTGAAGCCGATTTCTATACGTTGATTTTGATTCATAAAGCAAAATATTAATCAAGACTCGAGACCAAAAAAATGTTTCAGTATCTCTATTCGTTAACCGAATAGTTCGTGGTTGATAATAGGCACTTTCAATTTCAATGTTATCTGTTGTACATACCAGACTGTGATTTGGAAGAACACAAAATGGCGCCCTCCCTGGTTTTTAATTAGCACGAAATTCTTTTTACGTCATACCAGCTCGACCGAATACATTTGTTTTTAATGTCAGTTAATTCTTTGGTTCAGAAACGTTGCTTAAAGTTTGCCCCAGTAACACTATTTATCAACTTCCAGGCCTAACAACAACCAAAAAAAAAAACATTCTGAATGTAGAATACTTGTGTGTTTCATATCTCTATTTATTATATGTCTGTAGTCTGCTTTCTGCATGTCACATTTCAACAGATTATACCGGAAATAGGGGGAGACATCACCAGTGCGTCACGGGAAGAAAACATTCGGTAATTTTCTTTTAACTTTCATTGTTAGTTAGATTACATGTGTCACAGTTGAAGGGTTCTGTCATTGTTAGTTAGATTACATGTGTCGCAGTTGAAGGGTTCTGTCCTTGTCAGTTAGATGTGTCACAGTTGAAGGGTTCTGTCATTGTTAGTTAGATTACATGTGTCGCAGTTGAAGGGTTCTGTCCTTGGGAGGCCCTGCCCATCAGCCAAGTGTTTAAGTCCAAAATATAACAAACCATCAAGTTATAAGTTTCTACAAGATGTGTAAGTTATGTGTGAACTCATCTATACTGCTGTGTTTTTTCCATGTATTAGTCATTTTAGTTACTTTATTATTAGTATGATAGTTTATATTATTTATGTTTATTTGTTATTCTGTTTGTGATTTATGTATTCATTCAAACTGTTATTCTTTTTCGTGCGCAACTGGTTAAGTATTGAAGAAACGTGTTAACTTGAGGTGGGCGTGTCTTTCAGCATCAGCTTCAAGTTTTGTATGAGGACTCCAAAAAGATGGACCAGCTACAAACTGGTGGACCACCTATAAACTGGTGGACCACATACAAACTGGTGGACCCCTACAAACTTGTAGACAATCTATAAACTGGTGGACCACATATAAGCTGGTGGATCACCTATAAACTGGTGGACCACCTACAAACTGTGGACCACATATAAACTGGTGGACCACATACAAACTGGTGGACCACTACAAACCGGTGGACCACTACAAACTGTGGACCACCTACAAACTGTGGATCACCTACAAACTGGTGGACCACCTATAAACTTGTGGACCACCTATAAACTGGTGGAACACATATAAAATGGTGGACCACCTAAAAACTGTGGACCACCTACAAATTGATGGATCACCTACAAATTGGTGGACGACCTATAAACTTGTGGACCACCTACACACTGGTGAACCACGTACAAACTGGTGGACCACCTACAAACTGGTGGACCACATATAAACTGGTGGACCACCTACAGACTGGTGGACCACATATAAACTGGTGTACCACCTACAAACTTGTGGATCACATATAAACTGGTGGACCACCTACAAACTGGTGGACCACATATAAACTGGTGGACCACATATAAACTGGTGGACCACCTACAAACTGGTGGACCACATATAAACTGGTGGACCACCTACAAACTAGTGGACCACATATAAACTGGTGGACCACCTACAAACTGATAGACCAACTACAAACTGTGGACCACCTACAAACTGGTGGACCACCTACAAACTGGTGGACCACATATAAACTGGTGGACCACCTACAAACTGGTAGACCAACTACAATATTAGTTTGAAAATTTACAAACCTTATAAGATCGCTACAAAAAATAATGAACATTTTGTAATGTGTGCTTATAGTCATCTTTCTATTACAAGAGAAAGTGTATAAGTTTTTATCTCTGGCTTTTCACACTAGAGTTTGTTTTTCCTGACAAACTATGTCCACTCATCGGGGCAGATGAAGTGTCGAATTCATCTATTTTAATAGCCACTGCATATTGAGGGGATTGTGTGGCTAGCACAACGCCCAGTGGTATTTACTCCGTCCAACTTAAAGTACGGTACTAATTTAGAGCTGGGTGGACTTGGGGGACTCACACCAGGATTTGAAAAAATCGTAAGGCTCTCGAACCCTGGACCTTTCCAGTCGACAGTCAAGCGTTCTACACCGCACCGCCACCCTTCCCCCCACTATTAGATTCAAACTAGTTTATGGATGAAGTGAAAGTGTGAGTAGTTTTATGCTTTGTAAATGTACCGATGCTGATGATAAAGTTCACTGAATGACAGCCAAGGACCCCCACTTCAAGAATTAATCCCTATATACATTAGATGACAGCCTAGGACCCCAACTTCAAGAATTAATCTCTATATACATTAGATCAGGGGTGGGCAAACTACGGCCCGCGGGCCGCATGCGGCCCGTCAGAGTAAAGTATGCAGCCCGTAAGCATGTATATGTTGCGATCCGATGTCGATGTTAATGTTCCTTGTTTTGGAGTTTTCGCCATATTTTTTGAAATTTTATTCCGACTATTTGATACGAATCTAGGGATATTAAATCGGTTTTATGGCTCCAGAATATTTAGTGACTACTAGCCATTAATTGTTAACATCCCTATTCGAAAATGTTTTGCCACTCAACCGGAAGAGACTTGTGTTGACAATATAAGTTTTGAAAGGTTGTTTTAAAATTGTAATTTAAAAGCGAATAGACGTTGATTCAACCATGAGTGCTGCCGAAAAAAAGAAGGACTGAGGACAAATGTCGTGTTTGTATTGTGTAATAGAGTGTGAATATGAAATAAAATGACAAATTCATAGTTATTATCATTTATTTCATATTTTCTACGTTGTAAATTCTAATTGAAGAAGACAAAATATATATGCGGCCCACAGATAACAATCAAGTTTTCAATGTGGCCCTCCGTAGAAAAAGTGTACCCACCCCTGCATTAGATGACAGCCTAGCCCTAGCAAACCCCCCCCTCCCAACTTCAAGAATATATCATTAATAAATCTGATTTAGAGGGATGGTTGGTACAAAAAAAAATATGAACTCGTCAAATCAATATAATAGTAAACTTCTCTAACACCCGTCACAATTTACATAAAATGATATATTGCTGCATAATACTCCAGGTAAACATGCGATCAAACGCTTTAGAGATAATTTCTTGCCGGTAGATGTAGAATAAACTCTTACCCCGCCGCTCTGTAGGCATGGAACAACCGTCATGAAAATAAAGCGGGTGTAGAAGCAGGCCCGTAGCCAGAGGGGGGCGAGGGGCTGAGCCCCCCCCGTGCATGACCTGAGCCCCCCCCCGTGCATGATTTGAGCTTTTTGACAAAATTTTAATAATAACGGCTATAAAACATCAATCATTTCGTTCAATAAATCAATAATAATAAACACTTAAAAGTTTATATTTTGGCAATTATTCAGGCTATTTTACTTACATATAGCTTATCTAATTTTTGGGCATAAAAGATTGAATCTTATTGAAGTTCACTTCTGGGTATTTTGGGCAGCATTGACATTTGGGGCTTCAACAGCCGTGTGTGAGAACAATTTCTCAACCCTCACACAAATGCTCACCCCATATCGCAGATCAATGTTACAAAAGTGTCTAAGCAATCTTTTCCTGCTTACATTTGAAAAAGATTTAACAGACAATCTGAATGCTGAAACATTTTTAGGTAAATTCAGTGCTAAACCACGACGTCTGCAAATTTGAAACGTATTATAATATAAGTTCACAACCAGTGCCGACGAGTGTGGGGTGGGGGAAGGGGGGAGCCAATGCCCAGGGGCCCGGCGAGTTTTAGGGGCCCGGACTGCGCTGGCCAATCAACATTTTTAAAATATTAATATCAGCACGGGGGCCGTGTCACCCCTGCCCAGAGGCCCGAAATTTCTGTCGATGGGCCTGTTCGCAACCTTGTAATAGTTTTATATATTGATATCTTCTGATGACAACTAGCAACTTAAATAAGTTAATAAAATAAAATTTACTTCTGACTTCATTTTTATACATATGTATAATAAAATAATAAAGTACCAACTCCGTGATTTCTGAGTGATGTTATTTAATTTGCAAATTTACTTTTTAGCAGAATTAATTTTATTTTAAATTGAATAATTGCGACTGTTGTTGTTGATAGATCTGTTCTTTGTTTTCAATAATTTATAAGAAATATCACACAAATAGTTAAGCTATATTCGTGCATCTTTGTCGTTCATCCCGGGTTGTAAGTTAAACAAACAGTGTAATAATATAAATCTATTATGTAACAATTGTGTAGCAGAACAAATGGTCAATATATTTATAACAGGAATCAGAAATTGCTCAGCCTCAATACATTTTTATCATTAAAACGCTTTACAATTTAAATTATTTTAAACAAAACTGCAACATGCCATGCATTATTGAAACGTAGTTAAAATTATATATTTCTAATTAATAGCTAAACAATCGGTACTAAAATGCACCATTCCCAGTGGCGTAGCTAGGGTGGGGGGAGGGGGGGGTCCAAATTTGAATGTTCCCCCGGGCCCCCGCTTGAGGGGGGCCCCCAAACGAGTTTCCATTTTTTTTAACACTAAATATTAAATACTAGTTGTAACCACCACGCGCTGCCGTGACTAAGCCTTCTGTAACGGCCAAAGTCGGTTATGTTTTTATAACATACTGTTACGACCCTCTCGGTGCGCACCGTACAGTCTACAGAGTGAACGCGATGACGCAGTAGAGACAGTGACGTAGGAAGCCGGCAAGAAGATGGCCGTGATGTTATTGTCGTTGTCTATGTGTTTTTATAGATATTAGTAAACTCTTGGAACCCACGCCGGCCTGTGTTATGTTTTGATTTTATAAACAGAATTTTTAAAGAGTTGTAACATTGGTGTCAGAAGTGGGATAATCTTACAATGTTCGGTAAGAAATTAAACGAACTTTTAGTTAGAGAGTTAAAGGAAGAATTAGAAGAAAGGGACCTTCCAACTGACGCAACAAACAACAACTGTTTAATAGACTTCATGAAGCTCTTATTGATGAGGGAATGGACCCGGAGAGCCACGTTTTTACCACGGAAATCGGGCAGTTAAGAAATGAAGTGAGAGAATTTCGTTTAACATTAAGAGACGAAATAGGAGATCTGAAGGAAGATCCCAACACTAGAACCAAGAAAGCAAAGATTGAATTACCAAAAGTGAAAGTAGTGAATGAAACGACAACAAAAGAAAACATGACTCAGAGACAAAGTTAATCATTGAAGCAGACTTAGACATGCGGCCAGTTTTATCTGAGGATGTGGTCATCCATGAAGTGGTACCTGAGGATGTGGTCATCCATGAAGTGGTACCTGAGGATGTGGTCATCCAGGAAGTGGTACATGAGGATGTGGTCATCCACGACGTGATACCTGATGATGTGGTCATCCATGAAGTGGTACATGAGCATGTGGTCATCCATGAAGTGACACCTAAGGATGTGGTCATCCAAAACGTAGCGCACGAGAAGGAACTAATCCAAGAAGAGCCGCCCAGCGATCTGAGCCCCTGTGAGAATGATCGGTCGGCAGAATGTCTGAAAGCTTGTTGCAACCGCTGCCCTGGTTACCTTGAATATCCAGACAACTTAACAGAGTCTGATAAAAACAACGTTAAGAACAATAAACCACAACTAAACAAAAGCCACGAATGCATGGAAATCCACAACAGTGGAGCTGATGCTAGTGCCAACGTTTGGCACTGCAACGGCAAGACCCCTACAGGTCTTAATTTCGTGCACAATCTGCCGTGCTTCGATAACAAGAAAGATTTGGTGACCTGTGATGAGCCACCTGAGATGTTGGTGACCTGTGATGAGCCACCTGAGACGTTGGTGACCGGTGATGAGCCACCTGAGACGTTGGTGAATTTGAAGAGCCACCTGAGACGTTGGTGACCGGTGATGAGCCACCTGAGACGTTGGTGAATTGTGAAGAGCCACCTGATACGTTGGTGTCCTGTGATGAGCCACCTGGGGAGCTGGTGACCCATGAAGAGCCACCTGAGATACTGGTGAACCGATATGAGCCACCTGGGGAGCAGAGACGAACGGTAGAGAGGAGCAAGGAGACCAGCAGAGTGCATCGGAGCAGAGGAGAACGAGGCAGGACAGAGATGAATCTGACCATTGGCTTTAATCTGGTCAGTTCAGTATACATTCATCCTAGCTCTGTCAAACGCAAAACATTTCGTCACTGCTACAATGTGTGTTTCGTCATCGTCATGTTATTCTGCAACAACAAGAGTTTGATTTAGTTGGGCCTCATCAATGGAGGTCAGTATCCCGAACGCCTGCACCTGCGAGAAAACCTACCTGGTGAACAGCCAGATTGCTATGGGGACGAACACGATCCTCCCCCGCCCCACCATGGGGATAATCAACCTCCACAGCCTGACAAAACACATGCTCCTAGCTAGCATCAACAGTCACGCTGAGAACAGAGCTCTGATTCATGTGGACAGACTGTACAGATACTGTTGTGAGAACTGACCTGTCCGGGACGGACAAATTTAAGAGGGGGGCATTGTTACGACCCTCTCGGTGCGCACCGTACAGTCTACAGAGTGAACGCGATGACGCAGTAGAGACAGTGACGTAGGAAGCCGGCAAGAAGATGGCTGTGATGTTATTGTCGTTGTCTATGTGTTTTTATAGATATTAGTAAACTCTTGGAACCCACGCCGGCCTGTGTTATGTTTTGATTTTATAAACAGAATTTTTAAAGAGTTGTAACAATACTTTGGAATGGCTGGAAATGCGCTATAGGTACAATGTCGGTCACGTTTAGAGAGAGTTTGTATTTTTAGGGGACACATACCTATTAAGTTAGATGACCTAGTTAGGCTGGAATTAAAAGGAACGCTAAGCGTCCTTGTATTTTCCAGAGAAAAAATGTTGTGATAAGCTAATTATCTACTGTCTGGTTTCGTATACATGGCGCCAAACATCTACATGTGCTTGATTAGTGATACAAAGAGCATTGTTGAGCATTGTATTTACAAGAATATAGATTAAACATTTGTATTTTCAAGAATATGGATCATTGGGTCAGGGATGAGTTAATTAAGGGGAGAAAGGAGAACAGAAAGGTACAGAACAGACATGCAGTTCGACAAAATAGGCAGCACACAGGATAGAGTAGTGATGTTTCGGTGAATATGTATCTTGCAGTGTATAGTTTCATTCTACTTATATTTTGGAATTAAATTTTACGTAATCGTCAAATAAAGTATATGAATCAGACTTGGCGGTTTATTTAATTTATTTGTGATGTATGTGATTGAGTACACGCTTAGATAAAGTGTCAATCCCTACCAAAGAAGAGAAGACATAGACAGATCGTCACAAGAACTCACAATGCATAACTAATAATACAAGTAATTATGACACCTACTTTAATATAAAAGTAAGTATTGAGAAAAATTTCGTTTCTAATTCAGTTTATTAATTTAATGCAATTGGTGGAAAACTAGAAGTTATTAGCGAGGCGTGAATCCTATTTACATTTTATCTACATAGATAAAGCCACCGCCATATAATCTTGTTATGCACGTTGTTATATAAGTTAGTGCAGAGGCGTCACTCGGAAGGTGCGGGCCGCACCGGGTGACACCAACATAGTGGTGACACCAACATGAACAATTCTATATTTCATAGCAGAAAGAACTCGGCATAGTCAGTTTTATAATCGATCATAGTCAAAAACATGATCAGTAGCACAGGGTGCCACCATACGAGCAGTAGCACAGGGTGCTATCATGCAGAACGTCTGGAGCTAAGGTAAATGAATCTAATTTAAAGCTGTTCGGATCAATCTGGAGTTTTTTTTTTTTGTAAACGCGCTAGGAAAAAGGACGGAGGTAGTCACGTGGTTTTATGAAATAGGAGACGTAGTTTATAAATTTAGTTGAATTAAAGTAATATAGGGCCTACATATTTCTGAAATACAGTCAGTAATACTATCGTTTTCATCGCTTAAATATCTGAAAGTAAATTCTCTAAGGCGAAGACCGTATAGAGCAGTAAAATTCGAAATATGTACCATTGTTCATGGTGGAAGTCTTGGAGGAAGGGGGTGACACCCTGAATTGTCCGTAACGGGTGACACCAACCATAGTGATGCCACTGAGTTAGTGACACTGTTGCATGTATTCCATACAGATTAAGGATTTCAAAATTACGTAAATCATCACGCAAATAAAAACTGGTAAAAAGTTTACTAAAAGTGTCAAAACATAGTTTTGGTTGTTGTAAGACACGTTATCTTGACGGCATTGTATCTTCCATATTTGTCCATGCTATAATCCATCTATCTATAGACATAAATAGAAGGGTCATAGTTCGTATACTTATGTCTATTTGTCCGACGAAATCTCACAATCATGGCGGATGAAACAAGTATACATAATTTTTTGTATATTTTTTATATGTGAAATGTAAAGAGTGTTATTCTTTATAGAGAAACTTCACCCATGCCGAAAGAATGAGTTTACCAGAGTGGGGCTACAAAACGGAAAAAGCGTGTTACAGAAAGACAAGATGCTGCGAAATCAAGGCAAATTTGAAGGGTTTATTAAGAAAGAAACCTGATAATAGCATTGAAAACAAAGAAGACCATGAACATGGCGAAGAAAAAATATCACCATTCAAATAATTCATATAAAGATACAGCAGTGTAGCAACAGCTGTCAAGTACTTAGCAAAAACCAACTCAAGCTTACTTGGCCACAAAGAAGAACTAGATTCTCCAAGTCCTGGGAACTTCCTAGAATCTTTGAAATTTCTTGCAGAATTTTATTAAGTTACGTAACATCACTTGAATAATTCAACATGAGTTCATAAGCTTGATGGGCAATAAAGATAGGAAACCAATTATTGGGAAAGTCAAGAAAGTTTGTTATTTTTTCTGATGTTTGATTCCACTCCAGATGTTTCTCACAAAGAACAAGTATCCCTTATAGTTTGTTACTTGGATGTCGAGAATTTTGAAATAAAAGAGTCATTCCTTGGTTATTTTGAAATAGTGAAGCCAGATGCACAACATAATGAAGAACTTGTTCTGAAAACTCTTTAAGACATTGAACTAGACTTTAATATGTACACAGATCAAACCTATGATAACGCAGCCACAATGAGTGGCCGTCGGTCTGGCCGGCAGAAACGTCTCTTAGACATAAATCCAAACGTATCATTTCTGAACTGTGATAATCACTCTCTCAACATGGCAGCTCTTCATTCTGCTGAGATAGATCTAGCCATTGTCACCTTTTTTCGTGAATTGCTTAACCTTTTTTCCAATTCACCCCAGAGATAGACCAAACTGAAATAAACTGGAGCCGGGAAACTAAAAAAGGAGAGTATTAGGCCTACATGGTGGTACTCAAGAGAAGAAGATACGTCGTCACTTTCCTTGCATATTGACAAAGATGCTGAAGAAATTAAGACCCTTTCATGCTTTCTGTAAAATGATAAATGCACGAAACTGATCACCCAATCCATCGAAAGAGCAAAAGAAGGCAATGAATGCTATGAATTTCCTGTAGGCAAAACAACCAGAAGAAAGAAAAGACTTGATGGGGAGTTGAGTTCTGATGTAGGACTGTAAATAGAACTGCAATTCAAACGTGTTGCGACAGAAGTGCTTGACAGACTTCATATGGAGATGAAGGATAGATTCCAAAGGTTGCAAAAACATGTGGGTACCTTTGGGGTTCTTCTTAAACCAAGACACCTGTTGAATTCTATGGATGATTACACACTGATGAAAAACTGTTACTTTTTCCAGTTTGTATGATGACATACAGGCAAATCACTTTTTCAATGGTGTCATTGATGCACGAGCACTTTCATCAACAAACCAGTACCACAATCACCAATTGACTTATTGAGGAAGCTGGCTTCATATGATAATGATGTTTGCTCAAACCTTGCAACCTCCATCCGAATACTGCTAACTCAGGCCACTTCTATTGCATCATGTGAGAGTACATTCTCAAAACTCAAAGTCACTCAAAAAGTATATCAGGAGCACAATGACGCAAGAAAGACTTAAAAGTATGGCTTTAATGTCAGCGAAGTCAAAAATACTAGACACCATTGATTTAGATGATGTTATGAATGCCTTTACTGCACAGAAAGCACGACGTGAGGCAATGTGAATTGAGATTTGTCACTTGTGCATTATCTCGTCACTAAACAATGGAATTATTCATTAAAAGAGTTTTAATGATTTTTTTTTGTTAATTTTATTGATATACTGTACTAATTTGAATTTAAATATATATTTATTAAGTACATTATCTCATGTCATGATATCGTTTGTCAAATTTGCAGGGGCCCCCAAAAAGGCCAAGCCCCCCGGGCCCCCAAACCCCTAGGGACGCCTCTGACCATTCCAGATATGAAACTGCAAAAAATTTCTTGGGGAAGGTACTCACTGAGATCCCCTCCCCAAACCCCTCCTTTCCGTTCGCTTCGCGCCTCCATTTTCGCCCCCCCCCCGAACATTTCTTCTACCCCACCACGGGTGGATTTAGGGGAGGGGCCGGGGGGAACATGACTCCCCCCCCCCGTTATCGCAAGTTTAGGTAATACATCATTAAATTATCAATTTTTTTTTGTTCCAAGACCGATTTTCAACAATGAAAACAGTTTAGCCCCCCCCCCGGGGGGTCAATGTTTTGCCCCCCCCCCGGGTCAAAGTTGCCTAGATCCGCCCCTGTGCCCCAGGATCATTTCTTCGGCACCCCCCTCCCTTAAAAAGATTTCTTCGCTCCCCCCCCCCCGAAAATGTCTTCGCCCCACCCCCCAATCCAATATTCCTGGCTACGGGCCTGTGTAGAAGGCACATCACACACTGTCATCCTATCATTGGCGGCGCCAAAATAAGACAAGAGAGCTTTCATTGATGTATTCCTATGGCCGTAAGATTGTAAGTTCTAATATTTGTTCGTATTCAGTTGTGTGTGTGTGTGTGTGTGTGTTTGAATGTTTAACAAGGGAGACAATTAGAAATATTTTTTTTTAATTTTAAAAATAACTCAGCATCTACCAAACCCAGGCCCCCTCGCATGAAGAACTCCATTCATGGAGGTGTTTTTTTTTTATTATCAACTTACTGAAGAAAATTTAAACGTCTTTACCAGGTCCTGCATATTGTAACTCTGGGTACTTGGTACTGGGTACTGGGTACTTTCCCCTGTCCTTCTCTAGTGATCATTTACATCTCAACATTTTGTTTTTCATACTACAATTTATGTCGCATATGTGAGGCAGTTTAATTCGTCCACTTAACCTCTGACCTTTCAAACCTTTTTTTCTTTTTAAGAAGCTTCGGTATGAGTTAAAGTTCTTGACCATAGTGGCTATGCTGTTGTCAAAGAGAAAAAGTGAAGAAAGGGGAAGGGAGGTAAGGTATTAGGACGCTATGAACCACAACTGAGATGTGTTGTTATTGCTGTTGTTTTAAACCATGATGAAAAAGTTCTCTTTCCCTTGTTCAAGCGCGTGCGAAGTTTCGCGTGCCGATGGATTTAATTGAAGATTGGCGTCCAATCAAAATAAACAGAAAGTAAAATGGTGTTTTTTAAACTGCTGGCATTCTCTCCGATTTAGTCATGTCGAGAAAATGTTGCACATTTTTCACTACTGAGTGTTTTGACCCTAAAGTACTCTGCTAGATAATAGATACACTTCAAGGTTGAATAACATGTTATTTTAACACGGTAGTTGTCAATGGCAGACCTGTGTCATTGAAATAAATGTTTCAAATGTCACAAGTAATTTATTCCACCACCTCCCCCCCCCCCCCAGTACGACTTGAGGTAAAAAGGAGAAAAGGGCAAAATAAAAAGAAGTGATGAAAAGGTTAGAGGTCAGATCTGAAGAAATCTTCGCATGAAAGGAATAAATATAATCATCATTTTTCCACGCTTCTTATCAATCTGTCTATTTTTATATCTTAGTCACAGACAGCGTAGGAATGCCACCGATAAGACCTTAATGCTGGAAAATAATAAAGTTAGGCATATTCAATAGGTGTCATAGGGCTGAGTGTCATAGGTAGAGGTGTCATATGGTTAGGTGTCATAGGTATAGGTGTCATAGGGTTAGGTGTCATAGGTATAGGGGTCATAGGGTTAGGTGTCATAGGTAAAGGTGTCATATGGCTGGGTGTCATAGGTATAGGTGTCATAGGGTTAGGTGTCATAGGGTTAGGTGTCATAGGGTTAGGTGTCGTAGGTATAGGTGTCATAGGTATAGTGTCATAGGGCTGGATGTCATAGGTATAGTTGTCATAGGGTTAGTTGTCATAGGGATAGGTGTCATAGGCAGTGCTCGATTTAAGAAAAAACCAGTGCCGGGGATGAAAAAAAATTTCTTCAGAGCCGGGGATAAATGTCTATGATTTCATTCCCGGCTGGGTTATATTAGCTAAAGCAGAGCCGGGGATGACAGGTATCAGTGCCGGGGATATCCCCGGCATCTCCGGCGGTAAATCGTGCACTGGTCATAGGTATAAGTGTCATAGGGTTAGGTGTCATAGGTATAAGTGTCATAGGGTTAGGTGTCATAGGTATAGGTGTCATAGGCATAGGTGTCATAGGGTTAGGTGTCATAGGGTTAGGTGTCATAGGTATAGGTGTCATAGGTATAGATGTCATAGGGTTAGGTGTCAAAAGGAGAGGTGTCATAGGTATAGTTGTCATAGGGTTAGGTATCATAGGTATAGGTGTCATAGGGTTAGTTGTCATAGGTATAGATGTCATAGGGTTAGGTGTCATAGGGATAGGTGTCATAGGTATAGGTGTCATAGGGTTAGGTGTCATAGGGTTAGGTGTCATAGGTATAGGTGTCATAGGTATAGGTGTCATAGGGCTGGGTGTCATAGGTATAGGTGTCATAGGGTTAGGTGTCATAGGGATAGGTGTCATAGTTATAAGTGTCATAGGGTTAGGTGTCATAAGGTTAGGTGTCATAGGTATAGGTGTCATAGGTATAGGTGTCATAGGGCTGGGTGTCATGGGTATAGATGTCATAGGGTTAGGTGTCATAGGGATAGGTGTCATAGGTATAGTTGTCATAGGGTTAGGTGTCATAGGTATAGGTGTCATTGGTTAGTTGTCATAGGTATAGGTGTCATAGGATTAGGTGTCAGGGCTGTCATAGGCTCATCTTAGCAGAGCAGTTCCTTTATATCTGGTAGCCCTGGGCCAAGACTTGCAAATATGTTTGTGGGCCCTAAATAACATTAAGTTTCGTGCCCTTTTTAGGACTTCCAAACTAAACTTTGCCTTGGGCCCCCCAATGTAGATTATACCGAGGGCCCCTAATGTATCCGTGCCTACAGGCCCCCAACGTACTTTTCCAGATGGCACAAAAATGTACCAGTGCATATTGCCCCCCCCACGTGCATTTCAATAGGGCACCCAAATGTAACTGTGTCTACACTGACTTTTATTGTTAATCCCTCAAGGTACATAAACTCTAACCACATGGTGCATTCTGTGGTAGGACGCTCCTGAATGTCAGGTAGATCAGGCTAAAAAAATATATATATAAGACTGTCTAATTAAAAAAAAAAAAATGTTTTCTAGCCATTGTCATGAAGATGAATTTATTCTCCTTGAGGACAGAGAACACCCACCCACCAACACCCACAGGTTTCTAGTTTTTCATTTACCAGTGCTCAACAACACAGTTTGATTTCCGCTACCATGACCTATAGAAATGAAACAGCGAATAAATTAATCTGGATTAATCCGGAAATGAATACACGACATCCCAGTTTTTTTTTTAATTTTACAGTTACTTCAAAAACGATCTGGTTTCTATGTCTATGTGTTGTTAGTTTCGGATTTTGAAGGGATATTGGTAAAAGTCTGTACAACAGATATATATATATATATATATATATATATATATATATATATATATATAATGCAATGCAACATAAACAGATATCATTCTGTGCTGCATATATATATATATATATATATATATATATATATATATATATATATATATCATTCAATGCAGCAGATATAGACACCATTTTACATTAGTGATACGACACCATTTTACATTTACATTTACGTAAATCTCTACGAAGAATATATTTGATTTTAAATAGCTGAAGATCTCCACCAATCTTGTATCACATTATCATATTAAACGTGTTATTGTTTCAATTATGCTGATCTTTATAAATGAAAAAAAAATTTAGTTTAATAATTCCTTACACGAAGCAATAGTCCGCATCTGCATTTATTTAGGTAAAGACTCAACACAAGATTCAATAACCGTCCGGCGAGTGTCCAGTCAGTGTCCAGTGAGTGTCCAGTGAGTGTCCAGTCAGTGTCCAGTCAGTGTCCAGTCAGTAGTCAGTGTCCAGTCAGTGTCCAGTCAGTGTCCAGTAGACTTCCAGTAGACTTACAATGAAGTCCGAAAAAAAAAACATAAAACATCAATTGAAAATTCTAATTTCCCGGAGTGGATCGTGCGGAAGTTTAAAAAATGAAGACACTGTTTAAACATTATATCTTTGGTTTAAATTACAGAATGACTTATCTACCAATTTCACTAACTGTCTAACCTTCAATCATTTAACAACGTGAATAATAAATGACAACGAGGGTGTAGTTATATGTCGTTTTTATCGTCTGCCAAAGTGAATTTGAACGGCATCTCTCTGTATTTTGTTACAACAATTTTTTTTGTAAATGATTGCATTGAAATGTGTACATCATAATACAGACATCAACAATACACCCTCCCTCTAGAACGGATTTTAAAAAAAAGAACTCTCCCTTCCCGCCTTTTTTTCCACTTTTCCACCCACTACACAATGAATTAACAACTGTTTAGATTAATCGATCAACATAAATTCACTGACTTAGATTTCACTATTTAAATATGTATGTTTATATGTATATATATATATATATATATATATATATATATATATATATATATATATATATACACATTATACAATACTTTTATTTCTAATTGATCTGAAATTGGCTAAATTAAAAATAAAATGATTAACTTTATTTGAAACAAAGTATCACATTGTTGACTGGGGTGACCTATATTATTGTTACATACTTTATTTCATCTAATTGATGCTTTCTCCACACACAAAAATAATTATTTAAACACTATATAAATTGTGACAGCATACTTTTTTTAAACTATATGTTTTTTTTAGTTGTTTTTTTTTTTATGAAAATGTAAAAACACTCTTAGTTTTGAAAATAATTTCATGAGCAAAGTTTCATTGGTGGTGCTGTATGTTATATTTTAAAACGTTTCCTGTTGAGAATTGATGTGTGTGACGAGCAGAGAGTAGGCCGAAAGTTTGACTTTTATTCTTATCTTTGAACTTGATCTCTCACAGCTGATGTATTACAACTAGCCAACACATAATGTATTACAACTAGCCAACACATAATGTATTACAACAAGCCAACACATAATGTATTACAACTGGCCAACACATAATGTATTACAACTAGCCAACACATAATGTATTACAACTAGCCAACACATAATGTATTACAACTGGTCAACACATAATGTATTACAACTAGCCAACACATAATGTATTACAACTAGCCAACACATAATGTATTACAACTAGCCAGAGTTCTATTCTAACACATAATGTATTACAGCTTGCCAGAGTTCTATTCCAACACATAATGTATTACAGCTAGCCAGAGTTCTATTCCAACACATAATGTATTACAGCTAGCCAGAGTTCTATTCCAACACATAATGTATTACAGCTAGCCAGAGTTCTATTCCAACACATAATGTATTACAGCTTGCCAGAGTTCTATTCCAACACATAATGTATTACAGCTAGCCAGAGTTCTATTCCAACACATAATGTATTACAGCTTGCCAGAGTTCTATTCCAACACATAATGTATTACAGCTTGCCAGAGTTCTATTCCAACACATAATGTATTACAGCTTGCCAGAGTTCTATTCCAACACCGCTTGCTGATACTGTGACATCAATAAAAGTCAAAAACATTTCCCGGACTTCTTATGAAATAAATGTCGTTAAACAAATAAACAAACCGCGAAAGGAAAAATGTAAACAAATTAAGTCGATTCTATTTACAATGCGAGACAGCACGCCTGAAATAGTGTTTTTGATTTATCTTTAAATTCTACATTTAATGGTCATATCTTAATTTTGTTTTCTGACCTTGAATAATGATACAATTAGTTAGCAATTAGTTAACATCTGCTGATGCTTGCCAAATTTGATTGACGTTTATCACGGGTTTGAAACGACATATGGGGGGGGGGGGCGACTCCTTGGCAATTATTTGTTTGTTTTTGTGACAGAGAGGGGGTGGTGGTGGTGGTGAGTAATGTCATAAGTAACATGATATTTGTGGGAAGAGGGGGGTTGCTAGGTGCGTCGAAAAAGTGACTGTGTGTGTGGGGGGGGGGGGGACGAGGGTATAAATCGAGAAAAGAAAACTCGTTAATAATAAGTGAATGACCACATCCTGGCTGCACGAATAATTTAAAAAAAAAGTTACTAGTTGGGCTGAATAAACGGATCAGAATTAGTAATTTAATAAACACATATGATAAATGTGTCACAATTTAATAAACGCATATGATAAATATGTAACAATTTAATAAATACATATGATAAATGTGTAACAATTTAATAAACACATATGATAAATGTGTCACAATTTAATAAACACATATGATAAATGTGTAACAATTTAATAAACACATATGATAATGTGTAACAATTTAATAAACACATATGATAATGTGTAACAATTTAATAAACACATATGATAATGTGTAATATAATGACAGATACCACTATAATATAAAGGCAGATACCCTTGTAAAATGACAGTTACCACTGAAATATAATGACAGATACCTTTGTAAAATGACAGATACCACTGTAATATAATGACAGATACCACTGTAATATAATGACAGATACCCTTGTAAAATGACAGATACCACTGTAATATAATGACAGATACCACTGTAATATATTGACATATACTACTGTAATATAATGACAGATACCACTGAAATATAATGACAGATACCACTGTAATATAATGACAGATACCACTGTAAAATGACAGATACCACTGTAAAATGACAGATACCACTGTAATATAATGACAGATACCCTTGTAAAATGACAGATACCACTGTAATATAATGACAGATACCACTATAATATAATGAGATACCACTGTAATATAATGATAGATACCACTGTAATATATTGACATATACCACTGTAATATAATGACAGATACCACTGTAATATATTGACAGATACCACTGTAATATAATGACAGATACCACCGTAAAATGACAGATACCACTGTAAAATGACAGATACCACTGTAAAATGACAGATACCACTGTAATATAATGACAGATACCACTGTAATATAATGACAGATACCACTGAAATATAATGACAGATACCACTGTAATATAATGACAGATACCACTGTAATATAATGACAGATACCACTGTAAAATGACAGATACCACTGAAATATAATGACAATCTTGTTTGAATAAAAATATGTGTTTGTGCGTGCGTGCGTTTGTGCGTGCGTGTGTTTGTCTGCAGGGGTGCCGAGAGCCAACAAGTGCCCCAGCGCAGGACATCATTGCGGGCCCCTTAATAAACAATGAGTCGTGAAAAAACTGACATGGTCGGGGTGGCCGGGCCCCCTTACAGATGCGGGCTATCTGGCAATGACCCCCCCTGACCCCCCTCTCGGCGTACCTGTTTGTGTGTGTGATTGTATAAAATCAAAATGAGGTTTTTTTTGGAATTTTATAAAAGGTACTTTTGGTGGAACGGATGATGCAAAAAAAAGTATTTTTATAGATCTATCCGGCTTTCCCGTTATCCGAATTTGGTCGATTAACCAACAGTGTACTGTACAGTATGCCTGGCTTGTTCCTCACACAAACATGTCACATTATTTGAACCTTTTTTTTTTCACTACCAACTTCCAAGCATCAACCGTCTCAAATTTCCACTCCAACAGGGAAGAAATGCACGCTATACGGTGAGTGTTTTTTTTTAAATCATCACTGAACAGAAATATATTTGTACTCTGTGCATTGTATAGTAGTTGTAGAGATGAGGACATTTCCGTCGAAATATACTCTATTTTAAGAAAAGCGTTTTGATTGGTGGCAAAAATAGCAAAAGGGAAGTACACCGTTTAATTAGCATGCGATTCAAAATCGAACTTGAACAGTCTCTTTATATTTCTAAACAATGTTAATGTGGTGCAGGGATGTTGCGGCAAAAAATGGGACATTATTCTCACGATCTTAGTAAAGGTTTCGGTAAACAGTACATTACCATAATGGGATCACAATGAAAATTCGATAGGCAGAGGCGTAGCTAGGGTGGAGGGAAGAAGGGGGGTCCAAATTCGAAAGTCCCCCCGGGCCCCGGGTTGAGGGGGGGCCCCAAAAATAGTTTTTATTAAATATTAATTACATTATCTCATTTAATGGTGTCGAATGTCAAAATGCAGGGGCCCCCAAAGAGGCCAAGCCCCCGGGTCCCAAAATCCCTAGGTTCAACGCTGTCGATAGGGGTGGGGGGTGGGGGAGAAATCTACAAATAATGAAACAATTATATGACAGACAACTAACTGGGGAAATGACGATAAATAAATAAAAGTATTGTCTCCGCCTTGGGTGTTGGGTTGTGAATTTTGATCAACACAATCATAGTGATTGGTGAGTCAATAGACAATGTACTTAATTTGATCAACACAATCATGGTGAGTCAATAGACAATGTACTGAATTTGATCAATACAATCATGGTGAGTCAATAGACAATGTACTGAATTTGATCAATACAATCATGGTGAGTCAATAGACAATGTACTGAATTTGATCAATACAATCATGGTGAGTCAATAGACAATGTACTGAATTTGATCAATATAATCATGGTGAGTCAATAGACAATGTACTGAATTTGATCAATATAATCATGATGAGTCAATAGACAGTGTACTGAATTTGATCAACACAATCATGGTGAGTCAATAGACAATGTACTGAATTTTATATCTACAATCATGGTAAGTCAATAGACAATGTACTGAATTTGTTTGTGACTAGTATGTGAGACTATGTTTTTGACTGTGTTTGTTTGACTGTATTTTCTAGGGAGCGACCGATAATCGGATCGCTATCGGTATCGGACCGATATTGGCACTATCGGGTAATATCGGATCGGCCGATTGTTCTAGGGAGCGACCGATAGTCGAACCGATATTGGCACAATGGGTTAACTGTCGGACCGGCCGTTTTTTGGCTGCCGATACATTGTTTTTTTTTTTTCACAACAGAGTTGCAGAAAAGAAAATCAGTAAATAACCCAATTCTATAACCAGATCAGACAAGATTTAAAAAAAAAGGAAAAAAAAAACCCCGCACACAGAAATTGTCACGTATACATCAGAGATACGACCTTGAAACAATAGGATTGGCATTTCTTAATTCTAATGTATGACCTTGAATGATACAATTAGTGAACATCTGTGCGTATTTTATGTTGGGATGGGAAGTTGGGGGGGGGGGGGGGGAACAAGACTTACGTGTCGGCGAAGTGTCACGAAATATGACAGGGAAGGGGTAAGCATGGGTTGACATACGTCATTAGCTGTATTAGCACGAGAGAAACACGTGTTTGGCAATTGGCATTGTTGTTGCTTAAGGGGCTGTCCATTAATTACGTCAACAAAATAGGGGGGAGGGGGGGTCAGAAAATTTTTGACAATTGTTGACAAGGGGGAGGGGAGGAAGGTCAAGAAAAGTTGACGTCAACAATGTTACTTTTTTTAATTTAATATAATTACTTAATAAATAGGAAAAATAAGCAGCGTTTGTAGTTCTGTGTTACACACTCGCTTAACATTCAGTATTTTACTTAAACTAACTATATTCCTACTAATTTTGCCACATAAACATTTTGGAAGCCACCTTTTTATGGGGGTGTAATCAAATGTTGACGTAATTTTATAGGGGGGTCTCGGAAAGTTTGACAAGTTGTTGACAGGGGGGGGGGTAAAAATCGCCAAAAATTTGTAGACATAAATAATGGACAGCCCCTAAAAATAAAATATCGGTATCGGTAAAAATGCTGGCGGAAAATATCGGTATCGGACTATCGGTAAAAAGGCATATCGGTCGCTCCCTAGTATTTTCAAAGGTGTTTGTGTGATTGTGTTTGTGTAAATGTGTTTTCGACTGTTTATTTGCCTGTGTTTGTGTGACTGTTGATTTATTTGTGTATATGTGTCTGTTTGTATTTTTTGTGACAGATTTGCTTGTCTGTATTTGTGTGACGGTGTTTGTCTGACTCTATTTGTATGAGTGTGTTTGTCAAGTGTTTGTTTGAATGAGTTCGTTTGACTGAGTTCGTTTGGCTGAGTTTTGTATAAGAAGTTGGCACTTGATGAGAAGATTAGTCAAGATGAAATTTCAAATATGATTCCAAAAACCTTCTGAGCTTGACCTTTCTCACAGTCGACCTATGTCCATACAGACATCAATACATGAGATAATACTAAAGCCAGGAACCAAAAGCATTATAGAAGTTAATCCACCATTTCTCGAAATAATGTCAAAGGTCAGAAAATCAAAGTGTGCCAAAATAGTATTATATATATATATATATATATATATATATATATATATATATATATATATATATATATATATCAAGATGTATGAGTAAAGTTGGACTTGTGCAGTTGAAATGGTTTAATTTTTGGAGTTGACAGTTTTGAACTTTTGTATTTGAAATTGTTGAACTTTTTAGATAAACTGGTAAAACAAAAGTACTGTTGATTGAAAAAAATTAGAAAAGAAATAAAAAAATAAAACGTTCGAATTAATTGCTGGACACCAAATAATAGACAAAAATAAGTAGGCCTAACTGACAATTATTTTAATTGATTCGTTTTTAGTGGTTCCAGTTCCAGTTTTTTTATTGCTTGACACCAATACATAAAGGCTAAAAATGTATGTACACACACCAACATATACGTATAAAGAGGAGTGGAGAGAGGGCAAGGAGATAGAGGGGGGTGGAGAGCGGGGAAGGAAAGAGTGGGGGGAGGAGAGAAAGGGGGGGGAGGGGAAAAAGAGGGGTGGGGGTGGAAGAGAGGTTCCATTTACGTATTTAAAAGACATTAATTCTCTGCTACTCTTCAATTCCCTAGCAATCATTTCTTGTCCAACTTACAACGACTTGAATGCCCCCCTTTCCCCCCCTCCTCCTCTCACCTGTCCAAATGGTATGACGTCACTTTGACTTATTTATAATGACGCCGGTGTCAGCGAGCGGGGGGTGCATTAAACAAACAGGGGCTGTGACGAGAGGTCACTCGTGCGACTCTTTCTTTCATCAATCACTCTCTCTCTCTCTCTCTCTCTCTCTCTCTCTCTCTCTCTCTCTCTCTCTCTCTCTGCTTTCATTTCTTAGTCTGGAGCACAAACGGGGCGTGTCTGTCGTGTGTCTGTTACCCTCAGCTACCATCACACCCCCCCCCACCCCACACACTTGTTAGAGTCCCTATGTTGACAGAAGGTGGGTACATAGATTTGAAAGGTTACAGTGTCAAGCAATAATTTTATATCCCCCCCCCCATTCCTTTTTTTTTTTTCACCCTGTGTTATATTGCACACAATAAATGTCGCCAGGTTCGGTTATATTCTTTTATATTCGGCTATATACTGTTATATACTTGTTATATACTGTTACATACTATTATATATTATATTAATAGTGCGACAAGTGAGGCAGGGATTGCCACTCCCGAGTCGGACTGCACAGCCATTCCCGGCGGTGCTTGTAGACTCACAAATTAGCTACACCATCGTCTCTCGAGACGGACGGATGCCGACGACGAATATACTATTATATTCTGTTATATTCGTTATATTCTGTTGTATTCTGTTATATTCTGTTATATTCTGTAATATTCTGTTATATTCTGTTATATTCTGTTGGATTCTGTTGGATTCTGTTGGATTCTGTTATATTCTGTTATAATGTTCCTAAACCTCCCATGCATGAAGAAGTGTGTGGTCGACGTCATATATAAGTAATTAGTAATTATGGAGTACATGATCATACATAATGTAAAGTTCTACAGAAAAAGACGCCTTATATATATATGCTTACGACAAGGCCGTCTCAATAAAGTTATGGACCCCCCCCCCGGGGCAATGTGTCGGGGCCCCTACAATTATTGCTCAAATGAATGTGATATAAATGGTAAATTTAAAAAATGTCCATATTAATGGCATCGTTAGGTTATGTCCCTGGCGAACGATGCTTTCAAACAGCCCTGACCTAGGGTCATTCAGGGTCGTTCAGGCTGTGTAGGGTGCATTTGATGACCCCCCCCCCCCCACTAAAGAATCAAATGTAAATAATCAGTTAACAACCCTCCCCCGCCCCTTTCTTAATCACTGGGCCGAAGGCAGAAAAAAAACCTTGTCTACAGCACAGATGACCCACATTAACATCACATAATTATGTATGCGCCGCCACTGCCAGCATGACAGGGTGTCTGCCATGCCTACAGAGCGGCGGGGTGAGTGTGCCTACTACATCTGCCGGCATGGCAGAAAAAAAAGGGTTTTTAAGACATGCCTGAGTAGAGGGTGTAATATGCCTGACCCCTTGCCAAAAATGGCAGGCTACGAAGGTGTGCTTGAGTGGGACAGAGTGGAAGGTTGTAGTTGTTGTGTGCCGACCACATCTGTTACCACATCTGTGAATGCTATTGCCTCGCATTGTCCTCGTGACCACAGCATCACCGCAATCACAAAAGGTTTTTTTTTTGCCTGGCTAGGAGAACCCCAGTGATCTTTTCCCCCACAGACCACGGTATGTCTCCTAGAACATGTTAGCCAAATGGTTAAGATCATTATAATGCATATACTACCCTTTGATTTTAGCCAAAAGGCCCAGAAATGTAACACTAATCATATAACTATATATTTTGGTTATTAAGTTATACCACATCCTACATTATATCCCGATTGAAAATTATTGGCCAACCATTTTGTTAAATAGTAAGCAATCAATTTAAAAAAATGGTCCTATTAGTTCTAAATACTATTAACATATATTTGATATTTTTTAGCGTAGTCTTTGTTTTAAAATAGAGAAAACTTGAATAACTTAAAATTTATTTAAACATTTGCTTGTATTTAGCATCCAAAAAAAATCTTATTCACTTAGATGGATTTATATTTTAAATTTGAGTTAGGGATTGGCGGAGTCGGGATTTAACTAATTTTATAATACAGCTCAGTACATTCCTATCCAATTTTCGAAACTGATGTTATAATCCTTCTAATAAAGTGCTATTTTTGGCGTGCGTCCGTGCATAATGGGAATGCCGTGGCTATAAATAATTCTGCTCTTGGGATATCCTCTATGACGCCATTTTACGTCAATGGGTCACCCTGGGTTAATCCATGATACGGAAGTCGGCTGCGCATGTGACGAACAAAATGACGGTGTTTTTATATAGTAGGATTTTAACCCTCTTAAAACCGTGTTAATAGTTCCTATTAAAGAAGACAGTGAGACAAAATTTGAAAATATTATTGCACAAGCACATTAAATAATTATGTACGCACCCGATGATACAATTTTTTATTGATTTAAATTTATACTATTTGTAAAACAAAAAAAAATCAGCCAGTTGTAAATATTACATTGCTAACTATATGCTTCCGGTCTTGCTGCCGGTTTGCGTGTAGGTGTTAAACTTTAAGCAGACGCCTCGGTTTATGACATGATTATTCTCATATTAAACATTTTATTGAAATAAAACCTTTAGTTGCGAATGCAATGGGCAACTACTAGTCTTCTTATATGGCTTTAAATATACAGTATTTAAGCTATTACATACAATTCATTGAAACATTTTCTGTACATTATTGTTTGTATGCCGAGTCAATACATCGTGATTCATTTATAGAATTAGAATACCGTTCTGTCAAGACTACACTGCTAGTAGCAGTTGCAATATTTACTTTTATTTATTGATGTGAGTATGCCTTCTTATTATGGGGTTTATTTGTTCTATTTACTGGCTGTTTTATATTTAGCCTATATGTGTTTTAGGTGTGCACAACAAAGCCATAATTTCCATTGTTGAAACATTGCACTAACAATTTCTAATATCGATTCAAAGATACATTGTTTCAACTATAAACTCTTACATAAAAGTCTATGAACTCTCTTCGTTACATTTATTTGTGCATGTCTTTGAAATGATTGGGATGGATTGGGGGGGGGGGTGGATTTCACATTGCAATTGGATTCACCGGGCGACACCGAATATTAAACAGCTCCTCTGAAAAATACACACACGCCCACACAAACAAGTCCACTGAAGTTGGCAAGTGAACCGCATCCAATACTGCTGTAAAAAAAAAAACATCTGGGGGTCACTCCAACCTGACCTACCAACCCATGCAATGGCCTTGTAATCTTTCTTATTTTTATTTATCTCAAGGTGAACGTTACTTCCAAGAATTTCATTTTTTTTTTACAAAGAAACATGTAACGTTTAGTTTACATAAGTGAAAGTATACATGTATAGTCTTGTCAGGGAAAATATACATGTGTAGTCTTGTCAGGGAAAATATACATGTATAGTCTTGTCAGGGAAAATATACATGTATAGTCTTGTCAGGGAAAATATACATGTATAGTCTTGTCAGGGAAAATATACATGTATAGTCTTGTCAGGGAAAATATACATGTATAGTCTTGTCAGGGAAAATATACATGTGTAGTCTTGTCAGGGAAAATATACATGTATAGTCTTGTCAGGGAAAATATACATGTATAGTCTTGTCAGGGAAAATATACATGTATAGTCTTGTCAGGGAAAATATACTTGTATAGTCTTGTCAGGGAAAATATACATGTGTAGTCTTGTCAGGGAAAATATACATGTGTAGTCTTGTCAGGGAAAACATACATGTATAGTCTTGTCAGTATAAAATTGCATACATAGTCTTATCAGTTTAAGTCCAGATGAAACCAGGGACAGTAGAACCGAATAAAGTGTTCTGAAAAGTACTTTGTCCTCTCCCACTGTCAACATCAGAAAACAATAGTATATGTATTTACTTTGAAAGACCCCCATTTATTCATTTCATTACAAATGGATATTTGCGGATTGTAAATTTATATTGTAATTTAAAGAATGTACGGTAAATAAAATAGAACAAATAAACTATGACAGTCAGTCGCAGAGGCGTAGCTAGGGGGTGGGCGGGTGGGGTACATGTCCCCGGGCGCTACTCACAATGGGGCGCAAAATTTATATTTTACATATAATATTATATGATTTTCGAATAGGGGGGGGGGCGCTAAAATGTATTATAAAGGTATTGTGCCCCGGGCGCGAGTTAAGCTCGTTACGACACTGGTCAGTCGGGAACAGTTCGCTAATAAACATTTTGCTCTAGAGTGAGGGGTTGGTGGGGGGGGGGGGGGGGGTGGGTGCTACAGACGGAAGAACCAGTTATGGACAATCTATATGTGCGCTGTAATAAACATGTTGCTCTAACTAAATAACACTACATATTTGTTTGCGATGCTTAGTCAACTAAAAATATCAAGTTTAAATATTTTCATGTTCATGTGTATGGAAGTAGATGGAGGGGGGGGGGAGAGAGAGAGAAGGTGATATTGGAATAACAAAAATGAACACGTCGTTAATGTTGAAATAAACTGTGTAACAAAATGTTTCTTTATGTTTTGTTCGGTGTATTTGGATCTGAATAGAATATTAAACACTGATTTAAACAAACACTGATTTAAACAAACACTGATTTAAACAAACGCTGGTTTAAACAAACATTGATTTAAACAAACACTGATTGAAATAAACATCGATTTAAACAAACACTGATTTAAACTCAAAAACTTTGATTTTGGTGCCAGGGCGTCGATATTTAGAAATGATATATTTTAAATTAACAATCATTTCATATATTTAGATGTCAGTTGGATATATTCTAAACTGTTCTAGAAAATTTTAACTTCTAGATCGGTATAGCCGTGTTAGAGGTGTATGGCATATTCTGGACATCTTCCTGTTTACTTTATGAGCACTTCTGTATATGTATAGTAAACATAAATATTAGGTAGTGAGTAAGTATTTTGAAGTTTACTTTATAAGCACCTCTGTATTTATTTTAAAAAAAAACATAAATATTGTGCACTGAGTGTGTAATTAGATTCAGAGATGGCATCAAGAGACAGTAAGCATTCTGCTGATTCGTTTTGCTACGTAAATGGCAAAGTCATCAAGACACGACCCAAGAAATATTCAATTTCAATGAAAACATCGGTCAGGATGTGTGAAGCAGCATATGACGTGTACTTCTTATTACATGTTGGGGATCAGTGCAGGTTGTGAATCAATTCAAACTCTGGAGACCTCATTACATTTGTGAAAACTGTACAACAGCACTCGGGGGATGGTTCCGATGGTAAAGAAGAGAGCTATGAAATTAGTTCCTCCAAGAATTTAGCGAGAGCCTACTGACCACTCCGCCAACTGCTACTTCTTCATGGTCGATTCCCTCCAAACGTCGAAGTGGTCAAAATGATCCTCCAGTTGTATATCTTGATATACCATCATCCTCCAATACCATACTGCACCTCCTGAAATAAACTCGTCCAGTACCATACTGCACCTCCTGAAATAAAGTAGTCCAGTACCATACTGCACCTCCTGAAATAAAGTAGTCATCACCAAAAGACAGTGACACATCAGATTTTGAACTAGAACAAGTATCAGATCCTGTCTATAGTGTCAGTAGTGGTCAAACAGAGAGATACTACACCAATAAACAGGATCTCACCTACTAGATAAGAGATATAAGACTCACAAAATTCAATGCTGAGCTCACATCTAGACTGAAGCAGTGAAACCTTCTGGACGGAAGTGTTCAAGTTTCGGACCAGCGGAGACAGCATCATCGAATATTTGCTGTTTTCTTCAGCAATGGATACCGCTACTGCCACAACGTCACTGGTTTATTCGGTGCTTTTGGAATTGTCTCATGGAGAAGTTTGAAGGCTGTACTGATATATATTGAGAAGAAGTATCCGTCTATACCTATGGCTCACTCTGTACCTTTACAGTCGGACCACGACAACTTCACGAGTTGGCTAGAGATGCTGAAATATTCCACTCATAAGTTTGGATGTTATTGGAGATTTTATGATGGACACGGGAATGAAAGTCTTGACAAAAGACTCAAACCAATGAGAGACTTTTTCTCAGGTAAATGTTTTCTTAGCGCCCAACACTTCTGACAGGAAACGTTGATATCCATGGTTTCTATTCTGACAGGAAACGTTGATATCCATGGTTTCTATTCTGACAGGAAACGTTGATATCCATGGTTTCTATTCTGACAGGAAACGTTGATATCCATGGTTTCTATTCTGACAGGAAACGTTGATATCCATGGTTTCTATTCTGACAGGAAACGTTGATATCCATGGTTTCTATTCTGACAGGAAACGTTGATATCCATGGTTTCTATTCTGACAGGAAACGTTGATATTCATGGTTTCTATTCTGACAGGAACCGTTGATATCCATGGTTTCTATTCTGACAGGAAACGTTGATATCCATGGTTTCTATTCTGACAGGAACCGTTGATATCCATGGTTTCTATTCTGACAGGAAACGTTGATATCCATGGTTTCTATTCTGACAGGAAACTTTGATATCCCTGGTTTCTATTCTGACAGGAAACGTTGATATTCATGGTTTCTATTCTGACAGGAAACGTTGATATTCATAGTTTCTATTCTGACAGGAAACGTTGATATTCATGGTTTCTATTCTGACAGGAAACGTTGATATTCATGGTTTCTATTCTGACAGGAACCGTTGATATCCATGGTTTCTATTCTGACAGGAAACGTTAATATCCATGGTTTCTATTCTGACAGGAAACGTTGATATCCATGGTTTCTATTCTGACAGGAAACGTTGATATCCATGGTTTCTATTCTGACAGGAAACGTTGATATCCATGGTTTCTATTCTGACAGGAAACGTTGATATCCATGGTTTCTATTCTGACAGGAAACGTTGATATTCATGGTTTCTATTCTGACAGGAACCGTTGATATCCATGGTTTCTATTCTGACAGGAAACGTTGATATCCATGGTTTCTATTCTGACAGGAACCGTTGATATCCATGGTTTCTATTCTGACAGGAAACGTTGATATCCATGGTTTCTATTCTGACAGGAAACTTTGATATCCCTGGTTTCTATTCTGACAGGAAACGTTGATATTCATGGTTTCTATTCTGACAGGAAACGTTGATATTCATAGTTTCTATTCTGACAGGAAACGTTGATATTCATGGTTTCTATTCTGACAGGAAAATGTTGATATTCATGGTTTCTATTCTGACAGGAACCGTTGATATCCATGGTTTCTATTCTGACAGGAAACGTTAATATCCATGGTTTCTATTCTGACAGGAAACGTTGATATCCATGGTTTCTATTCTGACAGGAAACGTTGATATCCATGGTTTCTATTCTGACAGGAAACGTTGATATCCATGGTTTCTATTCTGACAGGAAACGTTGATATCCATGGTTTCTATTCTGACAGGAAACGTTGATATTCATGGTTTCTATTCTGACAGGAACCGTTGATATCCATGGTTTCTATTCTGACAGGAAACGTTGATATCCATGGTTTCTATTCTGACAGGAACCGTTGATATCCATGGTTTCTATTCTGACAGGAAACGTTGATATCCATGGTTTCTATTCTGACAGGAAACTTTGATATCCCTGGTTTCTATTCTGACAGGAAACGTTGATATTCATGGTTTCTATTCTGACAGGAAACGTTGATATTCATAGTTTCTATTCTGACAGGAAACGTTAATATCCATGGTTTCTATTCTGACAGGAAACGTTGATATTCATGGTTTCTATTCTGACAGGAACCGTTGATATCCATGGTTTCTATTCTGACAGGAAACGTTAATATCCATGGTTTCTATTCTGACAGGAAACGTTGATATCCATGGTTTCTATTCTGACAGGAAACGTTGATATCCATGGTTTCTATTCTGACAGGAAACGTTGATATCCATGGTTTCTATTCTGACAGGAAACGTTGATATCCATGGTTTCTATTCTGACAGGAAACGTTGATATTCATGGTTTCTATTCTGACAGGAACCGTTGATATCCATGGTTTCTATTCTGACAGGAAACGTTGATATCCATGGTTTCTATTCTGACAGGAACCGTTGATATCCATGGTTTCTATTCTGACAGGAAACGTTGATATCCATGGTTTCTATTCTGACAGGAAACGTTGATATCCATGGTTTCTATTCTGACAGGAAACGTTAATATCCATGGTTTCTATTCTGACAGGAAACGTTGATATCCATGGTTTCTATTCTGACAGGAAACGTTGATATCCATGGTTTCTATTCTGACAGGAAACGTTGATATCCATGGTTTCTATTCTGACAGGAAACGTTGATATCCATGGTTTCTATTCTGACAGGAAACGTTGATATCCATGGTTTCTATTCTGACAGGAACCGTTGATATCCATGGTTTCTATTCTGACAGGAAACGTTGATATCCATGGTTTCTATTCTGACAGGAAACTTTGATATCCCTGGTTTCTATTCTGACAGGAAACGTTGATATTCATAGTTTCTATTCTGACAGGAAACGTTGATATTCATGGTTTCTATTCTGACAGGAAACGTTGATATTCATGGTTTCTATTCTGACAGGAACCGTTGATATCCATGGTTTCTATTCTGACAGGAAACGTTAATATCCATGGTTTCTATTCTGACAGGAAACGTTGATATCCATGGTTTCTATTCTGACAGGAAACGTTGATATCCATGGTTTCTATTCTGACAGGAAACGTTGATATCCATGGTTTCTATTCTGACAGGAAACGTTGATATCCATGGTTTCTATTCTGACAGGAAACGTTGATATTCATGGTTTCTATTCTGACAGGAACCGTTGATATCCATGGTTTCTATTCTGACAGGAAACGTTGATATCCATGGTTTCTATTCTGACAGGAACCGTTGATATCCATGGTTTCTATTCTGACAGGAAACGTTGATATCCATGGTTTCTATTCTGACAGGAAACGTTGATATCCATGGTTTCTATTCTGACAGGAAACGTTAATATCCATGGTTTCTATTCTGACAGGAAACGTTGATATCCATGGTTTCTATTCTGACAGGAAACGTTGATATCCATGGTTTCTATTCTGACAGGAAACGTTGATATCCATGGTTTCTATTCTGACAGGAAACGTTGATATCCATGGTTTCTATTCTGACAGGAAACGTTGATATTCATGGTTTCTATTCTGACAGGAACCGTTGATATCCATGGTTTCTATTCTGACAGGAAACGTTGATATCCATGGTTTCTATTCTGACAGGAACCGTTGATATCCATGGTTTCTATTCTGACAGGAAACGTTGATATCCATGGTTTCTATTCTGACAGGAAACTTTGATATCCCTGGTTTCTATTCTGACAGGAAACGTTGATATTCATGGTTTCTATTCTGACAGGAAACGTTGATATTCATGGTTTCTATTCTGACAGGAAACGTTGATATTCATGGTTTCTATTCTGACAGGAAACGTTGATATCCATGGTTTCAATTCTGACAGGAAACGTTGATATCCATGGTTTCAATTCTGACAGGAAACGTTGATATCCATGGTTTCTATTCTGACAGGAACCGTTGATATCCATGGTTTTTATTCTGACAGGAAACGTTGATATCCATGGTTTCTATTCTGACAGGAACCGTTGATATCCATGGTTTTTATTCTGACAGGAAACGTTGATACCCATGGTTTCTATTCTGACAGGAAACGTTGATATTCATGGTTTCTATTCTGACAGGAAACGTTGATATTCATGGTTTCAATTCTGACAGGAAACGTTGATATTCATGGTTTCTATTCTGACAGGAAACGTTGATATTCATGGTTTCTATTCTGACAGGAAACGTTGATATTCATGGTTTCTATTCTGACAGGAAACGTTGATATTCATGGTTTCTATTCTGACAGGAAACGTTGATATTCATGGTTTCTATTCTGACAGGAAACGTTGATATTCCTGGTTTCGTATTTGGCTTAGAAGAATTTTAGTAGTCAAAGCAAAAACTTAGGTGTTTTTTCCCCAAGCTTTTGTTATCGGTCGTCACCAAATAACTGTCCAAAAGTGTACATACATACATACACACATATATATATATATTGTGAGAGGCACCCAACGCATTAAACACTGGTCAAAATTGTGGACCGTCTTTTACTTTCTACCTACTAAATGTCATGTGAAGACATGTGTTGGTATCTTTATACGAGAATGTTTTTGTCATTCTAAAAAAAAGACAAACTTGTATTTGTGTTACACTTAATATTTCGTTTTACTATTACGAAATCCGAATGTTGGATGGGTCTTGTCGTGACAGGTTCCGCCGCTGAAGTAAAAGGTCACACAGGGGTGTTTCACCAAATACCGGTGCGTTGTGAATACAACCTCTCTGCCCTGGTGGATTATTCCAAATAATCCACTTTCTATTTCTTCCCCTTCTTTTTCCGTTGCTAACTTTTAAAAAAAACACATGTATTTATAAATAAATTACTAGTTAAAAAAAAATAGACATTAAAGGGAAGTAACTCCTACGCACAATTTTTTCCCCTAGCACCGCTGTACTGAATGAGTTATTTAACAAACAGAAAGAAAAATAAATATCTCCCCCACCCCTCTCTCTCTTTTTTTTTTGTGTTGTCACCGTCTTACCGAGCCTCGTTTTCATCACTGGATTTAGCAGACTGCGAGCTGGGGATGGCAGGATAAAACCAGTCAGCAGTAAATGTTCTGCAGAAAAAAAAATTTAACAGTCAACAATATTTCTCAATATCGTTTTCCTTTTAGAAAAGTGTTGTGATTGGTTGAGATTTCAATCCACCATTCAACAGAAACATAAAGAACGTTCTAAAATGTATTGTTCTTTTTTTATGACACCAAATAGTTGATATTTACAGACAGACAGCTTGGTTAAATATTAAAACAGACAAAACAAAAAGTTGAACAACTCGCCATAGCCCCCAGTTCAGTTTCACTCTCCCCATTGTATGAAGTTCAGTTTTAATTTCCCCCATAGAATGAAGTTCACTTTTATTCCCCATAGTAAAAAGTTCAGTTTCATTCCCCATGGGAAAAGTTTGCAAAGAGATAATATGTATACGTTTGTAAAATGCAGCTACCAGAGCAGTTTCTTTTTAATGCACATAATTTTACCCAGTCCCGTGAAAGGTGGGAAGGGGATTACCTTTGCCTTGGACACCCGCGAGACATCTGTAGATGATGATGATAACAACATTGAGTTTCAAACCTGCACCATACTTCCATAAATGATAACGACATTGAGTTTCAAACCTGTACCATACTTCCATAAATGATAACAACATTGAGTTTCAAACCTGCACCATAATTCCATAAATGATAACAACATTGAGTTTCAAACCTGTACCATACCTCCATACATGATAACGACATTGAGTTTCAAACCTGCACCATACTTCCATAAATGATAACGACATTGAGTTTCAAACCTGTACCATACTTCCATAAATGATAACAACATTGAGTTTCAAACCTGCACCATACTTCCATAAATGATAACAACATTGAGTTTCAAACCTGTACCATACTTCCATAAATGATAACAACATTGAGTTTCCAACCTGCACCATACTTCCATAAATGATAACAACATTGAGTTTCAAACCTGTACCATACTTCCATAAATGATAACAACATTGAGTTCCAAACCTGCACCATACTTCCATAAATGATAACAACATTGAGTTCCAAACCTGCACTATACTTCTAGAGATGTTGACGATCACCGTGCCAAATGTAATATTGCCAAGTGTGGTCTCTGTTTCGGTCATTAAAACTAAAAGATTTTATTGACTGGTCGAAAATATGTTTGTTTAGAACTACCAGACTTCATGGGATAAATATGTTTAATTAATTAGTACTAACAGACTTATATAATAGTTTATGAATCTGTTAAACACCTTCCATCACCAAGCTTAATACAATAGGCTATGAATCTGTTAAACACCTTCCATCACCAAGCTTAATACAATAGGCTATGAATCCGTTAAAACACCTTCCATCACCAAGCTTAATACAAGGCTATGAATCCGTTACAACACCCTCCATCACCAAGCTTAATACAATAGGCTATGAATCCGTTACACGGTTACAACACCCTCCATCACCAAGCTTAATACAAGGCTATGAATCCGTTACAACACCTTCCATCACCAAGCTTAATACAATAGGCTATGAATCCGTTACAAGACCCTCCATCACCAAGCTTAATACAAGGCTATGAACCCGTTACAACACCTTCCATCACCAAGCTTAATACAAGGCTATGAATCTGTTACAACACCTTCCATCACCAAGCTTAATACAATAGGCTATGAATCCGTTACAACACCTTCTATCACCAAGCTTAATACAATAGGCTACGAATCCGTTACAACACCTTCCATCACCAAGCTTAATACAATAGGCTATGAATCCGTTACAACAACTTCGATCACCAAGCTTAATACAATAGGCTATAAATCCGTTACAACACCTTCCATCACCAATCTTAATACAATAGGCTATAAATCCGTTACAACACCCTCCATCACCAAGCTTAATACAAGGCTATGAATCCGTTACAAGACCTTCCATCACCAAGCTTAATACAAGGCTATGAATCCGTTACAACACCCTCCATCACCAAGCTTAATACAAGGCTATGAATCCGTTACAAGACCTTCCATCACCAAGCTTAATACAAGGCTATAAATCCGTTACAACACCTTCCATCACCAATCTTAATACAATAGGCTATGAATCCGTTACAACACCCTCCATCACCAATCTTAATACAATAGGCTATGAATCCGTTACAACAGTGGTCCATAACCTCTTTTCCATGGAAAGTCGCCCAATTCAGAGAGAAATACACAACAGTGAAAAAAAAATGAAAAATACCATTTGATCAAGGACCCGGGGGTTGGGAACCACTGCGTTACAACACTCATATCATACTGCCTAATACTGTAATGGGAATCCCAATCGACCCACGGGTCAAAGATAATATATTACATTAAGTCAACTGAGACTCGTGTACAAAGATAATATGTTACATTAAGTCAACTGAGGCTCGTGTACAAAGATAATATGTTACATTAAATCAACTTAGACTCGTGTACAAAGATAATAATTTACATTAAGTCATCTGAGACTCGTGTACAAAGATATCATGTTACATTAAGTCAACTGAGGCTCGTGTACAAAGATAACATGTTACATTAAGTCAACTGAGACTCGTGTGCAAAGATAACATGTTACATTAAGTCAACTGAGGCTCGTGTACAAAGATGACATGATTCATTAAGTCAGCTGAGACTCGTGTACAAAGATAACATGTTAATTATTTCAATTGAGAATCATGTACAAAGTTAACATGTTACATTATTTCAACTGAGACTCGAGTACAACAGAAAAAGGTTCCTGTAAAATATATAATAATTTAGAAATGAAGTTTCCAACTCAGGGGCTAACTAGGGCAGAGGCGTAGCGAGGGGGGCAAGGCAACTTGCGCCCGGGGCAATTTACCTTTTTAATACCTTTTAGCGCCCCCAATTCGAAAACCATATAATATTATGTGTAAAATATACCATTTGGCACCCCTGAACCTCGGCGGCCGGGGACATATGTACCCCCGCCCCCCCCCCTAGCTACGCCTTTGAACTAGGGTACCTACGAAAGAGCCCTGCAAGTGTCCCGTACTATGCGGCCCTGGATTGACCAATCAATTATATTTGCTTTCTCTAAATGAGGCCCTATTACAACGGTTTGCCTGGAAGGCACTAAACGATTTAAAGCCGGCACTTTTTATCGTCTGACCGTGGGCGTTCAACCTTGACCTTGGCTACCTAAATGGTATATTTTTTAAACCTGACTTTTATGTTTAAATTTTGGCCCAGTGAAGCATGAAACCGGAATAGAAACACGACAGGTAAGGCAATATAACTGGTTGCAACTGAGGAGTGGTGTTAAATGATACACTTGTGTGTGTGTGTGCGTGCGTGCGTGCGCATGTGCGTGTGTGTGTGTGAGTTGCAAGCAGTGGGTGAGTAAATACTGTGTGGGACGGGGGTGTCACAGTTGTGTGTGGAGAAGTTTAATTGTTATGATATGTAGGGGATTCGTGTATGTGTTTTATCTATATATTGTGGGTGTGTCTTTGTGTGTGCCTGTGTGCGGGCGGGCTAAGTCTGCCTGAATCGTTGACATCGCCTTAATATGGTATCCGGACAAAACACCCACGGACAAAACTTCCGCTTTGGGGTTTTGTCCGCTGGGGGGTTTTTGTCCGTTGAGGTTTTGTCCCCGGGGGGTATGTCCGCTGGACTTTTGTCCGTGGGGTTTTGTCCTCTGGGTTTTTGTCCGTGAGGGTTTTGTCCGCTGGGGGTTTTGTCCGCTGGGGGTTTTGTTTGCTGGGAGTTTAGTCCTACACTTCCTTAATATATGGGTGTTATCATCCATGAGTTAATTTTATACGTACAAAGATGAATTTATATCTGATAACGAAGTCAGTTTATCTGAATACACGTAAAATAATGTAAACAAAATTAACTCCACAAAAAAAGAAGGTAAATATTTGAATAATAAAAAAAAAAACCTTTATTTGTTTAAGTTGTGATAAATTTAGAAAGTACGATATTCTACCTTAAAATAAAGCTTCCACGCACTGGGCTCATTGAGATAAAGGTTTATTTAAATCCGTTTTAATCCAGATTGATAATCTTATTTTAAGGGGGGGGGGGCCGCCCTTACACCTGTCCTTGCTGGGGGCCTAACAACACCTGTGTTGAGACCTGTGGGCCTCCAATGTATACCAAAGGTGTTCACTCATGTGGACCCCATGCAGCTTATAATTGACGCTCCTTACAAATTCAACATTAAGTTTAATTATTAAGAGTTGTTATGTGGATTTTTTTTTCTCTTTCTCACCACTACCCCCCCCCCCCAATTCCACAAAACCAACTTCATTGGTCAAACTTGAACTCCACCTCGAGGGATGTATTTATGGTAGTCTTTAACCCCATTAAATTGTTTTATTGTATAGATCGTCTTAATGCGGGGCCACTTTCTCTGGGGGCCCCAAAAATATGAGGGCATCATATACATTACTATATACATTGAATTCTGTTTGAGCGATTGTCGTGGGGGCCCAGCCCCAGGTTCACGGGTGGGGGGCCCTTAAGTAAAGACTGTGTCGTATGATATTATCTGTTTCAGTTTGTTTCGTTTCATTCCGGAATGATACTTTTTTGTTGAATTGTTTTTTATCTCATTAAATGTGACGTACAATTGTAAGAATAATATCAGCTACTTTGTGAAGAGAAGTGAATGTAAAGTTTCGTATCAATGAATGAATGACTTGATGGTTTGTAAAAGTATTACTAAAGGTACGCGCGAGTGTGTGTTTGTGTGTGTGTGTGTTTGTGAGAAATGTTATTCCCAGTACTGATTATTTTCATGTATTTTATCTTTATGGCTTTTTTTTTTTATTTCTTGGAAACTATTTATCTTTGGTGAGAAATGTTGCTTGCGTGTGTTTGTTGAATCAGTGCTGGTGTCTGTGTCTCTGTACTGGTGTCTGTAAGTGTGAGTGTGTGAATGGTGCTGCAGATGTCTTCCTTGGAGATTTGCTAGCTTAATTATACACAAGCACTCAATGCATACAGAAATGCTGATAATTTTCAAGTATTGAAACACCGTTTGCTGAACATTTTATTTTGTATAATTTTTAAAATAAATGGCGAAATGACCTCGCAAAGAAATGGCAAGATGGCCACAATACATTCTGAAACAATTTTTTTTTTTTAAATTTGTTTTTTTTATGTTTATTTATTATCTGTCCCAACTGAACTTTCTGGCCATGTTTTAAGAAATATTCCATTACTGATTTTTTTTTTTATTGAACGTCATTTATTAGGTTATTTAGTATTTTCATTTCTGGAATTCAAGGGACACAATTATTTTTTAAAGTCTTTTTTTATTTTTTATTAATGATAATCTTTTGGAAACAACTTGGATAAACTGGTTAAGAAGTTTAATAAATTATAAATGTGCAGGCCTAATTAGAAAGTAAAACAAGTACTTTATCTTCTTCCCATTCACATTTATTACCTCCAACACAAGAGAACATATGCACCAAGTTATGGTTCTTGGCGGCACAGTTTACAAGCGGATGTCCGTCAAGTTCATTGCTAACGTCGTACCTGTATTGTTATTTTTTTTTTAATTCCACCTGGCAGAATGTTGGTTTATTTGGCATATCTCCATTGACCTTAAAACATATCCGCCCTAAATTGTTTGAATTTCTTCATTTGAAGGGTTCCGCGTCTGCATTCTCTGATCGCCTTGTCTAGTACATACCGCTACATACCAGAGATAAAGCCAAACCGTCCGAGCGGGGAGAGGTAGGGGGTTGTGTCGACACATGGTTTTCTCAAGGCCCCGTATCTTGTTTATCAAGTGATTTTTTTTTTAAACTGCTATGTTCTTCACTTACTGAATACGTCACGTTTTACATCTTAACAACAGGGGTGGGGGGTGAACACCCTATAAGACTTCAATCGGTGGTTCTCAAAGTGACGTCACGTTCTACATCTTAAAAACAGGGGTGGGGGTGAACACACTATAAGTCTTCAATCGGTGGTTCTCAAAGTGACGTCACGTTTTACATCTTAACAACAGGGGTGGCGGGGTGAACACCCTATAAGACTTCAATCGGTGGTTCTCAAAGTGACGTCACGTTCTACATCTTAAAAACAGGGGTGGGGGTGAACACACTATAAGTCTTCAATCGGTGGTTCTCAAAGTGACGTCACGTTTTACATCTTAACAACAGGGGTGGGGGGTGAACACCCTATAAGACTTCAATCGGTGGTTCTCAAAGTGACGTCACGTTCTACATCTTAAAAACAGGGGTGGGGGTGAACACACTATAAGTCTTCAATCGGTGGTTCTCAAAGTGACGTCACGTTTTACATCTTAACAACAGGGGTGGCGGGGTGAACACCCTATAAGACTTCAATCGGTGGTTCTCAAAGTGACGTCACGTTTTACATCTTAACAACAGGGGTGGGGGGTGAACACACTATAAGTCTTCAATCGGTGGTTCTCAAAGTGACGTCTCGTTTTACATCTTAACAACAGGGGTGGCGGGGTGAACACCCTATAAGACTTCAATCGGTGGTTCTCAAATGTGGAACTTGTGTCCCACTTACTTTGGTTTTTTTCTTAGGGGGGGGGGGTGGGGGGGAGACGAGATTGATGTGGAATCAATGCTAGCGCTGTGAAATTAAAAAGGTGAGTGGGAGGTGGGGGGGCTCTGTTTGAGTGGGGCCCATAATCCAACATCATTGACAAGATGTGTGTTGTACTGGTGGCGTATATTAGTAGTAAGTAATAAAGTTCACTTACGCCCTTAAGGGCTCATCGGGGGCGGATGAAGTGTAGAATTCACCTGTTTCAGTAGCCTCGGATTGTGTGGTTAGCACGACGCCCAGCCGCCTTTACTCCCCTATCTTAATTTAGGTACCCATTTAAAGCTGGGTGGACTTACACCAGGACCTAAAAAAATTGCAAAGGTTCGCTCTGAGGTTCGAACCCAGGACTCTCCGGTCGAACGTCAAGCGCCCTACGCCGCGTAAAGACTGGTCATTAACAAGGTGGGTTAGGTCAGATACGGTCAGGGGAAAGGCGGGGTAGGTTGGTCAGTCCGTGGAAATGTGTTTACTGTGCTGTTTACCAGTGAAATCACCTTATTACCAAGTTGCATCAAATGACGCCGTAAGGAATGGGGAAATGGGGGGGGGGGAGAGGGGAGAGAGAGAGAGCGGGCGGAGGTATTAGCAGCAAAATCTAAAGTTACATAAAATAAAAACATTTAGGTGGGGACGGCATTTCGAAAGCTTGCATCATACTTTTCAAATCTACGGCACGCACCGGCAATAACTCATGACGTATTTTACAATCTCTATTATGCATGTCACTGTCTACTTGGGCGTCATTTGTTTATGTAACAACATACATTTTCAAAACACGTCTGTCTATTTGTAGGGCCAACGTGGTGATAAACGAGGAAGTATTCTAAATATAATATAGAGTCTATCAGCTGGAACTGCTACTGTGGATGGTGGTAAGGAAGTTAAAAACATGCCCTGATTAGTGAGTGGCCTATTCTAGTGTTGTTTTCGTTGACGAAAACTAAAACTAAAACCTTCGTTGACGAAAATGTTGACTTTTCGTCAACGAGAACTAAAACTAAAACTAAAATTAGTGGCAAGACTAAAACTAAACGAAAACTGAAATTATTACAGAAAAAACTAAATAAAAACTGAAACTAAAATATAATTTGCTTTCGTTGACGAAAACTAAAACTAAAACCTTCGTTAACGAAAATGTTGACTTTTCGTCAACGAGAACTAAAACTAAAACTAAAATTAGTGGCAAGACTAAAACTAGACGAAAACTAAAATTATTACAGAAAAAACGAAATAAAAACTGAAACTAAAATATGACCTGAGACTAAAACAACACTAGCATATTCACCAAATTATTGTGACCATTTACATTGATAGGTCAAAGGTGAATTCCAGCGCACTCGAATTTAGAGGCGTTTTTTTCTTCTATTCCCCCCCCCCACCCCATGGTAGGTTACAATACTTCATTCCCTGTCCACAAGACCTTATTCAAGTAGGGCTGCCTATCTTTTTGCGGATGGTCGTGCGGTAAAGCGCTCGGCCTGATGACCTGATGGGTCCTTGGTTCGATCCCCAATTGAGGGGACCAATGGATTGTTCAGGTCCCCGCTATACCTCCCCTGATGCCTGTACGGTTATGGTGGGGATGAAAGAAGGGCACCATAAAAACCGTCCTATTAGTGGTTTATGGGATCTAAGAGATATTTCATCTCATCCTTACAGGGACTATGTGACCTTTCTCTAGCCTTGGGGAGTGCCACTGAAGAGACCTATAATATAAAGAATGAGGTAGAAAAATTAAAAAAAAATTTTTTTATTTAAAATACATGAACTGTGTTATCATTAACAACGAAGTTAATGTTACAACAGAATATTTAGACATAAGGGAATCAACTCGAGTAATAAAGTTAACATCAGTTACATCAATAACAATAAAGTTAAATGCTAGCAACCCATTTGTTACATTAGGGAAACTGTCCATCAGTCACATCAATAAAATTATATGCTAGAAACCTGTGAAATGTTACATCACAATATATCTATATGTCACAAAAAAAATTAATAATTACAAATCAGAACTATGACATCATTAACGATAAAGTTTAATACTGACAAAATATTTGTTACATTAGTGGACTGTGGACATAAGTGTGACATTACAATACATTTAATTTCTAGTCACATATTTGTTACATTAGTGAACTGTGACATGACGTTGCACTTCAACAAATCACCGACCGACTTGGGAAAAAGAAATTCGCGATAACAAATAGTTCGCCTGTCAAATCACTGAGAGCGGATTCTTGGGATAGTGGGGCTGTAAGTTAAATAGTTCGCCTCCCAACAACCAGATAAAAGTGTTTATCGTCTGTCCAGACTTTTCACTTCTGCTACAAGTTGGTTTTAAAAACTATTTAGTTACCAATGACACTTCAGCTATACTAACCGATTGTAAATCTTTTATCAGCCGAGTCAATAAAAATTCCAGCAGAGAGGGGAAAATACTCCACTGGGTGGATGTTACGTCATATTGCAGACCCCTGGTGGTAAAAAGCATGTCGGATAGTGGATGATGCAATAACGGAATAACTTAGGTTAAAAAAATATCAATAAAACAATAGTTTGTATTCATGTAGCCTACAGGGCTACAGAGTGGTGGGGAATACAGAACATCCAACAAGTTCGCTGGGGAATACAGAACATCCAACAAGTTTGTTTGGGAATACAGAACATCCAACATTTTAATTAACTAGACAGACTGATGAATTTTCGATGGGCAGAGACTACGAAATATTCGGGGGGGGGGGGGGAGCGCTAGTCAGAGACTGAAATATTCTGTGGCGCTAGTAAAGTAAAGTAAAGTTCCCTTAACCCTAGCGGGCCATCGGGGCATATGAAGTGTAGAATTCATCTGTTTCTATAACCTCGGCTTATGAAGGGATTGTGTGGTTAGCACAACGCCCAGCCGCCTTTACTTCCCCAACTTAAAGTTAGTACCCATTTAAAGCTGGGTGGACTTGTGGGACGACTTTGCACCAAATTTCACCTGGAATAATTTCAAGGGCCTCACTGAGGATCGAACCCATGACTCTCAGGTTGGCAGTCGAGTATCTACACCACTCGGCCACCCGTCCCACTGTGGCGCTAGTCAGAGACTGAAATATTCGGGGCCGCTAGTCAGAGACTGAAATATTATGTGGCGCTAGTAAGAGACTGAAATATTATGTGGCGCTAGTAAGAGACTGAAATATTCGAATATTCGGGGGCGCTAGCCAGAGACTGAAATATTCGGGGGCGCTAGCCAGAGACTGGAATATTCGGGGGCGCTAGCCAAAGACTGGAATATTTAGGGGCGCTAGCGAAAGACTGGAATATTCGGGGGCGCTAGCCAAAGACTGGAATATTCGGGGGCGCTAGTCAGAGACTGAAATATTCGGGGTCGCTAGCCAGAGACTAAGAAGTATCTGGAAGTATTCTAGGAGCCTTAATCAAAGGACAAAGGGTCTGCTAAACTTATTCGATGTCAAATGTGATAGAATAAAGCACTTGTAGGAGGCATTTGGTAGCAGTGACCACTGGGCGGTCACCTAGTATGCCTATTTATTAACACTGCCCTTTCCACAGCTTGCGAGGGCAAATATAATGTATAATGATTGAAGTAATAACATAGACCAAGGGAGACCATCCATGAAGTCTTACGAGGCAGCAGTTTGGTGGGTTTTATTATGAATACAAAAAAAAATTAAATAACCGCATAACCGCACCATAATCAATGTATCAAAATTCAGTGAACAAAAGTATTTGACTCATGGAAAAAAAATACTGCCTCGTGGGAAACAGCGATAAAAGCATATGACCTGTCTGGAATAGACCATGAGCTTATTCGGATTTCTTTCGATGTTTCTATTCAGACAATCATGTCTGATTTTGAAAGATTGCTAGAAACCGTACATTGGGGACAAAATGGTAGATTTTCACAAATACCAAAATGTTTGTATGTGTAACGAATGCTGTACGAGGTGAGCCCTGTGGGGTTAGCTCTTTACCCCTGTTCCCCGCCCCCTTTCATTAAGGAATATGAACGACGTGATGCTCTGGTCCGAAGTTTCGGGAAGGGGGTGAGTAGTTCAGCGTCTTAGAGTGTTGACAGCTGACGTTCCAGAGTTGTGACAGTAGACGTTCTAGAGTTGTGACAGTAGACGTTCTAGAGTTGTGACAGTAGACGTTCTAGAGTTGTGACAGTAGACGTTCTAGAGTTGTGACAGTAGACGTTCTAGAGTTGTGACAGTAGACGTTCCAGAGTTGTGACAGTAGACGTTCTAGAGTTGTGACAGTAGACGTTCTAGAGTTGTGACAGTAGACGTTCCAGAGTTGTGACAGTAGACGTTCTAGAGTTGTGACAGTAGACGTTCTAAAGTTGTGACAGTAGACGTTCCAGAGTTGTGACTCAACCCTGGTGCCTATGTGTGTTTCAAATACACAGAACTCCTCCTTCGTTTCTATGTGTGTCTCAAATACACAGAACTCAACCCTGGTGTCTATGTGTGTCTGAAATACACAGAACTCATCCTTGGTGTCTATGTGTGTCTGAAATACACAGAATCCATCCTTGGTGTCTATGTGTGTCTCAAATACACAGAACTCATCCTTGGTGTCTATGTGTGTCTCAAATACACAGAACTCATCCTTGGTGTCTATGTGTGTCTGAAATACACAGAATCCATCCTTGGTGTCTATGTGTTTCAAATACACAGAACTCATCCTTGGTGTCTATGCGTGTCTCAAATACACAGAACTCATCCTTGGTGTCTATGTGTGTCTCAAATACACAGAACTCATCCTTGGTGTCTATGCGTGTCTCAAATACACAGAACTCATCCTTGGTGTCTATGTGTGTCTCAAATACACAGATCTCATCCTTGGTGTCTATGCGTGTCTCAAATAAACAGAACTCATCATTGGTGTCTATGTGTGTTTCAAATACACAGAACTCATCCTTGGTGTCTATGTGTGTCTCAAATACACAGAACTCATCCTTGGTGTCTATGTGTGTCTCAAATACACAGAACTCATCGTTGGTGTCTATATGTGTCTCAAATACACAGAACTCATCCTTGGTGTCTATGTGTGTCTCAAATACACAGAACTCATCCTTGGTGTCTATGTGTGTCTCAAATACACAGAACTCATCCTTGGTGTCTATGTGTGTCTCAAATACACAGAACTCATCGTTGGTGTCTATATGTGTCTCAAATACACAGAACTCCTCGTTGGTGTCTATGTGTGTTTCAAATACACAGAACTCATCCTTGGTGTCTATGAGTGTTTCAAATACACAGAACTCATCCTTGGTGTCTATGTGTGTCTCAAATACACAGAACTCATCGTTGGTGTCTATATGTGTCTCAAATACACAGAACTCCTCGTTGGTGTCTATGTGTGTTTCAAATACACAGAACTCATCCTTGGTGTCTATGTGTGTCTCAAATACACAGAACTCATCCTTGGTGTCTATGTGTGTCTCAAATACACAGAACTCATCGTTGGTGTCTATATGTGTCTCAAATACACAGAACTCATCCTTGGTGTCTATGTGTGTTTCAAATACACAGAACTCATCCTTGGTGTCTATGTGTGTCTCAAATACACAGAACTCATCCTTGGTGTCTATGTGTGTCTCAAATACACAGAACTCATCCTTGGTGTCTATGTGTGTCTCAAATACACAGAACTCATCGTTGGTGTCTATGTGTGTTTCAAATACACAGAACTCATCCTTGGTGTCTATGTGTGTCTCAAATACACAGAACTCATCGTTGGTGTCTATATGTGTCTCAAGATACAAAGACATTGTTAACTGGACATCAGCATATTGGTTAGTTAGGATTCCATAACGCTTTGAAGCCGTTATGATGGGTTGGGGCTATATGTTGATCGAAAAAAAAAACTAGTCCATAAGATACTTTTAAAAAAATATATATATTTTAAAAATGTATAGAATTTTTTTTTGTACAAACGAATCCATCCTGGTGAAATCTTCTATTGTATTAGTCTCGATGACACCAGAGGTCGTTGCTATCAAGCCAACAAATCTATTTTGCAGTTTTCTAAACAAATTCTGCACCTGAACTAACAGTTTACTATCGGCACTAGGGAATGTGCAGTTCTATGAAATATGTATACATAAGAGAGAGAGAGAGAGAAACTCAAAACTGAATGACAAAACATTTGTTTAATTACACGTGGTTTATATCAATATACTCAGAGGCGGATCTAGGTCTATAGTGGCTCCGTGGAATCTTTTAAAAGAATAGGGAGACATCGATACAAAACTGAATACATCGTAGTTCTATATTATTTTCATCGTCTCTATTTAAAAGTCAACAGAACATCTAGTGAACCTTGTAGAAGTCAACAGAACATCTAGTGAACCTTGTAGAAGTCAACAGAACATCTAGTGAAATTTTGTAGAAGTCAACAGAACATCTAGTGAAATTTCGTAGAAGTCAACAGAACATTAAGTGAATCTCTCCTCATCCGACCCCCCCCCCCCCTTCCTTACAGCTGGTTAGACTCTGGGCCTACTGGTGCGCCTGGAACTGAAAATGTTTTCCCCCATTATTAAACAGTATCCAATGTTCCCTCTAAGCTGAGCGCGTGAGCGATCGCTCACACGAATTCAGAGCGTCGCTCATACTACACATACGATCGCTCACTCCGACGGACGACATCGCTTAAATCGCTCACAAATTTTGGCCTCAAACAAAATGTCGCTCAAAGACAACATTTTTTGCTCACTTCATACCACATCTTAGAGGGAACATTGATTATAACCTCAAATGATTGCTTAATTTTCTTTTTTTCGTTCATACCAGGAGAGATTTGACAAATTTTGTGGAAAATAAGTTTCCACCATTTATCATAATACTTTAATAATTCTGTATATAGATATACAACTTGCTATTATAATATGTAATTACAGTTCACACTAAGTCTTCCGTGGTGCCTCCTATGGCCATTGCACTATCAGCTATGATGGGGATGCAAGAAGGGCACTGCAAAAAACCACCCCATTAGTGGTTTATAGGATCTAAGAGATTTCATCTCATCATTACAGGCGTCTTCGACGTCAGGAGCTTGATAAGAATTTTAGTTTTGTAACATCTTTCTGCAAATCAACACTAAAAGAAACCTGAGAAGATATAAAAGTGTTTTTATGCTATTTTTTTTAATGTGCTTTGAATTGGTGAGTGTATCTTTAATTCTTTTTTTATTAAACAAACCTATAGGCCTGTTTGTATGGTTGTTACATTCAAAGCTTACTCCATTAGTTCTAATAACATATTAAATGAATGTGTTATACGTTGCTTTAGGAAAATTGTGTCACTTGGAATAATTTGCAGCATTCAAATATTTTCTATTATTATTGTAATGAATTTTTTTTCTTAAACTGTGGTCTAAAAATGACTTAAAATTTAAAAAAATTTTTTTTTTTTACTTTGAATTAGTAATTTATTTTCACAGGGTTTTAGGTGGTGTAAGTTAAGCTCATGTTTGATATGAATAAATCAGGCGTTAATTAATATACCCTTAAGACAGTACAGCAACTCAGTTACATGCTATGAGAACAGGCCCCTGCTTATTTGTTCTACTTAGTAAAATGTATTACCTGCCCCCCCGCTATTGCCTGCCCCCTGTTGTAGAATGCCTGGCCCCTCCTGTAGAAGGGCTGTATGAGAAGATTAGAGATGGTAAACAAACTTGTTTATAATTTAGCAGGAACCTTGGTGAATTTTGATGTGATAAATAATATGAGTGCTATAAATAATTTGTTGAGATGTATATGAAATTTCCATTTTCTAGAAATTAAGTGAGGAGGTGTGAAGAGATGTTGTTGCCAACTTAAAGATAATCAGAAAGTACTTTTTTTAAAACTATGTTTATTTATAAAATACAAATTAAGACCTACAAAAAAGTTATTTACGCCTAACTGTGTATCATAAAGATATGCACATGGATGCTTATAAATGTAAAGCATTGCAGTCCTTTTGCAGATGCCTTTTGCTGTACATTGCTTCTGCTAACCTCTTTGATTTGAACATGTACTCATGCATTCATATCTTGTCCGAAAGTTGTTTTTATTACCCCCATCCAGTGTAGCCAAAGAGTTCGCACTGATTGTTCTTTCTATTGTAGTGATACCGGAAGCCAAAAGCACTGCATGAGCCTGTCCAGTTTTAAGTTGCAGAAATTAGCTGTAGAGCAAAACAGGAAATAAATATTTTAGATTTAGTTATTTGAACCTGCTATAAATAATCATTTTACAGAATGACAATCTTATGTACCACAGGGGATGTCAGAGAAAAGCATAACATAGGTATTAGTGGTCATTTCTCTAGAAAACACTATATCCCAAAAAATTCTGCTTATGCATTCATAATTCATTGAAAATATCTAAGATCCACACACATATACATTTACTTATACACACAGATACATGCACAAATATATATTTAAGTTAAGGTTATAAATTTAATTTTTTTAACTATAAAATTTTGCTATATTTAACTAATCAAAAAAAAACATTCTAAAATACATTGTATAGTAAAATATGACTATTTATCTTAGTAAATATTCAGTACTAAAGTTTGTCACAACAAAAAAAACAGTATTTATTTTTAAACAAAAATGGCGATGTAAAATAGAAAGATATCATTAATCACTTATAAAATGACACTTGTGTGTTTATTTTGCCAAACTTCAGTTCCTAAAGCCAACAATTGGGAGATGCTGATTCAAATGGAAGTAAAATAACTTATTCTTGTGTGTTTATTTTTATCCTTTCAACCCATAAAAACAAATGGAACAATAATTGCTATTATATACTTTAATGCATATACATTAAATTCAAATATTCATCCATTCATTAAGATTAAATTCTTTGTTTTTTATTATTCTTTTTCAATAAATATATTTTTTTTGAAACTGATATAAATTTTTATTTTTGATGTTTTAGTGATTTACTATTAAATTTGTATTGCCTTGACTCTATTACATACAAAATTTACTTGTATGAGAGAGAAATAGAAGCTCACTAAAATAAAATAATGTTTAATAATTGATAATTGTCAACATCATCAAATTAGTTATTCAAATATACAGCAGATAAATGGGTTTAATGGTTTTTTTATTCCATCTTCTTTAAGTTGATGGGTGTGCCAGATTTTCGAAGTTTCTGAATAACAGGCATGCATTCAAAAAAGATACTGTCATATTGCTATATGCTTTTAAGCTTCACGCTTGAAACTCCCAGAAAAAGTATTAATGAAGACACTACCTGTATTATACTTTTAATTTACAAATATTTTATACTTGAAATTTCCCTTGAATAATCAGAGTGTGGAAATATCAACTTACGTTTGCCTTGTTTAGAAAACTGAACCAGGGTCACCAGAATGCACAAAACACAAAGAAACTTCATTTTTTATTAAACATCAGACAGATCCTAATATTTCTTGTTAAGATATTTTCCTCTACAAGTAGCAATTGGCACTTTTCTTTCTCTTGTATACTTTATCTTCTCAAACAGCATTGAGGAAAGGGATGCTGATGTGATAAATGTAGGTAATTAGGCTGGCAACATGCTGGGAGAAAATTGTTATAATTTGTTGCTCACAATCAAGTTGGATTCATATGATTAATGGTTGTCAGGGATAATCATCTCTAACATTAGAATGTGACATTTACTTCAAATTAGCATCATACGGGTCTCACACTCTGGTGGTTTGTTCACTTTATTTAGTTCTGTTGAATTGTTCATAGTTCACAAATCTTATTCTGTTGACAAACTTTGGAGAGTTTGTTGTTGAACCAAGTGATATTATATTACTGTTTTTATTATGCACTTATTATGGTTTCTATAAAGATGTTTCAAGACTGCATTATTCACAGGTTGTGCTGGAAAAGCAAGGCTTTGTATTTTTACTCTGCTTCTTACATGCTACAGCCGGGGGGGGATTATTTATATTTTAAGATCGTTTTGATTTACCAGGAAGGAATATAAATAAAAAGGATATAATTGTTTCTTGGGCGGATCAGTACCTTTTGATCCAGGGACTTGTACAATGTACATGACCCAGGGATTGGGGACCACTGTGCTACAGGATATGCAGATAAGGCAACCACCTAGTGCACCTTATGCAGTAACATTGTTACTATCAGTTCAAATTTTAAGCTTAAACTGTTACTATTAACAGTTTATATTAGTAGCCAGCTTGCTTCTCTAGATGTGTTTTAAAAGAAATGTGCCAAATGAATGGCAATCTGAGCATTAGTGCTTCAGTGTTTTTTTCAAAAAATAACATTATCTAGATTTCAGTATGTTTAATCATAAATTAAGTCCTCTCTATTTGTCAACAACAATGAATGCATATTTTCCATATTTTGAAATTTCTTTTTGTTCTTATATTTGTTACAAATGTATAGATTATATAGCGACTTAAGAAATGGAATATGCAAACATATTAAGTGAATTTGAATTTAGTTCTAATTATCTACATATTGAACTTTAAACTTATCAAATACTGAATGCAGTTATCTGGTCTTATGTGTGGCCACCCATTGATACTTCATCATTAGTGCATGATATAGTAGTTTCAGCTAAATCTGGTAACACTGACATACTTTACACATTTTGTACAAGTTATTTGCAAAAAAAAAAAAGCTTAAGTTGTAAGAAATTATTATTTCTAGCAAATAACTAACCATAGAAAAAAATGTAATCAGTTTATTCAACATGCTTTAACACAATTGTAAATAAATAAAATGTTGAACTTATTAATGTTTAATAAAAAGTTTCTGAAGTTTGAAACAATTTCTCTTGCCAAATAAAATGGAAACAAAAGCTCATAATATATATAGAGAGATAATTTATTTACATCAATAAAAATACAAATTAGTACCATTTTTTTTTGCATGCAAATATAACATAGAGTGATTTTCTATTTCACTGACAGCAGAACTAATTGGGGGAAAAAACGTAAATGAATCAGTCATAAATGTTCTCAAGCATGCACAAAGTTTGAAATATCACTCTAAATATATATACATTGAATAACTTAAGCCTTGTTTCACATGTTTTTATTATTTACAAATTGATCTTTACAATTTTGTTTTACTATGGGGATGGTCAGCTCACTTTTATCACAATCACTGAATACATGTGGACTGCAGATTTTTCCCCAGTACTTTTCCCAATAAATGTAAAATAATTACTTATGACAACATTACAATATTTATGTTCACAAACCGTTAATAACTGCTACCCATTAGTTATATATATATATATATATATGTGTATGGAAAATTATTTTGGATGAAACAATACTATTCTTAACCACCAAATCCAATGATGAAATTTGTAAAAGTTTAAAAAAACAAAAAACAGCCCAATACCTTCTTATGAAAATAAAATAATTTAAAATGTATTTCTTAGACTATCTGGTTCAGAGCTTTCTCATTTTCATCAGAAAATTAACCAAAGTAAAAAAACATGCACATAGAAAATATTCAAATTGAAATGATTCCATCTATTCTAGCCAACATTAGTTTAGCTCATCAAAACAATAATGCAAAACTTGCATTTTTATAAACAAAATCAATAGATCACAGCTCAGGAAAAAAAATTAACAAACAACAGATATATCTTACTAAGAGACAAAAAAAATTAAAGACAACTTAGACAAAATGACAAAATGCTAGTAAAAATATTTTTTTGTTGGTGAAATGAATATTTTGTGAATGACTCCACAGGAGTGAGAACTTGTATGACTGAAATTTTCCCACCAGAAATGACAACTAAGACAACGAGTGTATTCTTATTTTCTTAACTTGGGTATATCAAATGTTATTTGGGTTGGAAGAATTAATTCAGAATATTTCTTATTTCTTTGTGAATGTGACATAAAAAGTCAACATAAGAGCTTCCATTATTCAGGCCTTTGTCTTCAACTAGGAAATGATCAAACCATGATTGAAGCTTGTCTCTTTGTCTAACAATGGTTAGCTGTAATAAAATCAAACAAAAAAATTTACAATGACTTAAATTAGGGATGTTTTAAAAATTTAATGAACATCATTATTTTCAAAACCTATAATTTGTTGAAATAATAACAAAACAAACCTTAAGATATCGTGATCTCTCACGTCTGATTCTGGCAATAAGATCACATAATCGACGAGACACAGGGTTATCTAACTGTAGGATCTTTACCTACATAATTGTAAAAAATTTAGATTTTGAATTAGCTGTAAAACTATGAAATTCACAGATAAATATTTATAAATGCACACTGTAACTAGATTACTGTTATAGTATTAATATCACACCTAAAAAATACATTGCTTTAATTTTTTGTCTTATTTCTAAAAGCCATTTTAAAAAGTATATAGTTGAAACTTTTGTTCATTTTAAATTTCCTTTTTTTATTTAATCTATATATTTATTCAACAAATTTCATTGATTAAAATAGCAATGGCTGTTCTAACTCTAGCAAAGGTGGAAACAATGCTATTTTAAATGCCTAACTAACAGACACTGAACTGATTTTAGACACATATTGCAGTTACCTTGTCTATGTCTATTTGAGCAGCACTCTGCACAGCAAATATTTTCTGAATCATGTCAGGGCTGACATTGATACCAACCCACAAGAACATCGACAATCCATTCTCTATAGTAAGATAAATATTTGATTCTTAATTAGTTATAAGGTATGTACTATGTTCAAAATGGATGTTTTTATTTATTTGAAAATAGACTTAAGTTATTTTTTGTAATAATACTCCAATCACTGAGCTCTAATATAAATGGAAAGTCTTTAGTAATTGGCAGGAAGTAAAAGATATAACACCAATTGTGTGTTAAGTCCCTGAAAGGATGAGATGTTTAACTTTTAGATCCTATATACCACAAATAGGACAGTTTTATATGGCCTTCTTTCATCCCAAACATTGCAGAATATCCGGCTCGCTACCAAAGTGCCAAACCCAATTGTAGAACATTTCATTTATATATTAAAATTACCATATCTACTTCAACTTCCAGCTTCGATCAATTATTATAGTGGGATTTATAGACAGATATAAATAAGCAGAGAACATTTTTTTTAACTCCCCTCTTGCTACCAATTTATTTTTATTTTTGCTGTGCCAGCTTAAAGCCTATTAGTGAAATGTCGCAATAGTGAAATAGAAAGGAACTCGTTTTTATACGTAATAATGAAATTAGTGGATGGGGGCAACAACATTTTTTCCTGTATTTGTTTTAAAAACAATTTGAATTGGGGGGTGAAAATATTAACAAAAGACGTATTTTTTAGCAATACTGAAATAAAAATGTGTTGTGACAGCCATTTTTAACAGATGTTTTATAAGGGACCAAAATAAATAACATTTTACTGTATTGCAAGGTTACCATGGCGCTACGGGTTATTTTAAAATCTGGATTTTTTGAGATTTGAAATAGAAAAACCAGATGCTTCTGACTCATAGATAAGGGGATGAATGGTCAGATGGTTTGTCAACCTGATGCTTCAAGGTTCAATCTTTGATGAGAATCAAAGGAATTTTTCAGGTCATGGTTCCCTGTGGTGCATCCATGGTCATTGCACTTTGGTGGGGATGAAAAGCGCACTGCAAAAAAAGTACCGTAGTGGTATATAGATAGGATCTAAGAGATTAACATCTTCACAGGGACTTCACAGATCTGTATTAGTTATTACACTTATCATTAAAGTTGAATGAATTTTGGTTGTTACTATTCAATTTACTGTCAAAATGACATTTTAATTTCTGACTTTGTTAATTAATAGAAGTGTCACAAATTTACACAATGATTATTCTGTTAATAGCAGTGGAGTAGGTAAAATGTAGCATTGACTTTTGTCATTGTCAGTGATGTATCAACCATCAGCTTGATTTCAATTACTGACAATATGAATTTTAAAAGATGGGTTTTTCATAATCTATTAGTTAAAAATAGTTGTATTGAATAATTCACATTCCTTTAGAGATGAAAGATATATTAATAGATAAATATAGATACAGATCAAATGCAGATAATTCATTTCTTTGTAATAAATGTATACTTTTAAGAAAGTATCTCTATTACTCTGAAAGTTATAATTGTTTTTTGCTCCCACCCGCTTCTTCACCAAAATATTTGCTCAAGCCCAAAAAACCTCAGTAATTGCAGGGTATCTCTAGTTTTTCCCCTTAGTACCAATGGGTTAAAGCGCAATGCTCTCTATTGGCAATAAAATTAAATCATAAAATTCTGAGTCATACATTATATTTAGGCATAAAGCTCTAAAACGTAAAACTATAATATTTTATAATGGCAAATATCAAAATATGAACTTCAAATATCACAGATGTTTAAAAAAACCTAATGAATCTAATGGTTTGAACGTTTCAGCATATGCAGCAATATAAAGTAAAAAGTAATTACACAGCCTACCTAAAATGTAAATTCCTGAGTCGTCTAATCTTTCCACAGAACATCTAATAGCAGTTGGGAAATCATTGGAATCCATGTCCAACAAATGCTGCAATCATATAAAGAGAACATGGTTTTTTAATATTTTTTACTTTAATGTCATGTTACACAAAAACGTCCTTAGAAATACAACTTTTAAGAAAAATTCTTTTGAAAAACACAACATAATATCTAATTTAAGAGAAAAAAACACCACAAACTTACAAATGGAACAAGCCTGGGATAGAAGAATACATTTGAGAGTTTTACATCCATTCCATTGACAAGATGCATCAAGTAACTTCGGTCATCTGTTGAAATCTCCGACCTCCTGAGATACTATTCTTGACAATGCAGTTAGCATAAAGTGGTAGAAGTTTCATACACTCAGGTAAAACTAGCTGACCCACTGATGAAGGATTTGCACAGTTTTTACGATAACATGCTAAAATCTGGGCTACTTCATTCATAATGTGCTCTCTGACTTGTTTGGGATTAGCATTAAGGCTTGTGCGAATAGCTGGTAAACAACAAAAAAAGCATCAGAAATTTGTAGCTGAAAATAATCTACAAGTAATACAATTAGAAATAGCAAGCTAATGATAATGTTTCTTCTTTAGTACTGTACTAGATTTAGAATATTTAAAGTATTTGAAAATTTAGCTTAATACCTTGTTTAGCAAAGAAATTAATAAGAACATCAAGCTCACAACTCCTGAACAAGTCTGCCATCTGCACACAGCAGTTCAGAGCCAAGTTCTGACATCTTAGTCTCCTCTGACCAGATATTGTAGTGTAAAGAACAGCTATCTAGAAATATTATAAATCTATTTAAAATTATTTTAAATTAAAATGTCAGCTTATCACAATAAATCATGTGATGAGCCTAAAATTGCAGTAGAATTATGTAACAAACTAATATAGGACATCATAGCCCAGACACTGGCAAAATAGGGTCAGCTTGCCAAGTATGGCCCATCATGATGCTTAATTCAGTCTGCCCTCTGCTCCCACTCATTAATATCCTTCACTTTACATTTAATTTGCATTATATCTTATAAACACTCCATCCATCTATTCTTGGCCTAACCCTTCTGCAAAATTTCAGACCCCGATGTGGCCAGAGGCTAAATAAGTTTTCCCACCCGTGCCAGACTAAGCTGCCATAGACTATAGCTCATAGCAAACTATATTGCCCAGACAGTTATGGCCCCCTCTTACTACAGCAGGCTAAGTAAATTAAATATTATTGTTACACAAAGCTAATTAAAAAATTATTGGCTAAACTGAGCCCACATTAGAAATCTAAAAGAAATTATGAAATAGATGAGCTAGAAACAAATACAAAGGTAATGTGTTACCTGTATATAAGCTCCCTCAGCTTCATTAAGTTTGTCATCATGCTTTATTTCAAGGCATACAGTGGAATCACTGTCAATAGAAGCCATTTCCACATCAGTGGTATTAGCCATATAAAAGTTCCCATAGAAATCGACGATTCAGAATACCTAAAATAGAAATTAGCACAAGAAGTCATAAAAGAAAAAATTTTATGCAGTAAAAAAAGTCAATATTGTCATTGGTAATTAAATAATACCTGTACTGGTTCGAACCCTTAATATTGCATCAAAACCCTGTGATCGTTTGACTGAAATTTTTAGATCTTCCATAAATCTTTCTCCATCTAGATCAGCCTGTTGGAAAAAAAAAACTTGATAGTCTTTTTTAAAAAGCAATAAAATGGGGAAAACATGGTGCACCATAAAAATGTTCATCTGACACCAAATAACAAAAAATATGAAAAGACCTGAAATAGAGGATTTAAATTTTGAAGCAATATAAATACCTGAAAATAACTGTACTTGTAAATGTTGCCAGAGGTCACCTGCATATATCAGAGATTGTAGCAACATCAATATACTGGTTGGGAATAGGAAGAGATCCACACTACAGCCAGCTGCTACACAGTCTGTCCCCAATTTGCTATAAAATTGAGTCTGGGGTGTTAAAATAGTCTAAAAACAAAAAATGAATGGGTTTATAATATAAATATTTTTGTCAGTGTCAAAAATAATTTATGATTTATGCATAGAAACATACTTTCTCCTTCTCTGTTCCCAACAACTTTCTATCATCCCTGTTTTTAATTTCCCCTAAGTTCAGCAGTAGGTCTGTGTGAAATATGTACAAACGACCAGATCTATCACAGACTTTAGAGCATCTAGCCCAGCTTGAATGACAGGTCCTAAAACAAGTTCTGTCTCTTTGGAGTCACTGAATAACTGGGGTATTTGTGCCAGCAGACTGAAGAAAAAATAGTTTGTATTAATTAGTAAACCATCAGAGAATCATAGATGAGATAAACCATCAACCATTGCTTGGCTTACCTGTCTATCACTCACTCAGATTCTGACAGCTTTACCAAAAAGCCATCTATAAGAGGAACAAACACATCTTCCAAATCAGACACAACCATCATTTGAGGTTGAGCAAGGTTTAGAACTCTGAAAGTTTAAAAAAAAAATTAGATGAAATCTGAAGCTATTTATTTTATTTAATTTGAATAAACTGATATTTACAATACAAACTATTGTAGTTTTGAAAAGAAGTGACAAAAAATATAGCGTAATTAGGTTAAAACCTGATAAAAAGCACAGGCTAGAAAAAAAAAAAGTCTGCTAGATAGTCTCTGTCGTTCTCTTTTTCCTCACACTTTTGATGCTGAAACTCCGGGGAAATTAAGGATGATAGAAAGTTGTTGGGAACAGGAGAGGGAGAAAGTATGTTTCTAATAAAAATCATAAATTATTTTTGACACTGACGAAAATATTTATATTGCAAGGCGAAGTAAATTTGACGCTATTTTTGTTTTGAGACTACTACGAGGCTCAGTGTACCTGCTAAATTCGTGCTAACAGCGAATTTTAGTGTCTCTTTCTATTCCCCAACCAGTATATTGATGTTTAGCTACAATCTCTGATATATGCAAGGGTGACCTACGGCAATATTTACAAGTACAGTTATTTTCAGATGACTATAACTAATTTCGGCATTTAAGTCCTCTATTTCAGGTCTTTTTTCATATTTTTATTTGGTGTCAGATGAACATTTTATGGTGCACATGTTTTTCCCATTTTGTGCTTTAAAGACTATCAAGTTTTTTTCAACAGGCTATTCTAAATTGCGGAAAGTCTAAAAATTTCAGTCAGACGATAACAGGATTTTGATGCAATGTGCGGAGGGCCAGCACAGGTATTATTTGGTGCCAATAGGCTGGTTGCGCTTAATTTCTTTAGGTATTCTATGGGAACTTTTATATGGCTAGCCTACCACTGATGTGAAGTAATACTGTGAACAGTGATTCCGCTGTATGCCTTGAAATAAAGCATGATATTTGCTGGCTTATGCTCTGATGACTTATACCCTTTGGCTGTTGTTCTAACTCATCTGTATTTCTTATTTCTTTTAGATTTGACTCAGTTTAACCAATACATTTTGGTAACTTGTATTTAATGTGCATTTGCTTAGCCTGCTGGCCATAACGTATAGTTTGCTATGATGATATAAACGCAGGTGAAGAAGGACTTACTCTGGCCACATCGAGATCTTAAATTTGCAGAAGAAATTGGACAAATTAGATGGATGGGTGTTTACGTATAATGCAAAATTAAATGTAAGTGAAGGATAGTAATAAGTGGGAGCGAAAACCCGGGCAAGCAAGCATCATGATGAGCCATGCGCTGAAGCCTGACTAAAATGTTTCTTAGTCAATATAATTTCATGATCAGAAATAACATATTCAGTTCGTTCACATAAAGAGATCTACCGCAATTTTAGGCTCAAATCGCATACGTTGTGATAGTTAATTTAAGATAATTTTAAAATAGATTTATAATATTTCTAGATAATGATAACACACAACAATATCTGGTCAGAGGAAGACTAGATAATGAAACTAACTCTGAAGCAGGTAACGAATTATTCAGGAGTTATGAAAGCGTGCTGATACAACAAGGTATTAAAGCTAAATTTTCAAATAAACTCAGATATTCTAGGTATTGCAGCACTAGAGGAACATTGTCATTAACTGTATTTCTAATTGTATTACTTAATGAATTATTTTCAGCAACAAAGTTTTTAACTATGCGTTATTTATGGCTATTCACTGAAAATATGTAATCCCAAACAAGTCGAAACGCATTATGATTGAAGTGGCAGATTTTGGCATGTTTAATCAATAAGAATATTGCAAATCGTCAAATCGATTAGTCAAGCTGGTTACCTACCCACAGTGTATGAAACTTCTACCACTTTATCGTGAAATTGTCAAGGCGAAAACAGTATCGAAGTCGAAGACTACTCGGCAGGTGACCGAGTTACTGACCGATTCTTGTCATCAGGGCTGGATGTAAAAACTCTCAAGATTATTCTTCTATCCCAGGCTTGTTCCATTTGTAAGTTTGTGGATGTTTTTTTCTTAAGTAGATGTATGTTGTGTTTTCAAAAAAAAATTTATAAATTGTTTCTAGGACGTTTTTTGTGTAGCATGACATTAAAAGTAAAATATTAAAAAACCGTGTTCCTCTTATATGATTGCAACTGTTTTTATGAATTCCGTGATTTCCCTATACTTTAAATGTATCGAAAATTTACATTTTATGTGAGCTTGATGTGTTTATATTGCTGTATATATGAGCATTCATTAGATTCATTAGGTTTTTTTAAACGTCTGTGATGTGCATATTTTGATATACATGTTTTTTTTAGGCTTTTATACTAAATATAACGTATGACTCAGAATTTTATGATTTAATTTATTGCCAAACATTGAAAACTAGAGATACCCTAAATTACTAATTTTTTGAGCTGAGCAAATATTTGTGAAAAGCGAGTGGGAAAACAAAGCGATAGAGATACTTTCTTAAAGTATAAAACAATACAGAAATAAATTATCTGCATTTGTCTACATCTATATCTATTAATGTATCTTTCATCTCTAAAAGGGTAGTGTATTCAACGTTTAACTAATAGATGAAAAGTCCCCATCTTTAAAGTTCATATTGTCAATGAAATCAAGCTGATGTCTGACAGCACGTTTAAAGAATCAATGCTACGTTCTTACCTCTCCACTCTGTTAATCATTTATTAAATTTGTGACACTTCTAATTAATTAACAAAGGCAGAGATAAATGTCATTTTGATTTAATTAAAACTGAATAGTAATAACTACAAAATTCATTCAACTGATTAATTCGTGTGATAACAGATAGTCCCTGAAGATGTTAATCTCTTGGATCTAATCTATATACCACTTGCGAATTTTTATTTTACGGTGCTGCATCCCCATAAGTATACAGCGAAAATGAAAAAAATTCCTTTGATTCTCATCAAAGAAATTGAACCTTATCCAGGTTGTAAACCATCTATTATTATCATATATTACAGTCAGAAGCATCTGGTTTTTCTATTTCACAAAAATCAGATTGTATGTAAACAGTAAAATGTTATTTATTTTGTCCCTTATAAAACATCTGTTAAAGTAACAAATGCAACACATTTTTTATTTCAGTATTGCTAAAAAATACGCCTTTTGTTAATATTTTTTGAGAAATTCAAATTGTTTTTAAAACAAATACAGGAAAAAAATATTTGTTGCCCCCATCCTAATTTACGTATAAAACTTTGGGATTCCACTACTAACCACTATTGCATTTCACTTTAATATGGAAAACACAAGCACAATATTTAAAAATAAAATTGCAAGAAAGTTAAAAAAAATGTTCTCTGCTTATATATCTGTCTAAAATCCCATATAATAATTGATCAAACAAGAAGTTGAAGGATATATATAAAATGAAATGTTCTACAATTAGGTTACACAATAGCGAGCAGGATATTCTGCAATGTTTGGGATGAAGAGGCCATATTGCAACTGTCTATGTGTATAAAGGATCTAAAAGTTAAATCTCATCGAGACTTAACACAAATTGGTGTTAATCTTTTACACTTCCTGCCAATTACTAAAGACTTTCCATTTATATTAGAGCTCAGTGATTGGAGTTTTATTACAAATAACTTAAGTCTTATTTCTCAAATAAATAAAAACATCATTTGAATATGCCAGTATACATATAACTAATTAAGAATCAAATATTTATCTTACTATAGAGAATGGATTGTCGATGTTCTTGTGGGTTGGTATCAATGTCAGCCTGACATGATTCAGAAAATGACTATTGCAGAATGCTGCTCAAATAGACATAGACAAGGTAACTGCAATATGTCTAAAATCATTTCAGTGAATCTGTTAGTTAGGCATTTAAAATCAACATTGTTCCACTTTTGCTTAGAGTTAGAACAGCCATTTTACTTTTTCCGTAATCAATGAAATTTGTTGAATAAATATATACATTTAATTAAAAAAAGAGGAAATTTAAAATGAACAAAAGTTTCAACTATATACTTTTAAAATAGCTTTTAGAAATAAGACAAAAAAATTAAAGCTTAATGTATTTCTTTAGGTGTGATATTAATATAACGGTAACTAGTTACAGTGTGCATTTATAAATATTTATCTGTGAATTTCATAGTTTTACAACTAATTCAAAATCTAAATTTTTACAATTATGTAGGTAAAGATCCTACAGTTGGGTGGCCCTGTGTCTCGTCGATTATGTGATCTTATTGCCAGAATCAGACTGTGAAAGATCACGATATCTTTAGGTTTGTTTTGTTATTATTTCAACAAATTATAGGTTTGGAAAATAATGACGTTCATTAAATTTTAAAACATCCCTTTCATTTGAGTCATTGTAAACATTTTATTACAGCTAACCATTGTTAGATCAAAGAAAGCTTCAATCATGGTTTGATCATTTCTAGTTGAAGACAAAGGCCTGAATAATGGAAGCTGCTTATGTTGACTTTTTATGTCACATTCACGAAAACGAAATATTCTGGATATTCTTCCAACCCAAATAACATTTGATTTTGGTTAAGAAAATAAGAATACACTCTTGTCTTAGTTGTCAGGTGGGAAAATTTCAGGATAAATACTCCTGTGGAGTCATTCACAAAATGTTCATTTCGCCAACAAAAAATTATTTTTACTACATTTTGTCATTTATCTAAGTTGTCTTTTAATTTTTTGTCTCTTAGTAAGATTCTATCTATTGTTTGTTAATTTCTGAGCTGTATCTACTGATTTTGTTTTATAAAAATGCAAGTTTTACATTATTGTTTTGATGAGCTAAACTAAAGGTTGGCTAGAATAGATGGAGTCATTTCAGACAGAATATTTCTTTATGTGCATGTTTTTTACAAATTGGTTAATTTTCTGATGAAAATGAAAGCTCTGAACCAGATAGTCTAAGAAATACCGATTTGGTTTTTTATAAGAAAGGTAATGGGCTGTTTTTTGTTTTTTTAAACTTTTACAAATTTCATCATTGGATTTGGTGGTTAAGAATAGCATTGTTTCATCAAAATAATACACATATATATAGCGTAATGGGTAGCTTGGTTATTAACGGTTTGTGATCATAAATATTGTAATGTTGTCATAAGTAATTATTTTACATTTATTGGGAAAAATCTGCATCCTGTCATTCAGTGATTGTGATAAAAGTGAGCTGACCTGGGTCCCCATAGTAAAACAAAATTGTAAAGATCAATTTGTAAATAATTAAAACATGTGAAACAAAGCTGAAGTTATTCAATGTATATACATTTAGAGTGATATTTCAAACTTTGTGCATGCTTGAGGCATTTATGACTGATTCATTTAGTTTTTTTCTTAGTTCTGCTGTCAGTGAGATCACTTCAATGTTATGTTTGCATAAAAAAAAATGGTACTAATTTGTATTTATTGATGTAAATAAATTATCTCTCTATATATATTATGAGCTTTTGTTTCCATTTTACTTGGCAAGAGAAATTGTTTAAAAAACTTTTTATTAAACATTAATAAGTTGAACATTTTATTTATTTACAACTGTGTTAAAACATGTTGAATAAACTGATTACATTTTCTTATGGTTGGTTATTTGCTAGAAATAATACATTTCTTACAACTTAAGCTTTTTTTTTTAAAAACAACTTTGGTACAAAAATGTACAAGTGTTGTTACCAGATTGCTGAAACTACTATCATGCACTAATGATGAAGTATCAATGGGTGGCCACATAAAAGACCAGATAACTGCATTCAGTATTTGATAAGTTTAGAATAATTAGAAATAAATTCAAATTCACTTTATGTTTTTTCATTTCATTTGGAAAATAAAATATATATCTATACATTTGTAACAAATATAAGAACGAAAAGAAATTTCAAAATATGAAATATGCATTCATTGTTGTTGACAAATAGAGAGAACTTAATTTGTGATTAAACATACTGAAATCTAAAAAAAAGAAAATGTTATTTTTGACAAAAACACTGAAGCACAATGCTCAGATTGCCATTCAATTGGCACATTTCTTTTTAAAACACATCTAGAAGCTGTACTACTATAAACTGTTAATAGTAACATTTAGCTAAAATTTGAAACTTAAAATGTTAACTGACTGTGTATGGTTGCCTATCTATATCCAAATAGCACAGTCTAATCTGGGTCACAGACATGTACATTGTACAAGTCCTGGATCAAAAGGTACTGATCCGCCCAAGAAACAATTATATCCTTTTTATATATTCCTTCCTGGTAAATCAAAACGATCTTAAAATAAAAATAATCCCCCCACCCTCCGTAGCATGAAAACGGAGATAAAAAATACAAAGCCTTGCTTTTCCAGCAAACCAGTGAATAATGCAGTCTTGAAAAATCTTTTCGAAACTATAATAAGTGCATAATGGTAATATATCACTTGGTTCAACAAATTCTCCAAAGTTTGTCAACAGAATAAGATTTGTGAACTATGAACAATTCAACAGAACTAAATAAAGTGAACAAACCACCAGAGTGTGAGACCCGTATGATGCTAATTTGGAAATGTCACATCTAATGTTAGAATGATTAGCCCTGACAACCATCATCATATAATCCAACTTGTTAATGAAGCAACAAATTATAACAATTTTCTCTCAGCATGTTGCCACCTAATTACCTATTTTATCGCCTCAGCATCCCTCCTCAATGCTGTTTGAAGATAAAAATACAGAGAAGAAGAAAACAGCAATTGCAAGAGGAAAATATCTAACAAGAAATATTAGGATCTGTCTGACTTGTTAACAATAAAAAATGAAGTTTCTTTGTGTTTTGAAATGCATTCTGGTGACCTAGTTCAGTTTCACAAGCAAAAGGTAAAAAATATATTTCCACACTGATTATTCAAGGAAATTTCAAGTATAAAATATTTGTAAATTAAAAGTATAATACAGGTAGTGTCTTCATAATACTTTTTCTGGGAGTTCGACGTGAAGCAAAAACATATAGCAATATGACAGTATCTTTTGAATGCATACCTGTTATTCAGAAACTTCAAATCTAACGCCATTATAAAAGAAGATGGAATAAAAAAAAACCATTAAACCCATATCTGCTGTATATTGAATAACTAATTTGATGATGACAATTATCAATTATTAAACATTATTTTATTTTAGTGAGCTTCTATTCTCTCATACAAGTAAATATTTTGTATAGGTAATCCAGTCAAGGCAATACAAATTTAACAGTAAATCACTAAAACATCAAAAATAAAAAAAAATTTATCAGTTTCAAAAAATATATTTATTGAAAAAGAATAATAAAAAACAACAATATTTAATCTTAATGAATGGATAGATATTTGAATTTGTAACAAGTATATTGCTGATTAAAGTATAAATAGCAATTATTTACTTCCATTTGTTTTTATGGGTTGAACTGAAGTGTAAAAACACACAAGAAATAAGTTATTAGTGAAGGCTACCGGCCATTGAATCAGCATCTCCCAATTGTTGGCTTTAGGCATACTAAGACGCAGTGCTGGTTTAAAAAAAGATTGTTAAACCTTTCCCTAATCAAGTGTGTCATTTTATGAATGGGTGATTAATGATATCTTTCTATTTTACATCGTTAAATTTTTTAAAAATAAATACTGTTTTTTTGTGTGTGACAAATTTTTCTATAATTTAGGGTACTGAATATTTTTTTTTACTGTTGTTGATAAATAGTGTATTTTTTTATACAATGTATTTTAGAATGTTTGTCTTTTTTTGATTGGTTAAATATGGCAAAATTTTATAGTTAAAAAAATTAAATTTATAACTTTAACTAAATATATAAGTGTGCATGTATTTGTGTATAAATAAATGTATATTGTTGGATCTTAGATATTTCAATGAATAATGAAGGCATAAGCAGACCGGGATATAGTTTCTATAGATTTATATGACGGCATCACGGGGGGTTAGTAGGTCCCATTTTGTATCCAAAATGATTATAGCAGTTCAAATAACTAAATCTAAAATATTTATTTCCTGTTTTGCTCTACAGCTAATTTCTGCAACTTAAAACGGACAGGGGCTCATGCAGTGCTTTTGGCTTCCGGTTATCACTACAATAGAAAGAACAATCAGTGCGAACTCTTTGGCTACACTGGATGCGGGGGTAATAAAAACAACTTTCGGACAAGATATGAATGCATGAGTACATGTTCAAATCAAAGGGTTAGCAGAAGCAATGTACAACAAAGGGCATCTGCAAAAGGACTGCAATGCTTTACATTTATAAACATCCATGTGCATATCTTTATGATACACAGTTAGGCGTAAATAACTTTTTTTTGTAGGATCTAATTGTTTTATAAATAAACATAGTTTTAAAAAAGTACTTTCTGATTATCTTTTAAGTTGGCAACAACATCTCTTCACACCTCCTCACTTAATTTCTAGAAAATGGAAATTTCATATACATCTCAACAAATTATTTATAGCACTCATATTATTTATCACATCAAAATTCACCAAGGTTCCTGTTAAATTATAAACAAGTTTGTTTTACCATCTCTAATCTTCTCATACAGCCCTGTATGAAAATTCTACAGGAGGGCAGGCATTCTACAACAGGGGGCAGGCAATAGCAATAATACATTTTACTAAGTAGAACAAATAATGGGGGGGAGCGAACAAGCGCAGGGCCCGCTGCGTGCAGGCCTGTTCTCACATGGCATGTAACTGAGTTGCTGTACTGTCTTAAGGGTATATTAATGCGCCTGATTTATTCATATCAAACATGAGCTTAACCGCCACCTTAAAACCCTGTGAAAAATAAATTACCAATTCAAAGTAAAAAAAAAATTAAATTTTAAGTCATTTAGACCACAGTTTAAGAGAAATTCATTACAATAATAGTAGAAAATATTTGAATGCTAGTTATTCCGTGACTGAAAATTGCCTAAACAACGTATAACACATTCATTTAATATGTTATTAGAACTAATGAGAAACTTTGAATGTAACAACCATACAAGCAGGCCTATAGTTTGTTTATTAAAAAAAGAATTAAAGATGCACCTCACCATTCAAAGCATTAAAAAATAGCATAAAAACACTTTTACATTCTTCAGTTTCTTTTACTGAAAGTTACAAAAACTGAAAATTTTGTCGAAAATAAAATGATTTCTCTTGATCTATAAACTACTAATGGGATGGTTTTTTGCAGTGCCCTCTCATCCCCATCATACTGATAGTGCAATGGCCATAGGAGGCACCACGGAGGACTTAGTGTGAACTTTAATTACATATTACAATAGGAAGTTGTATAATATTGTGAGGTGCACATCATAGGATGCTCAGGTTGGTGAATAATGTATTTTTTATGTATTTTATACAGATAAATATTTTGTAATTTTGTCAATATAAAAAACCTACACAATCAATATGATCTAGCGATTATATGTACTGGGAACTTTAAATACACTTGCACTTCTCATTAGAATGATAAGATAAATTTATTTATTTCCCCTTGATTACATCAAATAAGACATTAGATGACATTTTAGCACGAGTAAAAACTAAAGACTGGATTTTCTAATAAAATCCTTATTTTTATTGGGATTCAGCAATAGAGTATTTTAAATAATATTCAAGTAATTAGAGGCCCGTAAAGAATTTTTAAAATTTTATATAAAGACTGTCTATCAAATCAATTTTTTGAAGTACTTTTTCATAATGAGGCAATCAAACTGTTGCAAAATAATTTAAAATGCGATATTAGTATCATATGACTAGTGTGAGCTATGTATTTCATATAAATTACCTTATCAAACAAAATAAAAAAAAATTTTTATTAATAAGGCTAAACCAGACATTCTGTTTATTAATTTCTTTAATATTGTTTATTAATTTCTCACCTAAGAAATATACAAAATTGCATTATAAAATTGAGACAAAAAAGTATTTTTTGTTTTTAAACTAAGGAAACCCACTTCCCATACTCAATTTCTTTTGTATTCAACGAGTAAACAAACCTCTGTGTATTCAACGAGTCAACATGAGAACTATCCAACCCAGGTAAGGGCCATTATGTACATGTATATTAGGCTGATTATAATGCTAATTGTCCTTTTGAGGGCACCATATGCCTGTTTGCTTTTGTATAAATAAACTCTACACGTTGTAACTGTACGTGTTTTGTTATCGATTTATCGTTGTGTTGTGCGTCCTGTATAACCACGTGGCTGTGACAAATATAAATGCTGGCCAGAACTCAGTAGGTGATCATACCCATAGACAACGACCGCAGGGACCCCGCAAGGGGACCTTGACACATATGACATATACAAGACCATGTTTATCCGCTGTTTAATGCTTCATGTGACATATACAAGACCTTGTTGATCAGCTGCTATTAACGTTTTATTTCACACATAGATAACAATGTTGATCATCTGCTGGTAAACAATGTGTAACTTGGCCTTTTTTTTTGGATAGGCGAACAAGGCGACCGCATTGGCCCCCCCTCACCCACTAGAAAAAGGGGCCACTTAAAATTTTAAGTCACAACTCTGAACATTGTCTGGGTCAAAATTATCCCATATAGGTGTTCGTTAAAAAATATCATTAAAAAAAATAATAGTCCAAAGGAAATATTTAATCAGACAGTGGTGGTGGTATTAGTAGTTGTTCAAAATGTGAACCACATGTTTTATTTACTTTCTAAGGGTGTAGATCGAAGTGAGACCAAGTCGGCCTTTGATTTGATGAGGGCCCACGCTGGGACATATGAGGAAAGAGTCTACTCCCATGACCCTGCCGCCATCTTTGTCAGTCAGAGTGCACAACAAAGTAATACGTCATCATTATTGTTATGTTTTATCTTGTGATGTTATCCATACAGAGCTGCTCTTAGGTCTTTGTAGGCCCTAGACAGAGATGTAAATCAGAGCCGGTTTTACATTTTTGAAGGACACAGGCCGGGGGTAGGCAAACCTTTTTTTGAGTCGCGAGCAGCATTGGGTTTGTAAAATTGACCAGCGGGTCTGGACCAACAGGAGATGGTTGTTGTGCTTAAAGTATGCGCTGGTAATAATATAAATTAAAGGTTAACGTCGTAAACATAAAATGGCTATTGCTGTGATTCACTCTGAAACGAGTTGCAGGCCGTATCTAACAGTCCGGTGGTCCGTGGCAGGCCGTATCAAACAGTCCGGCGGTCCGTGGCAGGCCGTATCAAACAGTCCGGTGGTCCGTGGTAGGCTGTATCAAACAGTCCGGTGGTCCATGGCAGGCCGTATCAAACAGTCCGGTGGTCCGTGGTAGGCTGTATTAAACAGTCCGGCGGTCCGTGGCAGGCCGTATCAAACAGTCCGGTGGTCCGTGGTAGGCTGTATTAAACAGTCCGGCGGTCCGGATTCGGCAAGCGGGCCATAGATGGCCCATGGCAGCCCAAATGTGTGTGTGTCTGGTGTATTTGGGGGGCAGGGCTAGACAAAGATTAATTTTGGGGCCCCAGGAAAATAAAAGCCAGGACCAGCACTTACAACTGTTGTGGCACTTTGATCGATTCATTGAGATCAATCTCACCTGATAAATGTTTTGTTGGTTAAACCAGGCTCCCTGTCATAGCACAGCTGTGTCTGTGTTTGTGTGTGTTTTTTTTTTGGTTAAACCAGGCTCCAACGGGCTCAGATTCCCCTAGTTTGTGGCTGGCGTGCATGTAAATAAAATTCCCCATAAATAGTAGGATATAGTCTTCTAACAATCGGATGATAGTTTTCTGTCAGTCTGCTGATAGTTTGCTGTCAGTCTGCTGATAGTTTGCTGTCAGTCTGCTGATAGTTTTCTGTCAGTCTGCTGATAGTTTGCTGTCAGTCTGCTGATAGTTTTCTGTCAGTCTGCTGATAGTTTTCTGTCAGTCTGCTGATAGTTTGCTGTCAGTCTGCTAATACTTTGCTGTTAGTTTGCTGTATGTTTTAAAATCTTATTTACTTTGGACAGAACACTACAAACTTGTTCTCCGCAACCACTCCCAGCTCTGCCAGATCGCCCACCGTGTGGAAGACATGTTCAACATAACGCCGGATGATGTCGTGTACAATGATTGGCCAATCAGCTGGCTGCCCGGGCTGCCGTTCCCTTACATAAGTACTGGGTGCTCTATGGTGAAGTCGACGTTAACGGACTGTCCAGCCCAAAAAGTTGTCAGAGAGGTTAGTTCACTGCGTTTTATCGTGACGGCCTTCATTTATATGTTCTCAAAGCTGGCTGATTGACCATGCATATTTTTCTTTCTGTTTGTCTTTGGGTCAGAATGGATTGGTTAGCTCTTGGAAGGTTGTGGGGAGCAATTATTATTTTACGACTGCTCTGTTTAGTTCTGGCTATTTGAGCTGAATGCCTCAATGTTGATAAGGTAATGTAACAAATAGTACTGAGAGTATGAAATAAATATGTCACTGAACAAATGTGTCTTTAGAGAAACAGGATATGACATCTTCTGAACTCAATGTTGCTTCTATCACAGCGCCAGTATTAATAGAAGCTTTTAAATGACACCACCAAACCGTGCCAGCAATAGTCTCAATAGACAACACCAAACTGTGTCAGCAATAGTCTCAATAGACCTTTCTCATAAAGTAGTCCCCTTACTGAATTGTTTGTTTAGAGGGGCAAGTTACACTTCCGGTACCAATTAATGTACTTGAATTTGCGATTAATAAATTTCTCTTGCCGCTATTCTTTTTAATTTTAATCATGAAAAGCAAATAATCAAAATTTAATATATTTTTCAGTGTGATTATTTATTATTATCTTAAAAGTTAAAACTATAACAATGTTTTTCTGATTTTTAATACTATACTATATAATTTTTATAATTAAAGACCACTGCTAACACTAGTGTATGCTCTCGACATTTTAATCTTAATATTTTAATGGGCTGTCTGTAAACAGTTAAACGTGTGTTTAATGCAAACAACTTCAACTCAGTAAAAAGGTACAATTGTATACCAATGTATAAAGGTGACATTTTGATTATGACTCATTGTAGTCCGACTTCCTTCAACCAAAAGGATATGTTTTTTGTTAATTTGTCATTTTTCAAACATTTGTATCTGGCTGTACAGATATAAATTCCCTTCTCGCACCAAAAAATCACTAGATATTTTCATTTTAAAAAATATTAAATAAGTAACATATTTTATTATAATATCATATATTTTTCCTTTTACCTGTAAATTATGAGGTTCGTGATTTTTTCTCTAGCTTCTATAGCATCTAGCTGATAGTTTTTCTACATTTCCTAGTGTAGAGCTAAGGTCTGTAACTGTATATTGTTTATTTTAAAAAATAACACATTGACCATCACCTCATCATAATGAGCAGTGGCGCAATTAGGGGGGGCTTGAGGCCCCCCCCAGACCAAATCATCAATACATATTTTACTATATAAAGTTACTAAAAAGACTGTCAAACTGTCTTTTTTCTATATGTTAGCCCCCCCCCAGCACTTTTTGCTGGTTGCGCCACTGAATATGAGGTAGTAGTTTCAAACCTTTTACTACCGATTTTTAATTACTATCTATCGCACAATATATGCTAACCAAAAATATACTGTTTTAACAATCATGGTTAAATAATATAATGTACATGAGTGTTTGTACTAGGGTTTCGGTTAAGATTATGGTAATGTAAAATTAAGTAAAGTTAATGTTGGTGTTACTGTTAATACGTGCCAAGGTTAGGAATGTGTCCAGGTAGAAAATTATGACTTATGTGATTTAAGATAGGTCTAATTCTCAACGTTTGCTGAGGACTGAGCTTAAATAAACCTAACGTTAACTCACCCTATCTATCCCTAAACAGGTAACCAGCCCCTTACCGTGAAAATTCTACAGCAGGGGCCAGGCATTTTACAGCAGGGGGGGGCAGGCAATAGCAGGGGGGGCAAGTAATATATTTTACTAAGTAGAGCAAATAAGCAGGGGGGCCCGGGCCCCCCCTGCCCCCCCCCCCCCCGCACGATACGGGCCTGCTGGTAACCCTAATCATCAATTATAAAAACTTTAAACAACAATTTTAGTGTATAATGTAACTTTTCATGTCATGGACATACTTCTCAGAGAATTATTTGTAACCCTTCGTAACTTCTCTCTCTGATATCGGGACATTTTGTGAATTTAAAAACTTGTCAACATCACAAAAATTAAATTTCGGTAATAAATTTAAAGTCATTTTATCATATATTAGACAAAAAAGTAGGGAAAATAATCGAGCGAAGTATTAATCAAGTATAAACAAAGCGACCGGAAGCCCATTATGACCCTTTCACAAAGACAGCTGACGCGCAGGAATACAAGTGAGAAAGGTCTATAGACAACACCAAACTGTGTCAGCAATAGTCTCAATTATATCTGTGGTTCCATTAGTTGGAAGGAGAGAAAGGAACAATATATAGGTCTCATCATTATTGACACCAAACGTGGACTCACTTCACAGCATCTGAAATAAGTAGGTCAATCTTTTTTTAGACCAAGGTTGGGCAAAATACGACCCGTGGGCCAAGTACGACCAACCGTTTGAGTGTTTGATCGAGCCTGCGCTTTACTTTCACCATATGCTCTTCGTCTGGCCCCTTTAAAATTTAAACTCACACAGCACCCAAGATCCACGAAATGTGCCGTCCACTGGATTATACAGAAGGCTCCACTAGTATTGGGAGTTTCAGATATACCAACTGACCTTTAAAATAAATTATTTAATATGGGCCTACTAGAGCTGGACATACGTGTGACCTACGTCTTCTGTAAAGTAAAACACAAATGTTGAGAGTGTATTATGTTCTGTTATCATGTGTTTACATGTAGACCTGGTCCCTGATAGAGACTGAGCACGTGACCATAGCCAGTCTCCACCCTCCCATGATACAGATGTTGTCCTCCCACTGTGACGACATCCCGGAGCCCCACTGGACCCTGAAAGTGCTGAGCACCACGGGCTTTGTCCGCCAGTCTGTCATGGATGCCATTGGGCCCTGCACTACGTCATTAATCACGTGCTACTCTTTAATAGGTGAGACACATTATTTAATAGGTGAGACACAATTTAATAGGTGAGACACATAATTTAATAGGTGAGGCACATAATTTAATAGGTGAAACACAATTTAATAGGTGAGGCACATAATTTAATAGGTGAGGCACATAATTTAATAGATGAGGCACATAATTTAATAGGTGAGGCACATAATTTAATAGATGAGGCACATAATTTAATAGGTGAGGCACATAATTTAATAGGTGAGGCACATAATTTAATAGATGAGGCACATAATTTAATAGGTGAGGCACATAATTTAATAGGTGAGGCACATAATTTAATAGGTGAGGCACATAATTTAATAGGTGGGGCACATAATTTAATAGGTGAGGCACATAATTTAATAGGTGAGACACATAATTAAAAAAAAACAACTACAAAGTGTCTTTTAATATTCTGTGAATTCAGAAGTTCAGCGGAGACACAGTGTAAGAAATTAGTTTCTGACACAGGTATATAATAGAGCACACTCTATATAGAAAAACTTCGCCCGGTGTAGAAAATGTGTTGCCTAGTGAGCTCAAAATGTATACACTGGTTGACGCTCATTTTATTTACTGATGTTTTGTATCCCCCCCTCCCCCATTTTTGCATTTTCTGTTAATATTTTTAGAGGCTGGAGTTGTTTCAAGATTGAGAGTGACTAATGAAAATAAAACAAGATTCTCAGAAGGTTGTGTTGGAGATTTGAGTGATCCGGTCAGAACACGATTTGATACAGAAGGAAACGGATCAGCCAAGGCCTCGAAGGTGTAACACCATCTCCCTCTGACATTTAGGACTACCATTATATGATTACTATAAAACTCTCTCCCTCTGACATTTAGGACTACCATTATATGATTACTATAAAACTCTCTCCCTCTGACATTTAATACTACCATTACATGATTACTATAAAACTCTCTCCCTCTGACATTTAATACTACCATTTTATGATTAAACTCTCTCCCTCTGACATTTAACACTACCATTACATGATTACTATAAAACTCTCTCCAACTGACATTTAGTACTACCATTATATGATTACTATAAAACTCTCTCCCTCTGACATTTAGTACTACCATTACATGATTACTATAAAACTCTCTCCAACTGACATTTAGTACTACCATTACATGATTACTATAAAACTCTCTCCCTCTGACATTTAACACCACCATTATATGATTACTATAAAACTCTCTCCCTATGACATTTAATACTACCATTATATGATTACTATAAAACTCTCTCCCTCTGACATTTGATACTACCATTACATGATTAAACTCTCTCCCTCTGACATTTGATACTAATAATGGAGTCAGAAGCTATTTGGGTGTTGATCGCATGTCTTTCGACCTGAGGGTCTCGGGTTCAATCGTCGGTGAGAACCATGGAATTTCCAAGTCATCGATTAGGTTGTCGGTAGTTGCAGTTAACTCCCCAGCACAATGCAGTAGTCTATCTCCAAGGCTTCACGGCCATAGTAATTGCATCGTACCGCACACAAATGATTTTTTTTTGTTCAAATTTTGAAGATTGGTGAAATTCTACTCCAAGGCAAGCTGGTGTGTAAAGAATATCACAATGACCAAAATCTGACGAAAATGTCTTTCACTAATGATGGGTTTCTTATGACAGGAGACCTAGGATTTTATAATGAAGAAAGTAAGTCTGGGATTTTATAATGAAGAAAGTAAGTCTGGGATTTTATAATGAAGAAAGTAAGTCTAGTATTTTATGATACATTATATAATATTACTAGCTGTACCCTGCAAAACCTTTGCATAGAGTTATATCCCCTCAGGCTTGATCGGTAGGCCAGGTTATTTTTGGTTTCGGGCAGATCCGATTTTTTTCATGATTGTATTTTAAACTGGAATACTGTTGTATTAATTATTTACTTTCGATTTAACGCAGAACCCAAATCGCTTATATATATATATATATATATATATATATATATATATATATATATATACATATATATATATATACATACATTAGGGTGGCCCAAAAAATCCAACTTCGTGCCACATACCGGGGCACCCTTTTTTTAAGTTCCTTTTGCCTTAGTTAGTATACTGTTAAAATTTTACAACTAAATTCCAAGTAGAAGGGGATGCTCACAGGCCTCGTTGTTTTACCTTTTACGGCATTTTACTCGATTTTGTTGACTGGTGGAAGTACAACGTTTTTTCACACTTATGAACTATTCCATGCTGACCTAGTTCTCATTTTGGATACATGACTTCCTGTTGTTTTTATGAACATTGTGCAGACGGAAAATCAACAAATATAATGTTCATGAGTGGTGAAGATAAAGAGATGGCAGCACAGAAGGAACGAGTCCATCACAAACAACAGAAACAGCTACTTCGTAAACAGAAAGAGGAAAAACGACAGCAACAAACTATAGAAGGTGAATCAGGTGAAAATGAAACAGAGAGCTGTGAATCATCCAATAAATTTGAAGTCCTAGATGAATATGAACCGTCCAAGCTCAACTTAAAAACGGACAAACAAGACGGAGATTGAGTATCATACTTCCTTGTTCACTAAACATGTTACCAGTGCCTTGGATCGCAACCAAACGTCTGATCGTGAAGCTATGCGATTGATTATTCCTATTGCTGCAGCACTGGGACATGATCCTTCATCATTGACAGTTTCACGTAGTACCATGCAAAGAGCCAGAAAGAAAGCCAGGTGTAAACAAGCAGAAGATACAAAGGTTTCATTCAAGCCTGACTATCCTGTAGTTCTACACTGGGATGGAAAAATCTTACCTGAAATCCTGGGTCTTGGAGAAGTTGATCGCTTGCCGGTGCTGGTTTCTGGTGATGGCAGTGAAAAATTACCAGGTGTCCCTAAACTAACATCAGGGACACGACAGAATGCTGCTGATGCTATTTATGGTCAGTTAGAACAGTGGGAACTGGTAGAAAGAATCCAGGCTATGAGCTTCGACACCACTTCTGTCAACACGGGTCGTTTCAATGGAGCTTGTGTACTGCTTGAGAATCGTATTGGTCGAGAACTATTGTGGCTGGCATGTCGTCATCATGTTCTTGAACTGGAATTGGCAAAGGCTTTCAGTTTGTGTTGCGGTCCTTCTAACTCACCAAACATACCTATCTTCAAAAGATTTAAAGACATTTGAGGACGCATAAAGCTTGACAACTATAGTAAGTTGGAACTGCCTTCAAGCACTGATGTTTTTCGAGAAAACACGGTGAGCTTCCTGACAAATTTCGTTGACTTGAAGTCCCAGGTCAGAGATGATTATGAAGAACTTATTGAACTGACAATGATCATCTTAGGAGATCCACCAAAAACCATTCACTGGAGAGCACCAGGCCCTGTACATCATGCTAGGTGGATGGCTAAGCTGATCTATGCCATCAAAATTTACTTACTCCGTCATCAGAGAGAGATTTTCAGTCTTACATCCAAGGAAGAGAGCCAACTCAAACGATTTGTACAGTTTGGAACCTCGTTGTACACAAAGTCTTGGATCCAAGCACCCTGTGCAGCGGAAGCACCTGGAGGAGATCTTTTGCTCTGTAAGGACCTGCAGCAATATCAGTCTGTTGATCACGACATCAGTATTGCAGCACAAAAAAATTCTCCAGAATCACATGTGGTATCTGTCTAATGAGACTGTCAGCCTGGCATTGTTTTCCGATGAAGTGTCACCAATTGAGAAACAGAAAACAATAACAGGTTTTGGAATAGAACCTAGTGAGCGACGTGTTCAAGGTGATCCATCATTGCTCCAAAATGAAGGCGTCAGCTTGGGTCACTTTTCCCCAAGGCGTTCACAGAACCTGCTTACAAAGCTACACATAGGCAACTCCTTTCTAGTTCTTCCTCAGTGGAATGATAATATTGAATACCAGAAGGGTAAGCAGCGCATTAACGACTTGCGTGTGATCAACGATACTGCAGAACGTGGAGTTAAACTTTTTGAGGAATATAATAGACTGCTGACAAAAAACGAGGAAGAAAAGCAATTTGTTTTGCAAGGTGTTGAAGCCAACAGAAAAGTCATCCCTACACAAATTACAAAGAAGTCTACAATCTGTGCTGTTTCGGTGTAGACAATGTTTAGACAATGTACTCTGACTCTTCAGTACTCTACAATGTACATTTTATGTTGACATTTTCGTTCCTTAACACTTACATTATAGTAATGGCATGATTTGAAAATGTAATAAAAAAGATCAACGAAAATGCGTTTTTTTTATTTATATAATAAAACTTTGTGACTCTTGAGCATCCCCTTCCAATAGCAGTAGGAAGCTGAAATTGTTGTCAGTTACTAAGTAAGACAAATGGAACTAAACAAGAGGGTGCCCCGTTAGATGTGAGAAACTTTATTTTTTTCCATATGATTTTGAACCACATTAATATATATATATATATATATATATATATATATATATATATATATTTATATATATATATATATATATTATATTTGGATGGGTACCAGGAAAGTTATGAAGACTCAGCTCCCTGGTCACGTTTTAGTTTCGTATTTTTATTTTTTTATTCCCTTAACCGATGTGTTCGTTGGGGGAACGAATGAACATATGTGCTCCCAAGCGTCCTTTCTGGGAGTTTATAGATTTGGTGGCGTCCATCTCCTCTCCAAGTCAGCGGCGAATATCTTTGGCTTAACCAGGTGTTGAACCCTGTTACCTTTACATGTGAGTCAAATTCACTATTTACTTCGCTATCCAGCCGAAAATTATTAGTTTTCTTTAAATGAATCCGTACTATTCCGTCTTAATATTCAACCAGTATGCAAAGGTCTAATGTATACGTAAATGATCACATAACATGTGTGTGGATCGCATGCGCAGACGTCACGTAACACAATGGTAAACAAATAACGTGTTAGTGTAACGTTGGTACCCACACACAAACAAAGATTTAAATTACAGGTAAGTAATTCCCAATAGAATCCTTCCTACGTTATTGAGGACCAGACAAAGGTACACGTTGGGACCAGACAAAGGTACATGTTGGGACCAGACAAAGGTACATGTTGGGACAAGACAAAGGTACATGTTGGGACAAGACAAAGGTACATGTTGGGGACCAGACAAAGGAACATGTTGGGGACCAGATAAAGGTACATGTTGGGGACAAGACAAAGGTACATGTTGGGGACCAGACAAAGGTACATGTTTGGACCAGACAAAGGTACATGTTGGGGACCAGACAAAGGTACATGTTGGGACCAGACAAAGGTACATGTTGGGACCAGACAAAGGTACATGTTGGGGACCAGACAAAGGTACATGCTGGGACCAGACAAAGGTACATGTTGGGGACCAGGCAAAGGTAAATGTTGTGACCAGACAAAGGTACATGTTGGGGACCAGACAAAGGTACATGTTGGGACCAGACAAAGGTACATGTTGGGGACCAGACAAAGGTACATGTTGGGACCAGACAAAGGTGCATGTTGCGACCAGACAAAGGTACATGTTGGGGACCAGACAAAGGTACATGTTGGGACCAGACAAAGGTGCATGTTGCGACCAGACAAAGGTACATGTTGGGGACCAGACAAAGGTACATGTTGGGGGCCCGAGGCAAAAATGCTGTTAAGGCGGCCACCTGCAAATATCGGGGCCGTATCAATCTTTGAAGCTGGAACCTTTTCTGACACTCCAACAACTGTTAAATCCTTTTAGTCCTAGCCCCACCCATGGGCGTATTCATGGGGGGGGGGGGCAAGGGGGCATTTGCCCCCCCTTACATTTAAAAAAAATGTCATAAAGTTGTTATTTGCCCCCCCCCCCGGAAAATTTTTGGCCCCCCCCCCAGTGGAAAAATTCCTAGCGACGCCCATGGCCCCACCCCCTTCCGGTAGGTGCCCACATTGTTTTTCTCTGTGGCTGGCAAAGTTCAGAGAGAGAGAGAGAGAGCTCTTAACAGTGGGGCCGTCCAGTTTTCTACCCCCCCCCAAGAACGGCTCTGAATCCTACATAATAAAAAATGTCACTTGGTGTTTCAGCCCTACAATTAGATTGACTTTAATTCATGTCCTTTGTTTCTTGTCAGACCAGTTGTATGTGCTTGGTCGTAAAGTGGATGCGATCATTAGAGCCGGGACAGCCATTTTCCCCCGAGACATTGAAGAGAAGGTCAATCAGTGCCCAGGTATATGGAAAGTCAAGGTCGTTTCAATCAAAGACTACAAAGGAATAGTCCAGGTATATTTTCAGTTTAAACTGTAGTTTTTCTCTTTAAGATCTAAAAAAATAATGTTTATTTTTAAAAGTATTTCATGGGACCATTATTTAAATACATATTTGTATCCAACGGGGCGGATGGTCATGTCACATTCTGCAATGAGGATGTTTGTTTGCAATGGGATATAAGTAAGGACATCGATGTACGCTAGGGGAGGGGGTAGAGGAGGGACATTAGAGCCCCCCCCCTTCCCTAAAAAATGAAACGTAATGCATTATTTATTTTTGGGAGCACTCCTCCCGTCCACAGCAACATTTTTGTTTGGAGGGCCACCAAGGGATTAGGAGTTCCGGATTAAGGTTAATGTAGGTCTAAGTGAGTGATTCTCAAAGTGGGTGATTAAACGCCCCCTCCCCCCCCCCCCAAGGTGTTGGTGAAACCATTCAGGCAGCGATAGAAGATGAAAGCTTATAAGAAAACATATTTTTATTTATTTGTCACTGATGTGAAATAGATTTAGTAAAAAAAAAAAGAAACTTTTAAAGAGAAAAAAATAAATCAAGGTAATTAGCTGTCACAATCATGAACATTTTTTGTAATGAACATGTCAAACAAATGTGAACAAAAGTATATGTCGTTAGATTTAATGCATTTATCAGCGATATCATACATATTGTGACATCAAAAGTAACATTCTAGCTCACGCCTTCTCACTAACTCCAGGCTTGTCCATGGGATGGGGTGGGATGGTACAGCACACATTTGTATTTTCCATGTCCCATGGGACACGGCATGGGACTGAGTAGCCACGTCATATCAACTTGATGTGCACCTGAGCTAACCCAAAGTTGTTAATTTTTAAAGCTTTTAGTCCTTCTTTTTCATTTAAATATGTATTGCGTAATCTGTTCTTTATCTTGTGGTGGGATATCGGATAGCAGATAATAAATAAATAAATACACATAACCTTTTATCATATAGACCTTTCTCATAAAGTAGTCCCCTTACTGAATTGTTTGTTTAGAGGGGCAAGTTACACTTCCGGTACCAATTAATGTACTTGAATTTGCGATTAACAAATTTCTCTTGCCGCTATTCTTTTAATTTTAATCATGAAAAGCAAATAATCAAAATTTAATATATTTTTCAGTGTGATTATTTATTATTATCTTAAAAGTTAAAACTATAACAATGTTTTTCTGATTTTTAATACTATACTATATAATTTTTATAATTAAAGACCACTGCTAACACTAGTGTATGCTCTCGACATTTTAATCTTAATATTTTAATGGGCTGTCTGTAAACAGTTAAACGTGTGTTTAATGCAAACAACTTCAACTCAGTAAAAAGGTACAATTGTATACCAATGTATAAAGGTGACATTTTGATTATGACTCATTGTAGTCCGACTTCCTTCAACCAAAAGGATATGTTTTTTGTTAATTTGTCATTTTTCAAACATTTGTATCTGGCTGTACAGATATAAATTCCCTTCTCGCACCAAAAAATCACTAGATATTTTCATTTTAAAAAATATTAAATAAGTAACATATTTTATTATAATATCATATATTTTTCCTTTTACCTGTAAATTATGAGGTTCGTGATTTTTTCTCTAGCTTCTATAGCATCTAGCTGATAGTTTTACTACATTTCCTAGTGTAGAGCTAAGGTCTGTAACTGTATATTGTTTATTTTAAAAAAATAACACATTGACCATCACCTCATCATAATGAGCAGTGGCGCAACCAGGGGGAGGGGCTTGAGGCCCCCCCCCCCAGACCAAATCATCAATACATATTTTACTATATAAAGTTACTAAAAAGACTGTCAAACTGTCTTTTTTCTATATGTTAGCCCCCCCCCCAGCACTTTTTGCTGGTTGCGCCACTGAATATGAGGTAGTAGTTTCAAACCTTTTACTACCGATTTTTAATTACTATCTATCGCACAATATATGCTAACCAAAAATATACTGTTTTAACAATCATGGTTAAATAATATAATGTACATGAGTGTTTGTACTAGGGTTTCGGTTAAGATTATAGTAATGTAAAATTAAGTAAAGTTAATGTTGGTGTTACTGTTAATACGTGCCAAGGTTAGGAATGTGTCCAGGTAGAAAATTATGACTTATGTGATTTAAGATAGGTCTAATTCTCAACGTTTGCTGAGGACTGAGCTTAAATAAACCTAACGTTAACTCACCCTATCTATCCCTAAACAGGTAACCAGCCCCTTACCGTGAAAATTCTACAGCAGGGGCCAGGCATTTTACAGCAGGGGGGGGCAGGCAATAGCAGGGGGGGCAAGTAATATATTTTACTAAGTAGAGCAAATAAGCAGGGTGGCCCGGCCCCCCTGCCCTCCCGTACGATACGGGCCTGCTGGTAACCCTAATCATCAATTATAAAAACTTTAAACAACAATTTTAGTGTATAATGTAACTTTTCATGTCATGGACATACTTCTCAGAGAAGTATTTGTAACCCTTCGTAACTTCTCTCTCTGATATCGGGACATTTTGTGAATTTAAAAACTTGTCAACATCACAAAAATTAAATTTCGGTAATAAATTTAAAGTCATTTTATCATATATTAGACAAAAAAGTAGGGAAAATAATCGAGCGAAGTATTAATCAAGTATAAACAAAGCGACCGGAAGCCCATTATGACCCTTTCACAAAGACAGCTGACGCGCAGGAATACAAGTGAGAAAGGTCTATAAGATGGTTCGTTTGCATTTTGGTGCGTCACACCTTGGTATAAACAACTAGATGGAGTGCAAGCTATTAACACAAATAGTACGGCCTGATTTTAAGAGATGGGCGGAGATTACATATAAATTTGCCATACGTAGCTGAAGCAATACGCATAATCTGTTTACCGCTTGCGTGTAGCGTAGGCACAACCGTTACGCCAGTAATCAGAATGTCAGCCATTGTTGTAGTTGATGATTGGTGTCGTTGGCGATTTCATGGGAATCCCATGGGACGGGACAGACATAAATTACCATGGGATGGGATGGGACAGAAAAATTTGTCCCATGGACAAGCCTGACTATCTCTCTCTTTTAAATAATGTTTAAATAAAATAACATATAAATACGTTTCGGCATTCGAAGGATTTATCTCAAATTCTGAGTTCGTATTCTGAGGTGTCACTGCACAGAATACTCTGACCTCCCCCCCCCCCTCACCATTTACGCCACTCATGCTATTCTAAGGTGTACCTTATATGTGATAAAATTGCGCGGTGAACAGTGAAAGGTTGTCCAGTCTAGATTAACACCCATTTATTAACTGGACACATATCATGTTTGACCCCCAGATGTGCGCCTGTGTCATACCACGGACCGATGATTCACTGACCATTGAGAGGGTGAAAGAGTTTTGTCGCTACCAGCTGGGCGGCACCTATGACGATGATGACAACCCACACATGCCAACTTATGTGTTCTTCTTTGAAGAGTTCCCCATGCACAAGGGAACAGTGAACCGGCGGATGCTGGCTTACATGGCGTCAGAGATTGTACACGGAAATGCCAATTGTGAATAATGAGACCGGTCTTAACCAGTTCTGGATCTATTAAGTTTGACCTATATTAAAAACTTAAAACAAAAGCTTGAATAACTAAACATATAACATGTTCAATTTATGTTTGTCTATTCCACTCAAGCCACGCAAACAAGTAAAACAACACCAACACCACATTACATGTCAATAAATGTTAAGTAAAAGTTTGAAATAAATCCAGAATTCAAAATGTTGTTGATGTAGACTGCACTGTTCGATTGATAGATCAATAAACACCACTCTGTATAGTCTATGATTGATACAATCAATACTCTCACCACTCTGTATAGTCTATGATTGATAGATCAATACTCTCACCACTCTGTATAGTCTATGATTGATAGAATCAATACTCACCACTCTGTATAGTCTATGATTGATAGATCAATACTCTCACCACTCTGTATAGTCTATGATTGATAGATCAATACTCTCACCACTCTGTATAGTCTATGATTGATAGATCAATACTCTCACCACTCTGTATAGTCTATGATTGATAGATCAATATTCACCACTCTGTATAGTCTATGATTGATAGATCAATACTCACCACTCTGTATAGTCTATGATTGATAGATCAATACTCTCACCACTCTGTAAAGTCTATGATTGATAGATCAATACTCACCACTCTGTATAGTCTATGATTGATAGATCAATACTCTCACCACTCTGTATAGTCTATGATTGATAGATCAATACTCTCACCACTATGTATAGTCTATGATTGATAGATCAATACTCACCACTCTGTATAGTCTATGATTGATAGATCAATACTCACCACTCTGTATAGTCTATGATTGATAGATCTATACTCTCACCACTCTGTATAGTCTATGATTGATAGAGCACTACTCTCACCACTCTGTATAGTCTATGATTGATAGAGCACTACTCTCACCACTCTGTATAGTCTGTGAATGATAGATCAATACTCACCACTCTGTATAGTCTATGACTGATACAATCAATACTCTCACCACTCTGTATAGTCTATGATTGATAGATCAATACTCTCACCACGCTGTATAGTCTATGATTGATAGATCAATACTTTCACCACTCTGTATAGTCTATGATTGATAGATCAATACTCTCACCACTCTGTATAGTCTATGATTGATAGATCAATACTCTCACCACTCTGTATAGTCTATGATTGATAGATCAATACTCTCACCACTCTGTATAGTCTATGATTGATAGAATCAATACTCACCACTCTGTATAGTGTATGATTGATAGATCAATACTCTCACCACTCTGTATAGTCTGTGATTAATAGAATCAATACTCACCACTCTGTATAGTCTATGATTGATAGATCAATACTCTCACCACTCTGTATAGTCTATGATTGATACAATCAAAACTCTCACCACTCTGTATAGTCTATGATTGATAGATCAATACTCTCACCACTCTGTATAGTCTATGATTGATAGATCAATACTCTCACCACTCTGTATAGTCTATGATTGATAGATCAATACTCTCACCACTCTGTATAGTCTATGATTAAAAGAATCAATACTCACCACTCTGTATAGTCTATGATTCATAGATCAATACTCTCACCACTCTGTATAGTCTATGATTGATAGATCAATACTCACCACTCTGTATAGTCTATGATTGATAGATCAATACTCACCACTCTTTATAGTCTTTGATTGATACAATCAAAACTCTCACCACTCTGTTTAGTCTATGATTGATAGATCAATACTTTCCCCACTCTGTATAGTCTATGATTGATAGATCAATACTCACCACTCTGTATAGTCTATGATTGATAGATCAATACTCTCACCACTCTGTATAGTCTGTGATTAATAGAATCAATACTCACCACTCTGTATAGTCTATGATTGATAGATCAATACTCTCACCACTCTGTATAGTCTATGATTGACACAATCAAAACTCTCACCACTCTGTATAGTCTATGATTGATAGATCAATACTCTCACCACTCTGTATAGTCTATGATTGATAGATCAATACTCTCACCACTCTGTATAGTCTATGATTGATAGATCAATACTCTCACCACTCTGTATAGTCTATGATTAAAAGAATCAATACTCACCACTCTGTATAGTCTATGATTGATAGATCAATACTCTCACCACTCTGTATAGTCTATGATTGATAGATCAATACTCACCACTCTGTATAGTCTATGATTGATAGATCAATACTCACCACTCTTTATAGTCTTTGATTGATACAATCAAAACTCTCACCACTCTGTTTAGTCTATGATTGATAGATCAATACTTTCACCACTCTGTATAGTCTATGATTGATAGATCAATACTCTCACCACCCTTATAGTCTGTGATTGATAGATCAATACTCACCATTCTGTATAGTCTATGATTGATAGATCAATACTCTCACCACTCTGTATAGTCTATGATTGATAGATCAATACTCTCACCACTCTGTATATTCTATGATTGATAGATCAAAACTCACAACTCTGTATAGTCTATGATTGATAGATCTATACTCTCAACACTCTGCATAGTCTATGATTGATAGATCAATACTCTCACCACTCTGTATAGTCTATGATTGATAGATCAATACTCACCACTCTGAATAGTCTATGATTGATAGATCAATACTCACCACTCTGTATAGTCTATGATTGATAGATCAATACTCACCACTCTGTATAGTCTATGATTGAAAGATCAATACTCACCACTCTGTATAGTCTATGATTGATAGATCAATACTCTCACCACTCTGTATAGTCTATGATTGATAGATCAATACTCACCACTCTGTATAGTCTATGATTGATAGATCAATACTCTCACCACTCTGTATAGTCTATGATTGATAGATCAATACTCTCACCACTCTGTATAGTCTATGATTGATAGATCAATACTCACCACTCTTTATAGTCTATGATTGATACAATCAAAACTCTCACCACTCTGTTTAGTCTATGATTGATAGATCAATACTTTCACCACTCTGTATAGTCTATGATTGATAGATCAATACTCTCACCACTCCGTATAGTCTATGATTGATAGATCAATACTCACCACTCTGTATAGTCTATGATTGATAGATCAATACTCTCACCACTCAGTATAGTCTATGATTGATAGATCAATACTCTCACCACTCTGTATAGTCTATGATTGATAGATCAATACTCACCACTCTGTATAGTCTATGATTGCTAGATCTATACTCTCACCACTCTGCATAGTCTATGATTGATAGATCAATACTCTCACCACTCTGTATAGTCTATGATTGATAGATCAATACTCTCACCACTCTGTATAGTCTATGATTGATAGATCAATACTCACCACTCTGTATAGTCTATGATTGATAGATCAATACTCTCACCACTCTGTATAGTCTATGATTGATACAATCAAAACTCTCACCACTCTGTTTAGTCTATGATTGATAGATCAATACTTTCACCACTCTGTATAGTCTATGATTGATAGATCAATACTCACCACTCTTTATAGTCTATGATGGATACAATCAAAACTCTCACCACTCTGTTTAGTCTATGATTGATAGATCAATACTTTCACCACTCTGTATAGTCTATGATTGATAGATCAATACTCTCACCACTCCGTATAGTCTATGATTGATAGATCAATACTCACCACTCTGTATAGTCTATGATTGATAGATCAATACTCTCACCACTCTTTATAGTCTATGATTGATAGATCAATACTCTCACCACTCTGTATATTCTATGATTGATAGATCAATACTCACCACTCTGTATAGTCTATGATTGATAGATCTATACTTTCAACACTCTGCATAGTCTATGATTGATAGATCAATACTCTCACCACTCTGTATAGTCTATGATTGATAAATCAATACTCACCACTCTGAATAGTCTATGATTGATAGATCAATACTCACCACTCTGTATAGTCTATGATTGATAGATCAATACTCACCACTCTGTATAGTCTATGATTGAAAGATCAATACTCACCACTCTGTATAGTCTATGATTGATAGATCAATACTCACCACTCTGTATAGTCTATGATTGATAGATCTATGCTCTCACCACTCTGCATAGTCTATGATTGATAGATCAATACTCTCACCACTCTGTAAAGTCTATGATTGATAGATCAATACTCACCACTCTGTATAGTCTATGATTGATAGATCAATACTCTCACCACTCTGTATAGTCTATGATTGATAGAGCACTAATCTCACCACTCTGTATAGTCTATGATTGATAGAGCACTACTCTCACCACTCTGTATAGTCTGTGAATGATAGATCAATACTCACCACACTGTATAGTCTATGACTGATACAATCAATACTCTCACCACTCTGTATAGTCTATGATTGATAGATCAATACTCTCACCACTCTGTATAGTCTATGATTGATAGATCAATACTCTCACCACTCTGTATAGTCTATGATTGATAGATCAATACTCTCACCACTCTGTATAGTCTATGATTGATACAATCAAAACTCTCACCACTCTGTATAGTCTATGATTGATAGATCAATACTCTCACCACTCTGTATAGTCTATGATTGATAGATCAATACTCTCACCACTCTGTATAGTCTATGATTGATAGATCAATACTCTCACCACTCTGTATAGTCTATGATTAAAAGAATCAATACTCACCACTCTGTATAGTCTATGATTCATAGATCAATACTCTCACCACTCTGTATAGTCTATGATTGATAGATCAATACTCACCACTCTGTATAGTCTATGATTGATAGATCAATACTCACCACTCTTTATAGTCTTTGATTGATACAATCAAAACTCTCACCACTCTGTTTAGTCTATGATTGATAGATCAATACTTTCCCCACTCTGTATAGTCTATGATTGATAGATCAATACTCACCACTCTGTATAGTCTATGATTGATAGATCAATACTCTCACCACTCTGTATAGTCTGTGATTAATAGAATCAATACTCACCACTCTGTATAGTCTATGATTGATAGATCAATACTCTCACCACTCTGTATAGTCTATGATTGACACAATCAAAACTCTCACCACTCTGTATAGTCTATGATTGATAGATCAATACTCTCACCACTCTGTATAGTCTATGATTGATAGATCAATACTCTCACCACTCTGTATAGTCTATGATTGATAGATCAATACTCTCACCACTCTGTATAGTCTATGATTAAAAGAATCAATACTCACCACTCTGTATAGTCTATGATTGATAGATCAATACTCTCACCACTCTGTATAGTCTATGATTGATAGATCAATACTCACCACTCTGTATAGTCTATGATTGATAGATCAATACTCACCACTCTTTATAGTCTTTGATTGATACAATCAAAACTCTCACCACTCTGTTTAGTCTATGATTGATAGATCAATACTTTCACCACTCTGTATAGTCTATGATTGATAGATCAATACTCTCACCACTCCGTATAGTCTATGATTGATAGATCAATACTCACCACTCTGTATAGTCTATGATTGATAGATCAATACTCTCACCACTCTGTATAGTCTATGATTGATAGATCAATACTCTCACCACTCTGTATATTCTATGATTGATAGATCAAAACTCACAACTCTGTATAGTCTATGATTGATAGATCTATACTCTCAACACTCTGCATAGTCTATGATTGATAGATCAATACTCTCACCACTCTGTATAGTCTATGATTGATAGATCAATACTCACCACTCTGAATAGTCTATGATTGATAGATCAATACTCACCACTCTGTATAGTCTATGATTGATAGATCAATACTCACCACTCTGTATAGTCTATGATTGAAAGATCAATACTCACCACTCTGTATAGTCTATGATTGATAGATCAATACTCTCACCACTCTGTATAGTCTATGATTGATAGATCAATACTCACCACTCTGTATAGTCTATGATTGATAGATCAATACTCTCACCACTCTGTATAGTCTATGATTGATAGATCAATACTCTCACCACTCTGTATAGTCTATGATTGATAGATCAATACTCACCACTCTTTATAGTCTATGATTGATACAATCAAAACTCTCACCACTCTGTTTAGTCTATGATTGATAGATCAATACTTTCACCACTCTGTATAGTCTATGATTGATAGATCAATACTCTCACCACTCCGTATAGTCTATGATTGATAGATCAATACTCACCACTCTGTATAGTCTATGATTGATAGATCAATACTCTCACCACTCAGTATAGTCTATGATTGATAGATGAATACTCTCACCACTCTGTATAGTCTATGATTGATAGATCAATACTCACCACACTGTATAGTCTATGATTGCTAGATCTATACTCTCACCACTCTGCATAGTCTATGATTGATAGATCAATACTCTCACCACTCTGTATAGTCTATGATTGATAGATCAATACTCTCACCACTCTGTATAGTTTATGATTGATAGATCAATACTCACCACTCTGTATAGTCTATGATTGATAGATCAATACTCTCACCACTCTGTATAGTCTATGATTGATACAATCAAAACTCTCACCACTCTGTTTAGTCTATGATTGATAGATCAATACTTTCACCACTCTGTATAGTCTATGATTGATAGATCAATACTCACCACTCTTTATAGTCTATGATGGATACAATCAAAACTCTCACCACTCTGTTTAGTCTATGATTGATAGATCAATACTTTCACCACTCTGTATAGTCTATGATTGATAGATCAATACTCTCACCACTCCGTATAGTCTATGATTGATAGATCAATACTCACCACTCTGTATAGTCTATGATTGATAGATCAATACTCTCACCACTCTTTATAGTCTATGATTGATAGATCAATACTCTCACCACTCTGTATATTCTATGATTGATAGATCAATACTCACCACTCTGTATAGTCTATGATTGATAGATCTATACTTTCAACACTCTGCATAGTCTATGATTGATAGATCAATACTCTCACCACTCTGTATAGTCTATGATTGATAAATCAATACTCACCACTCTGAATAGTCTATGATTGATAGATCAATACTCACCACTCTGTATAGTCTATGATTGATAGATCAATACTCACCACTCTGTATAGTCTATGATTGAAAGATCAATACTCACCACTCTGTATAGTCTATGATTGATAGATCAATACTCACCACTCTGTATAGTCTATGATTGATAGATCTATGCTCTCACCACTCTGCATAGTCTATGATTGATAGATCAATACTCTCACCACTCTGTATAGTCTATGATTGATAGATCAATACTCACCACTCTGTATAGTCTATGATTGATAGATCAATACTCTCACCACTCTGTATAGTCTATGATTGATAGAGCACTAATCTCACCACTCTGTATAGTCTATGATTGATAGAGCACTACTCTCACCACTCTGTATAGTCTGTGAATGATAGATCAATACTCACCACACTGTATAGTCTATGACTGATACAATCAATACTCTCACCACTCTGTATAGTCTATGATTGATAGATCAATACTCTCACCACTCTGTATAGTCTATGATTGATAGATCAATACTCTCACCACTATGTATAGTCTATGATTGATAGATCAATACTCACCACTCTGTATAGTCTATGATTGATAGATCAATACTCACCACTCTGTATAGTCTATGATTGATAGATCTATACTCTCACCACTCTGTATAGTCTATGATTGATAGATCAATACTCACCACTCTGTATAGTCTATGATTGATAGATCAATACTCTCACCACTCTGTATAGTCTATGAATGATAGAGCACTACTCCCACCACTCTGTATAGTCTATGATTGATAGAGCACTACTCTCACCACTCTGTATAGTCTGTTAATGATAGATCAATACTCACCACTCTGTATAGTCTATGATTGATAGATCAATACTCACCACTCTGTATAGTCTATGATTGATAGATCAATACTCTCACCACTCTGTATAGTCTATGATTGATAGATCAATACTCTCACCACTCTGTATAGTCTATGATTGATAGATCAATACTCACCACTCTTTATAGTCTATGATTGATACAATCAAAACTCTCACCACTCTGTTTAGTCTATGATTGATAGATCAATACTTTCACCACTCTGTATAGTCTATGATTGATAGATCAATACTCTCACCACTCTGTATAGTCTATGATTGATAGATCAATACTCACCACTCTGTATAGTCTATGATTGATAGATCAATACTCTCACCACTCTGTATAGTCTATGATTGATAGATCAATACTCTCACCACTCTGTATAGTCTATGATTGATAGATCAATACTCACCACTCTGTATAGTCTATGATTGATAGATCAATACTCACCACTCTGTATAGTCTATGATTGAAAGATCAATACTCACCACTCTGTATAGTCTATGATTGATAGATCAATACTCTCACCACTCTGTATAGTCTATGATTGATAGATCAATACTCACCACTTTATAGTCTATGATTGATACAATCAAAACTCTCACCACTCTGTTTAGTCTATGATTGATAGATCAATACTTTCACCACTCTGTATTGTCTATGATTGATAGATCAATACTCTCACCACTCCGTATAGTCTATGATTGATAGATCAATACTCTCACCACTATGTATAGTCTATGATTGATAGATCAATACTCTCACCACTCTGTATAGTCTATGATTGATAGATCAATACTCCCCACTCTGTATAGTCTATGATTGATAGATCAATACTCACCACTCTGTATAGTCTATGATTGAAAGATCAATACTCACCACTCTGTATAGTCTATGATTGATAGATCAATACTCTCACCACTCTGTATAGTCTATGATTGATAGATCAATACTCACCACTCTGTATAGTCTATGATTGATAGATCAATACTCTCACCACTCTGTATAGTCTATGATTGATAGATCAATACTCTCACCACTCTGTATAGTCTATGATTGATAGATCAATACTCACCACTCTTTATAGTCTATGATTGATACAATCAAAACTCTCACCACTCTGTTTAGTCTATGATTGATAGATCAATACTTTCACCACTCTGTATAGTCTATGATTGATAGATCAATACTCTCACCACTCCGTATAGTCTATGATTGATAGATCAATACTCTCACCACTCTGTATAGTCTATGATTGATAGATCAATACTCACCACTCTGTTTAGTCTATGATTGATAGATCAATACTTTCACCACTCTGTATAGTCTATGATTGATAGATCAATACTCACCACTCTTTATAGTCTATGATGGATACAATCAAAACTCTCACCACTCTGTTTAGTCTATGATTGATAGATCAATACTTTCACCACTCTGTATAGTCTATGATTGATAGATCAATACTCTCACCACTCCGTATAGTCTATGATTGATAGATCAATACTCACCACTCTGTATAGTCTATGATTGATAGATCAATACTCTCACCACTCTTTATAGTCTATGATTGATAGATCAATACTCTCACCACTCTGTATATTCTATGATTGATAGATCAATACTCACCACTCTGTATAGTCTATGATTGATAGATCTATACTTTCAACACTCTGCATAGTCTATGATTGATAGATCAATACTCTCACCACTCTGTATAGTCTATGATTGATAAATCAATACTCACCACTCTGAATAGTCTATGATTGATAGATCAATACTCACCACTCTGTATAGTCTATGATTGATAGATCAATACTCACCACTCTGTATAGTCTATGATTGAAAGATCAATACTCACCACTCTGTATAGTCTATGATTGATAGATCAATACTCACCACTCTGTATAGTCTATGATTGATAGATCTATGCTCTCACCACTCTGCATAGTCTATGATTGATAGATCAATACTCTCACCACTCTGTAAAGTCTATGATTGATAGATCAATACTCACCACTCTGTATAGTCTATGATTGATAGATCAATACTCTCACCACTCTGTATAGTCTATGATTGATAGAGCACTAATCTCACCACTCTGTATAGTCTATGATTGATAGAGCACTACTCTCACCACTCTGTATAGTCTGTGAATGATAGATCAATACTCACCACACTGTATAGTCTATGACTGATACAATCAATACTCTCACCACTCTGTATAGTCTATGATTGATAGATCAATACTCTCACCACTCTGTATAGTCTATGATTGATAGATCAATACTCTCACCACTCTGTATAGTCTATGATTGATAGATCAATACTCTCACCACTCTGTATAGTCTATGATTGATACAATCAAAACTCTCACCACTCTGTATAGTCTATGATTGATAGATCAATACTCTCACCACTCTGTATAGTCTATGATTGATAGATCAATACTCTCACCACTCTGTATAGTCTATGATTGATAGATCAATACTCTCACCACTCTGTATAGTCTATGATTAAAAGAATCAATACTCACCACTCTGTATAGTCTATGATTCATAGATCAATACTCTCACCACTCTGTATAGTCTATGATTGATAGATCAATACTCACCACTCTGTATAGTCTATGATTGATAGATCAATACTCACCACTCTTTATAGTCTTTGATTGATACAATCAAAACTCTCACCACTCTGTTTAGTCTATGATTGATAGATCAATACTTTCCCCACTCTGTATAGTCTATGATTGATAGATCAATACTCACCACTCTGTATAGTCTATGATTGATAGATCAATACTCTCACCACTCTGTATAGTCTGTGATTAATAGAATCAATACTCACCACTCTGTATAGTCTATGATTGATAGATCAATACTCTCACCACTCTGTATAGTCTATGATTGACACAATCAAAACTCTCACCACTCTGTATAGTCTATGATTGATAGATCAATACTCTCACCACTCTGTATAGTCTATGATTGATAGATCAATACTCTCACCACTCTGTATAGTCTATGATTGATAGATCAATACTCTCACCACTCTGTATAGTCTATGATTAAAAGAATCAATACTCACCACTCTGTATAGTCTATGATTGATAGATCAATACTCACCACTCTGTATAGTCTATGATTGATAGATCAATACTCACCACTCTGTATAGTCTATGATTGATAGATCAATACTCACCACTCTTTATAGTCTTTGATTGATACAATCAAAACTCTCACCACTCTGTTTAGTCTATGATTGATAGATCAATACTTTCACCACTCTGTATAGTCTATGATTGATAGATCAATACTCTCACCACTCCGTATAGTCTATGATTGATAGATCAATACTCACCACTCTGTATAGTCTATGATTGATAGATCAATACTCTCACCACTCTGTATAGTCTATGATTGATAGATCAATACTCTCACCACTCTGTATATTCTATGATTGATAGATCAAAACTCACAACTCTGTATAGTCTATGATTGATAGATCTATACTCTCAACACTCTGCATAGTCTATGATTGATAGATCAATACTCTCACCACTCTGTATAGTCTATGATTGATAGATCAATACTCACCACTCTGAATAGTCTATGATTGATAGATCAATACTCACCACTCTGTATAGTCTATGATTGATAGATCAATACTCACCACTCTGTATAGTCTATGATTGAAAGATCAATACTCACCACTCTGTATAGTCTATGATTGATAGATCAATACTCTCACCACTCTGTATAGTCTATGATTGATAGATCAATACTCACCACTCTGTATAGTCTATGATTGATAGATCAATACTCTCACCACTCTGTATAGTCTATGATTGATAGATCAATACTCTCACCACTCTGTATAGTCTATGATTGATAGATCAATACTCACCACTCTTTATAGTCTATGATTGATACAATCAAAACTCTCACCACTCTGTTTAGTCTATGATTGATAGATCAATACTTTCACCACTCTGTATAGTCTATGATTGATAGATCAATACTCTCACCACTCCGTATAGTCTATGATTGATAGATCAATACTCACCACTCTGTATAGTCTATGATTGATAGATCAATACTCTCACCACTCAGTATAGTCTATGATTGATAGATGAATACTCTCACCACTCTGTATAGTCTATGATTGATAGATCAATACTCACCACACTGTATAGTCTATGATTGCTAGATCTATACTCTCACCACTCTGCATAGTCTATGATTGATAGATCAATACTCTCACCACTCTGTATAGTCTATGATTGATAGATCAATACTCTCACCACTCTGTATAGTTTATGATTGATAGATCAATACTCACCACTCTGTATAGTCTATGATTGATAGATCAATACTCTCACCACTCTGTATAGTCTATGATTGATACAATCAAAACTCTCACCACTCTGTTTAGTCTATGATTGATAGATCAATACTTTCACCACTCTGTATAGTCTATGATTGATAGATCAATACTCACCACTCTTTATAGTCTATGATGGATACAATCAAAACTCTCACCACTCTGTTTAGTCTATGATTGATAGATCAATACTTTCACCACTCTGTATAGTCTATGATTGATAGATCAATACTCTCACCACTCCGTATAGTCTATGATTGATAGATCAATACTCACCACTCTGTATAGTCTATGATTGATAGATCAATACTCTCACCACTCTTTATAGTCTATGATTGATAGATCAATACTCTCACCACTCTGTATATTCTATGATTGATAGATCAATACTCACCACTCTGTATAGTCTATGATTGATAGATCTATACTTTCAACACTCTGCATAGTCTATGATTGATAGATCAATACTCTCACCACTCTGTATAGTCTATGATTGATAAATCAATACTCACCACTCTGAATAGTCTATGATTGATAGATCAATACTCGCCACTCTGTATAGTCTATGATTGATAGATCAATACTCACCACTCTGTATAGTCTATGATTGAAAGATCAATACTCACCACTCTGTATAGTCTATGATTGATAGATCAATACTCACCACTCTGTATAGTCTATGATTGATAGATCTATGCTCTCACCACTCTGCATAGTCTATGATTGATAGATCAATACTCTCACCACTCTGTATAGTCTATGATTGATAGATCAATACTCACCACTCTGTATAGTCTATGATTGATAGATCAATACTCTCACCACTCTGTATAGTCTATGATTGATAGAGCACTAATCTCACCACTCTGTATAGTCTATGATTGATAGAGCACTACTCTCACCACTCTGTATAGTCTGTGAATGATAGATCAATACTCACCACACTGTATAGTCTATGACTGATACAATCAATACTCTCACCACTCTGTATAGTCTATGATTGATAGATCAATACTCTCACCACTCTGTATAGTCTATGATTGATAGATCAATACTCTCACCACTATGTATAGTCTATGATTGATAGATCAATACTCACCACTCTGTATAGTCTATGATTGATAGATCAATACTCACCACTCTGTATAGTCTATGATTGATAGATCTATACTCTCACCACTCTGTATAGTCTATGATTGATAGATCAATACTCACCACTCTGTATAGTCTATGATTGATAGATCAATACTCTCACCACTCTGTATAGTCTATGAATGATAGAGCACTACTCCCACCACTCTGTATAGTCTATGATTGATAGAGCACTACTCTCACCACTCTGTATAGTCTGTTAATGATAGATCAATACTCACCACTCTGTATAGTCTATGATTGATAGATCAATACTCACCACTCTGTATAGTCTATGATTGATAGATCAATACTCTCACCACTCTGTATAGTCTATGATTGATAGATCAATACTCTCACCACTCTGTATAGTCTATGATTGATAGATCAATACTCACCACTCTTTATAGTCTATGATTGATACAATCAAAACTCTCACCACTCTGTTTAGTCTATGATTGATAGATCAATACTTTCACCACTCTGTATAGTCTATGATTGATAGATCAATACTCTCACCACTCCGTATAGTCTATGATTGATAGATCAATACTCACCACTCTGTATAGTCTATGATTGATAGATCAATACTCTCACCACTCTGCATAGTCTATGATTGATAGATCAATACTCTCACCACTCTGTATAGTCTATGATTGATAGATCAATACTCACCACTCTGTATAGTCTATGATTGATAGATCAATACTCACCACTCTGTATAGTCTATGATTGAAAGATCAATACTCACCACTCTGTATAGTCTATGATTGATAGATCAATACTCTCACCACTCTGTATAGTCTATGATTGATAGATCAATACTCACCACTTTATAGTCTATGATTGATACAATCAAAACTCTCACCACTCTGTTTAGTCTATGATTGATAGATCAATACTTTCACCACTCTGTATTGTCTATGATTGATAGATCAATACTCTCACCACTCCGTATAGTCTATGATTGATAGATCAATACTCTCACCACTATGTATAGTCTATGATTGATAGATCAATACTCTCACCACTCTGTATAGTCTATGATTGATAGATCAATACTCCCCACTCTGTATAGTCTATGATTGATAGATCTATACTCTCACCACTCTGCATAGTCTATGATTGATAGATCAATACTCTCACCACTCTGTATAGTCTATGATTGATAGATCAATACTCACCACTCTGTATAGTCTATGATTGATAGATCAATACTCTCACCACTCTGTATAGTCTATGATTGATAGAGCACTACTCTCACCACTCTGTATAGTCTATGATTGATAGAGCACTACTCTCACCACTCTGTATAGTCTGTGAATGATAGATCAATACTCACCACTCTGTATAGTCTATGACTGATACAATCAATACTCTCACCACTCTGTATAGTCTATGATTGATAGAATCAATACTCACCACTCTGTATAGTCTATGATTGATAGATCAATACTCTCACCACTCTGTATAGTCTATGATTGATAGATCAATACTCTCACCACTCTGTATAGTCTATGATTTATAGATCAATACTCTCACCACTCTGTATAGTCTATGATTGATAGATCAATACTCTCACCACTCTGTATAGTCTATGATTGATAGATCAATACTCTCACCAATCTGTATAGCCTATGATTGATAGATCAATACTCTCACCACTCTGTAAAGTCTATGATTGATAGATCAATACTCTCACCACTCTGTATAGTCTATGATTAAAAGAATCAATACTCACCACTCTGTATAGTCTATGATTGATAGATCAATACTCTCACCACTCTGTATAGTCTATGATTGATAGATCAATACTCACCACTCTTTATAGTCTATGATTGATACAATCAAAACTCTCACCACTCTGTTTAGTCTATGATTGATAGATCAATACTCTCACCACTCTGTATAGTCTATGATTGATAGATCAATACTCTCACCACTCCGTATAGTCTATAATTGATAGATCAATACTCACCACTCTGTATAGTCTATGATTGATAGATCAATACTCTCACCACTCTGTATAGTCTATGATTGATAGATCTATACTCACCACTCTGTATAGTCTATGATTGATAGATCAATACTCAACACTCTGTATAGTCTATGATTGATAGATCAATACTCTCACCACTCTGTATAGTTTATGATTGATAGATCAATACTCTCACCACTCCGTATAGTCTATGATTGATAGATCAATACTCTCACCACTATGTATAGTCTATGATTGATAGATCAATACTCTCACCACTCTGTATAGTCTATGATTGATAGATCAATACTCCCCACTCTGTATAGTCTATGATTGATAGATCTATACTCTCACCACTCTGCATAGTCTATGATTGATAGATCAATACTCTCACCACTCTGTATAGTCTATGATTGATAGATCAATACTCACCACTATGTATAGTCTGTGAATGATAGATCAATACTCACCACTCTGTATAGTCTATGACTGATACAATCAATACTCTCACCACTCTGTATAGTCTATGATTGATAGAATCAATACTCACCACTCTGTATAGTCTATGATTGATAGATCAATACTCTCACCACTCTGTATAGTCTATGATTGATAGATCAATACTCTCACCACTCTGTATAGTCTATGATTTATAGATCAATACTCTCACCACTCTGTATAGTCTATGATTGATAGATCAATACTCTCACCACTATGTATAGTCTAAGATTGATAGATCAATACTCTCACCACTCTGTATAGCCTATGATTGATAGATCAATACTCTCACCACTCTGTAAAGTCTATGATTGATAGATCAATACTCTCACCACTCTGTATAGTCTATGATTAAAAGAATCAATACTCACCACTCTGTATAGTCTATGATTGATAGATCAATACTCTCACCACTCTGTATAGTCTATGATTGATAGATCAATACTCACCACTCTTTATAGTCTATGATTGATACAATCAAAACTCTCACCACTCTGTTTAGTCTATGATTAATAGATCAATACTCTCACCACTCTGTATAGTCTATGATTGATAGATCAATACTCTCACCACTCCGTATAGTCTATGATTGATAGATCAATACTCACCACTCTGTATAGTCTATGATTGATAGATCAATACTCTCACCACTCTGTATAGTCTATGATTGATAGATCTATACTCACCACTCTGTATATTCTATGATTGATAGATCAATACTCAACACTCTGTATAGTCTATGATTGATAGATCAATACTCTCACCACTCTGTATAGTTTATGATTGATAGATCAATACTCTCACCACTCTGTATAGTCTATGATTGATACATCAATACTCTCACCACTCTGTATAGTCTATAATTGATAGATCAATACTCACCACTCTGTATAGTCTATGATTGATAGAACAATACTCTCACCACTCTGTATAGTCTATGATTGATAGAATCAATACTCACCACTCTGTATAGTCCATTATTGATAGATCAATACTTTCACCACTCTGTATAGTCTATGATTGATAGATCAATACTCACCACTCTGTTTAGTCTATGATTGATAGATAAATACTTTCACCACTCTGTATAGTCTATGATTGATAGATCAATACTCTCACCACTCCGTATAGTCTATGATTGATAGATCAATACTCACCACTCTGTATAGTCTATGATTGATAGATCAATACTCTCACCACTCTGTATAGTCTATGATTGATAGATCTATACTCACCACTCTGTATAGTCTATGATTGATAGATCAATACTCAACACTCTGTATAGTCTATGATTGATAGATCAATACTCTCACCACTCTGTATAGTTTATGATTGATAGATCAATACTCTCACCACTCTGTATAGTCTATGATTGATACATCAATACTCTCACCACTCTGTATAGTCTATAAATGATAGATCAATACTCACCACTCTGTATAGTCTATGATTGATAGAACAATACTCTCACCACTCTGTATAGTCTATGATTGATAGAATCAATACTCACCACTCTGTATAGTCCGTTATTGATAGATCAATACTCTCACCACTCTGTATAGTCTATGATTGATATATCAATACTCTCACTACTCTGTATAGTCTATGATTGATAGATCAATACTCACCACCCTTTATAGTCTATGATTGATACAATCAAAACTCTCACCACTCTATTTAGTCTATGATTGATAGATCAATACTTTCACCACTCTGTATAGTCTATGATTTATAGATCAATACTCTCACCACTCCGTATAGTCTATGATTGATAGATCAATTCTCACCACTCTGTATAGTCTATGATTGATAGATCAATACTCTCACCACTCTGTATAGTCTATGATTGATAGATCAATACTCTCACCACTCTGTATAGTCTATGATTGATAGATCAATACTCACCACTCTGTATAGTCTATGATTGCTAGATCTATACTCTCACCACTCTGCATAGTCTATGATTGATAGATCAATACTCTCACCACTCTGTATAGTCTATGATTGATAGATCAATACTCACCACTCTGTTTAGTCTATGATTGAAAGATCAATACTCACCACTCTGTATAGTCTATGATTGATAGATCAATACTCTCACCACTCTATATAGTCTATGATTGATAGATAAATACTCACCACTCTTTATAGTCTATGATTGATACAATCAAAACTCTCACCACTCTGTTTAGTCTATGATTGATAGATCAATACTTTCACCACTCTGTATAGTCTATGATTGATAGATCAATACTCTCACCACTCCGTATAGTCTATGATTGATAGATCAATACTCTCACCACTATGTATAGTCTATGATTGATAGATCAATACTCTCACCACTCTGTATAGTCTATGATTGATAGATCAATACTAACCACTCTGTATAGTCTATGATTGATAGATCAATACTCTCACCACTCTGCATAGTCTATGATTGATAGATCAATACTCTCACCACTCTGTATAGTCTATGATTGATAGATCAATACTCACCACTCTGTATAGTCTATAATTGATAGATCAATACTCTCACCACTCTGTATAGTCTATGATTGATAGAGCACTACTCTCACCACTCTGTATAGTCTATGATTGATAGAGCACTACTCTCACCACTCTGTATAGTCTGTGAATGATAGATCAATACTCAACACTCTGTATAGTCTATGACTGATACAATCAATACTCTCACCACTCTGTATAGTCTATGATTGATAGATCAATACTCTCACCACTCTGTATAGTCTATGATTGATAGATCAATACTCTCACCACTATGTATAGTCTATGATTGATAGATCAATACTCACCACTCTGTATAGTCTATGATTGATAGATCAATACTCACCACTCTGTATAGTCTATGATTGATAGATCTATACTCTCACCACTCTGTATAGTCTATGATTGATAGATCAATACTCACCACTCAGTATAGTCTATGATTGATAGATCAATACTCTCACCACTCTGTATAGTCTATGATTGATAGAGCACTACTCTCACCACTCTGTATAGTCTATGATTGATAGAGCACTACTCTCACCACTCTGTATAGTCTGTGAATGATAGATCAATACTCACCACTCTGTATAGTCTATGACTGATACAATCAATACTCTCACCACTCTGTATAGTCTATGATTGATAGATCAATACTCTCAACACGCTGTATAGTCTATGATTGATAGATCAATACTCACCACTCTTTATAGTCTATGATTGATACAATCAAAACTCTCACCACTCTGTTTAGTCTATGATTGATAGATCAATACTTTCACCACTCTGTATAGTCTATGATTGATAGATCAATACTCTCACCACTCCGTATAGTCTATGATTGATAGATCAATACTCACCACTCTGTATAGTCTATGATTGATAGATCAATACTCTCACCACTCTGTATAGTCTATGATTGTTAGATCAATACTCTCACCACTCTGTATATTCTATGATTGATAGATCAATACTCACCACTCTGTATAGTCTATGATTGATAGATCAATACTCTCACCACTCTGTATAGTCTATGATTGATAGATCAATACTCACCACTCTTTATAGTCTATGATTGATACAATCAAAACTCTCACCACTCTGTTTAGTCTATGATTGATAGATCAATACTTTCACCACTCTGTATAGTCTATGATTGATAGATCAATACTCTCACCACTCCGTATAGTCTATGATTGATAGATCAATACTCACCACTCTGTATAGTCTATGATTGATAGATCAATACTCTCACCACTCTGTATAGTCTATGATTGATAGATCAATACTCTCACCACTCTGTATAGTCTATGATTGATAGATCAATACTCACCACTCTGTATAGTCTATGATTGCTAGATCTATACTCTCACCACTCTGTATAGTCTATGATTGATAGATCAATACTCACCACTCTGTGTAGTCTATGATTGATAGATTAATACTCTCACCACTCTGTATAGTCTATGATTGATAGATCAATACTCACCACTCTGTGTAGTCTATGATTGATAGATCAATACTCTCACCACTCTGTATAGTCTATGATTGATAGATCAATACTCACCACTCTGTGTAGTCTATGATTGATAGATCAATACTCACCACTCTGTATAGTCTATGATTGCTAGATCTATACTCTCACCACTCTGTATAGTCTATGATTGATAGATCAATACTCACCACTCTGTATAGTCTATGATTGCTAGATCTATACTCTCACCACTCTGTATAGTCTATGATTGATAGATCAATACTCTCACCACTCTGTGTAGTCTATGATTGATAGATCAATACTCTCACCACTCTGTATAGTCTATGATTGATAGATCAATACTCACCACTCTGTGTAGTCTATGATTGATAGATCAATACTCACCACTCTGTATAGTCTATGATTGCTAGATCTATACTCTCACCACTCTGTATAGTCTATGATTGATAGATCAATACTCACCATTCTGTGTAGTCTATGATTGATAGATCAATACTCTCACCACTCTGTGTAGTCTATGATTGATAGATCAATACTCTCACCACTCTGTATAGTCTATGATTGATAGATCAATACTCACCACTCTGTGTAGTCTATGATTGATAGATCAATACTCACCACTCTGTATAGTCTATGATTGCTAGATCTATTCTCTCACCACTCTGTATAGTCTATGATTGATAGATCAATACTCACCACTCTGTGTAGTCTATGATTGATAGATCAATACTCTCACCACTCTGTATAGTCTATGATTGATAGATCAATACTCACCACTCTGTGTAGTCTATGATTGATAGATCAATACTCTCATCACTCTGTATAGTCTATGATTGATAGATCAATACTCACCACTCTGTGTAGTCTATGATTGATAGATCAATACTCACCACTCTGTATAGTCTATGATTGAAAGATCAATACTCACCACTCTGTATAGTCTATGATTGATAGATCAATACTCTCACCACTCTGTATAGTCTATGATTGATAGATCAATACTCACCACTCTGTATAGTCTATGATTGATAGATCAATACTCTCACCACTCTGTATAGTCTATGATTGATAGATCAACACTCTCACCACTCTGTATAGTCTATGATTGATAGATCAGTACTCTCACCACTCTGTATAGTCTATGATTGATAGATCAATACTCACCACTCTGTATAGTCTATGATTGATAGATATATACTCTCACCATTCTGTATAGTCTATGATTGATAGATCAATACTCACCACTCTGTATAGTCTATGATTGATAGATCAATACTCTCACCACTCTGTATAGTCTATGATTGATAGAGCACTACTCTCACCACTCTGTATAGTCTATGATTGATAGAGCACTACTCTCACCACTCTGTATAGTCTGTGAATTATAGATCAATACTCACCACTCTGTATAGTCTATGACTGATACAATCAATACTCTCACCACTCTGTATAGTCTATGATTGATAGAATCAATACTCACCACTCTGTATAGTCTATGATTGATAGATCAATACTCTCACCACTCTGTATAGTCTATGATTGATAGATCAATACTCTCACCACTTGTATAGTCTATGATTGATAGAACAATACTCTCACCACTCTGTATAGTCTATGATTGATAGATCAATACTCTCACCACTCTGTATAATCTATGATTGATAGATCAATACTCTCACCACTCTGTATATTCTATGATTGATAGATCAATACTCTCACCACTCTGTATAGCATATGATTGATAGATCAATACTCTCACCACTCTGTATAGTCTATGATTGATAGATCAATACTCTCACCACTCTGTATAGTCTATGATTAAAAGAATCAATACTCACCACTTTGTATAGTCTATGATTGATAGATCAATACTCTCACCACTCTGTATAGTCTATGATTGATAGATCAATACTCGCCACTCTTTATAGTCTATGATTGATACAATAAAAACTTTCACCACTCTGTTTAGTCTATGATTGATAGATCAATACTCTCACTACTCCGTATAGTCTATGATTGATAGATCAATACTCACCACTCTGTATAGTCTATGATTGATAGATCAATACTCTCACCACTCTTTATAGTCTATGATTGATAGATTAATACTCACCACTCTGTATAGTCTATGATTGATAGATCAATACTCTCACCACTCTGTATAGTCTATGATTGATAGATCAATACTCTCACCACTCTGTATAGTCTATGATTGATAGATCAATACTCTCACCACTATGTATAGTCTATGATTGATAGATCAATACTCACCACTCTGTATAGTCTATGATTGATAGATCAATACTCACCACTCTGTATAGTCTATGATTGATAGATCAATACTCACCACTCTGTATAGTCTATGATTGATAGATCAATACTCTCACCACTCTGTATAGTCTATGATTGATAAAGCACTACTCTCACCACTCTGTATAGTCTGTGAATGATAGATCAATACTCACCACTCTGTTTAGTCTATGACTGATACAATCAATACTCTCACCACTCTGTATAGTCTATGATTGATAGAATCAATACTCACCAATCTGTATAGTCTATGATTGATAGATCAATACTCTCACCACTCTGTATAGTCTATGATTGATAGATCAATACTCTCACCACTCTGTATAGTCTATGATTGATACATCAATACTCTCACCACTCTGTATAGTCTATAATTGATAGATCAATACTCACCACTCTGTATAGTCTATGATTGATAGATCAATACTCTCACCACTCTGTATAGTCTGTGATTGATAGAATCAATACTCACCACTCTGTATAGTCTATGATTGATAGATCAATACTCTCACCACTCTGTATAGTCTATGATTGATATATCAATACTCTCACCACTCTGTATAGTCTATGATTGATAGATCAATACTTTCACCACTCTGTATAGTCTATGATTGATAGATCAATACTCTCACCAATCTGTATAGTCTATGATTGATAGATCAATACTCTCACCACTCTGTATAGTCTATGATTGATAGAATCAATACTCACCACTCTGTATAGTCTATGATTGATAGATCAATACTCTCACCACTCTGTATAGTCTATGATTGATAGATCAATACTCACCACTCTGTATAGTCTATGATTGATAAATCAATACTCTCACCACTCTGTATAGTCTATGATTGATAGATCAATACTCACCACTCTGTATAGTCTATGATTGATAGATCAATACTCTCACCACTCTGTATAGTCTATGATGGATAAAGCACTACTCTCACCACTCTGTATAGTCTGTGAATGATAGATCAATACTCACCACTCTGTTTAGTCTATGACTGATACAATTAATACTCTCACCACTCTGTATAGTCTATGATTGATAGAATCAATACTCACCACTCTGTATAGTCTATGATTGATAGATCAATACTCTCACCACTCTGTATAGTCTATGATTGATAGATCAATACTCTCACCACTCTGTATAGTCTGTGATTGATAGAATCAATACTCACCACTCTGTATAGTCTATGATTGATAGATCAATACTCTCACCACTCTGTATAGTCTATGATTGATAGATCAATACTCTCACAACTCTGTATAGTCTATGATTGATAGATCAATACTCTCACCAATCTGTATAGTCTATGATTGATAGATCAATACTCTCACCACTCTGTATAGTCTATGATTGATAGAATCAATACTCACCACTCTGTATAGTCTATGATTGATAGATCAATACTCTCACCAATATGTATAGTCTATGATTAATAGAATCAATACTCACCACTCTGTATAGTCTATGATTGATAAATAAATACTCTGACCACTCTGTATAGTCTATGATTGATAGATCAATACTCTCACCACTCTGTATAATCTATGATTGATACAATCAAAACTCTCACCACTCTGTATAGTCTATGATTGATAGAACAATACTCTCACCACTCTGTATAGTCTATGATTGTTAGATCAATACTCACCACTCTGTATAGTCTATGATTGATAGATCAATACTCTCACCACTCTGTATAGTCTATGATTGATAGATCAATGCTCTCACCACTCTGTATAGTCTATGATTAATAGAATCAATACTCACCACTCTGTATAGTCTATGATTGATAAATCAATACTCTCACCACTCTGTATAGTCTATGATTGATAGATCAATACTCTCACCACTCTGTATAGTCTATGATTGATACAATCAAAACTCTCACCACCCTGTATAGTCTATGATTGAAAGATCAATACTCTCACCACTCTGTATAGTCTATGATTGATAGATCAATACTCTCAATACTCTGTATAGTCTATGATTGATAGATCAATACTCACCACTCTGTATAGTCTATGATTGATAGATCAATACTCTCACCACTCTGTATAGTCTATGATTGATAGATCAAGACTCTCACCACTCTGTATAGTCTATGATTGATAGATCAATACTCTCACCACTCTGTATAGTCTATGATTGATAGATCAATACTCACCACTCTGTATAGTCTATGATTGATAGATCAATACTCACCACTTTGTATAGTCTATGATTGATAGATCAATACTCTCACCACTCTGTATAGTCTATGATTGATAGATCAATACTCTCACCACTCTGTATAATCTATGATTGATAGATCAATACTCGCCACTCTTTATAGTCTATGATTGATACAATCAAAACTTTCACCACTCTGTTTAGTCTATGATTGATAGATCAATACTCTCACCACTCCGTATAGTCTATGATTGATAGATCAATACTCACCACTTTGTATAGTCTATGATTGATAGATCAATACTCACCACTCTGTATAGTCTATGATTGATAGATCAATACTCACCACTCTGTATAGTCTATGATTGATAGATCAATACTCACACCACTCTGTATAGTCTATGATTGATAGATCAATACTCACCACTCTGTATAGTCTTTGATTGATAGATCAATACTCACCACTCTGTATAGTCTGTGATTGATAGATCAATACTCTCACCACTCTGTATAGTCTATGATTGATAGATCAATACTCACCACTCTGTATAGTCTATGATTGATAGATCAATACTCACCACTCTGTATAGTCTATGATTGATAGATCAATACTCTCACCACTCTGTATAGTCTATGATTGATAAAGCACTACTCTCACCACTCTGTATAGTCTGTGAATGATAGATCAATACTCACCACTCTTTATAGTCTATGATTGATACAATCAATACTCTCACCACTCTGTATAGTCTATGATTGATAGAATTAATACTCACCAATCTGTATAGTCTATGATTGATAGATCAATACTCTCACCACTCTGTATAGTCTATGATTGATAGATCAATACTCTCACCACTCTGTATAGTCTATGATTGATAGATCAATACTCTCACCACTCTGTATAGTCTATAATTGATAGATCAATACTCACCACTCTGTATAGTCTATGATTGATAGATCAATACTCTCACCACTCTGTATAGTCTGTGATTGATAGAATCAATACTCACCACTCTGTATAGTCTATGATTGATAGATCAATACTCTCACCACTCTGTATAGTCTATGATTGATATATCAATACTCTCACCACTCTGTATAGTCTATGATTGATAGATCAATACTCTCACCACTCTGTATAGTCTATGATTGATAGATCAATACTTTCACCACTCTGTATAGTCTATGATTGATAGATCAATACTCTCACCAATCTGTATAGTCTATGATTGATAGATCAATACTCTCACCACTCTGTATAGTCTATGATTGATAGAATCAATACTCACCACTCTGTATAGTGTATGATTGATAGATCAATACTCTCACCACTCTGTATAGTCTATGATTGATAGATCAATACTCACCACTCTGTATAGTTTATGATTGATAAATCAATACTCTCACCACTCTGTATAGTCTATGATTGATAGATCAATACTCACCACTCTGTATAGTCTATGATTGATAGATCAATACTCTCACCACTCTGTATAGTCTATGATTGATAAAGCACTACTCTCACCACTCTGTATAGTCTGTGAATGATAGATCAATACTCACCACTCTGTTTAGTCTATGACTGATACAATCAATACTCTCACCACTCTGTATAGTCTATGATTGATAGAATCAATACTCACCACTCTGTATAGTCTATGATTGATAGATCAATACTCTCACCACTCTGTATAGTCTATGATTGAAAGATCAATACTCTCACCACTCTGTATAGTCTATGATTGATACATCAATACTCTCACCACTCTGTATAATCTATAATTGATAGATCAATACTCACCACTCTGTATAGTCTATGATTGATAGATCAATACTCTCACCACTCTGTATAGTCTGTGATTGATAGAATCAATACTCACCACTCTGTATAGTCTATGATTGATAGATCAATACTCTCACCACTCTCTATAGTCTATGATTGATATATCAATATTCTCACCACTCTGTATAGTCTATGATTGATAGATCAATACTCTCACCACTCTGTATAGTCTATGATTGATAGATCAATACTCTCACCACTCTGTATAGTCTATGATTGATAGATCAATACTCTCACCAATCTGTATAGTCTATGATTGATAGATCAATACTCTCACCACTCTGTATAGTCTATGATTGATAGAATCAATACTCACCACTCTGTATAGTCTATGATTGATAGATCAATACTCTCACCAATATGTATAGTCTATGATTAGTAGAATCAATACTCACCACTCTGTATAGTCTATGATTGATAAATCAATACTCTCACCACTCTGTATAGTCTATGATTGATAGATCAATACTCTCACCACTTTGTATAGACTATGATTGATACAATCAAAACTCTCACCACCCTGTATAGTCTATGATTGAAAGATCAATACTCTCAACACTCTGTATAGTCTATGATTGATAGATCAATACTCTCACCACTCTGCATAGTCTATGATTGAAAGATCAATACTCACCACTCTGTATAGTCTATGATTGATAGATCAATACTCTCACCACTCTGTATAGTCTATGATTGATAGATCAATACTCACCACTCTGTATAGTCTATGATTGATAGATATATACTCACCACTTTGTATAGTCTATGATTGATAGATCAATACTCTCACCACTCTGTATAGTGTATGATTGATAGTTCAATACTCACCACTCTGTATAAACTATGATTGATAGATCAATACTCACCACTCTGTATAGTCTTTGATTGATAGATCAATACTCTCACCACTCTGTATAGTCTATGATTAATAGATCAATACTCTCACCACTCTGTATAGTCTATGATTAATAGAATCAATACTCACCACTCTGTATAGTCTTTGATTGATAGATCAATACTCACCACTCTGTATAGTCTATAATTGATAGATCAATACTCTCACCACTCTGTATAGTCTATGATTGATAGATCAATACTCACCACTCTGTATAGTCTATGATTGATAGATCAATACTCACCACTCTGTATAGTCTATGATTGATAGATCAATACTCTCACCACTCTGTATAGTCTATGATTGATAGATCAATACTCTCACCACTCTGTATAGTCTATGATTGATACATCAATACTCTCACCACTCTATATAGTCTATAATTGATAGATCAATACTCACCACTCTGTATAGTCTATGATTGATAGAATCAATACTCACCACTCTGTATAGTCTATGATTGATAGATCAATACTCTCACCACTCTGTATAGTCTATGATTAATAGAATCAATACTCACCACTCTGTATAGTCTATGATTGATAAATCAATACTCTCACCACTCTGTATAGTCTATGATTGATAGATCAATACTCTCACCACTCTGTATAGTCTATGATTGATACAATCAAAACTCTCACCACTCTGTTTAGTCTATGATTGATAGATCAATACTCTCACCACTCTGTATAGTCTATGATTGATAGATCAATACTCTCACCACTCTGTATAGTCTATGATTGATAGATCAATACTCACCACTCTGTATAGTCTATGATTGATAGATCAATACTCTCACCACTCTGTATAGTCTATGATTAATAGATCAATACTTTCACCACTCTGTATAGTCTATGATTGATAGATCAATACTCTCACCACTCCGTATAGTCTATGATTGATAGATCAATACTCTCCCCACTCTGTATAGTCTATGATTTATAGATCAATACTCTCACCACTCTGTATAGTCTATGATTGATACATCAATACTCTCACCACTCTGTTTTGTCTATAATTGATAGATCAATACTCACCAATCTGTATAGTCTATGATTGATAGATCAATACTCTCACCACTCTGTATAGTCTATGATTGATAGAATCAATACTCACCACTCTGCATAGTCTATGATTAATAGAATCAATACTCACCACTCTGTATAGTCTATGATTGATAAATCAATACTCTCACCACTCCGTATAGTCTATGATTGATAGATCAATACTCTCACCACTCTGTATAGTCTATAATTGATAGATCAATACTCACCACTCTTTATAGTATATGATTGATACAATCAAAACTCTCACCACTCTGTTAGGTCTACGATTGATAGATCAATACTTTCACCAATCTGTATAGTCTATGATTGATAGATCAATACTCTCACCACTCCGTATAGTCTATGATTGATAGATCAATACTCACCACTCTGTATAGTCTATGATTGATAGATCAATACTCTCACCACTCTGTATAGTCTATGATTGATAGATCAATACTCTCACCACTCTGTATAGTCTATGATTGATAGATCAATACTCACCACTCTGTATAGTCTATGATTGCTAGATCTATACTCTCACAACTCTGCATAGTCTATGATTGATAGAATCAATACTCACCACTCTGTATAGTCTATGATTGATAGATCAATACTCTCACCACTCTGTATAGTCTATGATTGATAGATCAATACTCACCACTCTGTATAGTCTATGATTGATAGATCAATACTCACCACTTTGTATAGTCTATGATTGATAGATCAATACTCTCACCACTCTGAATAGTCTATGATTGATAGATCAATACTCACCACTCTGTATAGACTATGATTGATAGATCAATACTCACCACTCTGTATAGTCTTTGATTGATAGATCAATACTCCCACCACTCTGTATAGTCTATGATTGATAGAACAATACTCTCACCACTCTGTATAGTCTATGATTAATAGAATCAATACTCACCACTCTGTATAGTCTTTGATTGATAGATCAATACTCACCACTCTGTATAGTCTATAATTGATAGATCAATACTCTCACCACTCTGTATAGTCTATGATTGATAGATCAATACTCACCACTCATAATAGTCTATGTTTGATAGATCAATACTCACCACTCTGTATAGTCTATGATTGATAGATCAATACTCTCACCACTCTGTATAGTCTATGCTTGATAGATCAATACTCTCACCACTCTGTATAGTCTATGATTGATACATCAATACTCTCACCACTCTGTATAGTCTATAATTGATAGATCAATACTCACCACTCTGTATAGTCTATGATTGATAGAATCAATACTCACCACTCTGTATAGTCTATGATTGATAGATCAATACTCTCACCACTCTGTATAGTCTATGATTAATATAATCAATACTCACCACTCTGTATAGTCTATGATTGATAAATCAATACTCTCACCAATCTGTATAGTCTATGATTGATAGATCAATACTCTCACCACTCTGTATAGTCTATGATTGATACAATCAAAACTCTCACCACTCTGTATAGTCTATGATTGATAGATCAATACTCTCACCACTCTGTATAGTCTATGATTGATAGATCAATACTCTCACCACTCTGTATAGTCTATGATTGATAGATTAATACTCACCACTCTGTATAGTCTATGATTGATAGATCAATACTCTCACCACTCTGTATAGTCTATGATTGATAGATCAATACTCTCACCACTCTGTATAGTCTATGATTGGTACATCAATACTCTCACCACTCTGTATAGTCTATAATTGATAGATCAATACTCACCACTCTGTATAGTCTATGATTGATAGATCAATACTCTCACCACTCTGTATAGTCTATGATTGATAGAATCAATACTCACCACTCTGCATAGTCTATGATTAATAGAATCAATACTCACCACTCTGTATAGTCTATGATTGATAAATCAATACTCTCACCACTCCGTATAGTCTATGATTGATAGATCAATACTCTCACCACTCTGTATAGTCTATAATTGATAGATCAATACTCACCACTCTTTATAGTCTATGATTGATAGATCAATACTCACCACTCTGTATAGTCTATGATTGATAGATCAATACTCTCATCACTCTGTATATTTTATGAATGATAGATCAATACTCACCACTCTGTATAGTCTATGATTGATAGATCAATACTCACCACTCTGTATAGTCTATGATTAATAGAATCAATACTCACCACTCTGTATAGTCTATGATTGATAAATCAATACTCTCACCACTCTGTATAGTCTATGATTGATAGATCAATACTCTCACCACTCTGTATAGTCTATGATTGATACAATCAAAACTCTCACCACTCTGTTAGGTCTACGATTGATAGATCAATACTTTCACCACTCTGTATAGTCTATGATTGATAGATCAATACTCTCACCACTCCGTATAGTCTATGATTGATAGATCAATACTCTCACCACTCTGTATAGTCTATGATTGATAGATCAATACTCTCACCACTCTGTATAGTCTGTGAATAATAGATCAATACTCACCACTCTGTTTAGTCTATGACTGATACAATCAATACTCTCACCACTCTGTATGGTCTATGATTGATAGATCAATACTCACCACTCTGTATAGTCTTTGATTGATAGATCAATACTCTCACCACTCTGTATAGTCTATGATTAATAGATCAATACTCTCACCTCTCTGTATAGTCTATGATTGATAGATCAATACTCACCACTCTGTATAGACTTTGATTAATAGATTAATACTCACCACTCTGTATAGTCTATGATTGATAGATCAATACTCTCACCACTCTGTATAGTCTATGATTGATATAATCAAAACTCTCACCACTCTGTATAGTCTATGATTGATAGATCAATACTCTCACCACTCTGTATAGTCTATGATTGATAGATCAATACTCTCACCACTCTGTATAGTCTATGATTGATAGAGCACTACTCTCACCACTCTGTATAGTCTGTGAATGATAGATCAATACTCTCACCACTCTGTATATTATATGATTGATAGATCAATACTTACCACTCTGTATAGTCTATGATTGATAGATCAATACTCTCACCACTCTGTATAGTCTATGAATGATAGATCAATACTCTCACCACTCTGTATAGTCTATGATTGATAGATCAATACTCTCACCACTCTTTATAGTCTATGATTGATAGATCATTACTCACCACTCTGTATAGTCTATGATTGATAGATCAATACTCTCACCACTCTGTATAGTCTATGATTGATAGATCAATACTCACCACTCTGTATAGTCTATGATTGATAGATCAATACTCACCACTCTGTATAGTCTATGATTGATAGATCAATACTCTCACCACTCTGTATAGTCTATGATTAATAGAGCACTACTCTCACCACTCTGTATAGTCTGTGAATGATAGATCAATACTCTCACCACTCTGTATATTATATGATTGATAGATCAATACTTACCACTCTGTATAGTCTATGATTGATAGATCAATACTCTCACCACTCTGTATAGTCTATGAATGATAGATCAATACTCTCACCACTCTGTATAGTCTATGATTGATAGATCAATACTCTCACCACTCTTTATAGTCTATGATTGATAGATCAATACTCACCACTCTGTATAGTCTATGATTGATAGATCAATACTCACCACTTTGTATAGTCTATGATTGACAGATCAATACTCTCACCACTCTGTATAGTCTATGATTGATAGATCAATACTCACCACTCTGTATAGTCTATGATTGATAGATCAATACTCACCACTCTGTATAGTCTATGATTGATAGATCAATACTCACCACTCTGTATAGTCTATGATTGATAGATCAATACTCTCACCACTCTGTATATTCTATGATTGATAGAGCACTACTCTCACCACTCTGTATAGTCTGTGAATGATAGATCAAAACTCACCACTCTGTATAGTCTATGACTGATACAATCAATACTCTCACCACTCTGTATGGTCTATGATTGATAGATCAATACTCACCACTCTGTATAGTCTTTGATTGATAGATCAATACTCTCACCACTCTGTATAGTCTATGATTAATAGATCAATACTCTCACCTCTCTGTATAGTCTATGATTGATAGATCAATACTCACCACTTTGTCTAGACTTTGATTGATAGATCAATACTCACCACTCTGTATAGTCTATGATTGATAGATCAATACTCTCACCACTCTGTATAGTCTATGATTGATAGATCAATACTCACCACTCTGTATAGTCTATGATTGATAGATCAATACTCACCACTCTGTATAGTCTATGATTGATAGATCAATATTCTCACCACTCTGTATATTCTATGATTGATAGAGCACTACTCTCACCACTCTGTATAGTCTGTGAATGATAGATCAATACTCACCACTCTGTATAGTCTATGACTTATACAATCAATACTCTCACCACTCTGTATAGTCTATGATTGATAGAATCAATACTCACCACTCTGTATAGTCTATGATTGATAGATCAATACTCTCACCACTCTGTATAGTCTATGATTGATAGATCAATACTCTCACCACTCTGTATAGTCTATGATTGATACATCAATACTCACCACTCTGTATAGTCTATGATTGATAGATCAATACTCTCACCACTCTGTATAGTCTATGATTGATAGATCAATACTCTCACCACTCTGTATAGTCTATGATTGATAGATCAATACTCTCACCACTCTGTATAGTCTATGATTGATAGATCAATACTCTCACCACTCTGTATAGTCTATGATTGATACATCAATACTCTCACCACTCTGTATAGTCTATGATTGATAGATCAATACTCTCACCACTCTGTATAGTCTATGATTGATAGATCAATACTCACCACTTTGTATAGTCTATGATTGATAGATCAATACTCTCACCACTCTGAATAGTCTATGATTGATAGATCAATACTCACCACTCTGTATAGACTATGATTGATAGATCAATACTCACCACTCTGTATAGTCTTTGATTGATAGATCAATACTCCCACCACTCTGTATAGTCTATGATTGATAGAACAATACTCTCACCACTCTGTATAGTCTATGATTAATAGAATCAATACTCACCACTCTGTATAGTCTTTGATTGATAGATCAATACTCACCACTCTGTATAGTCTATAATTGATAGATCAATACTCTCACCACTCTGTATAGTCTATGATTGATAGATCAATACTCACCACTCATAATAGTCTATGTTTGATAGATCAATACTCACCACTCTGTATAGTCTATGATTGATAGATCAATACTCTCACCACTCTGTATAGTCTATGCTTGATAGATCAATACTCTCACCACTCTGTATAGTCTATGATTGATACATCAATACTCTCACCACTCTGTATAGTCTATAATTGATAGATCAATACTCACCACTCTGTATAGTCTATGATTGATAGAATCAATACTCACCACTCTGTATAGTCTATGATTGATAGATCAATACTCTCACCACTCTGTATAGTCTATGATTAATATAATCAATACTCACCACTCTGTATAGTCTATGATTGATAAATCAATACTCTCACCAATCTGTATAGTCTATGATTGATAGATCAATACTCTCACCACTCTGTATAGTCTATGATTGATACAATCAAAACTCTCACCACTCTGTATAGTCTATGATTGATAGATCAATACTCTCACCACTCTGTATAGTCTATGATTGATAGATCAATACTCTCACCACTCTGTATAGTCTATGATTGATAGATTAATACTCACCACTCTGTATAGTCTATGATTGATAGATCAATACTCTCACCACTCTGTATAGTCTATGATTGATAGATCAATACTCTCACCACTCTCTATAGTCTATGATTGGTACATCAATACTCTCACCACTCTGTATAGTCTATAATTGATAGATCAATACTCACCACTCTGTATAGTCTATGATTGATAGATCAATACTCTCACCACTCTGTATAGTCTATGATTGATAGAATCAATACTCACCACTCTGCATAGTCTATGATTAATAGAATCAATACTCACCACTCTGTATAGTCTATGATTGATAAATCAATACTCTCACCACTCCGTATAGTCTATGATTGATAGATCAATACTCTCACCACTCTGTATAGTCTATAATTGATAGATCAATACTCACCACTCTTTATAGTCTATGATTGATAGATCAATACTCACCACTCTGTATAGTCTATGATTGATAGATCAATACTCTCATCACTCTGTATATTTTATGAATGATAGATCAATACTCACCACTCTGTATAGTCTATGATTGATAGATCAATACTCACCACTCTGTATAGTCTATGATTAATAGAATCAATACTCACCACTCTGTATAGTCTATGATTGATAAATCAATACTCTCACCACTCTGTATAGTCTATGATTGATAGATCAATACTCTCACCACTCTGTATAGTCTATGATTGATACAATCAAAACTCTCACCACTCTGTTAGGTCTACGATTGATAGATCAATACTTTCACCACTCTGTATAGTCTATGATTGATAGATCAATACTCTCACCACTCTGTATAGTCTATGATTGATAGATCAATACTCTCACCACTCTGTATAGTCTATGATTGATAGATCAATACTCTCACCACTCTGTATAGTCTGTGAATAATAGATCAATACTCACCACTCTGTTTAGTCTATGACTGATACAATCAATACTCTCACCACTCTGTATGGTCTATGATTGATAGATCAATACTCACCACTCTGTATAGTCTTTGATTGATAGATCAATACTCTCACCACTCTGTATAGTCTATGATTAATAGATCAATACTCTCACCTCTCTGTATAGTCTATGATTGATAGATCAATACTCACCACTCTGTATAGACTTTGATTAATAGATTAATACTCACCACTCTGTATAGTCTATGATTGATAGATCAATACTCTCACCACTCTGTATAGTCTATGATTGATATAATCAAAACTCTCACCACTCTGTATAGTCTATGATTGATAGATCAATACTCTCACCACTCTGTATAGTCTATGATTGATAGATCAATACTCTCACCACTCTGTATAGTCTATGATTGATAGAGCACTACTCTCACCACTCTGTATAGTCTGTGAATGATAGATCAATACTCTCACCACTCTGTATATTATATGATTGATAGATCAATACTTACCACTCTGTATAGTCTATGATTGATAGATCAATACTCTCACCACTCTGTATAGTCTATGAATGATAGATCAATACTCTCACCACTCTGTATAGTCTATGATTGATAGATCAATACTCTCACCACTCTTTATAGTCTATGATTGATAGATCAATATTACTCACCACTCTGTATAGTCTATGATTGATAGATCAATACTCTCACCACTCTGTATAGTCTATGATTGATAGATCAATACTCACCACTCTGTATAGTCTATGATTGATAGATCAATACTCACCACTCTGTATAGTCTATGATTGATAGATCAATACTCTCACCACTCTGTATAGTCTATGATTAATAGAGCACTACTCTCACCACTCTGTATAGTCTGTGAATGATAGATCAATACTCTCACCACTCTGTATATTATATGATTGATAGATCAATACTTACCACTCTGTATAGTCTATGATTGATAGATCAATACTCTCACCACTCTGTATAGTCTATGAATGATAGATCAATACTCTCACCACTCTGTATAGTCTATGATTGATAGATCAATACTCTCACCACTCTTTATAGTCTATGATTGATAGATCAATACTCACCACTCTGTATAGTCTATGATTGATAGATCAATACTCACCACTTTGTATAGTCTATGATTGACAGATCAATACTCTCACCACTCTGTATAGTCTATGATTGATAGATCAATACTCACCACTCTGTATAGTCTATGATTGATAGATCAATACTCACCACTCTGTATAGTCTATGATTGATAGATCAATACTCACCACTCTGTATAGTCTATGATTGATAGATCAATACTCTCACCACTCTGTATAGTCTATGATTGATAGAGCACTACTCTCACCACTCTGTATAGTCTGTGAATGATAGATCAAAACTCACCACTCTGTATAGTCTATGACTGATACAATCAATACTCTCACCACTCTGTATGGTCTATGATTGATAGATCAATACTCACCACTCTGTATAGTCTTTGATTGATAGATCAATACTCTCACCACTCTGTATAGTCTATGATTGATAGATCAATACTCTCACCACTCTGTATAGTCTATGATTGATAGATCAATACTCACCACTTTGTCTAGACTTTGATTGATAGATCAATACTCACCACTCTGTATAGTCTATGATTGATAGATCAATACTCTCACCACTCTGTATAGTCTATGATTGATAGATCAATACTCACCACTCTGTATAGTCTATGATTGATAGATCAATACTCACCACTCTGTATAGTCTATGATTGATAGATCAATACTCACCACTCTGTATAGTCTATGATTGATAGAGCACTACTCTCACCACTCTGTATAGTCTGTGAATGATAGATCAATACTCACCACTCTGTATAGTCTATGACTTATACAATCAATACTCTCACCACTCTGTATAGTCTATGATTGATAGAATCAATACTCACCACTCTGTATAGTCTATGATTGATAGATCAATACTCTCACCACTCTGTATAGTCTATGATTGATAGATCAATACTCTCACCACTCTGTATAGTCTATGATTGATAGATCAATACTCACCACTCTGTATAGTCTATGATTGATAGATCAATACTCTCACCACTCTGTATAGTCTATGATTGATAGATCAATACTCTCACCACTCTGTATAGTCTATGATTGATAGATCAATACTCTCACCACTCTGTATAGTCTATGATTGATAGATCAATACTCTCACCACTCTGTATAGTCTATGATTGATAGATCAATACTCTCACCACTCTGTATAGTCTATGATTGATAGATCAATACTCTCACCACTCTGTATAGTCTATGATTGATAGATCAATACTCTCACCACTCTGTATAGTCTATGATTGATACAATCAAAACTCTCACCACTCTGTATAGTCTATGATTGATAGATCAATGCTCTCACCAGTCTGTATAGTCTATGATTGATAGATCAATACTCTCACCACTCTGTATAGTCTATGATTGATAGATCAATACTCACCACTCTGTATAGTCTATGATTGATAGATCAATACTCTCACCACTATGTATAGTCTATGAATGATAGATCAATACTCTCACCTCTCTGTATAGTCTATGATTGATAGATCAATACTCTCACCACTCTGTATAGTCTATGATTGATAGATCAATACTCACCACTCTGTATAGTCTATGATTGATAGATCAATACTCACCACTCTGTATAGTCTATGATTGATAGATCAATACTCTCACCACTCTGTATAGTCTATGATTGATAGATCAATACTCACCACTCTGTATAGTCTATGATTGATAATCATCTCACCACTCTGTATAGTCTATGATTGATAGATCAATACTCTCAGCACTCTGTATAGTCTATGATTATAGACTAATATCACCACTCTGTATAGTCTATGATTGATAGATCAATACTTTCTTCACCCTTATAGTCTATGATTGATAGATCAATACTCACCACTCTGTATAGCTCATGATTGATAGATCAATACTCTCACCACTTGTATAGTCTATGATTGATAGATCAATACTCTCACCACCCTTATAGTCTGTGATTGATAGATCAATACTCACCATTCCTGTATAGTCTACAGATTGAGACTAGTTACTCACCACTCTGTATAGTTCATGATTGATAGATTCAATACTCACCACTCTGTATAGCCTGTGATTGATAGATCAATATTCTCACCACTCTGTATAGTCTATGATTGATAGATTAATACTCACCACCCTCTTATAGTCTGTATGATTGATAGATCAATACTCACCACTCTGTATAGTCTATGATTGATAGAACTCTCACCACTCTGTATAGTCTATGATTGATAGATCAATACTCTCAGCACTCTGTATAGTCTATGATTATAGACTAATATCACCACTCTGTATAGTCTATGATTGATAGATCAATACTTTCTTCACCCTTATAGTCTATGATTGATAGATCAATACTCACCACTCTGTATAGCTCATGATTGATAGATCAATACTCTCACCACTTGTATAGTCTATGATTGATAGATCAATACTCTCACCACCCTTATAGTCTGTGATTGATAGATCAATACTATTCCTGTATATCAGATACTAGTTACTCACCACTCTGTATAGTTCTCTGATTGATAGATCAATATCACCACTCTGTATAGTCTATGATTGATAGATTAATACTCACCACCCTCTTATAGTCTGTGATTGATAGATCAATATCACACTTGTATAGTCTATTATTATTGATAGATCACTACTTCACCACTCTGTGATTGATAGATCAATACTCACCACTCTGTATAGATTGATAGACTCTATGATTGATAGATCAATACTCACCACTCTGTCTATGAGTCTATGATTGATAGATCAATACTCTCACCACTCTGTATAGTCTATGATTGATAGATCAATACTCTCTTCACCCTTATAGTCTATGATTGATAGATCAATACTCACCACTCTGTATAGTCATCCACTCTGTATAGTCTATGATTGATAGATCAATACTCTCACCACCCTTATAGTCTGTGATTGATAGATCAATACTCACCTGTATAGTCTATTGTATAGTCTATGATTGATAGATCAATACTCTCACCCTCTGTATAGCCTGTGATTGATAGATCAATATTCTCACCACTCTGTATATACTCTCTTATAGTCTGTGATTGATAGATCAATACTCACCACTCTGTATGATTGATAGATCAATACTCTCACCACTCTGTATAGTCTATGATTGATAGATCAATACTCTCACCACTCTGTATAGTCTATGATTGATAGATCAATACTCTCGCCACTCTGTATAGTCTATGATTGATAGATCAATACTCACCACTCTGTATAGTCTATGATTGATAGATCAATACTCACCACTCTGTATAGCCTATGTAATAAATTTCTGCCAGTTTTTTTTTTAAGTGTACATGTATTTATATCTTTTTTGGATTATTTATTTTTTGTTTAATGATTTGTTTTTACCAGTTATGAAAAAAAATGATCCCATAATGATGACATTTACATGACAATATTTATACATTAAGATATTCATATTATTATTTATTTTTCAATTTCCTTGAATGAATCTACAAATTCCACTTACAGTCTTGGATTAAATGGCGTCATTTCCTATTAATACCATTTATTTTAACTATATCAAGAAAAAGGACAATTGGGGAATATAAGAAAAAAAATGTTACAGAAATTAAAGTGTTGAATCAAGGGTAGATTCAAGGCCGTAGCCAGGATTTTGTTTTTTTTAGGGGGAGGGGGCTGCGTGGCTTGGAGGGGGGGGGGCTGTGCGGAGAGTTTTATATAAGAAAAAATTGGAACACAGTGATAAAGAAGTATATTTTATAATAAAATTTGCAGCGCCCCCCCCTAGCACCCCTGGCTATGGCCTTGGGTAGATTATATATAGAACAGTGTAGTAGATCAAGGGTAGATTACATAAAGAACTGTCAGTAGATAATAAATCCAGCGACCAAAAATTACTAAATTTTCTACAGCAACACAAAACAAATTAATAATTATTACATGAAATAATATTTTTATAGCTTCTGAATTAGAATAAAAATTGTTTTCATATCAATAAAACTCGACAAATGATTTTTATGAATTTTACCATTTAAAAAAAGTTAAGAAAAGAACAAACTTAATGTGTGTACATAGATGTCATTCAGAATCTGACAAACTTAAAGTTTGTATAATATAAAGTCTTACAGTTACAATTCAGTGCCGAATAAATCGTCAAACATGAATCTCAACTTCGCGCTTTTATTTGACTTCATTCTGTGTCGTTTGAAGAACGGGACATCAACACGGCCGTAGAAATATCTGGCTTGAACAGATGACGAACTTTGATTCCTTTCCACCATCTTGTCCAGGCTGATGTCAGACGGGCTCTGTGACTTTGATGGGTTTAGGGTCAACACTGTCCGACTTTAGGGCTGAAGAGATGTAAAAGACATGATTTGGAAACGAGTTGCTTGTATTGTGGTAAATTTATTAATAGGCTGACTGACAACAGGTGTGATCACATGGCCTACTATATACTGAACAGAAAGACCTTCCTTGGTTTATAGCAGTTGTCTCCAACCCCCGGGCCGCGGTAAAATTATCAAATGTTGACCGGTCCGCGATGAGAAAAAGGTTGGGGACCACTTGTTTATAGGATCTAATAGCCATATGAACAAATATATTCTGAGTACTCGCCATTTAATGTCGCATTCGATTACATGAAAGAAATACTATCTGGACTGATATCAATGTAATACTATCAGGACTGATATCAATGTAATACTATCTGGACTGATATCAATGTAATACTATCTGGACTGATATCAATGTAATACTATCTGGCACACTTTGCAAATATCTTTCAATTAAAAATCACCATCGGCATTACATTGTTGTAATTTATTTTTCATTTTTTTTAGCTGTGGTCTAAGAAAGTTTGCGGCCTTACTATCAGTCTTTTGGCCAGCATTCAAGGACCCCACGAACCGCCCGGATGTACGCCCTGATCTAGTTCTTCAACAGGACCATCTTAACGCATTGTCACGTATTGAACATTCGTTAGTTTACCGAACCCGCTACCACTGAACAGTTATTTAACATTATTTTGATAATGTTGCGTGTAAGTGCCATTTATATCTTTATATTTCATGACAATAATACAACAATATAATGCCGATGGTGATTTAATTGAACAATAATTGGAAAGTGTACCAGATAGTATTTCATTGATACCAGATAGTATTTCATTGATACCAGATAGTATTTGATACAAACACTCTCTCTGCAACGGCAATGAATGAAATAAACAAACTCTACCCCAGTTCTCTATGGATAAGAGCATTCACAGATGGTTCCTCGCAAACAAACTGCCAAAATGGAGGTGCTGGAATCTATATAGAATGGCCAAATGGAGAAATAATGGTGCATAGTATGCCCACTGGGAAAACTTCAGACTCTTTCAAAGCCGAAAAAGAAGCAATTGAAGAAGCTGTCAACATACTCTCAAACTCCTCACCAAACAGCAACATAGTCATACTCACAGATGCCAAAAAAATTATACAGTCACTGCAGGAGCCTCACTACACTCAATTAACCCAGCTCAGAACAGCTCTTCATAATCTAATCCAAAATACAAAGGAAACAGTTCTGCAATGGATACTAGGACACACCAAAATAAATGGAAATGAGATTGCTGACCAATTGGCAAAATCTGGCAACAAAGAAATGCAAGTAGATGTCCCTCTAGATGCAGAAGAAATGAAAAGCTGTATAAATAATCAAATCCAACAAAAATGGATGAATAATCACCCAGATCGTGACAAAAACGACCCCTATTATAATCTTCCCAGACAAGCCCAAAATATTATCTTCAGACTCAGAACTGGGCACAACAGACTAAGACAACACATGTTCCGAAGGCTAGGCATTGGAAACAGTGGGGACTGCCCATCTGGGATGTCTCCAGAGAATGCAGAACATGTTCTCCAAACATGCACTTTACATGACACAGCTCGCAACAGGTTCTGGCCACAGATGACCTCCTTCAATCAAAAACTTTATGGGAGCGAGGCGGACCTGGATGCCACCGTGCAGTTCATCATAACTATAGGCCTGGTCGTTTGAAATCCTCCATAATCATATATTGAGAACAAAGAAGAAGAAGAATTTCATTGATACCAGATAATATTTCATTGATACCAGGTAGTATTTCATTGATACCAGGTAGTATTTCATTGATACCAGGTAGTATTTCATTGATACCAGGTAGTATTTCATTGATACCAGGTAGTATTTCATTGATACCAGGTAGTATTTCATTGATACCAGGTAGTATTTCATTGATACCAGATAGTATTTCTAACATGGGATCGAATGCAACGTTGAATGGCGGGAACTCAGAAGGTTGACGCCCAATGTCAATTCCCTCTGTCGACACTGCAGAGAAGTTGAGGAAATCGTGGATCATGTGATTTTTGAGTGCCCGACTGGCCGAGTAGCTTGCTGTCCATTGGCCTTTATGGCAGTTCTCACATGTTGAGGGACACAGCTAGTAGAGACTAAGTCACAGCCCGCAGTTATCATTGAGAGAAAGAGAGAGAGAGAGAGAGAAAGAGAGAGAGAGAGAGAGAAAGAGAGAGAGAGAGAGAGAGAGTTGACCAGCAGTAAATAGAGTTACCTGCACTGGACGTGTCCATAGAATTCCTGCGATATCGAGCTGACCACATGATAAAAAAAAACAATTAAAAAATGGATTTCATTTAACTGTCGGTGAACAGATACAACTAAACAGAATTATCAGGGACGGATGGTCAAGCAGTGTTAACTCGACTGTCAACCTGAGGGTCAGGGTTCGATCTATGAGAATCAATCAATTTTTCTGACCATAGCTTAAGTTCCTTATGTGTCTCGACTGGTACCTCGATAGCCATTTCATTCTCGGTTGCAGTGGGGATGAAAGAAGGGCACTAGAGCCTCCCCCCACCCCAATAAAAAATCGTTCCATCTTAGGGGACAGATTTTTTTTCTTTGGTGAGGCTGGGCGTCACTCACTTTGGTAGAGAGCCGGGTCTGCATGATGTATGTAGATCAATTTGCTAGGTCAGTCACTTAAGTATTGTCTACCATGATGTATCTTGATCTATTTGCTATGCCAGTCACTTAACTATTGTCTACCATGATGTGTCTTGATCTATTTGATATGTCAGTCACTTAACTATTGTCTACCATGATGTATCTTGATCTATTTGCTATGTCAGTCACTTAACTATTGTCTACCATGATGTATCTTGATCTATTTGCTATGTCAGTCACTTAAGTATTGTCTACCATGATGTATCTTGATCTATTTGCTATGTCAGTCACTTAACTATTGTCTACCATGATGTATCTTGATCTATTTGCTATGTCAGTCACTTAACTATTGTCTACCATGATGTATCTTGATCTATCTGCTATGTCAGTCACTTAACTATTGTCTACCATGATGTATCTTGATCTATTTGCTATGTCAGTTACTTAACTATTGTCTACCATGATGTATCTTGATCTATCTGCTATGTCAGTCACTTAACTATTGTCTACCATGATGTATCTTGATCTATTTGCTATGTCAGTCACTTAATTATTGTCTACCATGATGTATCTCGATCAATTTGCTATGTCAGTCACTTAACTATTGTCTACCATGATGTATCTCGATCAATTTGCTATGTCAGTCACTTAACTATTGTCTACCATGATGTATCTCGATCAATTTGCTATGTCAGTCACTTAACTATTGTCTACCATAATGTATCTCGATCTATTTGCTATGTCAGTCACTTAACTATTGTCTACCATGATGTATCTTGATTTATTTGCTATGTCAGTCACTTAACTATTGTCTACCATGATGTATCTTGATTTATTTGCTATGTCAGTCACTTAACTATTGTCTACCATGATGTATCTTGATCTATTTGCTATGTCAGTCACTTAACTATTGTCTACCATGATGTATCTTGATCTATCTGCTATGTCAGTCACTTAACTATTGTCTACCATGATGTATCTTGATCTATCTGCTATGTCAGTCACTTAACTATTGTCTACCATGATGTATCTTGATCTCTTTGCTATGTCAGTCACTTAACTATTGTCTACCATGATGTATCTTGATCTATTTGCTATGTCAGTCACTTAACTATTGTCTACCATGATGTATCTTGATCTATTTGCTATGTCAGTCACTTAACTATTGTCTACCATGATGTATCTTGATCTATTTGCTATGTCAGTCACTTAACTATTGTCTACCATGATGTATCTCGATCAATTTGCTATGTCAGTCACTTAACTATTGTCTACCATGATGTATCTTGATCTATCTGCTATGTCAGTCACTTAACTATTGTCTACCATGATGTATTTCGATCTATTTGCTATGTCAGTCACTTAACTATTGTCTACCATGATGTATCTCGATCTATTTGCTAAGTCAGTCACTTAACTATTGTCTACCATGATGTATCTTGATTTATTTGCTATGTCAGTCACTTAACTATTGTCTACCATGATGTATCTCGATCTATTTGCTATGTCAGTCACTTAACTCTTGTCTACCATGATGTATCTCGATCTATTTGCTATGTCAGTCACTTAACTATTGTCTACCATGATGTATCTTGATCTAACTGCTATGTCAGTCACTTAACTATTGTCTACCATGATGTATCTTGATCTATCTGCTATGTCAGTCACTTAACTATTGTCTACCATGATGTATCTTGATCTATTTGCTATGTCAGTCACTTAACTATTGTCTACCATGATGTATCTTGATCTATTTGCTATGTCAGTCACTTAACTATTGTCTACCATGATGTATCTTGATCTATCTGCTATGTCAGTCACTTAACTATTGTCTACCATGATGTATCTTGATCTATCAGCTATGTCAGTCACTTAACTATTGTCTACCATGATGTATCTTGATCTATCTGCTATGTCAGTCACTTAACTATTGTCTACCATGATGTATCTTGATCTATCTGCTATGTCAGTCACTTAACTATTGTCTACCATGATGTATCTTGATCTATTTGCTATGTCAGTCACTTAACTATTGTCTACCATGATGTATCTTGACCTATCTGCTATGTCAGTCACTTAACTATTGTCTACCATGATGTATCTTGATCTATTTGCTATGTCAGTCACTTAACTATTGTCTACCATGATGTATCTTGATCTATTTGCTATGTCAGTCACTTAACTATTGTCTACCATGATGTATCTTGATCTATTTGCTATGTCAGTCACTTAAGTATTGTCTACCATGATGTGTCTTGTTTATAGGAGCTTAGAGATGAACAACTCACCCTTACAGGAAGTTAAAAAAAATAGTTTTTTTGACTCCTGGGCTAGTCGGAATGACATGGTTAGTTAACTTGGGGTTGGGGGGGGGGGTAGACTCGTGCGGCTCCTGGTCTACGAACGTTCTTGTGTGTGTATGTGAAGAATTTTTTTTTTTAAAACTGTAACAATTTTCAGGGTGTACATACATTCAAAGAAAACGTAAAGCGTGTCTCACTGGCCCCCTCTTTTGTTTTTCGACGCATCTTTTCAATGTTAACTGATCACTCAATCAATCAGTAACAAATGTATATATTTACAATCTACCTGAACATTTTATTATTGTTATTTTCCACAATCATAAGTAAAATTGGAGGTTAAATCAGGAACTATAAAAACATACCTACACAGCAACACAGCTTCATACACATTCTGTACTTGAAGACATCATCTCTGATCCGTACACAATATGTACATGTGCAATAATACACACAGATCAATCAATCAATCAATCAATCAATCTATCTATCTATCTACGTACCTACCTATCTATTGTGTACATGCTGATCAAGTCAGGTCTTAACTAACCTCTTAGTTTTTTGTTAGTTAGTTAGCACTTTATAGTATCTCATAATCTCAGCAAAATTATCGTTCAATGCTAAAAAAAGCAAAAAACAATTCTTGATAATGTTTCTTAATAGTCGTCGCTTCCTGTACAACCAGCACAAAAAATATAACGTATTAATGATAATAGAGGAAATAACTTTACGACTCAAAGTTATTAATATAAAAAAAAATGTACTACTCAATTGTTCAGAGCACATTTATATACTTGTATATAACTTGCGTCACTTTTGGCAAATTTTAAATTAGATATCAACAACTTCTCTAAGCCAGGGCCGCCGAGAGGGGGGGCAGGGGGGTCATTGTCAGGGGGCCCGCATCTGTAAGGGGGCATAAAGGGGCCCGGCAGCCCCGATCATGTCATTTTTTTCACGACTCATTGTTTATTAAGGGGTCCGCAATGATGTCCTGCCCTGGGGCCCGCGTTGGCTCTCGGTACCACTGCTGTAAGCCCACATCGAACACTTGTGTATTGTATTTTCTAAGCCCACATCGAACACTTGTGTATTGTATTCTCTAAGCCCACATCGAACACTTGTGTATTGTATTCTCTAAGCCCACATCGAACACTTGTGTATTGTATTCTCTAAGCCCACATCGAACACCTATGTATTGTATTCTCTAAGCCCACATCGAACACTTGTGTATTGTATTCTCTAAGCCAACATCGAACACTTGTGTATTGTATTCTCTAAGCCCACATCGAACACTTGTGTATTGCATTCTCTAAGCCCACATCGAACACTTGTGTATTGTATTCTCTAAGCCACATCGAACACTTGTGTACTGTATTCTCTAAGCCCACATCAAACACGTATATATATATATATATATATATATATATATATATGTACGTGTGTGTTAAATGTCAATATAAAATGTTAAATATCCATAGAAATATGATAGAAATGACGGTTTCTCAAAGTTGGCATGTGTTTATTTAAGTAGAATTATAAACTTAGTTTTTGAATTAGTCTTGTAAACTATTTTTAACATTTTATATAAACATTACCAACAAATGCAATTGAAATTCTTTTGAGAGTATTAAGTAGAAGAGAAATACAAAACAATTGATTTTTTAGTCTTTCGTTATCACACTATGTACACACTAAAAAGTATAAAATAAAAAGAAATATTTTTTCGATAAGCTTTTATTCAAATCACTAAAAAGTAAAAATATATTTCCTTTGCCTTAAATGATAAAAATATTTATAGAAATTTTGTTGACTAAATAAAAGCGTATTCGCTAGAAGTATAATCGTATTGAAATACGACCTGCAAATTATATCATTCACTAGTTGCAAGTACCCGGCTTTGCCCGGGTTTAAAATAAGGTTTTCTGTTTACCTTCTGTTTTCTCCCTACCCCCTCTCTCCCTTCCTCTCTCTCTCCCTCCCTCCCTCCCTCCCCCTCTCTCCCTTTCCCTCCCTCTCTCCCATCTCCCTCTCTCTCCTCTCCCCCTCCTTCTCTCCCACCGTCTATCCTCCCTCCCTCCTCCTTCCCTCTCTCTCCCTCCCTGCCCCCTCTTTCTCTTTATCTCTTCCTCCAATTTCTTTCATCCTCTCCCTCTCTCCTTCCCTCCCCTCTCTCCCTCCCTAACCCCTCTCTCCCTCCTTTCTCTCTCCCTCCCCTTTACACCTCTATCTCCCTCCCCTTCTCTCCCCTTTCCTCCCTCCCTCATTCCCTCTCTCTCCCTCCCTGCCCCCCTCACTCTTTATCTCTCTCCCTCCCTCTCTCCCACCTTCTCTCTCTCCCTCCTTCCCTCCCCTCTCTCTCCCTCCCTACCCCCTGCTCCCTCTCCCATCTCCCTCTCCCCCCTCCTTTTCTCCCCCTGTCCATCCCCCTCCCTCCTCTCTCCCCCTCCCTCCCTCCCTCTTACCCTCCTTTCCTCTCTCTCCTCCTGCCCCCTCTCTCTCTCTCTCTTTATCTCTCTCCCTTCGTCTCTCTCTCTCTCTTTATATATATATATATATATATATATATATATATATATATATATATATATATACACTTATTATTATGGCCTCACACTTCTTCTAAAATCCTTCTTCATTCCTTTATCTTCCTCAAACTGTACAAATCAAGGGCATGAAAAAACAACAACAATTCTTTGCATCACAAAGGCACAATACAGCACCAGCGCGCAAGTTCTATTCGATCATCGGGAAATGACGTCACAGAGGAATTTTATTTATGGCGCCGTCGAGATTACTTTAATATAGTAAAATACTAAAATAAAAAAAAATTAATTACAATTAAACTACCCATCGAGATGAAACGAAACCTGTCCTATAACCTTCCCCATGTAATTATGTGTATGTGTAACAAATTTCACATTATTCGGTTATCTGGATCTTGAGTTATAAGGGAACAGACAGACAGACAGACAACAAATGCCTCTTATAAGTATAGAGATAAATACAAATACATGTACAAAACAATTACTTAAAAATTGATTTTAGTTAGTATTAAAAACATTTAAGGAAACAAAATAAATAACAACTATATTCTGCTTTAAACTTTAAAATTATTGACCGCGCACTTTTAGGTAAATATGGTTCCTTTGGTATAGTCTCGCGCAGTGGCGCAACCAGCAAATAATGCTGGGGGGATGGGGGGGGAGGGGGTCTCACATATAAAAAAAAAATGCTGGGGGGGGGGGGCTCACATATAGAAAAAAGACAGTTTGACAGTCTTTTTAGTAACTTTATATAGTAAAATATGTATTGATGATTTGGTCTGGGGGGGGGGGGGCTCAAGCCCCCCTGACCACCCCCCCTTGTTGCACCACTGGTCTCACGTATAGTTTCACCCGTATTAGCAAGATTTTTAAAAGGGAGATTACACTCAATTTGTTTATGTTTTCTGAATTTCAATACAATATTCTAAGTCAGGTAGTTTGTCGAGTTAACAGACTACACAGTTTACATCTCTGCACATCTAATCTATTCCATTTCATTGTGTCACACGTGAGTTTATTTGGTCTATTCCTTTCATTGTGTCACTCGTGAGTTTATTTGGTCTATTCCTTTCATTGTGTCACACGTGAGTTTATTTTGTCTATTCCTTTCATTGTGTCACACGTGAGTTTATTTGGCCTATTCCTTTCATTGTGTCACACGTGAGTTTATTTGATCTATTCCTTTCATTGTGTCACACATGAGTTTATTTTGTCTATTCCTTTCATTGTGTCACACGTGAGTTTATTTGGCCTATTCCTTTCATTGTGTCACACGTGAGTTTATTTGGTCTATTCCTTTCACTAATGTTTGAGATTATACTAACACTGTATCGACATTGTGACACACTGTACCACCACCTGACCATTAATCACTGTACCCTCACTGTGCTGACACTGTGCTACCACTTGGTGCATACACTGTACCGCCACTGTACTAACACCCTGCCACCACTTGGTGCCGACACTGTACCGCCACTGTACTAACACCGTGCCACCACTTGGTACCGTGCCTCCAAGTGGGTGCCGACACTTACAAGCTCTGATCGTGTGTACGCTGCATAAATACAAAGTTAAATTTTAATTAAAATGATTATTCTCATTAGTTCTAGAACAGAGGCTGCCTTGGTATTTGTGGTGGGTGTTATATTTGTGCTCGAGCTTTATTCATTGCCCTTCACCCATGGCAGGGTATAGACCACCAACAACAGATCTACAGAGTCCTCTGTCCTTTGCCATCTTCTCCAGCTGGTTCCAGTTGTGTCCCACCTTTATGGTGTCCGCTTCCAGGTCTCGATGCCAGGTATTTCTTGGGCGCCTCTCTTCCGTTTACCTTGGGGGTTCCACCTCAGTGCCTGCCTTGTGACACTGGCTGCTGGTTTGCGTTAGGTGTGTCCTATCCAGCCCCATCGCCTCTTTCTGATCTCTTCTTCAGCTGAGAGTTGCCAGGTCTTTTCCAAAAGGCTGGGATTGCTGATGGTGTCTGGCCAGCGAATTTGGAGGATTCTTCTGAGGCAGCTGTTTGTAATGGTTTGGACTTTCCTTGGTGTGGTCTTAGACTTCTTCCACGTTTCCGCTCGTTACATAAGGACTGATTTGACGTTGGTGTTAAAAAATCTAATCTTGATGTCTAAGGGCAACTCTCTGATCCCAATGGTATATTTTACATTTAATATTTTATGATTTTCGAGTGGGAGTGGGGCTCTAAAAAGATATTGTGCCTCGGTCGAGAGTTAAGCTCGCTACGCCACTGCGTATTATTGCTTATAGACCTAACGCCACACAGTTTAAGTCAAATTGGATTCTTCCGAAGAAGAATATCGGAATACATCGAGTCGTTGCATTTTTGTTTATTCTATGGCTGGCTGAATTGATCAAGAATCACTTTTTAAAATATAAAACAGGTAATTAGTTGTTAGTCGATTTTTTTTTTACAAAGTGTATACTTGATAAGCCTAGGGAAGTTTACACTTTACTTGTTGAAAGGAAAGTAAACTCTGAAACTAGGTCGTACCATTGGGCGCAACAGTTCGAATCGGTCTATGGTCAGACCTGTTGGTACAAAAATAAACAACAACGCGAATGGGGAGCTTATGACATTTTAAAAAAGTGACACGTTTGGTACTTGTGGAACTTTTTGGTTGTAATGCCGTGTCGTCAAATTCATTGGAAAACAAAGGTAATATGAATATTTATGCTTTTTGACCCCCCTCCCCCACTCTACTTTGTCTTCAAACAAACATCTAATTTTTGTTCTAGTTTGGAGACAAAATAAATCTCTTATTCTTGGGTCACAACCACCATGGCTAATGACTCGTGATATTTTCTAGAAGTTTAATGATACATTACATTTTATAGAAGTTTAATGATACATTACATTTTCTAGAAGTTTAATGATGCATTACATTTTCTACAAGTTTAATGATACATTACATTTTCTAGAAGCTTAGTGATATATTATATTTTATAGAAAGCTAATGATATGTTATGTCTTTTTGTTAATAAGATAGTTTATTATATCATGTATGTGTGATTTGATTATGTTGAATTGATAATTTTTCTCTAAAATATTCCCTATGCACGGGAACACAGTTTTCTATTTCCTCTGAAATATCTGCTTGACATGAAGGAACAGATTCCTGTTGGATGCTATGTAAATAAAAAAGTTAGAGACGCAGTTGAGAAAATTAAAAAACTCTGCCAGATTTACTGTGTACATGGTCATCACTGTAATATCACTTCTTTTGATTATACCCAATAATGAGTGATATATGCTGGCTGATATTGTGTGGGTGATAACAAACACCATGCACGTCGATAGGAGGGTCCGGGTAGTCCTAGGAGACCACTTGATCTGTTTGTTGCCAGCGGATATCTTGCTTCTGTTTCTCAATGAAATTTTCACTTTCACTGCAACAAAAACACTGCCTATGCAGACGAAAATATTCGGTATCCAAGCTAAAAACATTCCTAAAACAGTCTGTTGCAAATAAAAGATCATGTTATCAGAGGGACCGCCGAATACGAATATAATATCACTCTAGTCATTAAAGTGATCGGCCGGTAGCCGAAGGAAAGAAGCCACCGTCAGTGCCCATGGTAACCAAAAGACGTAAATACATATACAAACAATGATGGCGAACTTTTTTGTGACGACTAACTTGAACGTCATCGGGAAATACACTGCGAGAAATCTCTCCACGGTGATGACCATGGGAATGGTGGCATTGATGGAGCGCCCCATACCGTCCAGGAATGTGAAGCATCGATCAGACACGAATAGAAACACATTGACACTTAGTTGATAAGTGTAGTGGCAGTTGCCGGGCCCGAAGCGATAAACCAATTCACCATAGTTCAGAAAGCGCAGGATGTTAACGATGTCCGCCAAGACAAGTGCAAACAGAAATACATTAGACGGCTTGTCTAGCCCATCCATGCGTAGCACTTTGGCGCAGATGACGTTCAGAAAGATTCCTATAACCGTCAGTGGAGGCATAATAAAACACATATGTGCCTTGAGAAGCATCACTAGATTGATGTGCCCCTGTAGTCCACAGAACTCGACATAGCCTTTATAAGTTGGCTCATCCTTGACAATCGGTTTCATAAATAGCTCGTTTAACTCTTCCAGAGAGTAATTTGTCTCTTGGTAGTAATACGCATACATGTCGTCTGCGTTCATTCTCGTGCTGTACAAAAGAAATAGAATTTGAAAAAAAAAATTATAACACGTTATAGATTTGTTTATTTTAAATGTTATCTTTCTCTCTCTACTTCCTCCCCTCAACACACTCAACAACATACACAAACTGAAAGCAGAAGTGTCTAAAGGAGGTTACATCTAAACCAACAGTCCAGGTCCCACACATAAGTGGGGCTCGGCGATATGCGCTTCTAGGCCGGATATAATAATCTAAGATCTGGTCTCTAGCAATGTTCTCTCCAGTTTTGCCTCGTGGTAATTGGTGCGTGTGGCAAAAATATTGTCTGCGCGCAATTGTTTCTGTAGATTTTATTTATTTGTTTCGGTTCATGGGTTGTGTTCATATTTGTACATTATTTTTTAAAATTTTAATAGAGTTTTTTAAAATTTGAAAATCACTCTTGAGATTATAATCGATTATTTCAAATGTTTAGGAAATTTCTCGTAAGTTGAAGTTATTTATTAGGCGGCAAAAGTTAGAATTCAGAGTTTTTCTTGTGACCGCTGTTTTGAATACAAATATTTTAGTATTTGGGGAATACTATTAGTATTTCAGATGAACTTAATATAAATGCAAAATTCTTTAAAGAAAAACTACCACAGTAATGAACTTGGGAGTTGTAAAATATATTATGACATTTAATTTTTTTTTGAGCTAATTGAAAACTTTTTATAGAGGTTTTTGTTTCTCCAAACTCCGATGTTTTACTTTTTTAAAAGTGGGAAAAGTCCTTGGTTGAGGAAAAGACATATTATAAATTGTGAATTTTTTAAACATGATTTTTTAAAAGGGAGGCACATTCTGTTCAATAAATATTATGTTGAGCCCATTCAATCAGTTTCTTCAAATTTGACATTACAAAAAGACTAGCAAAGATGTTTGAGATTCTAATTTCCCACAGAAAGCGCATCGCTCTTTGAAAAGTTCTCTAATGATGGCTGTCGCCATTTGTGTTATTTTTCTATCTAACAGTCTAGCAGTCTAGCAATTAAATATGTATACACAATATCACAATAAAACAAATATGGCGTCTTTGGAAAATGTCATTTGAAATTGACAATACGTATTCTTAACATTTACACTCTGTGTCTGTACCTTATACTCTGTGACTGTACCTTATTTGTGTACACGCATTCTTAACATATATTTTCTGTGACTGTACCTTATACTCTGTGACTGTACATTATATATGTATACGTAATCTTAACGTTTATACTCTGTGACTTTACCTTATACTCTGTGACTGTACATTATATATGTATACGTAATCTTAACATGTATACTCTGTGACTGTACATTACATATGTATACGTAATCTTAACATTTATACTCTGTGACTGTACATTATATATGTATACGTAATCTTAACATTTATACTCTGTGACTGTACCTTATATTCTGTGACTGTACCTTATACTCTGTGACTGTACCTTATACTCTGTGACTGTACCTTATATTCTGTGACTGTACCTTATACTCTGTGACTGTACCTTATACTCTGTGACTGTACCTTATACTCTGTGACTGTACCTTATATTCTGTGACTGTACCTTATAACTCTGTGACTGTACCTTATACTCTGTGACTTTACCTTATACTCTGTGACTGTACCTTATATTCTGTGACTGTACCTTATACTCTGTGACTGTACCTTATACTCTGTGACTGTACCTTATATTCTGTGACTGTACCTTATACTATGTGACTGTACCTTATACTCTGTGACTGTACCTTATATGTGTATGACAGCAACGTTGAATGAAAACTCGATATTTAAAAAAAAAAAACAACACCTTTTGTTTGTTTCGTTTTCAAAAGTAATTTATCGAAAGTTACAAAGTACTACAAAGTAATTTATCGAAAGTTACAAAGTACTACAAAGTAATTTATCGAAAGTTACAAAGTACTACAAAGTAATTTATCGAAAGTTACAAAGTACTACAAAGAAATTTTCCTTCACTTCGTTGATTTTGTTTGTTTGTTAATGTTTTTCGCCTATGAAAATGAAAATAATGCAGAATTTTATACAGAAAAATCAAATATATATGTATGGTGGTTTCAAATTTATTACTTTTAGATATATTTGTAAATATGTTTATTTTATATGTTATAAAACGTCTACAAACAGTAAAATGTTGAATGGGGTCACTTTATTACCGGAGCTATAATAATTATAATGATAAATGTCAATGTACTGTACTGGGGTGGGGGAAGATACTACAAGGGACATTTATGATAGCATCGTGACATTTGAACAGTTTATTTCAAACGTCTGAATGATTTTTATGTAAAGAGCAAATATTTATAAATATAAAGAAAGAATATAAATACTATAATTACAGCTGTATCATTCCCTCTTAAAATTACCAGCGTAGACAAATTACCCTTCCCCCCATGCTGACATTATTTTCAAACATACTTATTTCTCTATTTAATGTATAGACTACCAAGTTGAATCTCCATGGAATCATTTGTTTTAAGCGTGACGTTTAACCCTGAGTCGGGATATATTCGAGCTTTCAATTTCTAAAATTTCTGACATGATAATTAACATAACAGTTTTATTTTTATAAATCGCAATAATGATGTCAAAGGTAAATAAACTTATTATTTCTCAACCAATTTAGCAATTCCCTATAATCAAGTTTTTTTTCCAGCCAACCAGAACAGCCGTTAAATTTCTTAGCGACAGTAAATTGCCATCAATACTGAAATTATGTCAAAACGCTTAGTTTGGCGACTTCATTTTTAAACTACCGATATGAATTTCCAGTCAAACATTCCCCCCCCCCCATGACCTTTGACACGTGCATTAATTTAAATTGAACTTGCGGCTTCTAAAATTTCCACATGATGTTCACGATTACAGTTTTACATTTCAATCAAGTATAATTGTAGAATTAAACGAAGATTTTTGTTTTCACTAATAGCTGTGCGGCCGGAGATTCCGTCTACAACAATCACATATAATCACGGCTCTACATTCATCATCTCCAGATTTTATGTTTAGTCAAGAAGTCATTTTGACTTTCAATTCTTCTGTTCCAAATAATTATTTATAATAATACAACAACAACAACCTTAGGCTAAAAACATTTATTCTGTTGAGGCTACATCGACATTTCATTATTATTGTTCAATTCATGTATTTCTTAGCTTACATCCTTCAACCATTTTTTTGTTGTTTATTTCTCTTTCGTGAGATATTCGTCTCTTTAAAACAAAGTATCACAACATGTCACCATTTTTTTAAATACTGAATTACAAACAGTCTCAGAAAAAAAAGGTAAGTCCTTTGTAGTTGGCATAGAGCTGATTGCTAATTTTAAAAAAAAGAGGCTATCTATCTATCTATCTATCTATCTATCTATCTATCTATCTATCTATCTATCTATCTATCTATCTATCTATCTATCTATCTATCTATCTATCTATCTATCTATCTATCTATCTATCTATCTATCTATCTATCTGTCTATCTATCTGTCTGTCTGTCTGTCTGTCTGTCCGTCCGTCCGTCCATCCATCCATCCATCCATCCATCCATTCATCTATCTGTCTATCTATCTATCTATCTATCTATCTATCTATCTATCTATCTATCTATCTATCTATCTATCTATCTATCTATCTATCTATCTATCTATCTATCTATCTATCTATCTATCTATCTATCTATTTGTCTGTCTGTCTGTCCATCCGTCCATCCATTCATCCATCCATTCATCTATCTATCTATCTATCTATCTATCTATCTATTTGTCTGTCTGTCTGTCTGTCTGTCTGTCCGTCCGTCCATCCATCCATCCATTCATCTATCTGTCTATCTATCTATCTATCTATCTATCTATCTATCTATCTATCTATCTATCTATCTATCTATCTATCTATCTATCTATCTATCTATCTATCTATCTATTTGTCTGTCTGTCTGTCTGTCTGTCTGTCCGTCCGTCCATCCATTCATCCATCCATTCATCTATCTGTCTATCTATCTATCTATCTATTTATCTGTCTGTCTGTCTATTTATCTATCTATATATGTGTCAGGCAGTGGCGCAACCAGCAAAAAATGCTGGGGGGGGGGGGGCTCACATTTTGAAAAAAGACAAAAGCCCGCCGCAGTCGAAATTTTTTTTAACTCTTCGAATCAAAACTAAAAATTATAATTAATCAAGAATTAAGGATAGAACAAATTATTATTATTATTATGAGTTTGACAGTCTTTTTTGTAACTTTAATTATGTCTTGATGATACAAAAGAAAGAAAGTTATTGTGGATATGGCATATTGAGAAGCAGCATGCCCCCCCCCCCATCCAAAAAAATCATAGGATTTGGAAAAATTGCTGGGTCCCTCCGATTTGGCCTGGGGGGGGGGGGAGGAGGAGGGGGCTCAGCCCCCCTGGTTGCGCCACTGGTGTCAAGTCTCGATTTACCGCCGGGGATGAGAACTGTCCTCCCCGACTCTGCTTTAGCTAACTTCATCCCAGCCGTGGATGCAACCATAGACATTTATCCACGGCTTTGCAGACATTTTCGTTGATCCCCGGTACTGGTTTATTCTTACATCGAGCACTGACCTATGTCTGTCTATTTACTTTCACAGGTTTCACTCACTGACATGTGTCTGTCTATTTACTTTCATAGGTTTCACTCACTGACATGCGTCTGTCTATTTACTTTCACAGGTTTCACTCACTGACATGTGTCTGTCTATTTACTTTCACAGGTTTCACTCACTGACATGTGTCTGTCTATTTACTTTCACAGGTTTCACTCCCTGACATGCGTCTGTCTATTTACTTTCACAGGTTTCACTCACTGACATGTGTCTGTCTATTTACTTTCACAGGTTTCACTCACTGACATGTATCTGTCTATTTACTTTCACAGGTTTCACTCACTGACATGTGTCTGTCTATTTACTTTCACAGGTTTCACTCACTGACATGTGTCTGTCTATTTACTTTCACAGGTTTCACTCACTGACATGCGCCTGTCTATTTATTTTCACAGGTTTCACTCACTGACATGTGTCTGTCTATTTATTTTCACAGGTTTCACTCACTGAGATCTGCTAAAGCCTTAAACTTGTTCTTACTTGTACAGTTGGATCTTATTTTTTACTTCACTTTTTAAGAATTTTGATTTCAGCTGTTATATTTGGTTCTTCGTACAGAATGTACAGCTCTGGATTGGTTCTACTTCTCAACTCGTTATTGTCCTTTACTGGCCCATATATTTTCCTAAATATTTTCCTTCCCCAAGTGCTTAGCATATTTTCTGCTTGATTGATGAAATTGTATATTTATACTTTATCGATATTTTTTTTATTTAATGTATACTTTTAATAAACAATATATACTTTTTCTGGTTAAATATTTTGAGCTTTGGTGAAGTATATTTGTTTAATATATATTTACTTTTGTTACTGATTCCTTATAAAATCAATGTATACTTATAATCAAAATAGGAAAAAAATGTTTCAATAAGCATTTATTGAATGCAGTACTTGGTGAAAAATAAAGAAAATATACACACATTTGGGCAGGGTCGGCATAATAACTTGTTGGGCTCACTTGCAAAATTATTTATCCCCAACCACATCCCATTTTTAATTGCGAGAATTGCTAGCTTATTCTAAGTCTATAGCATGAAGTGTTTTAAGCTGTATTTTAAATTGACTGAATATATTTACTTGATCATTTGACTTTTGAATGCTACTAAAGTAAAACTGATACAATTTCGCGATTGATCATATTTTTAGTACCGTACTGGTACTATAACCTTTTCTCAATCAGTTGTTTGCAACGTAAAATAAATATTGACAGCATACCAACATCCTTCAGTGTATAATCAAATCGACTGGTAATATTCTTGCACATATTACACAACTATAAAGTTTAATACAAGTTTGATATACTGGTACATTTGCAACGTGTTCCTATCTTTCCTATTCATTATCTGGAAGTTGCCGTTCTAAAGTATAACCAAACTGTCCGACTGCCTGGGCACCCACAAACACAGTGGTCCCCAATCCCCAGTTTCGGTCCGTTGATCAAATGGCACTGGGCCGCCCAATAAACATTAAATTATTTCCTTTTTATTTATTGTAGTGTATTTCTCTCAGGTTAGTGCGACACCTACCCCTCTCGGGCCGCGGTAAAATTATCAAATGTCGACCGGTCTGCGGCGAGAAAAAGGTTAGGGACCACTGCACTAACACAAACACACCACTTCTATGATACCGGTAGCTTTTATTTTGTTTGAACAAAATAAAAATAGCCTTTGTATCTTACTAAGCTGCTCTTTCAAAGCAAGTTTGTCGGCATTTTTATTTTCCGACCTCACCATGAATATACCTAATTTTATAGATGAATATAAAATAAATTTAAAGAAGGTATAATTATGTTGCAGCATGCATTGTATGGGCATAATTTGTGGTGTAATTAATAAATAACAAAAGTAAATAAATAAAATTCCCGAACTGTGCAGTTAAATGTGTTTATTTAAATAATTATGCACAGGGCGCCGAGCTAGACGGGTCTCGGAAATAGTAATCTTGAAAACAATGTTCAGCTTCTAATCCAGACAAGGGCAATCTACGTCCCGTTAAACGTTTTGATTTGACCCGCAGTACACTCCCCTTTTTTCATTTACAGTGATAACGTTTACATTTATGTTAGTTCACATAAAGTATTTTAAACACCCCAGTGATCTGCTCTTGGTCCAGCCCTTCAATCAAATTTAAGAACCTATTGTGGTCCTTCAGTAGTTATAAATTTACATCCCTGATCTGCGATTTTGCAGCATGTCCATACCAGTGGCGTAACCAGCAAAAAGGGCTGGGGGGGGGGGGGCTCACATAGTGAAAAAGGACAGTTTGACAGTCTTTTTGTAACTTTATATAGTAAAATATGTAGTGATGATTTGGCATGAGGGGGGGGGGGCTCAAGCCCCCTGCCCCCCCCCCGGTAGTGTCCATTACGATGAAAAAATAGTTATCAGTTGTACATGTAACATTGAAGGGTCACGAAAAATACTAGATATGGACATCAAGAGTAGCTGCAGTGAAAACACTGAAGTAACAAAAGTGAATGGTTTACTTCAAGATATGCCACAGTATGCGGGATGTTATTTTTATAGTAAACCTGAAGCGGCCAATTCGCTACTTTTAATAAGTTCTCATTTATGTGTAGGCTTAGATTATTGGTCAATATTATTATCAACGATTGCCTAAGTCAGCAAGTCACTGCAAAGTACAGACATATCCAACAACACTAGAGCAATGATGCTTGGAAGTTTATAAGTGGTCATTCAGAGTATGCAGAATGCTGAAAAAAAATCACGACAAGGGCTACAGATAATGATAAAAGATGGTTGTTCCAGATCTATTTTTTTAGAACAGAGAGAGAGAAGTATGAAGTCACTACATACTTAACAGTTAATAGAGGAAGGAATCGTTATTTTACACCCGAGTTAAACCTGAAATATGTATTGAAAATGTTTGTATTGTAATAGGTGGTGGGGGTCGCCTCAACAGCTCCAGATACGGACTGGACTTTAATGTAGTGCCATTGTGACGTAGATTGGTAATGTTTCATTCTGGCTTAGAGAAATTAAGCTGTGGAGAGTGTGATCATTCTTTGTTGTTCTAAAAGACTTGAATAGATTTGTGTGTAATCTTTCTCCAACATGAATATTGATAGAGAGAAGCAAACTAAAAAATTTCTCATGATTTACAATGATTGAGTGAATAACAAAGTGAACATAGTCAGTAGCCTTCCTATCTGCTTTCAGTCAAAATTCTGTTAATGTTGACAAGTTGTTGTAATGTAGAGAATCTCGCTTTGGAAAATAATACATTTGTTGATAAACCAAGTATTTATTTTAAAAAGAAAAGAAGAACTTAAGAAAACTTTAAATTAAAGATTGGCTAAGAACTATCTGACGTTGTTCTGGATTATTTAATTAAGTTCTAGTATTTTTTGGGGGGAAGTTTTTGCGCCGACACCGAACCGACCCCGGACAAATACAAATGCCGATACCGACACCGACACCGACTGCGGACAAAACACAAATGCCGACACCGACACCGGGCAAAGTACAAATGCCGACACCGGCAAAAACTACCGACATTTCATTTTCTACTCTTACGTTTTCATTCATTGTTCTTCAGTTTTCATACATTGTTCTTCAGTTTTCATACATTGTTCTTGAGTTTTCATACATTGTTCTTCAGTTTTCATACATTGTTCTTCAGTTTTCATACATTGTTCTTACGTTCCACGTTCGTTATGGCATTGTCCAAAAAAAAAAAACACAAAAAAAACGATTCGTCAGCACATTGGCTTCTAAAAGTTTTTCACCAGTGCTCGTCATGGCCTCTATTACAGAAGAATCTTCCCGTCATGCCCTCTATTACAGAAGAATCTTCCCGTTTTGACCATTGCTGATTTTATATTGTTGAGATTTCTGTAGCTTGTGTTTTTTTACGGGTCTGGGGCAGGCGTAAACGACCCTAAGAAACATCTCGGCGGAGTTCAAAATAAATGCTGACTTTGACATATGTTCATGGGGACGACACGCCCGTTACATAGGAACTTAGACATATGTCCATGGGAAGTATTGTGACGACGCGCCCGTTACATAGGAACTTAGACATATGTCTATGGGAAGTATTGTGACGACGCGCCCGTTACATAGGAACTTTGACATATGTCCATGGGAAGTGTTGTGACGACACGCCCGTTACATAGGAACTTAGACATATGTCCATGGGAAGTATTGTGACGACGCGCCCGTTACGTAGGAACTTAGACATATGTCCATGGGAAGTATTGTGACGACGCGCCCGTTACATAGGAACTTTGACATATGTCCATGGGAAGTGTTGTGACGACACGCCCGTTACATAGGAACTTTGACATATGTCCATGGGAAGTATTGTGACGACGCGCCCGTTACATAGGAACTTAGACATATGTCTATGGGAAGTATTGTGACGACGCGCCCGCTACATAGGAACTTTGACATATGTCCATGGGAAGTGTTGTGACGACACGCCCGTTACATAGGAACTTAGACATATGTCCATGGGAAGTATTGTGACGACGCGCCCGTTACATAGGAACTTAGACATATGTCCATGGGAAGTATTGTGACGACGCGCCCGTTACATAGGAACTTTGACATATGTACATGGGAAGTGTTGTGACGACACGCCCGTTACATAGGAACTTTGACATCACAAATATGGTGTATTCTGATACAAGTATATAATTCCATACATAATGTATAAGTCGTTACTTTGAACATCCTGTATTTAAATGGTGAATGCATTCAAATGTTCTCATAAAAAAAAAAATCACACAGGAAGAAAAGTGTAAAGTTGTCATTGAAACTCTTTGCAAAAAAATCATTCATGATACTTTTACATTCATGATACTTTTACATTCATGATACTTTTACAACACAGAGAAATTGTATAAATGCCTAGAGCGCAAATGGAGGAAACTGAAAAACAACGAATCAGAAGTAATAGGCAAGACATTCGAATTTCAAAACATGTTCGTATTATAAGGCATTTAAATATTTGTATTGTTTCCAAATTGTACGACTTTAAGGTGTTTGTATTTTCATAAAGGTTGGGGGGGGGGGCATTTTCAGGGTTCACCTCGCGGGCCCCGTTAACGTCATTGAAATAATGTACACACGACGTATCGATACCACCTTAGTGTAGAAAGGTTGGCCGTAATTTTTCAAAACAGACTTGTGGCACTTCAGCGTAGGCCTGGTGGCTACAATTTAATCTGTAAATCACATTTAATAACTTCATTTATTGATTATACTTTTACTTTGTATTAACCTAATGTGTTCATTTATGTTATTTAATTTTTCCAACCCAAAAGGCACAAGACGAATGTTTGTCTGTCGCATCATCCTAGATCAACACGTCCCAGATATAGATAGGTAAGTCCTGAAATAGATAGGTAAGTCCTGAAATAGATAGGTAATTCCAGATATAGATAGGTAAGTCCTGAAATAGATACTTAAGTCCTGAAATAGATAGGTAAGTTCTGAAATATATACGTAAGTCCTGAAATAGATAGGTAATTCCAGATATAGATAGGTAAGTCCTGAAATAGATACTTAAGTCCTGAAATAGATAGGTAAGTTCTGAAATATATACGTAAGTCCTGAAATAGATACGTAAGTCCTGAAATAGATAGGTAAGTTCAGAAGTAGAAAGGTAAGTCCTGAATTAGATAAATAAGTCCTGAAATAGATACGTAAGTCCTGATATAGGTAGGTAAGTCAACTAAGCCATGATATTGATAGGTAAATCTTGAAAAAGATGCGTAAGCTCTGATATAGATATTCAAGTCCTTATAAAGATTGTAAGTCCTGATATAGATAGATAGGCCTAAGTCCTGATATAGATAGGTAAGTCAACTGAAAGAAAATCTGCTATTTAACATTCATGTTTCAAACAATAACAGAGAGAATTTTATTTTTATATTGTGTACAATTAATTTGAAAACAATAATGTCATGATGTCTCTGGAAGCTGAACAGATTTGTTTCATTTATTCTCATTTCTAACCTTTTTTTTTAATATGAATGTTCTGAGGGTGCGATACCAGAGTGATTAACGATGCCGATTCGATTCCGATTCTTCCCTAAGACAGCGATTCTCAAATCCGACTACTGGCGTCATAGTTTCATTAAAAAGTAACATAAATCAAACATTGATAGGAAATCCACACAAATTCACTGACACAAATACACACAGACTCACTGACACGTAAATTACACGTGTTGACAAAAGGAAACTCAAATTTGTTGATATTAGACATACCCAAAAAAAAAAAGGTTCTTCTGTTTAGCTCTCTAACTCTCGCTTGGACACCAATATGTATTCCCCACATATTCGCGCCTTGTCCCCTCATGTCATCTAGACAAATGCCTGAATCTCACAGTTCTTTAAGTAAAATTTCCACCATACTTACACCTCTAGATTTTTTAATTTCAACGAATCCAATGAAATAGTAAAGAAGTAAATTAAGATAGAGAGTTAATCCACGTGACTTATTTGTTGTCGTCATTCTGAGCAATTTTGTGTATAATGTACACATATTTTATTCTTCACTTTCTCAAATTCCTTTATTTTACTTTAGTTTTCCATGATTTTTCATTTTTATATTATTTTGCTGGAATTAGCCGCTTTTTGAAATCATGCTGCTCTATACATAAAGCCGGCACTGAACTTAATAGTTCTAAAATATCAAGTTTTATTATGTTCAATATGTAAATGTATACCGACGGAAAATATTTAATAATGAATCTATCTTGACAAGCGTGTGTCCGCAGAATGATGTAGTCCTATATAGAAGCAAACTTATGATGTCAATGTTCATTGTCAGCTAGATGCTCATAACGTTCAATATAAAACTGTCATTTAGATGTACATGGTCAATTTATGATGTCAATCTTAACTGTCATTAACCATTTTTTAGAATGATAATGTCTTGATATCTCTAAGTTGTTTGCCAGCATGCTTGTTTTTTTTTACTCATTGTAAACAAAATATTTTTTTTTATTTGTTTAGTTTTTTTTTTTTAATTTATTCTCTATTATCTAACTTCGTTACCAACTGACCTTTGTTTTTTTTTATATTTGATTCGTGATGTTATTATACATTTCACAGTTGGCATGCTGGTCGGGGATTATAAATGACGTCATCATTCATGGCCCTAGTCTACACAAAAGTTATAGAGCTGTTGGTTTTAGTGACCATCCTAGTCGGGCCAATGGTTGCCTCGTCGTTCATGGCCTTTGTATACACGGAAGATACATGGCTATTTGTTTTAGTGACCATCCAGTCAACTGGTCACCGCTTACATTTTAGGATGTTTTTTATGTTCATCTCTTTGTGCTGTGATCTCTTTGTTGTGATAACTTTTGTGATGATGATATGAAAATGAACAACGACCACTCAATTTATGAATTAAACCGTTGTTAATGTATAATGAAATGTATTTATTGTTATGCCATAATTATTTATTTAAAATATTACAATATTCATTCATTCCTGACTGTTTGTATTTCTTTTGTTTAATAAATCACTTTGGCCCAAAACAGAGATTTTTTACATAAGAACAGATGATATTGGCATTTTTTAGATTCGACAAAGTAAATAAGTTAGGAATTACCAGAAAAAAAACTGACCAAAAAATAAATAAATAAATCACATTTATTGTTTATGTTAGTCTACACAATTTTATTACAGTGATTGCTTTTCAGTGATCAACACATTCACACAAACACCACTGGATTGGTCAATGAAAACAGGCCACCACAGTAGCAGACGTCTTTAGGGGCCCGGCGCTCAGATATTTTGGCTTTTTACCTAACTGTAGCAAAACTAAACGTTTGTCCCAGGGCCGGGCATATGGGACTCGCTGTAAGGAACCCTAAGGGGACGTATGGTGGTGTGATAGAGCGCTCGACTGTCGACCTAAAGGTATATGGTTCGATCCTTAGCTCAAGTTCCCTTCATATCTCCCGTGGTGCCTCTATGTCCATTGCACCCCCCCCCGGCTGTGGTGGGGACTACAAAAATCTAAAAATTGTCCCATTTAAGTGAGCGATTTTTATTTTATTTTTAGGGAACGGATGGTCATGCGTTAGAGCGCTCGACTGTCGACCTGAAAGTTCGATCTCCGGTGAGGACCGAAATTTCAGGTCATGACTTAAGTCCCCGCTATGTCTACTGTGGCCATTGCACTATCAACTATGGTGGGATGTGAAAGAAGGGTCTCATTAGTGGTTTATAGGATCGAAGAGATTTTTTCTCCGCCTTACAGGAACTTCAAACACATAAGGAACCCTAATGATATGCGCCAAAGACCCTGCGTATTGCTAACGCTGCCTCGTGCCATTGGAATTTGGGATATTGCGGTTTGAATCAATAAATTCTACACTTCATCTGCCTCATTAAGGCTAAGGAAACTTAACTTTTTCTGTTACAATAGAATGCAATACACATATTTCTAAATAGCAAGCTTACTGTCTTAATAATCTCTGCTGTATTCTGAAATAACTCATTTAGTATATTGTACCAGTAATAGTCGGCTAAACATTGCAAAATATGTTTAGGTTACTTGTAATAGGGCTGGTTGTTGGGCGCCAATGTGCTGGCAGGGTTTTAGATCCCATGGCCTAGGTTGTAGTGAGTAGTGATATATCTTAATCATACCCACTATAGCATAGGTTGCAGTGACCATAGAGTGGCACAGAGGTAGTAAGAAATTCATAGAGTTTGTCTCAGATAAATTCATGCATGGATGCATATGAAAATAAACGGAATTGAAAATATCCAAATTCTATATTTAGACTGTTTTAATGAAAGCTACATGTGGATTTTCGTCTAAAGGGGCTCGTTGAATACATAAATAAAAGAAAACAATGTGAGAAAAGAGGAGGTAGGCCTATGTTCAAACCGCTTTAAATAAAAAAAAAACTTATTTCTAAAGAAAGTGTTATTACTGTTAATTAGCCTTCATAATGTCCCACGTCAGTCAGGGTCGGCGTTGGACCGATTGCTCATGATCAGGGCCCATCACCAAAGGGAGCCTCGCACCCGAGAGTAATTTAAAAAGTAAGCCAAACAAGTAGCCTACGCTCCTCGAAAAAAAAACAACAACAGAACAAAACAACAATAATAACCACTTAAATTTTTTTTTTCAATGACACACATTCCCCGAGGACAGCCGTCCATCAACCTTTCTTGTTTTTTAGCGCATTTTCGAGAAGTCGAATGCGCTATTGTCCCCGTTTTGTCCGTCTGTCTGTCATCACCCTAGGTCTCAGCGACCGTAAATCCTAGACCCATGATGTATATACTTTTTTTTGTAGGTCTTGGCCTGCCATTTCTGCATCAAAAGTCCATTTCGCGATCTGACCTCTGAGGGCTGGGCATCAGTGTTTCTTAGGGTACCGTTTTTTTTTTTACTATATAAGCAAATACATAATTATGTCATTTTCATGGCCGCAATCTACACCTTATACGCTGTGCTGGCGCACCAAATGAATGGGATATTGAACGATATTGAAAAAAGAATTACATTATGAAAAAGGCAGTTGCTTGCAAGTGCGTTATAAAAAATATTTTATAAAAAACAAAGTTTTTCTTGCGTACTAAAAAGCAGAAAATAATTTCTGAATAAATTGGTAACATGGTAATAGTAATAGACTTTATAAGAGCTTCTGATTTTTATAAAAACGAAAAACGTTGTAAGTTATTTGGTTAACTGGTGAAAGGCGTCGCCTAAACATGAAGCCGCTAAGCGGACTGAATGAAGCATGCATGCATAGATATATGAGTCTTATATAGCCTATCTATGTGTAATGTACAGGTAGGCCTATTCAGCTAGAAAGGGACGTAATAAATAATAACTCAACTAAAGATGATTATTAGAGTACTTAGTCTTGATGATTTTTTTAAAATAAATAATTATAAACCGAGCTTATATCTGATAAGTGATACTCTGCAAAAAGTGAAATTCTTGTAGCGAAAGAGCTGCCGTGTGCATAAAAAAAATGAATATTCTATCTCCAGTATTTCGTAAGATTACTGATAATATATTAGGTGCTGAAGGCCCAGTTTTCGACTCAAACGGAAATTTTTACATGGTTGCACCTGAGGTAGAAAAAGAAAACCGACCTGCTGGACAAATATTAAAAGTAAACATTACAACAGGAAAGGTAAGTTAAACTGCTGGGCGTTTCTGATAAGATCAGGCCACCGAAAATAAAATAGCCATTCATTGTGTTTTCCACAAATATCAGATGAAGAAACCATTTATTAGTCATATTAAATCATTTATTCTTAACAATTTAATAAATATTTTAAATAAATAATAAGCATATCAGTCTGTATTTGCAAATTGTAAATAAAAAAGAAAAATTATCAACAGCTTTCAAGTATGAAAATGTGTTGATAGATTCATTGCAATCTTATGTTCAGTGCTGAATCTTGCACACACACACACACCCATATATATATATATATATATATATATATATATATATATATATATATATATATATATATTTCTTATGAGGTCATAATAATTCAACAGTATGTAAATTATTTTATTTTGTTTGTGTTTTCCATATTCCCACCATTGCCTGATTCACATTGGCCATGAGGGCAGCACAGCCATGAGGCCTCATGAGTATAGGGGCCCCATACTAATTTACAACTTGTATTTCAACCTTTTAAGTGTTTCCCAAAAATAATACAAGTTTGCACAGGGGCCCATAAAGCTATTGAGACAACCCTGACTATGGTAACCAGCCCCGTAGCGTGAAAATTTTACAGGAGGGGCCAGGCAATAGCAGGGGGGGGGGGCCAGGTAATACATTTTACTAAGTAGAACAAATAACATATGATGGTAACATATGCTTGTTACAAAATGATGTTAGGTGGCTAGTAATGGGAATGTGTCCCATATTTCACTGCTGCATAGTAAAGTACAGTACCCTTAACCTTAAAGGGCCATCAGGGCAGATGAAGTGTAGAATTCATCTGTTTCTGTAATGTGGGCACATGAAGAAATTGTGTGGTTAACACAATGCCCAGCTGTCTTTACTTCCTCAAAAACTCACCGAGGATGGAACCCCGGACCCTCAGATTGGCTTTGGAGCATCTATACCACTCACTGCCACATAGCCACCAATAATGGTAATGTAAAAACTTAATGATGTATGAACATTACTTACTGCAAGATATCTGGGTAGACTGATTTTTACACATTTTTTCTGAGGAAGCTCTGTCGGTTTGTATGTATGTATGTTTGTCAGGATGGAATTTTGTAATCAATTTTTACCCACTTCCCTACAATTGATTTCTTTGAAATTTTGCATTATTGCAATACAATATTCAATAATTAGCCATATTAAATTTTTTTCCTTTTGCTCTAATCAACTAACTAAAATTCAATTGTTTTGTCAATTTTTCTCAATATTTATGACCATTCTGTATGTAGATTTGAACAACATGTTTATCTTAGAGCTCTGACACGCCCACTGTTCAAAGCTGATTAGTATATGCCCAAGTGACACCAGTGTCATGTGTTTTGTACAAAACCATGTGTTGCTGTTTATCTTTCAGTTTAATTTTTTTAATATAATTGACTGCACATCTTTTAGACACCAGCCTATATAATGATAAAAAAAAAATACTGGAGAAAGAAGAAAGGTGAGTGTGTGTGTATGTGTGTGTGTTTGGGGCTTTATGTGTATTGGTGGAAGGGGGAGGAGCAGAATTGAAACACTAAATATTATAAAAATAAAATACATAAAAGAGATTTTGAAAAATATTTTTTCAAAAATAGTTTTTGAAGATAATTTTTTCATCTCTTTGAGAATACAGTTTGGGTGCTGCGGAGAGTAAATAATGAGTGTAAAAGAGCTTGATATGTGATAGAGGATGGCAGAATAATGCAGCTGGACATAATTTTCATAAACTCCAAATGCAGATCAGTTGTTACTATTATCTAGTCCAAGGGTGGGCAAAATTTTTTATTTGCAGGCGACACTGGGTTCCTAAATTTAACATGTGGGCCGTACAAAGATCAGATGGATGTAGTGTAGACGTGTTCTAAAGTAAATTAACATAAAAGGTCAGTGCTGTGCTTCACTCTGCAACAAGAAGTGGGCCTCTGGCTGGATTAAACAGTGTGTGTGTGAAGTCCTGTAAGGATGAGATGAAATCTCTTAGATCCTATAAACCACTAATGGGACGCTTTTTATGGTGCCCTTTATTCATCCCCTCACTGGAGATCGAACCAGGTACCTTCAGGTCGACAGTCGAGCGCGTTGCTGCACGACCATCCGTCCCCCAGATTAAACAGTCCAGCTGGCCATATTTGCCTAATCCATTATTATAGCTTGATGATATTTTTGTGTGCAAAAAGTATAAATTGGAAATAGGAGAAAGAAATTTTATATCACCCAACTATTTTATGTCAAAGAGCTCAGTATTTGTTGTTAACTCTTTCCCGACATAAGGCTTGGATGGATGTCCTTATTTTTTACCTGTTCTAATGGCCATTTAGTGAGCACGCTTGGCAACATGTGACCACCTACTGGCCTCATTGAATGGCCTTTCAAAGGGAAAGAATTAATTACTATATCTGTTATTTTTATTTTGTATAATGTTTTTTTTTTTACTGTAGCATTAAACTCCATGTTTGATAAAGAAAAATATAAGAGATGAGGTTATCAACAAATTGTATTAGTAAAACAGTTTTGTTACTTTTATTTTGATAGACTGAAGTTGTTTGTGAGCCTACAGTAAATGGTGATGGTGGAATACCAGCTGGATGTCAGACAGATAAAGAAGGGAATATTTATGTTGCAGACATGAGGTTGGGTATTTTATTTGTTCAGCCTGATGGCCATTTTGAACAGGTAATTTAAAAACACATCTTTGAAAGATAGATTTGTTAAGTTATGAAAATAAAAATTGGAGCAAAAATGAAAACAGTTTTGCCCTATTTTTCAGTTAGCCCTTGCAGATTCTGAGGGAAGACCAATGCAAGGCTGTAATGATTGTGTGATGGATTATGATGGAAATCTCTGGGTCACAGCCCCAGCTGGAGAAATAGCACCAAGTCCTTATAAACGTTCATTTGAGGTTTGATTCAACATTACCCTCTAGAAAAATTGAAATTATTTAGCTATTCATTTATCTTTAAAGTGGTTTAATATTTTTTTTTAATTACCAATTTATGGCCGCTCTTTATATGGCTTACGGCTTTTTGCAATTACAGGGAAATTATGGCAGTTTTATTTAATTTTACTTTCTATTTTCCTTTAAAACAATTTGCAGGAACCATTTGGGTCTATATATTGCTTTACGAAAGAAAGAAAATTAATCCATCTTGATGATGGTATAAGATTCCCTAATGGCATTGCTGTTGTTCACAATAAACAAGGTAAAGCTGTTCAGCTGATAGTGGCTGAAACACCAACCAGATTATTGTGGTCATACGACATTTTTGCACCAGGTACCATCAGTAATAAAACTATCTGGGGACAATTGCCAGGTAAGTTTGTGAAAACAATAAGTCACACAACAAATCTGCTATACCAAATTTACAATAAAAATGGATGATATATTTTAATCTTGGTTTCATTAACAATTTTTTTTTTATGTGTATAGAGTGTGGCTGTGATTCAGGTCCTGATGGAATGGACTTTGATGAAACTGGCAACTTGCTTGTTGCCCACTGGGGAAGTGGCTACATTGAAGTATTTCCTCCCAATGGTGGGAAACCTGTCTCAAGAATCAAATGTCCTTTTGACAAGCCTAGTAATCTCCACTTTGAGACTCACTCTAATGTTGTTATGGTGACAGAGCATACCAATCATGCTTTATGGAGTTTTGATTGGGACCACAAGGGAATGGCCCAGTACTGTGATAAAAACTAATGCCTACTAATTTTATATCTGTTTTCCTGTATCTATATTTGAAGATCATGACCAACTCTTTAAAATATTAGACTTTAATATTGAATCAAAAACTTCCAATATAATTTGTAGATCTCGGTATATTAATCGAACAGAATTAACTGTTCTTCAATCTGCCTCTCTTGTGGAGAAACACTAAGTATAAATGAAACGCTTTAAGCTATTCTCAGCTGCTAACTAATTGAATGGATTAGGTGAAAGCGCTTCAAATAATGGACACAGGATACATAACGTATCACAACAATTTCAGAGGCTCTGGCTCTAAATAAGGGCACCCCACCCCAAACGTTAGAGCTACATTTTTATTAGCCATCAATGATTTCATTTGTTAATACTGGCTGCTAGAAGTTATGAATCGGACTCTCAGATTGCTATTTTTGTTATACTATTACAGTAGTGGCCCAATTTGCCTTCCAGAGCTGCATGCAGTTTCTATCGAATCACATTTTTTTTACTAAATCTTGTTAAATTGGCCAACCTTCGGGTAATTACTGAATTTTAACTATTTATAAATAACCAGAATGCAGAATGACATCATCTGTGGCAGGTAATATTTGTATTTTACCATAAAGTCATTTCAAACCATGAAACGTAGTTCAGAGAGACAAGCATTATAAAATAGCTAAAAGGTGAAATTTAATTTCACTAATAATGATGTTAATTTCCAGTTTTTATATTTAAACATCAGCCATAATATACCTACAGAAAAGTAAAAATGAAAATGTTTTGAGCATTTTTTGTGTGTTGGAATTTATATATATATTTTTCTGAACGGTAAATGCGCTTGATCCAGCGCTGACCAACTGCCTAATTCTATTGGTTTAAAAATTCAATATATTTTTCAGAATCAATTCTAAATTATTTTTTTTACTAAATTGTTAGATGTATTTTTTAATTTATAATATTGGTTTTTAATAATAGATGACTCAAGGCATATGATTCGTTAGTTATTTTTTTGTTTTCAAAGGTGATTCTAGCAATTTAACGTAAATTAATTTCCTTACAAGAAAGTACTTATGTTTCTTTATTGTAAGAAAAATGGTACACTTCAAGCATTTTAATAAAAGGTTTAAATGTTTTTTTTTGCATATGACTATGATGATGTAACATTTTTTAATTCTGTGATGCTAGATTTAAAAAAAAAATTGAAATGTTTTTAGCAGCAGTAATCACATTAGAATCTTTATTACAATTACAAAACAAGTAAAGCTGTGATTTTTTTTTACATTTTATTACATCACTAAAACTCCTGATTTCAGTTTAAGAACATTTCTTAATGGACCATATCATTTAGGCAGCAGAATTCTTTTAAAGATCTAATTATTGTTTAAGAATACAAAAACATCCACATAAAATAAACTAGTAACTGGAGGTTAGTGTTCCAGAGCTTTCTGTAAAGCTTCATAACATTCCACAGCAATCTGTGCCTGAGCTTTAGCTGATTCACTTGATGCTGATGCAGCTTCTTGCTGTGCTTTGCTCAAACCTTCTCTCACAGCCTAAAATGAAAAAAACATTAAATTTTTTTTTTTAATGTAAGTACATATGAGAATTAAAGAATTATTTTGACATAGCTTACCTACATCTGTTTTTTATTTTATTTTATTTCTAAGTCTTATGAGATTTGAAAACTTACAGCTGTATCAAATCTGTCTAATGGGTGTGCTTCTTCAGCTAAGATTTGTACTGATGAGTCATCATTGATTGTAACTGAGCCACTGCTGACTAGAAGCAAAAAAAAATAAATATTAACAAAAAATTGGATTTATATGAGAATTAAAGATGTCAAATTAACACTTCAGATTCTTTAGTGCAAACTTAACAGAATTATTATCAATTATTACCAAAATATTTCTTATTTGATCCATCTTCTTCAAAAACATTAATGACTCCAGGTTTTAAGACAGCTAAAGTAGGGACATGGTTAGGCAGTATACCAAAGCTTCCACTAAAAGTGGGTACATCAATCTGTTTCACCTTGGCATCTTTATAATATACCTTTAGAAGAAAAAAAAGGTCATTTAGAAAAATGCGATTTGTAGTTACTTGTACCCAGAAGAGAAACTAATAATACCTAAGCTGTTATTTCAAAAAAGAAAACTTGTTTTAAAAAAAGAAAACTTGTTTTAATATTCATAAATGACACAAAGTCAATGTCTTCTAATAATGAAGTAAGTTAAACTGCATACATGTATATGACATAAATTTATTTAATATGAGTAAAAAAGAAATTTTTGTTTTTTAATTTTACAAAAATTAATAATATAATTGTTAGCATATTTGAAAAAAAAATCTGTGTGAATTTTTTTTTCCAACATACAAAGTTAATAGTATATTTCAATGTTTTATTATCCCAATGAGTGCTAATTGACAATGGTCTAAAAAAATCAGTTGGCTCATGAGAAAATGCTAACAGGTGTTTTGGGGGTAAACTGTAAGCTAAATGTAAAGGTAGTCAAAACTGACAAAAAACTGCTTCACATGCTGATAGCTCATTTTTAAACGACTTCCACTTAACCAACTTAATTCTTGAAAAATAGTCTCTGCTTAATAAAAAAAAAGGTAAAGTTCCCTTAAGCCCCTAAGGGCTCATCGGGGCAGAAGAAGTGTAGAATTCATCTGCTTCATTAGCCTCGGCTAATTTATAGTTAAAGCTGGGTGGACTTAAGGGACTTTCACCAGGACCTGAAAAAATCCCAAGGTTCTCATTGGGGTTCGACAGTCCAGCGCTCTATACCACACGACCACCCGCCCCTGCTTAATGCTTTTCATAAAAAAAAAAAAATTCCGTCTGGACACATAAAACGTAAAATTCACACCTCGTGCATTACTTTGTAATTGTTAAAACTAACTGTCAGCTAGGTTTCGGGTTTTAAAGTCTATTTACAATACAACCATATTGGAATTGAAAGAAAAAGTGGTAAAGATGAGCTTGTGAAAACAAAATTTAAGAGCATTTTGCTGGAAAATATATGCAAGTACATACAAGCGATTTCAGGACAAAAAAAGTAATGAAACATTAGGCCTAAGCATTATTTTTTTAATGATCATTAAAAAAAAGATAACCATAATAAATTACACCTTTGTAGGTATTATATATATATATATATATATATATATATATATATATCAATATAAAAGCATTTATTCTAATTTATTGTCTAATTAATTCAATGATTAAAAAAAATTAGCACTGAAAAGGAGACCAAGAGCAATTCCATAGGAAAATATTTTGTGGGTGGCAGTATTATTCTCAAAAACCAATAAGGGTTATAAAAAAAAGTATACATTATGCAAAAACAAATGATCATTAATTTGATTTCAATTAACAATCAATATTATAAGGTTAACATAAACAAATGCTGGGAATAAAAAAATTAAGTATCTAGACCTCATGAATTATATCTCACTACAAGAGCAGCTAACATTTTCATTTTTGCTACTTGTAATATTTTTGCCATGTGGAATTTTTGAGAATTGGAGCCCACATTTAATTAAGCAGTTAACCTGATAAGTGTTCGTGAGTAATTTATTTCTACTTTTGCTTTTTTTTACGCACTGACTACGGCACCAGCAAGTCAGAACTCGTATTATTTTTGTCCAAGTACCATCCAAATATATGCGCATGCGCAACTTTATTATTTGTTTTTTCCGTTTTTGGGGTCAGGATTTTCGCGCAAATTGTATAAATCCAAGATGGCTGCGATTTCAGTCGGCGATCGTTTTGATTCTTTAAAAAAGTGCCAAATCAAAGGTTCAGTATTAATACAATTTTAATTATTAATACGATTTTAACTAATTAATAACTAACTATAAGAAAAAAAAACACATTTTACTTAAAATTAAACATTTACACATACATTCTATTATTATACTTTCAAGATGGATTGTCCTTTTGGATTGTGGTTGAAAGTAACAGAAAATGGAATTCAATTCCAGGTTGACAAAATAGTTGAAGAGCATAACCATATCATAGACAAGGTAAATATATTTTTAAGTGCTGGATTAACCAACAATCTAACAAGATTTTTTTTAATCTATGCATATGTACAACTCTATAATCGAAAAAGTTGTTAATATTTTTGCATTTAGGTGATATATGAACATCTGCCAAAGAGAAGGAAACTAAATGAGAATGAAGAGAAAGATGTTTCTCGAATGCTAAGCATGCATGCAAACAAATGGCTGATAAAAGAACATATTTTAAAGGAAACAGGTAGGCGGTGTAAAAAAATTTTAAGACCACAACTATGTAATATTCTTATAGTACGTATACCTGGTTTATTTTTTAGTAGTTATCATTAATGGAAGCACTGTGTGAAAATAAACTGGATATATTATTTTGATTATATAAATTATTTTATTCTATTTAGGCAAGAAGATAACCTAAACGATATTCACAATTTGGCAGCAAAGCAAAAAGGACCTGTAGATGTGGAGTCTCTTTTGGCTGTTTTCAGTAACTGCAATGGTTAGTTTAGTTGGTAATTTTTATACATTGGCACTGTTCGTTATTATAGGTTATTAGCATATTATATTTTTATCTTGGTGAATGTAGAGCACAACATCTATTACTCAAATGATTTTACCATTTCTTAAAACTGTGTCACACTCCCACTACCCCTCATAAGTGAACGAGTTCCTAAAAATAAATTGTTCTGCAACATGTTTTGAGGTTTTTTTCTAGATAAACGCTAAATCAAAACCACTTATTAAATTGTTTATTCTTCAAAACTCGTTCATAAAACAGCAGTGTTATGAATAATAATTAAATAAGCTTTTTAATAGCATATGAATTAAAAGCGATGAAATACAAAATTTACAGTTCAGTTAGAAGTATTAAAAACAATTTTTTTTTCAAACAGGACTTGATCTAGAACTGAGAACAAATGAAAATGGAATAATAACTGGTATTTTTTACCAAGAAGACAGTTCAGCAAAAAGTTAATTGTAAGTGAATTTTAAAATAATAAAATTGTATAGACACATTTCTATGATAATGTTTGAAAGTGGGATTTTAATAACTATAACAACCAAGTTTGATTATAATGCAATGTTAACATTTCATTCTGTATCTATCAAAATGTTGTATGACGCATCTTGAACTAATTCACCTCTATATTTTTTTCATTTTGTATTTTTAGTGTTGCTGGGTCATTCACTTGTAGGAGGAAGACCTGAAGATATATCGCCAACAAGACCTGTTAATGTGGAGGAACTCAAACTTAGCCCTACTGATTTGCCATCATCGTTGATAAATGAACTTGTAGTTTAAGATATTCTGAAACCTTTCCTTTCAGATAGAGCATGGAAAATGTTACTGTCATCAATAAGAAAAAGAAAGATCATGGCTGTTTGGCAGTGTCCAACATGTCACACAACAGCTAGTGAACACTGCATTGAATGTGATAGCTGTCTTGAATGGTACCATTTCAAATGTGCTCGCATTTGTAAACCAAAAAAAGAATGGTTCTGTGACAAATGTATAAATGATGTTTAGAATATCACATGAAATTTTTTTTTACATGTAATTATTTTTGAACACTTTTTTTTTCGTTTTATATTTTCATTTTACATAAGTTTGCAAATGTCCAACATTTCATGACATTGTTGTATCAGTGTTTTATTTTATTAAAGTTATTTTTTGCGAGTTTTTAAAGATAATTAGGAGATGTAACATATATGTTGTAATTTAAAAATAGAAAAGTTTATTTTCTTGTTTTTATGTTTCTTAATTTTTTTTAATTTTAACTTAATAAGCCAAAATTAACACTGTTTTGTTCAGATTATTATTTTCTGAGTGTTATTTATTGTTTGATTTTCCTAAAAACTTCTGTTATTCTAATCATTTATGGTATTAATAAGTTCTTGTATATCTTTTTATCCTGGGCAAAGATTTAAAATCTTTAGTACTAAATTAACTTAGGCATTTATTAATTATCATTTCATGTTTTTTTTATACTATCAGTTCAGTTTTTTTTGCCATGTATCAATAATTTAGTTTAAATATGCCTATTCATTTGCTTGCATCTTTTCAACCATTTATTCTCCTTCTATTGTAACACACATAATTTTAGATTGAAACCCATATAAATGCTCTGCATGCAGTATTTTCTATTTAAGTACTGCAGCAATAATCATTTCATGAAATATTTTATGATAGGGGGTATATATTTTTTTCCATTTAAAATTGATTACATTTATACTGAGATAGTCTTCTAAATACGTCAGTCATGATATTTTTATGCCCTTTGAGTGAGTGCAATGCTCTTTTTTTTTGTGAATTTTTCCGGCAACATGTTATTTCTAGTTTATACCATCTATTTTTTTTGGATACATTGTTCAACATATTTTGTTTTAATTTTACAGAAATATTTTCACTGGTGCAATAACTTAATGTTCATTTTTAGTAATTCCTAAAAATTTTCTTTTTTTTTTTAAAGAAAAAACCATTTTATATATTTCTTGTTGAATTTCTATTGCAGTCTATTCTGCCTTCATGGTGTAGCCTATTGAAATTCATTTCAAATGATCTTTTTAAATATTTATATATATATATTAGTCCATTGGTCACTGCTTTTATTATCTCACATATTAGTCCATTTGTCACTGCTTTTATTATCTCACATATTAGTCCACTTGCCACTGCTTTTATTATCTCACATATTAGTCCATTTGTCACTGCTTTTATTATCTCACATAATCCCTCAAATATTCAGCACTAATATGCCTTAGAAACAGAAATATTATTTAACATTTTTAAGTATCACTATGTTCAGAGTTTTTTTTAAACATAAACAAGTTATCCACCATTAAAACTGGGATAAAATGTCCTTTCCATTTCATGTGTTCTTTAATTGAGTGCACTTTTTTTAAGCTAGGTACAGAACATTTTGTGTATGGTCAGATATCAGTGACTTGGAACACAGTGTTTCATGATAAAAAATATTGTTGGTATTATATAGTGACATAGATTTTTAGACTATTTTCTATGAAAATCATTGTGCATTTATGAAAACTGTAATAACTATTAAGAAATGGGACCTAAAGTGGTCTATAGTAATTTTTTACATTCCAGGTCTTTAAAATAATTGTACTCTTAAATAATTTGCATGGCTTTAAATTACTTAATTTTCGGTCATTACATTAAAAGAATTATGTGCATGGAAATAATCTGAAATCGTGGAGAATCTTAATGTATTTTAATGTATTTATTTTGTCGTTACCATTGTACTCTTGGTTTCTTGATGATCTGAAAATTGATGGCAAATAAAGAAGATACTTTATTTTTTCTCTGGCCTTTTATTCTTTTTCAGTGAACTCCCTGCAAGTGTAACTTTTTAATTTTTAATATTTATTTCCCAGTTATAGAGTATTGGTGAACAATAAAAAAAAATTATTATTATGCATGACTTGAATTAAAATTAAGATGTTTCCTGCAAATAAGCTCCAAAAAAAATGACATGTACTTAAGTACTTCAAGGCATAGATTTAAACAGGTGCTTCAAATTGAATTTTAAATTATGAACTCAATATTGAAAAGAACTAGTTGTTGCTAGAAAGATACCACATTTATTAATATTTCTTTAAAAAAGTTGTAAGAAGTCATATTTAAAAAATAAGCCCATTACAGATTGTATTATTAATTAAGCCCATGCTTCTGACTATAACAAATCACTTAATAGCCCATAGGCAACATTAAATAAAAAAACAACTGCTTTAAATCAATTTTAACATTTTGTTTTAAAAAAAACAAACAATAAAAAATGGTTAGTAGATAACAGCGCTAGAAAGATACTACATTTATTTATTTTTTTTTTTTTTAAGTTGTAAGAAGTCATATATAATAAACAAGTCCATTACAGATTTTATTATTTAACACTTTTAACATTCTTTTGCTTCATATATGGGATTTTGTATAGGAAAAAAAAAACAAAAAAAATGTCTGCCAGCACATCACACAAACTAAGCTTCATTTTTAATGTACTATTAGAAACAAGCAATTAAGCCTGTTCCATTCTGGACACAGGACGTGTTAGCGCATTTTCGTGTTATGTATCAGTACGTTTGTTAGCTTTCAGTAAATATTTGTAAATTTTGGAAATGTTTATAAATTCAATTGTGTAATGCATATATTTGTAAAAAAAAATTATAAAGACGTTTCTTTATATTTGAAAAAAAATTATTGTCTCTTAAATCTAACTACAAGTGGTTTGTGGTTACTAAAATAGGACTCATAATTGAAAACATTCTAAATTATAGTCATTTAATCGTCCGAAAACTCCGTCAATTGTTGCATAGCTCTGATACTTTCAATTAAACTCAGAACACAATCTTACTATTTCATTTGATGAGTTTCTTAATAAATCTTGGTGAAACTACGTGCTGCAGTATTTTGCACCAAATGAACGGGTTATTGAACGTACAAGGTGTATATATAATATATAAGCCCCTTAGGAGCCCTGAAGCCCGGCCCTCAGAGGTCCTATCGCGAAATGAACTTTTGATGTACACATGGCAGGCCAAGACCTACAAAATGATATATACATCATGGGTCTAGGACTTATGGTTGTTGAGATCTAGGGTGATGACGGACAGACAGACAAAACGGGGACAATAGAGCATTTTTTTTTCGAAAATGCTCTAAAAAATAGCTCGTTTATGTTTTCACTTCCTTTAGTTTTAGGCCAATATTCATATGGTGTAATTTAAAATAATTCAAAGCTGTATTTATAATTTATTTTAAAAAAATAAATATTATAAAAATATCTCCGATTATTAACAGCAAATGACTTTATTAGGCTTGGACAGACCCGAAAAAAATCAATGCGAAATATAAAAATATCTCCAATTATTCATTTATTGACAGCCACTGCGTACTTTTTATTATTAATAATTATTTTAATGAAATTATTTGGTATACTTGCACTGACCTATATATATCAGTTAACGAGAAAATCCTTACCCCGGAAACGGAAGCGCACATATTTGGATGGTACTTGGGCAAAAATAATACGAGTTCTGACTTGCTGGTGCCGTAGCCAGTGCGTTTTTTTTATCTTAAAGTGAGAATCTATTTTGGAGTGCAAAATGGGGCTTTTTTCAGGATTTCTCTAACAATAAGGGCAATGCTGTGTCAATACTCCACTGGAGACTTGGTGGCAATCATTAAAATTAACTGTCGAACTTCCCAACCTGAGTGGCAAGAGAGAACTGCTTATTGCACAATATAAAAAAGTAAGGTTGACCATTTAAAAGTAACTGACTTACATCATATGGTGAAGCAAATGTAAACGCCATGTCTGCATAAGTTCTTTGTCCTACAGTTATCAGACGTGAACATGATTTGATAAAATTTGGTGCCTGTCTAACTTGTCTACAAAAGATAGAAGCCATCTTGAAATTTCTGGTTCAAGGGTAACAAGGGAAATAATGCATGCTAATTACACTTTTAAACTTTTACGAAGAAGAGTTTTGAAAATTAAGAATTCGCACAATAATCTACTGGAACAGTAAAAATATTATTATATTAAGCCGGTGTAAATGCTGGTAATGACTTTTCAAGGCGAACAGGTTTGTGATTAATAGTGGCATGTTTAGCCACAGTCTCTTTGATAAGTCCTTTTTTTATGCAGCTAACTGAAATTTTTTGAATGTCTGAAATTTGTTTTCCGGACAAACCCCACAGTATTTTTCCAATTGATAAGGTAAGGGGGGTTTATGGCTTTAGGCAAAGCTACATTTTGGGGCCCTAGGCAAAAGTCATTTGGGGCCACAGGCAAAGTACATTTGGGCACCCTAGAAAAAGGTATTTGGGGTACTTTGGCAATGGTACATTTGAAGCCCAGGAATAGAAAAAAAACTACCCTGATGAACCGGCCAAATCGCTCACTTTTTTGACTAAAGTTTTAATTAAAGACATGACTCAACAAATTGGACTAGCTAAACAAAAAATAATTTACTTGTGACTGCAGCATTGTTGGCTGTTATTTAACATGCACAGCTCTAAACACAAACATTTTTTTCCGTTAGGGAACTATTAAATCCAAGAAGAATCTGTTAGTTTGCAGTGTGGCTTGAGTTGTCACCAACATAGGCTATGCATATGGGCTCACCAAATTATAGCCTATCACACAAGCCCTGGTAAAGTTAATACATTGGTTTGGGCATCTGCTCTTTATAAAATGAGTTGCCAAGTTTTGATTAGAGCTAGCAAAAAAAAATGGTGCTTTAAAAATATTTAGATTTGTAGAAAATATCATACAATTGGTGATGTGCATGATAATTCTATTTGCATTGCAAAAGATTCACATACTGGAAGAATATTTTTTTATTTCAAAGGGTGCTGCCAGTCAATGCACTATAAATTCTAGCTTAAGTAAATTAATTTAATACAAGAATGGTTACCAAGTTTTTTTGCTTTTGTAAATTATACATGTCCCGTGGAGAGGCCGAACTCCCATCGGCACTTCCCCAGGTGGCGGATAGGGGAAAGCTCGCCAGATATGGTGAGTGCCGATAAAATTCTCGGGGCGGATCAAAGCAGGCAGCTACTGCCTTGTAGTTAGTGGAGGGATCCACAATGGCTAATGGACATAACCTTAAACAAAGGCAGCTACCCACAAGGCTGTGAGGGGCAACACCCTAGTGGTTGTGTACAGGGCTAACTACCCAGTCATGTAAAAAAAAAACAAGTTAAGAAAGCCAAACAACTATTCAAAAACCGGACTGATTTAAATGGAAATCGACATTCGCACGAACATGATTACTGGCTAGCGACTTGGAACGTATTAAGCCTCTACAGAGCAGGAGCCCTAACCCGCCTCACTGAACAGCTTAGAAGATACACAATAAAAATAGCAGCACTCCAAGAAATCAGATGGAAAAATTCAGACATACTTAAAACAACAGAGTATACCATCTTTTATAGTGGGAACACCACAAATCCTAAATCAAATAATTGGCTTTAAACCAGCTAACGAAAGATTTTGCAGCCTCAGGATACATGGCAAAATGTCCATATGACCCTAATATGTGCCCATGCACCCACTGAAGATTCAGAAGGGAATACCAAAGAGGAATTTTATGATGCCCTAGAAAGGATGCATGAAGAAGCACCTAGACATGATATTAAATTAGAGTTAGGAGACTTCAACGCTAAGATTGGCAAAGAAACAATATACAGACCGACAATTGGAAGCTGTAGCCTACACGAAGAAAGCAACGATAAGGAACACGTCTAATTGATTTCGCATCTGGCAAAGGCATGACCATTAGTAGCATTAAGTTTCCACACAAAAGAATACAAAAGAAACATGGAGGTCACCAGATGGGGTGACAAGAAATCAAATAGATCATGTGCTAATAGACATGCGACATGGTTCAGATATTCAAGATGTCAGAAGCTTCAGAGGAGCAGATGCCGACACAGACCACATGTTAGTCAAAATAAAGTATAAACAAAAAATAAATATTTTTCACAACACAAAAGCAAAGATAACAAACCGATATGACTGTGAAAAACTAATAAAAGAGCCACAACTACAAAAAGCAACCAGAAAGTCAACTCATGCATACAATGAGGCTAGAAGGAAGGCTACTAAAATATGCAGGAAGAAAAAACGTGAATGGGAAAAAAGGAAAACTAGAGGGATTCTCAAAATAAAAAGAAACAAGAAAAATGTACATGGCCATCACCGGCTTTCGAGCAAGATCTCACATGTGTCTTAGCAAATCTGGCGACCTCTTATAGAAAATGAAATGGTTCTAGAAAGGGGGGCGGAATATTTCGAAGAAATGCTGAACATTAATACTGACAGCCAAAGAGAGGTAGGCCTACCAAACATTGCAAAGGACGATGGTGCAGAAATAGAAGAACCAACAATAGAAGAAATAACAATAGGCTGTTATTAGAAAGACCAAAAACAATAAAGCACCAGGAGAAGATAAAATAAATGCTGAGTTACTCAAATATGGAGGACGCACACTACACCTAGAAATACACAGGATGGTCAATAAAATATGGAAAGAAGAGATAATGCCAACAGAATGGGAAACAGACTTAATAGTTCCACTCCACAAGAAAGGTTCGAAACTTAACTGCAACTACAGAGGAATCTCACTTTTCAACACCGTTTACAAAATGCTAAAAAAATAATTGCGTGCAGAATAGGGAATTTCAGTGAAACAGTATTAGGTGATTATCAGTGTGGTTTCAGGCCTAACAGAGCAACCACGGACCACATCTTTTCCATTCGAAACACTCTAGAAAAATGTTATGAACATAATATAAACCTACACCAGCTGTACATAGATTTCAAGACGGCATATGACAACATCAATAGAAATTATCTTTACAAAACATTGCAGGAGTTGTGTATCCTCAACAAGCTCATTAGACTAGTACGCATGACATTAAACAACTCAAGAAGCAAAGTGAAAATACAAGGATAAAGGTCAAGAGAATTTAAAGTAAACCAAGGACATAGCAAAAGCATACATAGAATTAGAAACAGCAGCTCAGAAAGCAGGTTTATCAGTAAACGAAACTAATACATGCTATTACAAAGAAATGGAAAAGAAGGAAAAGAAAAATCATTCAAAATCAGTGATGGAGCATTTGAAAGAGTATAATAAAACTTTAAATATCAACCATAAACGATATAATGATAGAGATCAAAAACAGACTAGAAGTAGGGAACAGAATACATCATACACTGCATAAAATAATGAAAAACAGACAGATCTCCAGAAAACTTTAAAAAACCATATACAAGACAATGATACGACCAGCAGTAACATATGATAGTGAAACATGGACCATCAGCTAACAAGCAGAAAATAGGCTAAACACTTGGGAAAGGAAAATATATGGGCCAGTAAAGGACAATAACGAGTGGAGAAGTAGAACCAATTAAGAACTGTACGAACAATACGAAGAACCATATATAACAGCTGAAATCAAAATGAATAGATTGAGGTGGATAGGGCACATAGAAAGAATGGAAAACAACAGAGGTCCAAAAGCAATATATAAGGCAACACCCAATGAGAAAAGGCCTAAAGGCAGACCAAGAAGCAGATGGTTAGAGGAAGTGGAGAAAGACCTTAAAGCCATAGGAGTGAGAGAGTGCAGGAAGAAGACAATGGATCGGGAAAGCTGAGAAGAGTAGTATGGCAGGCCAGGGCCCTAAATGGGCTGTAGAACCAAATGAAGAAGAAATTATACATGTAATTCATTTAAAGGGTTTAATTTAGGATAAGCAGTATTAGATGTAAAGGCTAAATTACTGTTGGTTGTAAATATATATCTGAACTAAAAAGCTACCATTACACAAATTTTTTTTTTATTCATTTGATAAATATATAGCCTACATGTAGTTTAATTTCATCAATTAGCAAATCGATCAAGTTTAATGAATTCAATTTTTACTATTTAAATTTTCAATTATTAAGTTTTTATTATGTAATGTAATTTACTGACTAAAGAGAACACCAGATCCCTTATTGAGTCAACAGTTTAAAACTGCTCAGAAACCTTTTTCAATTTGCTGCTCACTTAAACAGTCTTAAAAACCCATCAGTACACTATAAAAAAAAAAAAAACATCAATAAGTAAGACCTAATACACCAATATGCATCTTTATTTTTTTTTTTCAAAAGACATTTATAAATGAAAATGGCTTACATATTTCTAATTATGTGTAATTGCTGTGCTTGATATATTCAACACAATTGTAAAAACTTGCTTTGTATTCAAAATAGCCTAAAACATCTCGTCAATTTCTCAATGATTTTCTCCCAATTTGAATGAGTTGTCGGATTTGAGTAACTGCTTTATGAGTCCGATACTTTAGCCATGTATTCAGTTGTAGCTATCCAATGACCACCTTCAACAAATTTATTGTTTCTTTAAGTTTAATATCACCTAGGCGATCAAATATTCCTGCCATCAGTTTGCCTTGAGAAACCTTTTATACAACATTGTACGACTTATTGAGCAATAAGTGTTTTTTATGAGACCGGTTCTAGATAAACAAATTAATTAAACATTCATGAATTAAAGCTTTGGTATATTGGAATTTTACTACTTTGATGCATTTGTACATCACTTTTTAAAAAGCCCATTCACTATATATTTGAATAACTATTTTTGCATGTTCTCTACTCACTAATTCATTATCTTTGCTGTTTTTCCTTTGATCCAATATTGATTACAACTATTTAAAAACAAAAAAAACTACAGCAAAAAACAACAAACCTTTGGGTATATATAAAATATTTTGGGTTTTGCAGCGGCATACTAAGCACTGTCTCGCAGGGCACCATGGCCGCCAAGAGAGGGGGCAGCCCCGACCATGTCAATTTTTTCACGACTCATTGTTTATTAAGGGGCCAGCAATGATGTCCTGCCCTGGGGCCCGCATTGGCTCTCGGTGCCACTGCAGGGCACCATTTGCAGAGCACTAGTTCAGAACATGATAGTCTTCAATAAGATAAGGATAACTATAAATATTTACCGGTATACAAAAGAATTAAGTTTTTCATCCATAGATAATGTAATAAAGAACAGTAAGATAAGAGGAGACAAATTTATTTTAATTTTTACAAATTAATATAAATGAAGGTGAGTTTCTTATGACATTGACAGCTTCCAAATACATGACTTGGAAATGCATTTTATTTAATTTTATACAAAATTACACATAACAACTCTCATAACAAAATCTAAACCCATGATGCTAAAAAAAAAATGATGATGTCTTTAAGTTCTTTTAGTGCTGGGTTTTAATTCATCAAAACATGACCGCATAAAAATGTGAGGTTTCATCTTCTGAGGTTCATAACCCTCATGGCCCTGAAATAAAAGAGAGAAAGTTTTTTTTATCATAAAATACTGACATGTATCAATTATTTCCGTATCATTTCAAAGGATCAATATTTTGAATTAATATGTTAAAGTAATTTTTAGGGAAGAATACTAACTCCCAGATCTAAATTTTTAAAATAAAATATTTCGAATTAAACAAAGAGTAATAAAAATTTACAGTATATTTGTTGGAATATTATGAGACTAATTTACCTTTGACCAGTCATAGCTAGAAGCATAGCCAAAAATGTTTCCTTGAGCATTGAAGCAGCATGTAGTGATTGGTAAATCAAACTGCTCTGAAGTTTTTAGTTTGGTCCTGGCATCTTTGTCCCAAAAACTAAAGCGTCCATCAGACCCCACAGTTGCAAGTGTTCCGTGAGTAGGATGAAATGAGATATCATTCACCTAGGAGTAAAAAATTGAATTGATCCAAGAAGAAGCGAAAGTTTAATTTTGCATAAAATTTTATTTATAATGAATGACCAGTGTAGAAAATATTTTAAAGTTTTATTCTCGCTTACTGCGTATATGTCTTGTATTCCTCCATTTGGTGCAACATTTGAACGATGACATTTAAAAGTGAAATTGTCTTTGGGGTTTGTTGGGTTTACATACTGTATTGCTACTCTTCCTTCTATACTGCCCAGAGCAAAACCAGTTGGTGCATTGGTTTTTTTATCATTGAATATACTTACACATCGATGCTGAAAAAAAAAAGCCATTTCACAATGGTTGAAATTAATTTATTCTCAAGTAGTAGGCTGTGCTAGTCAATGTTTTTTAACATTTTACTATTAGATAAGGCATGAAATATACATGAATAACATAATTAAATAAAAAGAAAGAAAAATTTGAATATATTAAATTTGGGATAAGATGATACAGCACAGCTATTAATGTATAGCTTCAATAAAAGACTAACAATTTTTGATGATCAATACATGGATACATTTTAATAGAAAAAAAAATTACAATGTTTCTGAAAATCAAGAAATAGAAAATTTACTAATATACCTGATATTTGAGAGGTGATTCCATTCGTTTAAATTCTTGTGGTTGGACATCCAGCTGATAAATGACAATAGCTCTCCCAGCAAGACCCACAACTGCCATGGGATATTTCTGTTTGATCACACTAAGTGGGTTAGAGCTTTCTAGTATAAACTGATTTCAAAAATGCAGTTATACCTCAAAATTAGAAAAAATTGGAATCAAGCCAAAATTTAGAAAGCAATTTCTTCCCAGTAACTGAATTTGCTTTGGAAATATAACATCCTGTGTGTGATTTCTAATTTTATTTAGGAACTGATTGAATTCAAATTCTGAGGTATCAATGAATAAGTGAAACTAATTTACATTAAGGTAATACATGTACTAATCTAAAAATGTAAAGACATTGCATATTTATTGTCAAATAGTAATTGACAAAATGTCATTTTTATGAAATAAAAAAAAAAAATTAAGAATATTGTTTTCATCATTACTGATGTTTTGACGTTCAGGTATGAAAAGAATATTACAAGACAGTACTAAATTTTCTGCCTCTTTGGTAGTTGATCAAAAATTTCCACAATAAAAAATGTATGTAAAATCATTCTTACCACATCAGCACAATATACTCTCTCAGGTAACTGAATACTTAGTATAGGTGTTGATGAGCGTGTATCCCAGAACTAAAGAAAAAAAGAACCATAAAATAAATAATTTCTGTGTAATTTATCAGTTTTAAGATGAAATTTTTCCTTTAGATCTGAAATGTTAACACATTACCTTTAATGTTTTGTCCCAGCTCCCTGTCATGACACAACTGTAATTAGGGGCTTTAATCCAATGTACTGTTTTCACTGGAGCATCATGCTGAGATATGTTAAGATTATAAAGGTTAAATTAAAAAACGGTTATGAAAGATCTCGTGTAACAATGTATATTTTTCTATTTATTGAGCTAAATGATATTAACATACATTACCTGTGCAACCTGCATAGCCTGATTACTGTTTAGGTCCCACATTTTAACTGTTTTATCGCAAGAGGCTGTAAACACTTTTGTGCCATCCTTTATTTTTAAAGGTAATGCAACATTTAAAAAAAAAAAAAAAAAAAACAAAGAAGAATTATTACATTTTATTCTGTTGTTTATAGCATTAATTTATTTTATGGAAATAATATTTAAATGTGGACAAATAAAGCATTTGAGAGTAGAATTTGAGATGTAAAAAAACATTAAATAAATTGTAACTTACATCACTCCAGTCAACATCTAAAACTGGACCTGTGTGTGTCTGTTGGGCCTTTGGTGTTGTTTGTCCGCTCTGATGGACTTCCCAACAACGAACCTAGCAATGTTTTATTTGCAGTAATAAATTTTTTAAGCACATTGCATACAAATCTATTGGCTACTATAGTGCTCGATTTTAAAATTAATACATTTTTAGCTTTAGCTTTCTTTGGGTTTTTATTTCACATCAATAAAATAAATCCATTTAAGAAGCAGAGTAACAAACAATATACCTCTTAAATAGAAGAAAAAAAAAACTAAATACTTTAAAAGCCAAAACTAAATAAAGATGTATTAAAAAGTTAAATAAATAAATTAAAAAAAGGGGGCTTATATCGGCACTTCCACTTAAATGAAGTAATGCTAGATTGAATTAACATGTTGGCAGGAAACAGAATGCTTACGTGGTTATCCCAGCTGCCAGCAACAAGAAAAGTAGAGGCAAGAACACCTGGACTGAACTTGAGACAACTTACACTGTCATCAGGGGGAGAGCTCACCTAGAAAATATAATACTTCATAATATTTGAATGAATCAGTTATATGTCTAAATTCTTTGTTATATGGCCAAAAGATTAATTACTTAAAAGTTTGCAACTAATGAGATCACACATAGAAAAATATAACAAGTTGATAATTGAACCCATTAATTAAAAAAAATTCATAGTTTCAAAAAAAAACAACAACATATATCTGTATCTTTACTGCAAACATATTTATATAAAGAGTGGATGAGCACTTAATTGCTTGTGTTAATCTCTATAAAGATAGGTAGCTTTTTTTAATTATTCCATCAAATTATTAGTATTAATTTACCAGTACCTCTAACCGTCACAATTGATAAATATAAATTTAAGAAATACTAAACCAAATTAGCAATAATTACTTCAACATCCTTCATGGGATTTGTATTTGTAGTATTAGATGATCCAAACAAGGTCGACTGACCAAAAGAAGTTGTACCACCAAACATGTTTTCTGTGACAACTGGCTGGTAAAGATTTATATGACTGATTAAACAAATACTTCATATAGCATATTTTTATTATATATTGCTATAAAATTCCTAAAACCAACAAGTCAATATGAAATTCTATATATAATTCTAATTGCTGTATAATTACTAAAACCAAAAAGTCCATATAAAATTATATATTTATGTTATTCTAATTGCTACACTGCTACACACTCATCACACTGGTTGAGTTTTGAAATTTTTTATAGTTTTAAATGGTATATACAGAGCACCCTTGTTTAGTGGATGACAGATTGAGAACCACTGCTTTAGAGAATGATGCTTACACAAATGTCATCGGATAATATTTACTTAACACAGAAATTAGCCCTATGGATGGTAGCTAGCTAAAGACTAGTAAAGCTCAACATCATGTTGTTATGTTAGCCGGCCGGTAAATTTGTTCTAACTTGGGCCCAATACAGTAACGAGTGTCAGTAATGTCATTGGCTCTACCATACCAAATTTATACAAAAAAAAAAAAAGACAGACCTAAAAAAGGAGGTCCTTAAAGGAGGACAGTTGGTAACCTTTTGATTAGAATGCCGGATTTAATTTAGTTAGCTTTTTTTAGTTTTACCGCTATAAAATTGCTAATTACTTTTTTTATTTTAGTGTACTTTGATGTAGGAAATATATTACTTTATATATGAAAAAAGCGGTGAAGTTAATCAGCCAATATTTCATTAATTTATTTTAGAAAACACAGTTTACCTAAAGATATCTTACAAATTTTTGGTAGATAAAAATGTGCTTTTCAAGGTAATGAAAATGATCAACAAATTTGCTAGACTTTGACTCTTCTGATGGCGAAGTTTATGGCAAGTTAAGATATTTTCATAGACATCGTTTTTAGGAGAGGAAGAAGGAGATGCACTGACATATATAATTTTAGTCAAACAACTAAGCCAGTCTTCTGATCAGAGTGAAGGGAGCGGATGGCAGGGCCGTTTTAAGGGAATCGTAGGCCCTAGGCACTTTCAAAGTCGTAGGCCCTCCCCACAGTGGCGCAACCAGGTGGGGCAGCGGGGGGCTTGAGCCCCCCCAGACCAAATCATCAATACATATTTTACTATATAAAGTTACTAAAAAGACTGTAAAACTGTCTTTTTTCAATATGTGAGCCCCCCCCAGCATTTTTGCTGGTTGCGCCACTGCCTCCCCGATTTCATTTTTTTAATATTTTTCAAGAATGCACCGGCACTTATTTGCCATTCTGGCTTTCGTAGGCCCTTGAAAAGTCCGTAGGCCCTAGGCACAGTGCCTACTGAGCCCATATGATAAAGCGGCCCTGGCGGATGGTCGTACGGTAAAGCGCTCTACTGTCGACCTGAGGGTTTCGAATTCGATCTTCGATAAGATTGTTAAGAACCAAGGGAATTTTCAGGTCACGGTTAATATTATCTCCATGTCTTCAGTGGTGACACCATGGTCATTGCTATATATGCTAGTGATGAAAGAAGTGTTACACTCCTGCCCGCCGGTCAAATTTACAAACCCAATTGGGCCCGCGACTCAAAAAGTGTGCCCACCCCTGCTCTAAGAGATTAAATCTCATCCCTTACAGAAACTTCACTCATTTGATCAGAGCCATTTTTTTAAAATAAATAGACAAACAATCGATTGCATAGGGCTTCTACTTCTTCGGGCTCCATACAAGGATTATTATTTCGCTTTAATCAAATATACCTTCAAGTTTATTTTTTTAATCATTTAAATAACACATTTTCTGAGCCATGTCGCCATCAAGAGTTTTCGACATGTTCTATAAGGCAAGTTTCACATTCAGTAGCACCGGGTGACACCAGCCATAGTGACGCCACTGAGCACTTGTCAAGGGCCAAGAGCTAAAACGACTTTAACGTTTGGTGAGTCAAAGAGGGCCCCTAGTTTTCAAACATTATTGGGGGTTTCACGATTTTTAAAAGACTTACTTGACATCAATTATTGGGGGTTTCACAATCTTTAAAATACTTAATCGACATCAATTATTGGGGTTTCACAATCTTTAAAAGACTTACTTGACATCAATTATTGGGGTTTCACAATTTTTAAAATACTTACTCGACATCAATTTTGCACAGGGCCGTCAAACGTATCTTAATATACTACGGCCCCTAAATGGTACGAACGGTCCTGTGAGTGCTAATCAACTGATTTATCTGTAAGAGATCACAGGTCCGGTGTTATGTACATGTATATGCTATCTAGGCGACCTCTCAAAGATATATAAGACATATGAGACATCATAATAACACCATCTCCACCAGTTTGTGCAAACATTGGGAAGAAAAAAATTTACGGATGTCACTTAGAGGTTAAAAAGTTTTTTTGCAGTGGGTTTCGTTGATAAATAGAATTAAAAATTTTTTGCAACCAGAAATCAGTGGCGTAGCATCATGTCCCGGGCGCAAATATAAAATTATTTGGTTTTCGAATGGGGGGGGGGGGCGTTAAAAAGGTATTGTGCCCCGGGCGTGAGTTAAGCTCGCTACGCCAACGCCAGTAATGAGTCTTTTCAGGTAATGTATCTTGACCAGAATTTCTGTCGCGTTTCCCAATATGCTGACAGATTCACTAGCACTGCCAACTGACCCGCCCCGAGGACGGGGTAACATAAGCACTTCATGCAAGAGCTTCTTTGATTTTATATAAAAAGCTAGAAAATGATAGGGCGTCACCCGTTATTCAGAGATTGTAAGAGATTCGCCAGGGGTCAAAGACTTTCTGGTGAAGACCGTGCTGCTAGTAACTTAAAATATAATTATTGATGACCGTTCAATTTCGTTGTTGACAGTATCGATAAAGGAAATGTGTGATTGGCTTTGGTTAAAATAGTGCCAGATTATTCAATTATGACATCTAGAAAAATAGATTTCCATTATTGAATTTCTTTTTTCTTTCTTGATTCCATTGGGGGGGGGGGGGGATTTATTTGCACCCGGGCGGCAGATCTGTTCGGCGCGGCCCTGGTGACGATATTATATATATATATATATTTTGCTAGGACTGGGACTATGAAAAAGCAATCTTGCACATGAAACGTTAATATACTGTTATTTTAAATGAATGTACATTGCTGTATTTTTTTTAAATTATTGTACATTATCATATATGTGTTATGGTGTATCATTATGTTATTGAAACCAGGCCGATTATTGTAACAAACTTTAGGTCTATTGTAACTGGCCCAGGATATTGTTATAAACACGGCGCGTTCATTTAGTTCATGAAATATTCCACACTTCAGTCCATGATTCAACGAATAATCTAATTACCATTCTTTTGATTTCAATGTATACATTCTCACATCAACACACTCATACAAGTGGTTTTACTAGTATAAAGAACATTTTTTATTAAAACTTTAAAGCCAATTATATATTAATTATAATTATTCGCCATGGATCGTTAGCTGGTAATAACAAGTTTTCAACATATCCTTGAGACCTAAACAATACATTTGATTCACTAAGAGAGATAACATTCTTTAAAAAATATTTGGTCGGCAGGGGTTATTTCTCTTAGACTGTACATGAAACATTTTGCGTGAATTATTTTAGACAAAAACAGGTGTCAGCTCATCCTATCAACGATGCAAGCCAGGTAATTTTAAAGCCAAACATTGAAATTTCACACATTCTGTTCTTTCATCTAAATAAGAAATCTGGCTGAGGAATCGTGTTTATTTTGAACACCAGATTGCTCTTACCACTCTTGAATACCTTAAACCAGCGTTCCTCTATTTGTTCTCATTAGATTCCTTTCATTCTAGTGTAGGCCGACATATCGTAACACAGTGAGGCTAGAAGAAAGTGAAGATAATATTTACATCGAAATAGTCGAACAGGCCGAAATAGACCAAAACAAAATTATTGAAGAACGTAATTATTTAAAATGCAATACATTATAATTAGACATAAAACAATAAAAAGGTATCAAACCAAATTTATTTTACGAAATATTCACCGGGGTGCGGCCAATAGTTTATTCAATAATTAAACTTATTTTAATGTTACTATGTTAACTTTATAGCAAATACTGACTCATTCACACATTCATTACAGATTGATACTGCCAATGTAAAATTCGTACTTTATAATGAAGTTTGCTAAAAAAAAAATAATTGATTACTTCATTCAATCAGTAATTGCTTCTAATCGTGATGAAGCTCTCGTCTGATATTGACCTAATTACAGAATATACATTTTATGAGCCTACCATAGATAGATAAGAGAAGGTAAGACTGCACGTCCCACGCGTCGATATATTGTTAGAACTTTACTATTAAAAATAAATCATAGCATTTAGAATCTTTTCATGACTGTTCGTTTACCAAATTGTACGTGAACCGAATCATTGAAAAGAATTCACATACTTGTGGTTAAGCGATGGTGCGTGATATGTCGTAGCCAGAGTTCGATTTATAAACCGAAAAGTTTGTCTTGACCCAAGAAAAAAAGATTATATTCTTTTAACCAAATTGTTCGTGGTCTTAGATATTTGAAAAACGATGGTTCGTCGAACTATAAAAACAATTATTAAACACTTGCCATTATAAAACAAGTGATATCTAAAATACATCTAAAATACATCTAAAATACATCATGTGCGTGTTAGATGCTGAGCGTTAAACTCGTCCTAAAAAAAAGTGTTGTTCGTTAAACAACTTGCTGTGTATTAAGCAAGTGGTATGTACTAAATAGGGTCTATGTACAAAACAGGGTCTATGTAGGCATAGGCGTCGCTAGGAATTTTTCCAGGGGGGGGGGGAAGGCAAAAATTTTCCAGGGGGGGGGGGCAAATAACAACTTTATGACATTTTTTTTAAATGTAAGGGGGGGGAGCAAATGCCTCCATCTTATATGACATGTTTTCAAAATGTAGGGGGGGGGGCAAATGCCCCCATCTTATATGACATGTTTTCAAAATGTAGGGGGGGGCAAATGCCCCCCTTGCCCCCCCCCCACGAATACGCCCATGTATGCAGGGCCTACTAAACAGGGTCTATGTATCCATCGCTATGTATTAAATATGTGCTATGTATTAAACAAGTGCTGTATTCTATGATACTTTATGTGCTTGTCTGTCTCACTCTATTGCCTATATCTATTAGTTATATATTATATCTAATCAAATGACGTACTGAAATAATACATTTGACACGGCATACGACATAATAACAAAACAAAGTGAATTCTGTCAAGTAAAAAAAAACAAAAGAAACAAAACAGATCAAGGAAGCATGCATTTTTTTGGTTTCTTTTTAATTACGCAATTACCACAAGACATTTGTTAACTCTCTAGATGTTTGGTAAGATTCTTGTTTCAGGTTCCATATTGTTTACCTTCACCGAGAACTGAAGTCTATTTGTTGCACAGGTTAGCACTAGACATCCAACACTTGTTGCTTGAGCTACATGTGAAAAATCACATCCAACATGTTGTTTTTTTTTTGCGTGATCTACTTTAGAACTATCACATTAAACAAACATGCTTTTATTTGAAACTAACTAGTTAACTATCACATTAAACAGAATACTAGTATTTAAACAGATATGAACCATAATATCCTATATCCTATTTAAACGTCTTATGGTAAACAATTATTCTTTTGCCTGAATTCTATTAGACACAATGGATTAAACAAATAAGACAATAAAACGTGAATCTAGGGACACCTGAATTGAATGTGTCACGTCAGTTAGGAGTGATTTGTAACTAATGTTGTCAGTGTAACCTATAGGGAGTGATTTGTAACTAATGTTGTCAGTGTAACCTATAGGGAGTGATTTGTAACTAATGTTGTTAGTGTAACCTATAGGGAGTGATTTGTAACTAATGTTGTCAGTGTAACCTATAGGGAGTGATTTGTAACTAATGTTGTTAGTGTACCCTATAGGGGTCATATATCCACCCCCCACCCGCCCAATCCCCTCACACATACTTCCGTGTGCTCTAATTCTGTTGTTTATTATTTTTTTTCGGAACTTGAAAAATGTAAAGTTAGTGAATTTGAAAGAATGTAAATATCTATTTTTTTTAAAGCGAAATCTAGATTTCAAGATAGAAAAAAATCCCCAACAATATCCTAGTCAAGCCATTATTTGTTTCATTGCTATCAATCACTTCAAAAAGGAAAAAAAAAATGAGGTTATAAACATCAACATCTCAAATAAGGGGAAACTACCACAGGGATGTATCTTGCGCGCGGGGGCATAAGTCAGGTAGTGCTAGAGTCACCGCCCCCTTCCTCCCCCAATTGTTTACAACTGTCTCGGGCCTGCGATCCACAAGAAGCCTGTGAGCTGTCGCTAAAGAATGTAAAATAGAAACATTAAATTTAAACATTGCTTTAAAAATACCGCTCATTGATCTATTTTGGGCTTCATGCTGTGTACCGAGGTCCTGAGTTGAAGATTCTTTCCTTTATTTACAAGTTGGGGGTTAGGGGATAGGGGGTGGAAGGGTAAGTGAAAGGGAATTCTTTAGCCTTTAAAAACCACTTTCGCTTAGCGGCTACTAAATAAAATACTTACAGTGATGCTCTCCAGGAACGAAGTAAATATCTAGACATAAGAGAAAAAAAAGTTCAAATACTAAAATATAAAGGGATAATTTTATTTAATTATGTAGTTGAAATTAATTTTAATGCCCCATTACCTAATCCCAGGAGAGCCATCACCTAATCCCTGGAGCCGCATCACCTAATCCCAGGAGAGCCATCACCTAATCCCAGGAGAGCCATCACCTAATCCCAGGAGAGCCATCACGTAATCCCAGGAGCGCCATCACCTAAGCCCAGGAGCCCCATCATTTAATCTCAACAAGGTCTGTGCAAGTACTAGAAAGATTATCACATTGGTAGATTTATCCTACGTCCGTGTTAGTTTTATGACATTGTGTCACTAATTTTTCACACAGATGCAGTATAATTTCAAATATTAGAATTGCTTTATATCTTTTTTTAATACGTTATCAAAATTAAAAAAAAATCAATTCATAAACAATTGCACAACATATTGTATCACTTGCACAACATATTGTATTACTGACACAACATATTGTATCACATGCACAACATATTGTATCACTGACATAACATTGTATCACTTGTAGAGTATATTGTATCACTGGCACAACATATTGCATCACTGGCACAACACATTGTATCACTAGTAGAACATATTGCATCACATGCACAACATATTGTATCACTTGTAGAATATATTGTATCACTGACACAACATATTGTATCACTTGTAGAGCATATTGTATCACTGACACAACATATTGTATCACATGCACAACATATTGTATCACTAGTAGAACATATTGCATCACATGCACAACATATTGTATCACTTGTAGAACATATTGTATCACTTGTAGAACATATTGTATCACTTGTAGAACATATTGTATCACTTATTATTATTTATTTTTATTAGATTTTCACGATTTGATATTTTTAACATATTTCTTTTATTTAAAAAAAATAACATTATTTTGCATAATGGCTCCAGCCCACCCATATAATTTTTTTTTTTAAAGATAATCCTCAATTAATTTGTTTTATTTATTTTTTTTTTGCTAGCAAGTATAAAACATGTATAAAATTTTCCAAATTAACTTTAAACAAAAACATTTTAGTTTTGATGGCAGTGGTATAAAAATATTTCAAAACTAATGACAATCTTAAACATTTGTTTTTATAGTTAACCATACCTAATTTAATATTTGCAATCAAGTTGAAAAAAAATTGAAAAAGTGGCGTTAAAAGGGTTAATCTGTTAATAATAGTTAATAATTTTAATTATAAAAACAGAAATTAAATTTACTACAAGAAACTAAGTAACAGTGAAACAATTAACGACATTTCCTTTCAATCTTTTTGACATTTAAAAAAAATTCTTCTCGTGTATTTTAAAACTGGTCATCTAACGAAACACACAAATCTGCTAATGTGTTTTAAATTCATATCAGGAATTTAAAAATTGAAATTGTTCATCTAACGAAACACTCAAATCTGCTAGTATGTTATAAGTTCATATCGTGAATTTAAAAATTGAAAATGGTCATCTAACGAAACATACAAGTATGCTTGTGTGTTATAAGTTCATATCGTGAATTTAAAAATTGAAATTGGTCATCTAACGAAACATACAAGTCTGCTAGTGTGTTATAACTAAGTTCATATCCACATTTTGCAGTGCTTTTCTTACTCTGTAAGAAATAAAAAAAATCTCATTATGAAATTTTGACATTAAACAAAATTTAGCTTTTTTTTTTTATCTTATCTGCTGCATTAATTTATTTCAGCTTCTAGACTCTCTTTTATGACTTGTCTACTGCCATATCATTGCTGATGCTTTTAAAAATTGAAAGTCGGATTTACTAAACTGCTTTTTCTCCTTTCAAATGTCAAAGAGGAAATAAAGCCACCTTTTTTAAAAAATAAAATAAAAATCTTATTTAAGAATTTTCAAGCGGCTGGTAGAAGCAGTAATTAAGTTGTAGACAAGAAATCAGTCTCTTCAAAGCCGGCAACACCAGTTCGTGTTAGTTTGTTTTGTAGAATCCTCTAATAGCGTTTAGTCATACAGTGGAATAGTCTGAGTAGTAAAGTGTTAAGTCATACAGTGGGATAGTCTGAAAAGTAAAGTGTTAAGTCATACAGTGGGATAGTCTGAGTAGTAAAGTGTTAAGTCATACAGTGGGATAGTCTGAGTAGTAAAGTGTTAAGTCATACAGTGGGATAGTCTGAGTAGTAAAGTGTTAGTCATACAGTGCAATAGACTGAGAAGTATAGTGTTAAGTCATACAGTGGGATAGTCTGAGTAGTATAGTGTTAAGTCATACAGTGCAATAGACTGAGTAGTAAAGTGTTAAGTCATACAGTGGGATAGTCTGAGTAGTATAGTGTTAAGTCATACAGTACAATAGACTGAGTAGTAAAGTGTTAAGTCATACAGTGCAATAGACTGAGAAGTATAGTGTTAAGTCATACAGTGCAATAGACTGAGAAGTATAGTGTTAAGTCATACAGTGGGATAGTCTGAGTAGTATAGTGTTAAGTCATACAGTGGGATAGTCTGAATAGTAAAGTGTTTAGTCATACAGTGCAATAGTCATTTTGAGGCTGAGCAGTACATTAAAAAAAAATTAGGCTCCAGTTAAAGACGGTAAAGACGATTGGTAACTAAACTAAGAACTCGTGGCTACGTCAGCTAACTTGGGCCTCTGTAATGTATACCAACAGGAGCCCAAATAACATTACATTATGTCATCTCTAGACTAAAACAACATTACATTTTGTCATCTCTAGACTAAAACAACATTACATTATGTCATCTCTATACTAAAACAACATTACATTATGTCATCTCTAGACTAAAACAACATTACATTATGTCATCTCTAGACTAAAACAACACTACATTATGTCATCTCTAGACTTAAACAACATTCCATTATGTCATCTCTAGACTGAAACAGCACTACACTATGCGATAGTTCCTATGTTTTGACTAGTCACATGTGATGGTCTGTTCTTATTATTTAATAAATACCATCATCGACATGGGCTGGCTGCTCCTTTAGTTTGAGAAATACCATCAAAAGATGGGCTGCTCCTTTAAGTTGATAAATACCATCAAAAGATGGGCTGCTCCTTTAAGTTGATAAATACCATCAAAAGATGGGCTGCTCCTTTAAGTTGAGAAATACCATCACAAGATGAGCTGCTCCTTTAAGTTGATAAATACCATCAAACGATGAGCTGTTTCTATAATTCACTAAATACTATCCCATGATGCTATCCTATTATTTGATAAATACCATCCCATGATGTTATCCTATTCAATAGATAGCTGACGATGAAGTTTTCATTGCAAAAATAGAAAATGACGCATAGAATCACGTTTTTTTGTTTCGTATTCTTTTCACAAGTTTTGTTCTAATTTTTTTTATTGAATATTCCTTGTAAAAATTTCTATTTCCTGCATACATTAATGTCACTAACATTTGTGGGAGGAAAACAGAATTTTCGCTGAGACTTGCAGATTTATGGCAACACTTCCTTGCTCCCATGATCTCCATTGTCTACATTTGAAACAGAATATTAAGTTATGCTGGGCTTTTAAGGGCATCTATTTATGGTAGCTCTTGTATTTTCTTTCGTTTTGTTTAAAATGAAACAAAATATTGTCTTGATTCCAGCCATACCACAACACGATGACTCGATTCATCACGACATTTGAAACAACAATGGACTTTATCGATAGACGTAGAACACGGTAAGTGAAAAAGTTAAAAACCTTTCAATACTCGGTGTTTAATTCTCATAGTAAACCTTCTCTTATTGCAGCGGTTCTAAACTTGGGAAGACTGAGGGGGGGGGGCTAACATAATAAGTAAACAAAAAAAAATCACCTTCATTTTGCATACGTTTGAAGCTTATTTCACACTCTGGCAATGTCCACTAGCCTAGGCCCTTCTGATAACATTCTCCCATCTGTAAGCTACAGGGGCCTTTAGTTTGGGGACCATTGACATGTGTTGTTGAGATAAGAGAACCACTGAGGTCAAAGGTAACTTAAGTGGGTGGGCCTCGAACCATTGACTGATAGAGCCAACAGCCTCAGCGCCACCTTAGTCATCTGCCAGACCTCAATTTTGTGTGATACAATGTAACAATGTTATTGTTTGGTGGAGACAATGTGGTGGGCAGGGTTTCTATTAGGGAGCGACCGATAATCGGATCGCTATCGGTATCGGACCGATATTGGCACTATTGGTTAATATCGGATCGGCCGATTGTTCTAGGGAGCGACCGAGAGTCGAATCGATATTGGCACTATGGGTCGGACCGGCCGTTTTTTGGCTGCCGATACATTGTTTTTTTTTTCACAACAGAGTTGCAGAAAAGAAAATCAGTAAATAACCCAATTCTATAACTAGATCAGACAAGATTTTAAAAAAAAAAGGAAAAAAAAAACCCGTACACAGAAATTGTCACGTATACATCAGAGATACGACCTTGTAACAATAAGATTGGCATTTCTTAATTCTAATGTATGACCTTGAATGATACAATTAGTGAACATCTGTGCGTATTTTTTGTTGGGATGGGAAGTTGGGGGAGGGGAAGGAAACAAGACTTATGTGTGGGCGAAGCGTCATGAAATATGACAGGGAAGGGGTAAGCATGGGATGACATACGTCATTAGCGGTATTATAGCACGAGAGAAACACGTGTTTGGCAATTGGCATTGCTGTTGCTTAAGGGGCTGTCCATTAATTACGTCAACAAAATAGGGGGGGGGTCAGAAAATTTTTGACAATTGTTGACAAGGGGGAGGGGAGGGAGGTCAAGAAAAGTTGACGTCAACAATGTTACTTTTTTAATTTAATATAATTACTTAATAAATAGGAAAATTAAGCAGCGTTTGTAGTTCTGTGTTACACACTCGCTTAACATTCAGTATTTTAATTAAACTAACTATATTCCTACTAAATTTTGCCACATAAACATTTTGGAAGCCACCTTTTTAGGGGGGGGGGGGTAATCAAATGTTGACGTAATTTTATAGGGGGGGGGGGTCTCTGGGAGTTTGACAAGTTGTTGACAAGGGGGGGGGGAGGTAAAAATCGCCAAAAATTTGTTGACATAAATAATGGACAGCCCCTAAAAATAAAATATCGGTATCGGTATCGGTAAAAATGCTGGGGGAAAATATCGGTATCGGACTATCGGTAAAAAGGCATATCGGTCGCTCCCTAGTTTCTATAACAATGGCTACAGTAAATTGATCTGTGTTACAATAAATGGATCTGTTGCTACAGATGATTGTTCTGTGGTTTCAGTTAATGGATTTTTCGCTACCTATAACAAATCTTTGGCTATCGATAATTGATATATGGGTATCGATAATTGATCTTCTGCTATCGATAATTGATATTTGACTACCATTAATTGATCTATGCTTGTAATTAGCTGGCTAACTAGCTAACTGATATGTAGCTCTAATCAACTACCCTGTGGCAACATTTAACTGGCCTGTTGCTTCCTACGTCAAATGCCAGAATATCATCTTCCCTGTTTTTGTAATAAAAATAGACCTTGTTTCAGGACTGGCTGTCCCGGGTATGTCGCGTGCCTGGGATTTGTCGCCCAATCCCAGCGTGCAGAGAACTTGACGGCTGACCCAATTTAGCGCACGTAACAGAAACATGTCACTTCCGGCCACAGGTAGTCGCTTCTTAATATGTGATCTACGTTCTTGACAGCTTCATTAAATGTGGCGCGCGGAGGGTGGAGGGGGGGGGGGAGAACGGGAGTGTGAACACATCGATAAGTACATGGGATGTGGGGGGGAGGCAAAGATAATTGTGGGCGTCGGGTGATTCCACTTAAGAATTAAATAAACACAAGAAGCTAAAATTAGATGGGCGGCACTTCATGTGGTTATTGATGAAAGGATGAGGGGAGAGGAGAGGATAAGGACAGGGGGAGGTGGGGGGGGGGAGAGTAAGGTGGCGAAGAGGAGGACGAGGAGTAGGCGTTCCGTTATTTACGGACAGGGCGTGTACGCGAGAGGTTCTCATTCACGAGGGGGCAGAGGAAGACATCAATCTGTCAGCGGGGAGCTGGTGTTATGGTGTGAGGGTGCTCGTGTTGACGTGAAGCGGTACACACCATGGGCGGCGACGACGACGTTACAGGGAGGGGGGGGGCAGGTCACACCTTACATTAATCTCTATCCGTCGGGTCTCACCACCGGTGGATCTTGACAGGGAGGCCGGAAACTGGCCGCGACTTGAACTTTTCAAAATATCTATACACACTTTATAATAGTATGGGAAATATTTTCAACAGCCATTATTCATTCGAGAAACTGGGTGCTTGTCAAGTCAAAAGTTTTTGCTTTCATCAGATATTGATTATCTGTGGATGAGTTTTTTTTTTGGAAATTGCGATACATTTGAATCTGTTGGTGATCTGAAACGTGTGCCATGATTAAGTATCTTGTGATTTACCCGAAACGTATTCGATGATTAAGTATCTTGTGATTTACCTGAAACGCATTCGATGATTAAGTATCTTGCTATTTTTGGTTTTAATTGTATTCAATGATCTTTCTTTACGTAGGCATACTTTGCATCAAAGTTATTCTTTTAATACATTTAGTTTCAAGTAGACATTTAGTTTCAAGTAGACACTTAGTTTCAAGTAGACATTTAGTTTCAAGTAGACAGTTTCAAGTAGACAGTTTCAAGTAGACACTTAGTTTCAAGTAGACATTTAGTTTCCAGTAGACACTTAGTTTCAAGTAGACATTTAGTTTCCAGTAGACATTTAGTTTCAAGTAGACATTTAGTTTCAGGTAGACATTTAGTTTCATTCTATACAAAAGATCCAGACAGTAAATCGAGACCAAATTGTGTCAAGTCCGTTGTTTTGTTTACTTCCATCAAATTCTCAGATTTCTTTGACTGAAAATAGATGACCGGCCCTGGTAGTGGATACATTATGTATAAACTTGGTACGCTATTGACCCCGAGAAGAAATGTTTCTGCACATTTTTAGACCGGAAATACAATATGAAGAAAGTATGTAGATAAATTATGAAGTACATAGAAACTAGTTAATAAAGGAGGAATAAATATAAGTTAAATAGTAACTTATCAAGGAAAAGGTCGAAAGTGTATATATATATATATATATATATATATATATATATATATATATATATATAATTTACGTGGAAGCTAATTATGAAGTAAATAAAATCCAAACAGTAAGTTACAGTGAAAGTATTTCTGAAGAAAGTATTAAGATACATAAGTTAGAAATCTATTTATGAGGGATTTAAAAAAAAAAAATAACACCAGCAAATCTACATAAAGACTGGTAGTGCAGATGTCGCATGCAGATAGCTGAAAAGACCCTACACTCGCCAATTTAGATCCACTGAACTCGAGGAATGAATCGAACATCGCGACCTTCTGAAATATTTTGTTTCTGATTCACTCAAAAACTAAGACAACAAAACTTTTGATTCTTCCATGTACCGGTTGGCTGGAGATGATGAAGGTCTGAAAACAATAATGCGATCGACCCATTCTTTTGAAAAGCCACGCGACAGCCGCAGCTTTTAGCCTACTTGAAGAGGCAACTAGACGTTGAAAATCTCAGGTGCCGCCATTTAACACAAGAAAGTCTAGAGCGGTCGTTTGAAAATCTTGTTGTTGGTTTTTAAAAACTTTTTAAAGGTCATTGTCAAGATGAAATCAACTTGACAGCTGCACATTTTGAAAACATACTTTGTTTGTTCATGTTTTTAAAGAAATCACATAACGAGAGCGATTAATCAAGCTTAGGCGAAGTCACCTCCTGATACTCCAAAACGGTTGACATTTAGCAGGTGTCAGCAGCCAACCCATTTCAGATGTGTACATTAGAATACAATTCTCTATTTTTATCTGCTTCGTCAATTATTTCTCAGGAATTAATGTTGTCATAATTTTTTTTTTAAATTGTTTATTTACTTGACTCATTTCAATTTGTTACGGTATTGTCAACTTAATAATGCGCATTACTAACAGAACTATGTGTGTCAACACAATGGGAGCTGAGCTACCTTGAAGCCCAATACTTAGCACGCCAGTTGCTATTTATGTCTACTGAGCTCTCATTTACTCAAATAATTTCAATATGACCCTATCAGGGGTATTATGTCATATGTATATACATACAGTAAGACAGTGTGAACTAGTCATATGTATATATATACAGTAAGACAGTATGAACTAGTCATATGTATATATAGACAGTAAGACAGTATGAACTAGTCATATGTATATACACACAGTAAGACAGTGTGAACTAGTCATATGTATATACATACAGTAAGACAGTATGAACTAGTCATATGTATATACATACAGTAAGACAGTATGAACTAGTCATATGTATATACATACAGTAAGACAGTGTGAACTAGTCATATGTATATACATATAGTAAGACAGTATGAACTAGTCATATGTATATACATACAGTAAGACAGTGCGAACTAGTCATATGTATATATAGACAGTAAGACCGCGTGAACTAGTCATATGTATATATAGTAGGGCTGTACCGGATTGTAATTTTTAGATCCTGCAGGAATCGGAACCGGAATCGGATTTAATATTTGAATCATACCGGAATCGGAACAGGAAGTAGTAATTTCTCGCCTAACATAAAAAAAGATATAAAAATGAAAAATAGAATAAAAATTTAGTTTTTAAGTTCTAGATAGTATTAACCATTTAGATCAGTGGTTCCCAAACTTTTTTGATCCATGGACCCCTTTGACATATGTATGAAAGTGCTTCTACCTGCACTGAATGCAATAAAAACATAATCTATTTTTCAACAGGTGTTATCTACAAAAAGGAGATAAAAAATAATTCTGCAATACTGACAAATTTAACACACTTGCTTCATAATATTCACTGTGTTACTTTTGTCAAATAAATGTAAACTTACGTTGAATCAGGGCTAAAAAAGACATTTCAAAATGTATTTGTTATGGGCTTGAAACTTTTTCTGATAAATTGAAGGTCCTATTAGAACGAGTGGTACTCATTGTCCAAAGATAGCAATTATCCTGATAAATTTATAATAAAATATTAGTAATCAGTAACTATATTTGCCCTATAGTGTTTATATACTTTAATAATACATTTATATAAAAAATTTAATACAAAGGTGAACTTCCTGTTCATGAAAAATTTATTATTTTGAATGTTTTTTAACATTTTAGCCTTAATTCTCACAAGTTTAACTGCAGAAACTATTTGAGGAAATTTATCAAATCGAGACGCAGGTGAGAAGCCATTTATATTTAAAAAAAGGAAAAGCATTCTTAATTCTTACTTTCAATACAAAGCAGAAGTGAGACGTAAACATATTTGTATAGATATATCATATCTATTTATCTGTCTATTGTTGTAACATTATTATTTTTTTTTTTTGCATTTTGCAAAAACATTATTTTTATTTATTTATTTATGTCCTCCTTTTCATGGTAAAATGTTGGTCATAAACTTTAAACCGTTAAATATAAAAAATAAGGTTAAACATTTAAGAATCTAACATTCTGAATTTAAAAGGGAGCAAATGCTATACTTGTGTGGCATATGAATACATTGTTAATTTTTCCCTTTTTTTTCACTTCACATTGTAGGATTGTGAAAATTAACCCAAATATCTACTATATAAATGGTTAAGTTGAAGCATATATGCTACACTGAAAGTCTTACGCCAATCGCTGAAATAAAAACAAAATCTATTTATAAAATTAAAGCATTTCCGAATAATAATAAGAATGTTGTACATGGATATGCAGACTATAAATGAAGGAAGGTGTTTGCAGAGACCACAGACAATGGTGACTATGTGCAATGGATGGAGTAGAGTAGTTGTTGGGGCGACAAAAAATAAAGAACATGATGAAGACTGTATACTTAGAACAGGTATAAATATATATAGAAAAAACAAAACGACACCCTGGACAGTTCGATCCTCGGACTATTCGATCCTATCAACTGTTAAAAGAATGTTTGAATTATTATTTCTTTTTTAAATATACGGCGAATTTTGGTTCAACATGTGTATAATTGTTAAAAATATTTAAATTGTATTCATTTTGTTTGAAATAAAGTGTTTTAATTGTTTAAAATATGTGTTTTAATGTTTAAAATATGTTTTTCTGTAAAGTTTGAGTTCTGATGCCTTAAACACCTTCAAAAGTTTTTAAAGACTGACATGATATTCAGGTACACTTCTCATGCTTACGCTGAGTTTCATTGACCAATGAACAGACTACTTCAGCTACCCGGCATAAATGAAATAAGTGATTAATATCCAAGGTGGATAGGTCCAGTATAATGTTTACCTCATGACTTATCTGTACATTATTATTATATCTGTCTTATACTAAGGTCTGGAAACAATGATTTAATCTTCGCTTATCAAAGCTAGTTATAATCAAAGAGGAGGGGGAGATTTGTTGAGTGTAAAAATTACTTGACATAATCAAACAATTTGTGTCAATTGATAAGACATCATAAAAACTAAAACACACATTTTATACACTTAAAAACAAAATTATAACAATTAAAACACACATTTTAAATTTTAAAAACAACAAATTTCTTTAACAATTAAACACATGTTGAACAAAGTTACTAAACATATTTAAAACAAATATATAACTATTCAAATATTATTTTTGGTCAGTTAACGGTGTCACGAATAGTCCAGGGTCGAAGTGTCCGGGTCAAAGTGTTCAACAACTGTCCGGGGACTTAAAAGTCCGTACCACTGAAGACTGTAGGTTTAGAACAGGTATACTGTAGGCTTAGAACAGGTATACTGTAGGCTTAGAACAGGTATACTGTAGGCTTAGAACAGGTATACTGTAGGCTTAGAACAGGTATACTGTATATAGAAAACAACTTTTTTTAAATCGATGGAGAATTGGGGGCTAAATAATTTTGAAAGAATTAATAAAAAACAGTTTAGCTATCATGGAGTGTAAGTGCCCTTCTATTCCTAGATTCAATGAAGCATTGATAAAGATTAGTTCTTCAGGAAATTTTACAGTTACATGTGTAATGACTGCTCAGTATCCAGACTAAACACACAATTCCAAACACCTAGGACACCCTCCCAAGATAAATCCCACCCCCAAAAAAGAAAACCCAATAATTCTTTTCCAGGTCCCTAAAAGTAGATTAGGAACCCCAGAAAGAAAATAACTCTAGCCCCAGGTAAAAGGCACATAAAGTAGGGCAAATGGTGCACAAGTGATACTGGGAGAAATTAATTTATGTGCCCCATGTGGCTCTTGTTAAAGGCATGACCAAGGCCTACACAAAGGTAATGGAGACACTAGGCTAATGAAGCCAGCTTGAGCCTTATATGAATGCAGTCAGCTATTTCATCTCGTGTGTTTTTTCTTCATTGGGGTTTAATAATGAGAAATGCAGCATTAGTCACATTATTAATGTTTTTTATTCTTCTGCCTGTTACATTTTGACACACTTAGCAGCTTCTCTTCCCCACAAAGATGATCAAAGTATTTCTATAGTTTACTCATCCACCGTACCCCCTGTCCCATTTGTCCAAATCAGTGGCACCTGTCAATCAAGCAGATGTTCATCAATGGTAATCATTGAGGGTCATAAAATGAATTGAAAACAATCCTATTGTTTCAAGGTCATATAACTGCTATGATTTTATGAAAACGTGAGAATGGTGTTTGGGGGTTTTTTTTTTGTTTTTTTTTTTAAACTTTGTCTGATTTAGTTATGGTTATAGAATGGGGTTATTTACTGATTACTGAAAGGGACAACATTTGGCTAAAATTTAAGGCATTTATGTGTTTGCGTCAAAATAATCGCATATTTTTAACGCATTAATTATGATTTAATTGCAGTTAAAAAAAAAAAACAGCCCTTATAAAATAATAAATTTAACTCAGTGTCACAATAATTTATCAATTTTGAAAAATACAACCACTGTTTCGCTGGACAGTCTAGACCTTGATTGATATAGTCATGTGGTATATGAAAACTATTAGTGCAGCTGTTGCAGAAGTGACCAGCCTAATGCTGTATTTATCAAAATGCAATAAAAAATTACCTAAAAAAATGATAATATAAAATGTCTAGCATCTCGTTATTTTGATCTTATTATAACCTGTCTAATATACACTTAAATTTTTTTTACCTTCAAGTTGACTTCACCAATACAGCCATGTATAGTACAAATTAGTAATAAACTTTCTTTTACATCGACTGGAAATGAGCAGGAGGTTTACTTGTCGAAGGGCTATAAAACTAAATTACTGCATCTCTACTATATTACAAGTGGGGATTTTGTCGACGTACTGGGGGTGAGGTACAAAGCGGATTGCAACAGTGTGGTGGTAGATCTACTTAATAAGTGAACAAACCTGCACCTCTGTAAATTTGTTGAGTGGAATACTGTTATTTATCGATTTCTTGAACTTTCAGTATATTTTGGTCACTAATTTATTTTAGGTAAAAGTTGTGCTGTGTAAATGACCGCAAAATTTTTCTGACGCGTTAATCGAATTAATGCAGCTGAATCAAAGGTCTTCCAATATTTGTAAATTATCAAAGACTCTATCACATTCCTTTCACATTTTGCCACACTTCACTCCCATGTTATGCCTGGCTAACACTAACTACACCTTACCTCCCAAAACATTGACAAATGGCATTTTGAAGAGTCATAAAATGTTAAAGAATGGAGTATAATACCATTTGGGTAATTAATTAACTTTATGATTGTTATTGTTTGTTTTTTTCCTTTGACAGAATTTTTCATGGTTTCCTTGAATCAGTTAAGTTCCTAAAGCCCCTAAGGACTCATCAGAAGCAGATATGTAGAATTCATCTGTTTCAGTAACCTCTATAGTGGATAGTGTGGGATTAGCTAGGTCCTGCCCTGAAGAGCAAAAAGGGGGTTAGGTGCAGGGCTAGCAACCCAACCCTGTAAAAAACCTAACTGCTACGGAAACCAATGCAATTACACACTAACAAACTCCACGCCGAAATCAGGAAGAGGCCTTGATCAATGACTCAATGTTGGTTAAAAGCCACATAGAAGCCAACCAACCAACAACTCTTCTGACAATGAAGGTAAAAACCAGAATAGGAACATGGAAACATTCCAACTATGTGTATGAAACAGGAAGGCAGCACAGGTTGCAAAGGAAATGACTAGGACAGGCCTATCAAGTCTGGATGGAACTAAACAGGTAGGACAGCACTGCGCGGAGAGACAGTAATATTCTCAGGCCATGCTGAAGGAAACCATGACCACACAGAGAGAGTTGACATGATGCTATCCCCAAGGGACCTAATGGAGGCACCAAATCTCTTCAAAGCTTGTAACAGCATGTTTTAAATCCAAAGGAGGAAACATCATAGTAATACAGTGCTATACTTCAACCAACAACGACTTGCAGCAAGAAAAATTTCTACAACGAAACTCCGGCACGAGACATTAAAATTATGATTGGAAACATGAATGAAAAAATTCTAGCAAGGAAAGAAACTAACAATGTGGCAGAAATGAATGAGAACAGGAGCTCTTCTCAGATCTCTGCAGTGCTTAATTTGACCTAGTCATAGGTGGCATCATATTCAAACATAAGGATATACAGAAGGTGACCTGGAAATCACCTGATGGTGAAGAACAAAAACCAGATCAACTTATCGTAATTTCCAGAAAATGGAGACGAGCCGATTGAAGACAATAGCAATGATAGGTGCAATGTCAAACAGAATCACTACTAGTGGTTGAAACAATGGAAATAAAACTGAGAGCCTTTCAAGGACACAGCAGACAGACCCCATATTAATTACAAAAACCCAAAAACTACAAGACAAAGACATCAGAAAGGCAGCCTCTAATTTCCCTAAAAACCATTACAAAGTCTCTAGACAATATCACAGAGGAGACACCACTGGAAGAACACTGATCCTTAATCAAAGACATCTGAAAAACAAAATACAAGAAAAGGAAGAGAGCTAAAAAGAATAGTTGTCAGAAGAAACATGGAAGCTGATCCAAGACAGGAAAGACATCAAACAGCAATAAAATTACTGCTATGCTGATAAACAAAAAGAACGCAAATAATCCAATAAGCTTAGTGAATAGTAAGTGCCAGGAAAAAAGAGACTTTTTATGAGACACTAGTGTAACAGAAGCAAAAGCTTGCAGCAGAGAAGAGAGACATCAGCACTCTACCAAATAAAATCAAAACCCTTTATCAATGAAACCATTAACCAAGACAAAACCAATTAAAGATAGCAAGGATTGCCTTTCACCAAAGAACCAGACCAAAGGAAAAGATGGACTGAATACTTAAGGAACTCCATAGACTCAAATATTAAAAGCATTTGTTACTGGCTCTTGGGTTTATGTTACAAGTTCTTGTGTTTTAATTTAAACCAGAGATATCAATTTAGCTTTAAATGTCTGTTGTCTTGTATCACCTAATGCCTACTCCTTTGACACCCAATAACCAAACCAACTAGATGTGTGGTGAAATTAAATGATTTATTTACACAATGTACTTAATAATGTAACAAGTCCATAAATGACACTAGATCTCATAACTATATCTATCTAATGTCCCAAATCCAGTCGTATTTATACCCCACGCCCATGCCCTAATTACCCTAAATATGTCACAGTCTCTTCAGTATTGTCCTAATCCATCTAATCTTTTCTAGGAGCGCCTTCATCTGGTCATTGTTAACTCTGGCTTAATGTCTCAATGTCAGCCTCGGTGTCTACAACTTTGCTGTCTACTATTCTTATGATTTTCTCCCCGAAGGCTACTAAAATATGCGCAGGAAGAAAAACGTGAATGGGAAAAAGGAAAACTAGAGGGATTCTCAAAATAAAAAGAAACAAGAAAATGTACATGGCCATCACCGGCTTTCGAGCAAGATCTCACATGTCTTAAGCAAAATCTGGCGACCTCTTATAGAAAATGAAATGGTTCTAGCAAAGAGAATATTTAAAAGAAATGTTGAACAATAATTAATACTGACAGCCAAAGAGAGGTAGGCCTACCAAACATTGCAAAGGACGATGGTGCAGAAATAGAAGAACCAACAATAGAAGAAATAACAATAGGCTGTTATTAGAAAGACCAAAAACAATAAAGCACCAGGAGAAGATAAAATAAATGCTGAGTTACTCAAATATGGAGGACGCACACTACACCTAGAAATACACAGGATGGTCAATAAAATATGGAAAGAAGAGATAATGCCAACAGAATGGGAAACAGACTTAATAGTTCCACTCCACAAGAAAGGTTCGAAACTTAACTGCAACTACAGAGGAATCTCACTTTTCAACACCGTTTACAAAATGCTAAAAAATAATAATTATGTGCAGAATAGGGAATTTCAGTGAAACAGTATTAGGTGATTATCAGTGTGGTTTCAGGCCTAACAGAGCAACCACGGACCACATCTTTTCCATTCGAAACACTCTAGAAAAATGTTATGAACATAATATAAACCTACACCAGCTGTACATAGATTTCAAGACGGCATATGACAACATCAATAGAAATTATCTTTACAAAACATTGCAGGAGTTGTGTATCCTCAACAAGCTCATTAGACTAGTACGCATGACATTAAACAACTCAAGAAGCAAAGTGAAAATACAAGGATAAAGGTCAAGAGAATTTAAAGTAAACCAAGGACATAGCAAAAGCATACATAGAATTAGAAACAGCAGCTCAGAAAGCAGGTTTATCAGTAAACGAAACAATACATGCTATTACAAAGAAATGGAAAAGAAGGAAAAGAAAAATCATTCAAAATCAGTGATGGAGCATTTGAAAGAGTATAAAACTTTAAATATCAACCATAAACGATATAATGATAGAGATCAAAAACAGACTAGAAGTAGGAACAGAATACATCATACACTTATGAAATAATGAAAAACAGACAGATCTCCAGAAAACTTTAAAAAACCATATACAAGACAATGATACGACCAGCAGTAACATATGATAGTGAAACATGGACCATCAGCTAACAAGCAGAAAATAGGCTAAACACTTGGGAAAGGAAAATATATGGGCCAGTAAAGGACAATAACGAGTGGAGAAGTAGAACCAATTAAGAACTGTACGAACAATACGAAGAACCATATATAACAGCTGAAATCAAAATGAATAGATTGAGGTGGATAGGGCACATAGAAAGAATGGAAAACAACAGAGGTCCAAAAGCAATATATAAGGCAACACCCAATGAGAAAAGGCCTAAAGGCAGACCAAGAAGCAGATGGTTAGAGGAAAGGGAGAAAGACCTTAAAGCTGATAGAGTGAGAGAGAGTGCAGGAAGACAATGGATCGGGAAAGGAGAAGAGTAGTATGCTATAGGCCAGGGCCCTCTAAATGGGCTGTAGAACCAAATGGAAGAAATTATACATGTAATTCATATTTAAAGGGTTTAATTTTAGGGATAAGCAGTATTAGATGTAAAGGCTAAATTACTACTGTTGGTTGTAAATATATATCTGAACTAAAAAGCTACCATTACACAAATTTTTTTTTTTTATTCATTTGATAAATATATAGCCTACATGTAGTTTAATTTCATCAATTAGCAAATCGATCAAGTTTAATGAATTCAATTTTACTATTTAAATTTTCAATTATTAGGTTTTATTATGTTATGTAATTTACTAACTAAAAAGAACACCAGATCCCTTATTGAGTCAACAGTTTAAAACTGCTCAGAAACTTTTCACTTGCTGCTCACTTAAAAACAGTCTTAAAAACCCATCAGTACACTATGAAAAAAAAAAGACATTAATAAGTAACCTAATACACCAATATGCATCATTGTTTTTTTTTTTCAAAAATACATTTGTAAATGAAAATGGCTTACATATTTCTAATTATGTGTAATTGCTGTGCTTGACATATTCAACACAATTGTGCACTTGCTTTGTATTCAAAATAGCCTAAAACATCTGGCCAATTTCTCAATGATTTTCTCCCAATTCTGAATGAAAGCATGATTTGGAGTAACTGCTTTATGAGTCCGATACTTTAGCCATGTATTCAGTTGTAGCTATCCAATGACCACCTTCAACAAATTTATTGTTTCTTTAAGTTTAATATCACCTAGGCGATCAAATATTCCTGCCATCAGTTTGGTTTTGAGAAACCTTTTATACAACATTGTACGACTTATTGAGCAATAAGTGTTTTTTATGAGACCGGTTCTAGATAAACAAATTAATTAAACATTCATGAATTAAAGCTTTGGTATATTGGAATTTTACTACTTTTGATGCATTTATGCATCACTTTTTAAAAACGCATTCACTATATATTTGAATAACTATTTTGGCATGTTCTCTACTCATCGATTCATTATCTTTGCTGTTTTTCCTTTGATCCAATATTGATTACAACTATTTAAAAACAAAAAAAACTACAGCAAAAAACAACAAACCTTTGGGTATATATAAAATATTTTGGGTTTTGCAGGGCATACTAATCACTGTCTCAGCAGGGCACCATGGCCAAGAGGGGCAGCCCCGACTATGTCAATTTTTTCACGACTCATTGTTTATTAAGGGGCCAGCAATGATGTCCTGCCCTGGGGCACCATTTGCACTGCAGGGCACTGCAGAGTTTAGAACATGATAGTCTTCAATAAGATAAGGATAACTATAAATATTTACCTGTATACAAAAGAATTAAGTTTTTCATCCATAGATAATGTAATAAAGGACAGTAAGATAAGAGGAGACAAATTTATTTTAATTTTTACAAATTAATATAAATGAAGGTGATTTTCTTAAGACATTTTCGACAGCTTCCAAATACATGACTTGGAAATGCATTTTATTTAGTTTTATACAAAATTACACATAACAATTCTCATCAACAAAATCTAAACCCATGATGTTAAAAAAAATGATATGTCTTTAAGTTCTTTAGTGCTGGGTTTTAATTCATCTAAAAACATGACCGCATAAAAATGTGAGGTTTCATCTTCTCTGGAGGTTCATAACCCTCATGGCCCTGAAATAAAAGAGAAAAAGTTTTTTTATCATAAAATACTGACATGTATCAATTATTTCTGTATCATTTCAAAGGATTAATATTTTGAATTAATATGTTAAAGTAATTTTTAGGGAAAAATATGAACTTCCAGATCTAATTTCTAAAAATAAAATATTTCAAATTAAACAAAGAGTAATAAAAATATACAATATATTTATTGGAATATTATAGAGACTAATTTACCTTTGACCAGTCATAGCTAGAAGCATAGCCAAAAATGTTTCCTTGAGCATTGAAGCAGCATGTAGTGATTGGTAAATCAAACTGCTCTGAAGTTTTTAGTTTGGTCCTATGCATCTTTGTCCCAAAAACTAAAGCGTCCATCAGACCCCACAGTTGCAAGTGTTCTGTGAGTGAGGATGAAATGAGATGTCATTCACCTAGGAGTAAAAAATTGAATTGATCCAAGAAGAAGCAAAATAGTTTAATTTTGCATAAAATTTTATTTATAATGAATGACCAGTGTAGAAAATATTTTAAAGTTTTATTCTCGCTTACTGCGTATATGTCTTGTATTCCTCCATTTGGTGCAACATTTGAACGATGACATTTAAAAGTGAAATTGTCTTTGGGGTTTGTTGGGCTTACATACTGTATTGCTACTCTTCCTTCTATTTTACTGCCTGAGAGCAAAACCAGTTGGTGCATTGGTTTTTTTATCATTGAATATACTTACACATCGATGCTGAAAAAAAAGCCATTTCACAATGGTTGAAATTAATTTATTCTAAAGTAGTAGGCTGTGCTACTCAATGTTTTTTAACATTTTACTATTAGAAAAGGCATGAGATATACATGAATAACATAATTAAATAAAAATAAAGAAAAATTTTAATATATTAAATTTGGGATAAGATGATACAGCACAGCTATTAATGTATAGCTTCAATAAAAGGCTAACAATTTTTGATGATCAATACATGGATACATTTTAATAGAAAAAAAAAATTACAATGTTTCTGAAAATCAAGAAAAAGAAAATTTACTAATATACCTGATATTTGAGAGGTGATTCCATTCGTTTAAATTCTTGTGGTTGGACATCCAGCTGATAAATGACAATAGCTCTCCCAGCAAGACCCACAACTGCCATGGGATATTTCTGTTTGATCACACTAAGTGGGTTAGAGCTTTCTAGTATAAACTGATTTCCAAAATGCAGTTATACCTCAAAATTAGAAAAAATTGGAATCAAGCCCAAATTTAGAAAGCAATTTCTTCCCAGTAACTGAATTTGCTTTGGAAATATAACATCCTGTGTGCGATTTCTAACTTTTTTTAGGAACTGATTGAATTCAAATTCTGAGGTATCAATGAATAAGTGAAACTAGTTTACATTAAGGTTTACATGTACTAATCTAAAAATGTAAAGACGGTGCATATTTATTGTCAAATAGTAATTGACAAAATGTCATTTTTATGAAATAAAAAAAAATAATTAAGAATATTGTTTTCATCATTACTGATGTTTTGACATTCAGGTATGAAAAGAATATTACAAGACAGTACTAAATTTCCTGCCTCGTTGGTAGTTGATCAAAAATTTCCACAATAAAAAATGTATGTAAAATCATTCTTACCACATCAGCACAATATACTCTCTCAGGTAACTGAATACTTAGTATAGGGGTTGATGAGCGTGTATCCCAGAACTAAAGAAAAAAAGAACCATAAAATAAATAATTTCTGTGTAATTTATCAGTTTTAAGATGAAATTTTTCCTTTAGATCTGAAATTTTAACACATTACTTTTAATGTTTTGTCCCAGCTCCCTGTCATGACACAACTGTAATTAGGGGCTTTAATCCAATGTACTGTTTTCACTGGAGCATCATGCTGAGATATATTAAGATTATAGAGGGTAAATTAAAAAACGGTTTTGAAAGATCTTGTGTAACAATGTATATTTTTCTATTTATTGAGCTAAATGATATTAAGATACATTACCTGTGCAACCTGCATAGCCTGATTACTGTTTAGGTCCCACATTTTAACTGTTTTATCGCAAGAGGCTGTAAACACTTTTGTGCCATCCTTTATTTTTAAAGGTAATGCAACATTTAAAAAAAATAACAAAAAAAACAAAGATGAATTATTACATTTTATTCTGTTGTTTATAGCATTAATTTATTTTATGGAAATAATATTTAAATGTGGACAAATAAAGCATTTGAGAGTAGAATTTGAGATGTAAAAAAACATTAAATAAATTGTAACTTACATCACTCCAGTCAACATCTAAAACTGGACCTGTGTGTGTCTGTTGGGCCTTTGGTGTTGTTTGCCCGCTCTGATGGACTTCCCAACAACGAACCTAGCGATGTTTTATTTGCAGTAATAAAATTTTTAAGCATATTGCATACAAATCTATTGGCTACTATAGTGCTCGATTTTAAAATTAATACATTTATAGCTTTAGCTTTCTTTGGGTTTTTATTTCACATCAATAAAATAAATCCATTTAAGAAGCTGAGTAACAAACAAATACCTCTTAAATAGAAGAAAAAAAAAAACTAAATACTTTAAAAGCCAAAACTAAATAAAGATGTATTAAAAAGTTAAATAAATAAATAAAAAAAGGGGGGCTTATATCGGCACTTCCACTTAAATGAATTAATGCTAGATTGAATTAACATGTTGACAGGAAACAGAATGCTTACGTGGTTATCCCAGCTGCCAGCAACAAGAAAAGTAGAGGCAAGAACACCTGGACTGAACTTGAGACAACTTACACTGTCATCAGGAGGAGAGCTCACCTAGAAAATATAATACTTCATAATATTTGAATGAATCAGTTATATGTCTAAATTCTTTGTTATATGGCCAAAAGTTTAATTACTTAAAAGTTTGCAACTAATGAGATCACACATAGAAAAATATAACAAGTTGATAATTGAACCCATTAATTAAAAAATATTCATAGTTTCAAAAAAAAAAAAAATAACATGTAATTGTATCTTTACTGCTAACATATTTATATAAAGAGTGGATGAGCACTTAATTGCTTGTGTTAATCTCTATAAAGATAGGTAGCTTTTTTTTAATAATTCCATCAAATTATTAGTATTAATTTACCAGTACCTCTAACCGTCACAATTGATAAATATAAATTTAAGAAATACTAAACCAAATTTGCAATAATTACTTCAACATCCTTCATGGGATTTGTATTTGTAGTATTAGATGATCCAAACAAGGTCGACTGACCAAAAGAAGTTGTACCACCAAACATGTTTTCTGTGACAACTGGCTGGTAAAGATTTATATGACTGATTAAACATATACTTCATATAGCATATTTTTATTATATATTGCTATAAAATTACTAAAACCAAAAAGTCAATATGAAATTCTATATTTATATAATTCTAATTGCTGTATAATTACTAAAACCAAAAAGTCCATATAAAATTATATATTAATGTAATTCTAATTGCTACACTGCTACACACTCATCACACTGGTTGAGTTTTGAAATTTTTTATAGTTTTAAATGGTATATACAGAGCACCCTTGTTTAGTGGACAACAGATTGAGAACCACTGCTTTAGAGAATGATGCTTACACAAATGTCATCGGATAATATTTACTTAACACAGAAATTAGCCCTATGGATGGTAGCTAGCTAAAGCCTAGTAAAGCTCAACATCATGTTGTTATGTTAGCCGGCCGGTAAATTTGTTCTAACTTGGGCCCAATACAGTAACGAGTGTCAGTAATGTCATTGGCTCTACCATACCAAATTTATACAAAAAAAAAAAAGACAGACCTAAAAAAGGAGGTCCTTAAAGGAGGACAGTTGGTAACCTTTTGATTAGAATGTCAGATTTAATTAAGTTAGCTTTTTTTAGTTTTACCGCTATAAAATTGCTAATTACTTTTTTTATTTTAGTGCACTTTGATGTAGGAAATATATTACTTTATATATGAAAAAAAGCGGTGAAGTTAATCAGCCAATATTTCATTAATTTATTTTAGAAAACACAGTTTACCTAAAGATATCTTACAAATTTTTGGTAGATAAAAATGTGCTTTTCAAAGTAATGAAAATGATCAACAAATTAGCTAGACTTTGACTCTTCTGATGGCGAAGTTTATGGCAAGTTAAGATATTTTCATAGAGTTCGTTTTTAGGAGAGGAAGAAGGAGATGCACTGACATATATAATTTTAGTCAAACAACTAAGCCAGTCTTCTGATCAGAGTGAAGGGAGCGGATGGCAGGGCCGTTTTAAGGGAATCGTAGGCCCTAGGCACTTTCAAAGTCGTAGGCCCTCCCCGCAGTGGCGCAACCAGGTGGGGCAGGGGGCTTGAGCCCCCCAGACCAAATCATCAATACATATTTTACTATATAAAGTTACTAAAAAGACTGTAAAACTGTCTTTTTTCAATATGTGAGCTACCCTCCCTACCCAGCATTTTTGCTGGTTGCGCCACTGCCTCCCCGATTTCATTTTTTAAAATATTTTTCAAGAATGCACCGGCACTTATTTGCCATTCTGGCTTTCGTAGGCCCTAGGCACAGTGCCTACTGAGCCTATATGATAAGGCGGCCCTGGCGGATGGTCGTACGGTAAAGCGCTCTACTGTCGACCTGAGGGTTTCGGATTCGATCTTCGATAAGATTGTTAAGAACCAAGGGAATTTTCAGGTCACAGTTAATATTATCTCCATGTCTTCAGTGGTGACACCATAGTCATTGCGATATATGCTAGTGATGAAAGAAGTGTTATACTCCTGCCCGCCGGTCAAATTTACAAACCCATTTTGGCCCGCGACTCAAAAAGTGTGCCCCCCCCCTGCTCTAAGAGATTAAATCTCATCCCTTACAGAAACTTCACTCATCTGATCAGAGCCATTTTTTTAAAAAATAAATAGACAAAGAATCGATTGCATAGGGCTTCTACTTCTTCGGACATGTTCTATAAGGCAAGTTTCACATTCAGTTATCTGAGTACTTGCAGTAGCGTCACTGTTGTGGGGGGGGGGGGTGCGGGCAGCACCGGGTGGCACCAGCCATAGTGACGCCACTGAGCACTTGTCAAGGGCCATGAGCTAAAACGACTTTAACGTTTGGTGAGTCAAAGAGGGCCCCTAGTTTTCAAAGATTATTGGGGGTGTCACGATTTTTAAAAGACTTACTTGATATAAATTATTGGGGTTTCACAATCTTTAAAATACTCACTTGACATCAATTATTGGGGTCGCACAATCTTTAAAAGACTTACTTCACATCAATTATGGGGGGGGGGGGTCACAATCTTTAAAAGACTTACTTGACATCAATTATTGGGGGGGGGGTTCACAATATTTAAAATGCTTACTTGACATCAGTTATTGGGGTTTCGCAATTTTTTAAAGACTTACTTGACATCAATTATTGGGGTTTCACAATCTTTAAAATACTCACTTGACATCAATTATTGGGGTCGCACAATCTTTAAAAGACTTACTTTACATCAATTATGGGGGGGGGGTCACAATCTTTAAAAGACTTACTTGACATCAGTTATTGGGGTTTCGCAATTTTTTAAAGACTTACTTGACATCAATTATTGGGGGTTTCACAATTTTTAAAAGACTTACTTGACATCAATTATTGGGGTTTCACAATTTTTAAAAGACTTACTTGACATCAATTATTGGGGGTTTCACAATTTTTAAAAGACTTACTTGACATCAATTATTGGGGTTTCACAATCTTTAAAAGACTTACTTGACATCAATTATTGGGGTTTCACAATTTTTATGACTTACTCGACATCAATTTTGCACAGGGCCGTCAAACGTACCTTAATATACTAGGGCCCCTAAATGGTACGAACGGTCATGTGAGTACTAATCAACTGATTTATCTGTAAGAGATCACAGTTCCGGTCTTATGTATATGTATGTGCAATGTATGCGACCTCCCAAAGATATATGACATATGAGACATCATAATAACACCATCTCCACCAGTTTGTGCAAACATTGGGAAGAAAAAAAATTATGGATGTCACTTAAAGGTTTAAAAGTTTTTTTGCAGTGGGTTTCGTTGATAAATAGAATTAAAAAATTTTTGCAACCAGAAATCAGTGGCGTAGCATCATGTCCCGGGCGCAAATATAAAATTATTTGGTTTTCGAATGGGGGGGGGGCGTTAAAAAGGTATTGTGCCCCGGGCGTGAGTTTAGCTCGCTACGCCAATGCCAGTAATGAGTCTTTTCAGGTTTTTAAATGTATCTTGACCAGAATTTCTGTCGCGTTTCCCAATATGCTGACAGATTCACTAGCACTGCCAACTGACCCGCCCCGAGGACGGGGTAACATAAGCACTTCATGTAAGAGCTTCTTTGATTTTATATAGAAAGCTAGAAAATGATAGGGCGTCACCCGTTATTCAGAGATTGTAAGAGATTCGCCAGGGATCAAAGACTTTCTGGTGAAGACCGTGCTGCTAGTAACCTAAAATATAATAATTGATGACCGTTCAATTTCGTTGTTGACAGTATCGATAAAGGAAATGTGTGATTGGCTTTGGTTAAAATAGTGCCAGATTATTCAATTATGACATCTAGAAAAATAGATTTCCATTATTGAATTTCTTTTTGTCTTTCTTGATTCCATTGGGGGGGGGGGGATTTATTTGCACCCGGGCGTCAGATCTGCTCGGCCCTGGTGATGACATTATTTATATTTTTTTGCTAGGACTGGGACTATGAAAAAGCAATCTTGCACATGAAACGTTAATATACTGTTATTTTAAATGAATGTACATTGCTTTATTTTTTTTTAATTATTGTACATTATCACATATGTGTTATGGTGTATCATTATGTTATTGAAACCAGGCCGATTATTGTAACAAACTTTAGGTCTATTGTAACCGGCCCAGGATATTGTTATAAACACTGCGCGTTCATTTAGTTCATGAAATATTCCACACTTCAGTCCATGAATCAACGAATAATATAATTACCATTCTTTTTATTTCAATGTATACATTCTCACATCAACACACTCATACAAGTGGTTTTACGATTATAAAGAACATTTTTTTTATTAAAACTTTAAAGCCAATTATATATTAATTATAATTATTCGCCATGGATCGTTAGCTGGTAATAACAAGTTTTCAACATATCCTACAGACCTACACAATACATTTGATACACTAAGAGAGATAACATCCTTTAAAAAATATTTGGTCGGCAGGGGTTATTTCTCTTAGACTGTACATGAAACATTTTGCGTGAATTATTTTAGACAAAAACAGGTGTCAGCTCATCCTATCAACGATGCAAGCCAGGTAATTTTAAAGCCAAACATTGAAATTTCACACATTCTGTTCTTTCATCTAAATAAGAAATCTGGCTGAGGAATCGTGTTTATTTTGAACACCAGATTGCTCTTACCACTCTTGAATACCTTAAACCAGCGTTCCTCTATTTGTTCTCATTAGATTCCTTTCATTCTAGTGTAGGCCGACATATCGTAACACAGTGAGGCTAGAAGAAAGTGAAGATAATATTTACATCGAAATAGTCGAACAGATGAATGATAAGGCCGAAATAGATAAAAAAAAACAAAAGCATTGAAGAACGTAATTATTTAAAATGCAATAAATTATAATTAGACATAAAACAATAAAGGCAAAAACCAAATCATGTATCAAACCAAATTTCTTTTATTAAATATTCACCGCGGTGCGGCCAATAGTTTATTCAATAATTAAACTTATTTTAATGTTACTGTGTTAACTTTATCGCAAGTACTGACTCACTCACCCATTCATTACAGATTGATACTGCCAATGTAAAATTCGTACTTTGTAATGAAGTTTACTAAAAAAAAATTTGATTACTTCATTCAATCAGTAATTGCTTCTAATCGTGACGAAGCTCTCATCTGATATTGACCTAATTACAGAATATAAATTTTATGAGCCTACCATAGATATATAGGAGAATGTAAGACTGCACGTCCCACGCGCCGATATATTCTTAGGATTTTACTGTTAAAAATAAATCATATCATTTAGATTCTTTTCATGACTGTTCTTTTACCAAATTGTACGTGAACCGAATCATTGAAAAGAATTCACCTACTATGTGGCTAAGCGATGGTGCGTGATATTTCGTAGCCAGGGTTCGATTTATAAACCGAAAAGTTTGTCTTGACCCAAGAAAAAAAGATTAAATTCTTTAACCAAATTGTTCTTGGTCTTAGATATTTGAAAAACGATGGTCTAAAATACATCATGTGCGTGTTAGATGCTAAGCGTTAAACTCGTCCTAAAAAAAAGTGTTGTTCGTTAAGCAACTTGCTGTGTATTAAGCAAGTGTTATGTACAAAACAGGGTCTATGTAGGCATGGGCGTCGCTAGGAATTTTTCCAGGGGGGGGGAAATTTTCCAGGGGGGGGGGGCAAATAACAACTTTATGACATTTTTTTAAATGTAAGGGGGGGGGGAGCAAATGCTTGAGCTACATATGAAAAATCACATCCAACATGTTTTTTTTTTGCGTGATCTACTTTAGGACTATCACATTAAACAAATATGCTTTTATTTAAAACTAACTAATAAACTATCACATTAAACAGAATACTAGTATTTAAATAGATATGAACCATAATATCTATATGCTATTTAAACGTCTTATGGTAAACAATTATTCTTTTGCCTGAATTCTATTAAACACAATGGATTAAACAAATAAGACAATAAAACGTGAATCTAGGGACACCTGAATTGAATGTGTCACGTTAATTAGGAGTGATTTGTAACTAATGTTGTTAGTGTACCCTATAGGGGTCATATACCCCCCCCCCACACACACACATACTTCCGTGTGCTCTAATTCTGTTCTTTATTATTTTTTTTTTCGGAACTTGAACAATGTAAAGCTAGTGAATTTGAAAGAATGTAAATATCTAATTTTTTTTTTAAAAGCGAAATCTAGATTTCAAGATAAAAAGAAAAATCCCCAACAATATCCTAGTCAAGCCATTATTTGTTTCATTGCTATCAATCACTTCAAAAAGAAAGAAAATAATGCGGTTATAAACATCAACATCTCAAATAAGGGGAAACTACCACAGGGATGTATCTTGCTGCGCGGGGGCATAAGTCAGGTAGTGCTAGAGTCATCGCCCCCTTCCTCCCCCAATTGTTTACAACTGTCTCAGGCCTGCGATCCACAAGAAGCCTGTGAGCTGTCGCTAAAGAATGTAAAATAGAAACATTAAATTTAAACATTGCTTTAAAAATACCGCTCATTGATCTATTTTGGGCTTCATGCTGTGTACCGAGGCCCTGAGTTGAAGATTCTTTCCTTTATTTACAAGTTGGGGGTTGGGGGTAGGGGGTGGAGGGTAAGTAAAAGGGAATTCTTTAGCCTTTAAAAACCACTTTCGCTTAGCGGCTACTAAATAAAATACTTCCAGTGATACTCTCCAGGAACGAAGTAAATATCTAGACATAAGAGAAAAAAAGTTCAAATACTAAAATATAAAGGTATAATTTTATTTAATTATGTAGTTGAAATTAATTTTAATGCCCCATTACCTAATCCCTGGAGCCCCATCACCTAATCCCAGGACAGCCATCACCTAATCCCAGGAGAGCCATCACGTAATCCCAGGACAGCCATCACCTAATCCCAGGAGAGCAATCACCTAATCCCAGGACAGCCATCACCTAATCCCAGGAGAGCCATCACGTAATCCCAGGAGAGCAATCACCTAATCCCAGGAGAGCCATCACCTAAGCCCAGGAGCCCCATCATTTAATCCCAACAAGGTCTGTACAAGTACTAGAAAGATTATCACATTGGTAGATTTATCCTCTACGTCCGTGTTAGTTTTATGACATTGTGTCACTAATTTTTCACACAGATGCAGTATAATTTCAAATATTAGAATTGCTTTATATCTTTTTTAATACGTTATCAAAATTAAAAAAAAATCAATACATAAACAATTGCACAACATATTGTATCACTTGCACAACATATTTTATTACTGACACAACATATTGTATCACTATAGAGCATATTGCATCACTGACACAACATATTGTATCACATGCACAACATATTGTATCACTGACATAACATTGTATCACTTGTAGAGTATATTGTATCACTGGCACAACATATTGCATCACTGGCACAACACATTGTATCACTAGTAGAACATATTGCATCACATGCACAACATATTGTATCACTTGTAGAATATATTGTATCACTGACACAACATATTGTATCACTTGAAGAGCACATTGTATCACTGACACAACATATTGTATCACATGCACAACATATTGTATCACTAGTAGAACATATTGCATCACATGCACAACATATTGTATCACTTGTAGAACATATTGTATCACTTGTAGAGCATATTGTATAACTTATTATCATTTATTTTTTTTTAGATTTTCACGATTTGATATTTTTAACATATTTCTTTTATTTAAAAAAAAAAAACAACAACATTTTTTTGCATTATGGCTCCAGCTCACCCATATAATTTTTATTTTTTAAAAGAGATTCCTCAATTAATTTGTTTTATTTATTTTTTTTGCTAGCAAGTATAAAACACGTATAAAATTTTCCAAATTAACTTTAAACAAAAACATTTTAGTTTTGATGGCAGTGGTATAAAAATATTTCAAAACTAATGAAAATCTTAAACATTTGTTTTTACAGTTAACCATACCTAATTTAATATTTGCTATCAAGTTGAAAAAAAAATTGAAAAAGTGGCGTTAAAAGGGTTAATCTGTTAATAATAGTTAATAATTTTAATTATAAAAACAGAAATTAAATTTACTACAAGAAACTAAGTAACAGTGAAACAATTAACGACATTTCCTTTCAATCTTTTTGACATTTTTAAAAATTCTTCTCGTGAATTTTAAAACTGGTCATCTAACGAAACACACAAATCTGCTAGTGTGTTTTAAATTCATATCGTGAATTTAAAAAAAGAAATTGTTCATCTAACGAAACACACAAATCTGCTAGTGTTTTATAAGTTCATATCGTGAATTTAAAAATTGAAATTGTTCATCTAACGAAACATACAAATCTGCTAGTGTGTTATAACTATGTTCATATCCACATTTTGTAGTGCTTTCCTTACTCTGTAAGAAATAAAAAAAAAATATCTCATTATGAAATTTTGTCATTAAACAAAATTTAGCTTTTTTTTTATCTTATCTGCTGCATTAATTTATTTCGGCTTCTAGACTCTCTTTCATGACTTGTCTACGGCCATATCATTTCTGATGCTTTTAAAAAATGAAAGACGGATTTACTAAACTGCTTTTTCTCCTTTCAAATGTCAAAGAGGAATTAAAGTCACTTTTTTTTAAAGAAATAAAAATCTTATTTAAGAATTTTCAAGCGGCCTGTAGAAGCAGTAATTAAGTTGTAGACAAGAAATCAGTCTCTTCAAAGCCGGCAACACCAGTCCGTGTTAGTTTATTTTGTAGCATCCTCTAATAGCGTTTAGGCTTACAGTGGAATAGTTTGAGTAGTATATTGTTAAGTCATACAGTGGAATAGTCTTAGTAGTATATTGTTAAGTCATACAGTGGAGTGGAATGGTCTGAGAAGTATAGTGTTAAGTCATACAGTGGAGTGGAATGGTCTGAGAAGTATAGTGTTAAGTCATACAGTGGAATAGTCTTAGTAGTATAGTGTTAAGTCATACAGTGGAGTGAAATAGTCTGAGTAGTCTAGTGTTAAGTCATACAGTGCAATAGTCATTTTGAGGCTAAGCAGTACATTAAAAACAAGCAATTAAGCCTGTTCCATTCTGGACACAGGACGTGTTAGCGCATTTTCATGTTATGTATCAGTACGTTTGTTAGCTTTCAGTAAATATTTGTAAATTTTGGAAATGTTTATAAATTCAATTGTGTAATGCATATATCTGTAAAAAAATATTATAAAGACGTTTCTTTATATTTGAAAAAAAAAATATTTTCTCTTAAATCTAACTACAAGTGGTTTGTGGTTACTGAAAACTCATAATTGAAAACATTCGAAATTGTAGTCATTTAATCGTCCGAAAACTCCGTCAATCGTTGCATAGCTCTGATACTTTCAATTAAACTCAGAACACAAGCTTACTATTTCATTTGATGAGTTTCTTAAAAAATCTTGGTGAAACTACGTGCTGCAGTATTTCGCACCAAATGAATGGGTTATTGAACGTACAAGGTGTATATATAATATATAAGCCCCTTAGGAGACCTGAAGCCCGGCCCTCAGAGGTCCTATCGCGAAATGAACTTTTGATGTACACATGGCAGGCCAAGACCTACAAAATGATATATACATCATGTGTCTAGGACTTATGGTTGCTGAGATATAGGGCGCTCCATTATTTATATAGCTTATATAGTAAAAAACGGTACTTTATAAGGCCCCTTTTACGGCCCTGAGAGGTCAGATCGCGAAATGGAAAAAAGTCATTTCTTGGCAGGCCAAGACCTACAAAATGATATATACATCATGGGTCTAGGACTTATGGTTGTTGAGATCTAGGGTGATGACAGACAGACAAAACGGGGACAATAGAGCATTTTTCTTTCGAAAATGCTCTAAAAATTTAGGCTCCAGTTAAAGACGGTAACGACGATTGGTAACTAAACTAAGAACTCGTGGCTGCCGTCAGCTAACTTGGGCTCCTGATAATGTATACCAACAGGAGCCCAAACAACATTACATTATGTCATCTCTAGACTAAAACATTACATTATGTCATCTCTAGACTAAAACAACATTACACTATGCGGTAGTTCCTGTGTTTTGACTAGTAACGTGATGGTCTGTTCTTATTATCTAATAAATACCATCATCGACATGGGCTGCTCCTTTAGTTTGATTAATACCATCAGAAGATGGGCTGCTCCTTTAAGTTGATAAATACCATCGAAAGATGAGCTGTTTGTATAATTCACTAAATACCAACCCATGATGCTATCCTATTTTTTTTTTATAAATACCATCCCATGATGCTATCCTATTATTTGATAAATACCATCCCGTGATGTTGTCCTATTCAATAGATTGCTGACGATGAAGATTTCATTGCAAAAATAGAATTTTTTTTATTGAATATTCCCTGTAAAAAGTTCTATTTCCTGCATACATTAATGTCACTAACATTTGTGGGAGGAAAACAGAAATTTCGCTGAGACTTGCAGATTTATCGCAACACTACCTTGCTCCCATGATCTCCATTGTCTACATTTGAAACAGAATATTAAGTTATGCTGGGCTTTTAAGGGCATCTATTTATGGTAGCTCTTGTATTTTCTTTCGTTTTGTTCAAAATGAAACAAAATATAGTCTTGATTCCAACCATACCACAACACGATGACTCGATTCATCACGACACTTGAAACAACAGTGGACTTTATCGATAGACGCTGAACACGATAAGGGAAAAAGTTAAAAACCTTTCAATACTCGCTGTTTAATTTTCATAGTAAACCTTCTCTTATTGCAGCGGTTCTAAACTTGGGAAGACTGAGGGGGGGGGGGCTAACATAATAAGTAAACAAAAAAAAAATCACCTTCATTTTGCATACGTTTGAAGCTTATTTCACATTCTGACAATTTCCACTAGCCTAGGCCCTTCTGATAACATTCTCCCATCTGTAAGCTACAGGGACCTTTAGTTTGGGGGGGGGGCATTGACATATGTTGTTGAGATAAGAGAACCACTGAGGTCAAAGGTTACTCAAGTTGGTGGGCCTCGAACCCTTGACTGATAGAGCCAACTGCCTCAGCGCCAAATAAGTCATCTGCCAGACCTCCATTTTGTGTGATACAATGTAACAATGTTATTGTTTGGTGGCTACAGTAAATTGATTCATGGTTACAATAAATGGATCTGTTGCTACAGATGATTGTTCTGTGGTTTCAGTTAATGGATTTTTTGCTACCTATAACAAATCTTTGGCTATCGATAATTGATCTATGGGTATCGATAATTGATCTTCGGCTATCGATAATTGATATTTGACTACCATTAATTGATCTATGCTTGTAATTAACTGGCTAACTAGCTAACTGATATGTAGCTCTAATCAACTGACCCCGTGGCAACATTTAACTGGCCTGTTGCTTCCTACGTCAAATGCCAGAATATCATCTTCCCTGTTTTTGTAATAAAAATAGACCTTGTTTCAGGACAGGCTGTCCCGGGTATGTCGCGTGCCTGGGATTTGTTGCCCAATCCCAGCGTGCAGAGAACTTGACGGCTGACCCAATTTAGCGCACGTAACAGAAACATGTCACTTCCGGCCACAGGTAGTCGCTTCTTAATATGTGATCTACGTTCTTGACAGCTTCATTAAATGTGGCGCGCGGAGGGTGGGGGTGGGGGGGGGGAACGGGAGTGTGAACACATCGATAAGTACATGGGATGTGGGGGGGAGTCAAAGATAATTGTGGGCGTCGGGTGATTCCACTTAAGAATTAAATCAACACAAGAAGCTAAAATTAGATGGGCTGCACTTCCTGTGGTTATTGATGAAAGGATGAGGGGAGAGGGGAGGATAAGGACAGGGGGAGGGGGGGGGAGAGTAAGGTGGCGAAGAGGAGGACGAGGAGTAGGCGTTCCGTTATTTACGGACTGGGCGTGTACGCGAGAGGTTCTCATTCACGAGGGGGGGGCGGTGGAAGGCATCAATCTGTCAGCGGGCAGCTGGTGTTATGGTGTGAGGGTGCCCGTGTTGACGTGAAGCGGTACACACCATGGGCGGCGACGACGTTACAAAGAGGGGGGGCAGGTCACACCTTACATTAATCTCTATCCGTCGGGTCTCACCACCGGTGGATCTTGACAGGGAGGCCGGAAACTGGCCGCGACTTGAACTTTTCAAAATATGTATACACACTTTATAAAAAAAAAAACAAGAAGGTCAACAGTAACACCATGACCTACATAGTATGGGAAATATTTTCAACAGCCATTATTCATTCGAGAAACTGGGTGCTTTGTCAAGTCAAAAGTTTTTGCTTTCATCAGATATTGATTATTTGTGGATGAGTTTTTTTGTGTAAATTGCGATACATTTCAATCTGTTGGTGATCTGAAACGTGTGCGATGATTAAGTATCTTGTGATTTACCCGAAACGCATTCGATGATTAAGTATCTTGCTATTTTTGGTTTTAATTGTATTCAATGATCTTTCTTTACGTAGGCATACTTTGCATCTAAGTTATTCTTTTAATACATTTAGTTTCAATTAGACATTTAGTTTCAAGTAGACACTTAGTCTCAAGTAGACATTTAGTTTCAAGTAGACATTTAGTTTCAAGTAGACATTTAGTTTCAAGTAGACATTTAGTTTCAAGTAGATACTTAGTTTTAAGTAGACACTTAGTTTCAAGTAGACATTTAGTTTCAAGTAGACATTTAGTTTCAAGTAGACATTTAGTTTCAAGTAGATACTTAGTTTCAAGTAGACATTTAGTTTCATTCTATACAAAAGATCCAGACAGTAAATCGAGACCAAATTGTGTCAAGTCTGTTGTTTTGTTTACTTACATCAAATTCTCAGATTTCTTTGAAAGCGATGACTGAAAATAAATGACCGGTCTGGTAGTGGACACATATTGTATAAACTTGGCACGTTATTGATCCCGAGAAGAAATGTTTCTGCACATTTTTAGACCGGAAATACAATATGAAGAAAGTATGTAGATAAATTATGAAGTACATAGAAACTAGTTAATAAAGGAGGAATAAATATAAGTTAAATAGTAACTTATCAAGGAAAAGGTCGAAAGTGTGTGTGTGTATATATATATTCTCTATACTTATAAGACGCATTCGTTGTCTGTCTGTCTGTCTGTCTGTCTGTCTGTCTGTCTGTCTGTTCCCTTATAACTCAAGATCCAGACAAAAAAATAACTTGAAATTTGTTACACATACACATAATTATTTGGGGAAGGTTATAGGACAGGTTTCGTTTCATATCGATGGGTAGTTTAATTGTAATTAATTTTTTTTTTATTTTAGTATTTTACTATATTAAAGTAATCTCGACGGCGCCATAAATAAAATTCCTCTGTGACGCCATTTCCCGATTCGAATAGAACTTGCGCGCTGGTGCTGTATTGTGCCTTTGTGATGCAAAGAATTGTTATTGTTTTTTCATGCTCCCTGATTTGTACAGTTTGAGGAAGATAAAGGAATGAAGAAGGATTTTAAAAGAAGTGTGAAGCCATAATAATAAGTATATATATATATATATATATATATATATATATATATATAGAGAGAGAGAGAGAGAGAGAGAGAGAGAGAAAGAGAGAAAGAGAGAGAGAGAGAGGGAGAGGGAGGGAGAGAGATAAAGAGAGAGAGAGAGAGGGGGCAGGAGGAGAAAGAGAGGAAAGGAGGGTAGGAGGGGGAGGGGAAGGAGGGGGATAGGGAGGGGAGGGAGGGGGTGGACAGGGGGAGAAAGGAGGGGGGAGAGAGGGAGATGGGGGGAGAGGGAGATGGGAGAGGGAGTAGGAGGAGATGGAGAGAGAAAGGAAGGGAGGGAGAGAGAGGGGGTAGGGAGGGAGAGAGAGGGGAGGGAGGGAGAGAGAGGGTGGTAGAGAGGGAGGGAGAGAGATAAGAGTGAGGGGGCAGGGAGGGAGAGACAGGGAATGAGGGAGGGAGGAAGGGGGAGAGAGGGGGAGGGAGAGAGGTGGAAAGGGGAGGGATGGAGAAAAGGGGGGAGAGAGGGAGATGGGAGAGGGAGCAGGGGGAGAGGGAGATGGGAGAGAGGGAGTAGGGGAGATGGAGAGAGAAAGGAAGGGAGGGAGAGAGGGGGTAGGAGAGAGAGAGGGTGGGAGAGAGATAAAGAGTGAGGGGGGCAGGGAGGGAGAGAGAGGGAATGAGGGGAGGGAGGAAGGGGGAGAGGGGGAGGGAGAGAGAGAGGTGGAAAGGGGGAGGGAGGGAGAAAGGAGGGAGAGAGGGGTTAGGGAGGGAGAGAGGGGAGGGAAGGAGAGGGAGGATGGACGTTGGGAGAGAAGGAGGGGGAGAGGGGGAGAGAGATGGGAGAGAGGGAGGGAGGGAAAGGGAGAGAGGGGGAGAGAGGAGAGGGAGGGAGAGAGATAAAAAGTGAGGGGGGCAGGGAGGAGAGAGAGGGAATGAGGGAGGGAGGAAGGGGGAGAGAGGGGGAGGGAGAGAGAGAGGTGGAAAGGGGGAGGGAGGGAGAAAGGAGGGGGAGAGGGGTTAGGGAGGGAGAGAGAGGGGAGGGAAGAAGAGAGGGAGAGGATGGGAGAAATGGGAGAAATGGGAGGAAGAGTTAAAGAGAAAGAGGGGGCAGGGAGGGAGAGAGAGGGAAGGAGAAGGATGGACGGGGGGAGAGAGGGAGAGGGGAGAGGATGGACGGGGGGAGAGAGGGAGAGGGGAGAGAGGGAGATGGGAGAGGGACGGAGAGAGATTTGAGAGAGGGAGGGAGGGAGAAAGGGAGGGAGGGGGAGGGGGGGAGGGAGAGAGAGAGGAAGGGAAAGAGGGGGTAGGGAGAAAACAGAAGGTAAACAAAAAACCTTATTTTAAACCCGGGCAAAGCCGGGTACTTGCAACTAGTATATATATATATATATATATATATATATATATATATATATATAATTTATGTAGAAGCTAATTATGAAGTAAATAAAATCCAAACAGTAAGTTCAGTGAAAGTTTTTCTGAAGAAAGTATTAAGATACATAAGTTAGAAATCTATTTATGAGGGATTTAAAAAAAAAAAACAACATAACACCAGCAAATCTACATAAAGACTGGTAAGGCAGATGTCGCATGCAGATAGCTGAAAAGACCAGTACACTCGCCAATTTAGATCCATTGAACTCAAAGAATGAATCGAACATTGCGACCTTCTGAAATATTTTGTTTCTGATTCACTCAAAAACTAAGACAACAAAACTTTTGATTCTTCCATGTACCGGTTGGCTGGTGATGATGAAGGTCTGAAAACAATAATGTGATCGACCCATTGTTTTGAAAAGCCACGCGACAGCCGCAGCTTTTAGCCTACTTGATGAGGCAACTAGACGTTGAAATTCTCAGGTGCCGCCATTTAACACAAGAAAGTCTAGAGCGGTTGTTTGCAAATCTTGTTGTTGGTTTTTTAAAACTTTTTAAAGGTCTTTGTCAAGATGAAATCAACTTGACAGCTTCACATTTTGAAAACATACTTTGTTCTTGTTTTTAAAGAAATCACATAACGAGAGCGATTAATCAAGCTTAGGCGAAGTCACCCCCTGATACTCCAAAACGGTTGACATTTAGCAGGTGTCAGCAACCAACCCATTTCAGATGTGTACATTATAATACGATTCTCTATTTTTATCTGTTTCATCAATTATTTCTCAGGAATTAATGTTGTCATAATTTTTTTTTAAATTGTTTATTTACTTGACTCATTTCAACTTGTTACGGTGTTGTCAAGTTAATAATGCGCATTACTAACAGAACTATGTGTGTCAACACAATGGGAGCTGAGCTACCTTGTAGCCCAATACTTAGCACGCCAGTTGCTATTTATGTCTACTGAGTTCTCATTTACTCAAATAATTTCAATATGACCCTATCAGGGGTATTAACCCTGGTACATATGAACTAGTCATATGTATATACATACAGTAAGACAGTGTGAACTAGTCATATGTATATATAGACAGTAAGACAGTGTGAACTAGTCATATGTATATATATAGACAGTAAGACAGTGGTGTGAACTAGTCATATGCATATATAGACAGTAAGACAGTGTGAACTAGTCATATGTATATGCAGACAGTAAGACAGTGTGAACTAGACACACACACACACAAATAAATATATATATATATATATATATATATATATATATATATATATATATATATACCAGCTGAACAGACCCGGTACCCGGACCGGCTATTAGGCACGCAGTTGGAGTTGAAAATGGTGATGCGCTCACAACACCAAATCATTGACTAATCTTAATTCATTCATAATATTTTAAAGGACTCTTTCTCAATAGTTATTTTTTTTTATAATGTATCAATTCTCTTTCACTTATATCCACACCCATCCTTCCCTCCCTCCCCCGCCCGCCCGCCACCCCCCTTCCACTCAAGACATGCCCGAATCGCAGTGGGTCTCAATGTACAAAATTACAAAATGGGGCATTTAGTATAACTGAATGTTCTTAGAACATGTATTATTTAAATTTTCTTATATTTTACATTTATCCCAACTTTACATAATTTTTTGCACACACTACTCCATATCATTTAACAATCTTAATTCATTAATAAGAAATCCTTGTTGTGTTTAGAATTCCCCAGCATTTCATTTTTATTCAAGAAAGTAAGTCGTCTCTTTTCAATTTCTATAATTTTGGAATTCCCCAGACTATTTTTATACTGGCGGTCGACGCGCGCTGTTTTTATTTTAACTCCGTGTGACGTAGAATCTCACTTCGTCTTCAGACTCTTTTTTAGCGATGTACTCTTTTAACTTGTGCAAACATGTGGCTTTTATTGCCATGAGAATCCTTTACACCATACGGTGTGAAGGTCTGTCGAACGGTCGAACCACCGTCTATGTTAGACGATTATGTATATATATATATATATATATATATATATATATATATATATATATATATATATATATATACAGCGCTTTTTTTTTGTAAAAAAAATAGGTACCGGTACTTATTGATGGATTGCCTAACTTTTAACTACCGGTTCGCACCTCGATGCAAGCTAAATCACAACTGCAAAGATATTATTTTCAAATAATTCAATTTTAACAAATTAATAATATAATTAATTAATAATAAACGTTAATATACAAGACAAGTAATCATTCTTTCCCCATATTGAAAAAGATGCCGGTAAGCCGTACTGTATATATACATATATGTATTTCTAGGAACTGTACGGGAGGGGGGTTTGTTTTCGTCTTATCGTCTTGTTTATAGTTTTTAATCCCGAGTACAGCGCATGCGTAACTTAAGATAGGAGCAGATTTGGGCTTTTAAGTAGATTTCCGCATTAAGTAAAATATATTTGTGCTGGTAACTGTGAACGAAATACTTGTGTCAGTCACTGAACAGACATCGCACCACCATATAAAATGTCATCTGACATTTACATAACAAAAAGCCCTCGTTTACTTTCATATCTGGAACGGAAATGTTCGATCTTTTAACATGACAGAATACTAACAGATTGTCTTCATATTAGGTGCCGATAGTAAGTTGTTTCTTACCTTAAGATACGAACGATCGGGCGTGTTGCGCTTCATTTGAACGACACTACACTGTTGCTTATGTATTTATTAAAAAAATGTATTTTCTTCTAAGAAAATATATATAATAATTGAACATCTTTAGTATACATTTCATTTAGTTATCTTTGGAATGGAAAGAAGCCATACGCACGATTCACAAAATAATTTTTTTAAAAAAACATGAGGCGTAGCTAGGCTCTTGTGGCGCCCTGTGCGAGTTACGCTTTCGGCCTGTTCCTTCCCATCTGAGAAGTGCAAAAAAAAAAAAAAATTACAATGCTTTTTTTTGGCGCCTCATCTTAATTGATAAGTATTTGTGGCCGTACAACCCACTGTACCCGTCTTACTATGGTACTGATTCATTCTTTAACATATATCTCAAACAACAAACATTTCTTTTGGACTGGTATTATATGTGAGCCACATACAAACTGTGTCGTACACCTGGTATTATATGTGAGCCACATACAAACTGTGTCGTACACCTGATATTATATGTGAGCCACATACAAACTGTGTCGTACACCTGCTATTATATGTGAGCCACATACAAACTGTCGTACACCTGATATTTTATGTGAGTCACATACAAACTGTGTCGTACACCTGGTATTATATGTGAGCCACATACAAACTGTGTCGTACACCTGATATTATATGTGAGCCACATACAAACTGTGTCGTACACCTGATATTATATGTGAGCCACATACAAACTGTGTCGTACACCTGATATTATATGTGAGCCACATACAAACTGTGTCGTACACCTGCTATTATATGTGAGTCACATACAAACTGTGTCGTACACCTGGTATTATATGTGATTCACAGAGTATACCAGAAAAAAATGATTGTTAAAAGAAAGAAAATATCCAGCAATTGAGTTTCCATTTCGGAATAACTGTAACCCAAGGATATATGCCCACCCACACTTGGAGTGGATCAGTTACTGGGAATCTAAAAACAATGACGTATTATATTATAGGAGGGGGGGGAGACAGGCAGTGGTCTCATCGCGTGGTGTGTAGTGGTCTTATCGCATGGTGTGTAGGGGGTCTCATCGCGTGGTGTGTAGGGGGTCTCATCGCGTGGTTGTAGTAGGTCTCATCGTGTGGTTGTAGTAGGTCTCATCGTGTGGTGTGTAGGGGGTCTCATCGTGTGGTGTGTAGTGGGTCTCATCGTGTGGTGTGTAGGGGGGTCTCATCGTGTGGTGTGTAGGGGGTCTCATCGTGTGGTTGTCGTGGGTCTCATCGTGTGGTGTGTAGGGGGTCTCATCGTGTGGTTGTAGTAGGTCTCATCGTGTGGTGTGTAGGGGGTCTCATCGTGTGGTGTGTAGGGGGTCTCAACGTGTGGTTGTAGTGGGTCTCATCGCGTGGTGTGTAGTGGGTCTCATCGTGTGGTGTGTAGGGGGTCTCATCGCGTGGTGTGTAGTGGGTCTCATCACGTGGTGTGTAGTGGGTCTCATCGCGTGGTGTGTAGGGGGTCTCATTATGTGCTGTTCTCAATCACCTGATATTAAACCCGAGTTAACTTTTTTCTGCTGGGAAATTTCAAATACAAAAAAAAAATACACTTGTCAAATTTTATTTAGTGAACAATTAGTAGAACACATTCTTTAATCTATTAGGCCATTTCACCCATCCAGCTAACCTTTCGGGAATGCCTTAGAACAAGGGTGGGCAAACATTTCTTTTTGACTCGCGGGCTACATTTGTTTTGTAAATTTGACCAGCGTGTCACACCAAGAGCAGATGGATATGAACTAAATATAAATATTAAAGGCAAACGTCATAACATAAATTCTAGTGCTTTGCCCAGAGCCGTCCCCAGGCAATCTGGCGCCCTAGCCAGTCATCTATTAGGACGCCCGCCCCTTCTTTTGAAAGTTTTTTTTTCTAAAATTTGGCGCCCCTAGCAATTTGGCGCCCTAGGCAGCTGCCTATGTCGCCTATGCCCAGAGCCGGCCCTGGCTTTGCCTCTGTTTAAAAGCAACGGTTCCCAACCTTTTTCACGACCTTACCCCATCGGTTGCGAAAGTATGTCTAAGTGTGCAACTCATACGTTCATAATGGAGTGTGCTTACATCTGTAAGGCGATACTTGGTAATGTGTCATGCAGCAAAATGGCCACCTTCTTCAAACTATTGGTTGTTTTAAATAAAAAAAAGTATATATTTGCTGCGTACCTCCGCACAATCTCTCACGTACCCCTTCAGGTCCACGTACCCCTTCAGGTCCACGTACCCCTTCAGGTCCACGTATCCCTTCAGGTCCACGTACCCCTTCAGGTCCACGTATCCCTTCAGGTCCACGTATCCCTTCAGGTCCACGTATCCCTTCAGGTCCACGTACCACTGGTTGAGAACCGTTTGTTTAAAGGAAGTGGCGGGCCCGGAAAAAAACGTCCGGCGGCCAGATTTGGTTCGCGGGCCGTAGTTTGACCATGGCTGCCCTAGAACGACCCCATGAGTTAATAACAACTTTCATGCACGACTTTGTATGACCCGTTTAATTGAAAAATAAAAAGCGTGGGTTCCATGTAACTAAATCTGTCAATTTACCACTTGAGAATATTACACCATTAATAACTGTCAGAACTAATCATTTCTTTCAACCGCATTCATTATTAAATTGATAAACAAAATGTATTCCTGAATTAACGAATTATGCAAAATAAATGAGTGAAGTTAAAATTGACATAGGCGTCCAAGATATCTTTTGTACAGATCGAATAGTGTCTTTGATTTTGTGAATGTCTTTGTCTGATCTAGTGAATGTCTTTGTCTGACCTAGTGAATGTCTTTGTTTGTCTGATCTAGTGAATGTCTTTGTTTGTCTGATCTAGTGAATGTCTTTGTTTGTCTGATCTAGTGAATGTCTTTGTTTGTCTGATCTAGTGAATGTCTTTGTTTGTCTGATCTAGTGAATGTCTTTGTTTGTCTGATCTAGTGAATGTCTTTGTTTGACCTAGTGAATGTCTTTGTTTGTCTGATTTAGTGAATGTCTTTGTTTGTCTGACCTAGTGAATGTCTTTGTTTGACCTAGTGAATGTCTTTATCTGATCTAGTGAATGTCTTTGTCTGACCTGGTGAATTATTTCTGTGATCTAGTGAATGTCTTTGTCTGATCTGGTGAATTATTTGTGTGATCTAGTGAATGTCTTTGTTTGACCTAGTGAATGTCTTTGTCTGATCTAGTGAATGTCTTTGTTTGATCTAGTAAATGCCTTTTTTCCTTTCTTTAAATAAAAAAGCAACAATTTTAAAATATTTTAGTCGGGCCAACTATAAACCTGGTATCCAAGTATGTATTAGATCATTTTGTCGGCCAACTATAAACCTGGTATCCAAGTATGTATTAGGTCATTTAGTCGGGCCAACTATAAACCTGGTATCCGAGTATATATGTCGGAGAGTTCTTTTAATCTGCTTAAAAGCAAAACAATGTTTGCTTCGATTTAAAAAAAGTTTGTGTGACTAGTTGCTATATAGTTAATACATAGCTACTTTACAGAGGAATACATTATACATTAGAATACATTATTTCTTTTAAAGTACTCCTACATTATTCACACCTCCCTTCTAAAACTCAAATATAGTTCCGTTCTTTAAACAAAAACAACTTCTAGTTAAAACTCTGAATATAAAAAGATCTTAAGTGATAATATAAATGACATTGAAAAAAAACTTTGTCGTACGCCTACACACCTGTTTGAAGTCTTTCATCCCATGAAGTGCAAGTCTAGTTATACTGTGGTGTTTATCTATATTTTAAACTTAATTGAACCTATCTATCTATCTATCTATCTATCTATCTATCTATCTATCTATCTATCTATCTATCTATCTATCTATCTATCTATCTATCTATCTATCTATCTATCTATCTATCTATCTATCTATCTATCTATCTATCTATCTATCTATCTATCTATCTATCTATCTATCTATCTATTTGTCTTTCTGTCTACATACCTATCTAACTATCTATTTATCTGGCTGTCTGTCTGTCTATCTGTCTGTCTGACTGTCCTATGTTATACATCTATCCACCAGTTCATATGTTCAACCATCTGGGCACCTGTCAAGTTATTATTACTTTTCATTTCAACCCAGTCATCAACCCAGTCATCAACCCAGTCATCAACCCAGTCATCAGTCCATTCATCAACCTAGTCATCAACCCAGTCATCAACCCAGTCATCCATTGAGTCATCAATCTAGTCATTAACCTAGTCATCAACCCAGTCATCAATCTAGTCATTAACCTAGTCATCAACCCAGTCATCAACCCAGTCATCAACCCAGTCATCAACCCAGTCATCCATTGAGTCATCAATCTAGTCATCAACCCAGTCATCAACCCAGTCATCAATCTAGTCATCAACCCAGTCATCAACCCAGTCATCAATCAAGTCATCAACCCAGTCATCAACCCAGTCATCAACCTAGTCATCAATTGAGTCATCAACCCAGTCATCAATCTAGTCATCCATTGAGTCATCAATCTAGTCATTAACCTAGTCATCAACCCAGTCATCAATCTAGTCATCAACCCAGTCATCAACCCAGTCATCCATTGAGTCATCAATCTAGTCATTAACCTAGTCATCAACCCAGTCATCAATCTAGTCATTAACCTAGTCATCCACCCAATCATCAATCTAGTCATCCATTGAGTCATCAATCTAGTCATTAACCTAGTCATCAACCCAGTCATCAATCTAGTCATCAACCCAGTCATCCATTGAGTCATCAATCTAGTCATTAACCCAGTCATCAACCTAGTCATCAATCTAGTCATCTATTGAGTCATCAATCTAGTCATCAATCTAGTCATCCATTGAGTCATCAATCTAGTCATTAACCTAGTCATCAACCCAGTCATCAATCTAGCCATTAACCTAGTCATCAACCCAGTCATCAATCTAGTCATCCATTGAGTCATCAATCTAGTCATCCATTGAGTCATCAATCTAGTTATTAACCTAGTCATCAACCCAGTCATCAACCCAGTCATCAATCTAGTCATCCATTGAGTCATCAATCTAGTCATTAACCTAGATCATCCTTCAGTCATCAATCTAGTGCATTAACCTAGTCATCAACCCAGTCATCAATCTAGTCATTCATTGAGTCATCAATCTAGTCATCCATTGAGTCATCAATCTAATCATCCATTGAGTCATCAATCTAGTCATCCATTGAGTCATCAACCCAGTCATCAACTTAGTCATCAATCTAGTCATCCATTGAGTCATCAATCTAGTCATCCATTGAGTCATCAATCTAGTCATCCATTGAGTCATCAATCTAGTCATCCATTGAGTCATCAATCTAGTCATTAACCTAGTCATCAACCCAGTCATCAATCTAGTCATCCATTGAGTCATCAATCTAGTCATTAACCTAGTCATCAACCCAGTCATCAATCTAGTCATTAACCCAGTCATCAACCCAGTCATCAATCTAGTCATCCATTGAGTCATCAATCTAGTCATTAACCTAGTCATCAACCCAGTCATCAATTGAGTCATCAACCTTGTCATCAACCCAGTCATCAACCCAGTCTTCAATCCAGTCATCCATTGAGTCATCAATCTAGTCATCAACCCAGTCATCAACCCAGTCATCAATCTAGTCATCCATTGAGTCATCAATCTAGTCATCAACCCAGTCATCAATCCAGTCATCCTTTGAGTCATCAATCTAGTCATTAACCTAGTCATCAACCCAGTCATCAGTCCATTCATCAACCCAGTCACTAACCCAGTTATTTTAGCTTCAAACGTATTACTATTCGCGTATTTTGTTTTATCTAACCCAACACTCACCTCATTAATTTGGTCAGTTTCGGATGCAGTTTCCTTTATTTTATTCTATCATTCATTTATCTCCATAAAATTAGAAAGAATAAAGAAAACAACGTTCACAAACAAGATATTCCTGTGAATACAGCACATAATGTACAGAACACATTGTTTAGTGGTATTCCTTCAGTTTGAACAGTAAAAATATTACAACGATAAAGAAACTACATCGGAAGGCCAAAGTGTTAGCTCTTCAATATTGTAGTGGACGTCCAAGACTGACCCGTGGTGGGGAACTAAGGAGAAATGAGCAGGCACAAATAGTCCACTTCCGCACTGGCCATTATCCTTATGGGTGCGTACTTCGTGTGGTTGAGGCTCAATGTTGATTCATTTCGCCCCTGCTGCAGAGAGGCTGAGGAAACCGTGGAACATGTGCTATTTGAGATTTGTCCGAAATAAGCGGCTGTCCCAATCAAGCGGTGTCCCAATTAAGCGGAATCCACTGTATATATATATATATATATATATATATATATATATTAGGTACATCACTAAAATATTTTTTTATTATTTTTATTCCCCATACTGCCACAAGTGGACATTTATCATATCTAAACAAAAAATATCAATAACAGCCCTCAACTGTTAAAAAAGTTCACCCTCCACACTCCCAGTAAATCGTATGTCATACTGGCATTTAGTATTTTAACTGTAAGTTTGTTCTTTGTTCCATAACCGTCAGCATTTATTACATGCATAATTACGAAATTACTTAAAGCGTCACAGAAAGCTTTACTGAAAAAAATGTTGAATCAAGTGTCTTACCAATTTTGGATACAGAAGATTTTGTGAGCGAAGAAGATTTTGTGAGCGAAGAACAGTGTTCCAGTAATAGTGAAGATAATGAGAAACCATTAAAGTCTAAAAAGAAAAAAAATCTGCTTCTGCAGTGCTTTTAGTGACTGCAACAAAATTGAGTACAAGGGAAGGCGCAAAATGTCTTTTAATCCTCGGGAACTGGAGTTTGTATATCTACTCCAACTCAAAACGGCGTAATTTCAAGAAAAACTTAAAAAAAGAACACTGGTGCTTACACTTTGATGGAAAGGCCAACAAAATAAATCATATGAGGTTGTTATTATAAAAAAATGAAAAAATGGAGGTTAGACTAGCTGTTCTTCAGCTGGCAAATGTAAAAGAGGAGACAATATTCAATAGAATAAAAACAGTGCTCAATAAATATGAACTCTCTCTTTCAATAAAAATAATTTTCTCTGACACAACTGCAGCAAATACAGGGAGAGGAATTGGTCCAGTCACTCTATTACATAAACACTTTCAAGATGTTGGATTAGAAAAAGCTGTATACATTGAATGCCAACAACACATTCTAGATACAATATTGAAACATGTCATGAATGATCATTTTAGTACATCAAGAACTTCAAACATCAGCTACTTTTTGTTTCAACAATAAGAGAAAAGTATAAACAACTCACACATCGTTTGATAATGCTGGGACACCTCTAAAGAAATCAGAACAATGGTGCTGGCGAGATGACATGGCTTTTTTTGATCATTTAATATCATGCTACAGGATTTTCAAAACTACGGGAAGCTTCCCAAAAGTAAATTTTCGATCATTTCCAAACATCAGTAATGCAAGGTGGGACTCAAAGCAATTTACTGTTTGCTATCATTTGTTCTGATACCGGGGTATCGACAAACAGCTAAGGCAGGCAGCGTGTGATTTCATCAGTGGTACATGGGCTGACATCTAATTCTCTCCCAAATGTTTCAATCCTACTGACTTTGATAATTTAACAGAAAATTGTAAGCAAGTTCCAAAGGCTTTGAAGTTATTAAAGACATTTTGGTCCACAGATCCCGCACCTATACCAACGCAGCGTTCAAATATCTGTGCAGATCGTGCAATTAAAGTGATGCAAGGTTTACTTTCACTTTGGAAGGCCATTGAAAAATTGAACTTTAAATTTCTTTTCCCTAATGCACAATAAAAATTACATTGTAACAAATATCAATATTATTCTTATGTCACTTTTATTTGTAATGGTAAAACTTTTATCGAAAAATTAGACAATTTTTATGCTCTAAAAATATTCGTGTCGATTGGAGGGTGAACTTTTTTATGCAAAACAAAAATTACCCATATTTTCTTTATTTGTGATACAAAGCTCCACCAAATATGATATGGGGATATAGGGTTATATTTTAGTCATACCCCTAGTATATATATTTAAAGAGAACCTAATAGCCCGACTGGGACATCTCTATAAACATGTTGTGAAGAAAATAGTTGTCTTCACACACACACACACGCAGGCACACACACACACACACACACACACACACACATATATATATATATATATATATATATATATATACAGAGAGAGAGAGCGAGAGAGAGAGAGAAAGAGAGAGAGAGACACGTTTCAAGTTAGCAGTTGATTTTTGTGCAGTAGAATATCAGATACATATTTATCATATCTCATTAGCTAGATTATTTCATTTATTTCATTTTTTCCATAAAATTAAACTGACATACGTGGGAACAACAGCTGATTTTATTGGCAGTGACTCATCTCTGACGTCAATGTCAGCGAAATTTGATTTACTGTGTCCTGTTACATGCATATGTTTCTTTTTTTTACTTTTATTTATCACTGTTTTATAAAATAAGGAGATAGCAAAATATATTTCTAATGTGAAGGTTGAAGATCCAAAATTTCAGCTGCACATGGAAATACAAGAAATGGTGTACACTTCTATTTCTATTTGATACCCCGATTTTTGTTTATTAACTATCAACAATCAATTTTTAGAGCATTTTCGAAAAAAAAAATGCTCTATTGTCCCCGTTTTGTCTGTCAGTCTGTCTGTCTGTATGTCTGTCTGTCTGTCCGTCATCACCCTAGATCTCAACAACCATAAGTCCTAGACCCATGATGTATATATTATTTTGTAGGTCTTGGCCTGCCATGTGTATATCAAAAGTGCATTTCGCGATAGGACCTCTGAGGGCCGTAAAAGGGAGCTTATAAAGTATCATTTTTTACTATATAAGCTATATTAACAATGGAGCGCCCTATATCTCAGCAACCATAAGTCCTAGACCCATGATGTATATATCATTTTGTAGGTCTTGGCCTGTCAAGTGTACACCAAAAGTTCATTTCGCGATCTGATCTCTCAAAGCCAAAATATAAGAGTTTCTTATATACCGTTTTTGCTTATATTTTAAATATAAATAATAAAAGCTAATCAAAGGGGCGTAATCATTATTTATTTTTGTAATAGTTATTCAACATGATTACTTCCATCTCTAAATTTATCAAAATTCATGCGCGTGGAGCAATATTTATGGCTGTAACCCGGAAAAAAAATACGGATTTCGTCCGGCGAAAATGCTCTAAAATGTCCTTTGTCCGAAACGGAAAAGACTTAAATTGCTTAATTTTTATGCCATGTTATTTCTTCATGCAAAATGAAAAAGCCATTAAAAAAGTTTTTAAGTGAGACTTGGTATGGTAATTTGTGTGTGCAAAGTGAGGCTTGGTATGGTAAGTTGTGTGTGTGTAAAGTGAGACTTGGTATGGTAAGTTGTGTTTGTAAAGTGAGGCTTGGTATGGTAAGTTGTGTGTGTGTGTGTGTGTGTTAAGTAAAACTTGGTATGGTAAGTTGTGTGTGTAAAGTGAGGCTTTGTATGGTAAGTTGTGTGTGTTTTAAGTGAAACGTGGTATGGTAAGTTGTGTGTGTAAAGTGAGGCTTTGTATGATAAGTTGTGTGTGTTTTAAGTGAAACGTGGTATGGTAAGTTGTGTGTGTAAAGTGAGGCTTGGTATGGTAAGTTGTGTGTGTGTAAAGTGAGACTGGGTATGGTAATTTGTGTGTGCAAAGTGACGCTTGGTATGATAAGTTGTGTGTGTGTAAAGTGAGGCTTGGTATGGTAAGTTGTGTGTGTGTGTGTGTTAAGTGAAACTTGGTATGTTAAGTTGTGTGTGTAAAGTGAGGTGTGTGAAGTCTCTTTAAGGATGAGATGAAATCTCTCAGATCCTATATACCAATAATGGGACGGTTTTTATGGTGCCCTTTTTTCATCCTCCCCATAGACGATAGTGCATTTGCCATGGAGGCAACACGGGAGATATAGCGGGAACTTTCACCATGACCTGAAATATCTATTGGTACTCACCTGAGATCGAACCAGGGACACTTAGGTCGAAAGTCGACCGCTTTACCGCACGACTATCCGTCCCCGCTGTAAAGAGATATAGAATGATACATTTTTCTGGCAGATTAAAACGTTATCACTGAATTTTTTCCTTGTTTCCATCAATTATATACCATCGCAAAAAACTTAATTCAAAGTGTTGAGAAGTTATAAAAGAAACATGCACAATTTTAATATGCAATAAACTAATAAGAATTCTATTGATTGCTAAAACTGAACATTAAATTTTTATATAATACATCATTAAATGTAATGATGGTATAATAGTATGTTAGTATCTAATAAAATAATAGCGATTTGGGTTCTGCGTTAAATCGAAAGTAAAGAATTAATACAACAGTATTGCAGCTTAAAGTACCGGTCCGTGGATCAAATGATACTGGGCCGCTCAAGAAACCTTAAATTATTTCTTTGTTATTTACTCTCGGCATTGGGGGGCGACTTTCCATGGACGAAAGTTTAACCGGAACCTGAACGGCTGTGAGCGGCATTGGCACTGCAAATCAAAAAATCTAAAATACAAATAGTCAACGCCCCCTTCCACCCCGGGGCGCGGTGAAATGATCAAACGTTGACCGGTCTACGGCGAGAAAAAGGTTGGGGTACCACTGCCTTTGCTGTTAATTTAATAGAGCACACATTACGTTAACAATAATAAAAGACAGGTCATTCAAGTATTTCTACTCATGGCATCGCCTGTTAAATAGTTTTAGTCCTACTTTATTACTTTAGCACAGTGCTTCTCAATCCATGGACACACGAATGCTTCGTAAAAGACGCTTTGAGTGTTTCGCGAAAAAAATTAAAAAGTTAAAAAAATATATTTGATGAGAAAATGGGTCGCCAATCGAGCGCCAGTTGTGAATGTTTCTCCAATAACGGGATCACTGTTTCCTGTTTTCATTGCTCTGTTGATTTCCACAGTTTCACCCAAACTAAATCAGTTGTTGTTCCAAAGTCGATCCGAGTAAATTTTAGAGTTTCACGACATTGAACAACTTTGAGACCCGCTGATATAGCATAAAGTTTTAAATTGTGTCTCTAAGTACAGAATCTGTATTGATTTCTGTGATAAACAAGTTTTAAATTGTGTCTCTAAGTACAGAATCTGTATTGATTTCTGTGATAAACAAGTTTTAAATTGTGTCTCTAAGTACAGAATCTATCTTTGCATTAATGGATTGGGTTAGAAATAAATTAAAAGTACAAGAACGCGGAATCTACCTGGATACTCGAGCTACCTAATCTGTTGACAAATATCTTTAAAAAAAATTTGAGCTTCAAAAAATAGTTGAACAAGTTTGCAAACAAACAAGTTTAATTACTTTCTTATTTGTGAACGTGCTATAAATTAAAGCTAATGATGTGGGCATGCCACTTGACGGCGAAGGTAATGAGTGTTTGCAATAAGTAATTGTTTGAAAAAGTCATTGTTTGAAATAAGTCAGTGTTTGAAATAAGTCATTGTTTGAAAAAAGTTAGTGTTTGAAATAAGCCAGTGTTTGAAATAATTCAGTGTTTGCAATAAGTAATTGTTTGTAATAAGTCAGTGTTTGAAATAAATAGCAGCAGAGACGGATTTAATGGTGTGAACACCGACACGCTCCCGGGTCATTCAATTCTAAGGTGGCCTCAAGCGACATGTGGTCAACAGTAATAGGTAGGTGAATGGGAGGCAACTAGCGTCATGAGGTCAACAGTAATATATAGGTAGGTGAATGGGAGACCCCCAAGTGGAAAGCACTGTGACGTCATTTCCCGATGATGCATTTTAAATTTTTAAATTTTCCTACTAATAAAGCCGAATAGAACTTGCGCGCGGGTGCTGTATTGTGCCTTTGTGCTGCAAAGAATTGTTGTTGTTTTCATGCTCCCTGATTTGTACAGTTTGAAGAAGGATTTAAGAAGTGTGAAGCCATAATAATAAGTATATATATATATATATATATATATATATATATATATATATATATATATATATATACTTATAAGACGCATTTGTTGTCTGTCTGTCTGTCTGTTCCCTTATAACTCAAGATCCAGACAACCAAATAACGTGAAATTTATTACACATACACATAATTACATGCGGAAGGTTATAGGACAGGTTTCGTTTCATCTCGATGGGTAGTTTAATTGTAATTAATTATTTTTATTTTAGTATTTTTCTATATTAAAGTAATCTCAACGGCGCCATAGATAAAATTCCTCTGTGACGTCATTTCCCGATGATACATTTTTAAATTTTCCTTCTGATAAAGCCGAATAGAACTTGCGCGCTGGTGCTGTATAGTTCCTTTGTGCTGCAAAGAATTGTTATTTTTTCATGCTCCCTGATTTGTACAGTTTGAGGAAGGTAAAGGAATGAAGAAGGATTTTAGAAGAAGTGTTAAGCCATAATCATAAGGGAGGGAGAGAGGGGGTAGGGAGGGAGGGAGAGAGGGTGGGAGAGAGATAAAGTGAGGGGGGGCAGGGAGGGAGAGAGAGGGAATGAAGGAGGGAGGAAGGAGGAGAGAGGGAAGGGAGAGATGTGGAGAGGGGGAGGGAGGGAGAAAGGAGTGATGGAGAGAGGGGAGAAAAGGAAAGAGGGAGAGGGACTGGAGAAATGGGAGGAAGAGGTAAAGAGAGAGGGGGCAGGGAGGGAGAGAGAGGGAAGGAGGAAGGGAGAGAGAGGGAGGGGGTGGACAGGGGGGGAAAGGAGATGAAAGGGGAGATGGGAGAGGGAGTGAGGGAGAGAGAGAGAGGGAGGGAAAGGGGGAGAGGGAGGAGGAGGGAGGGAGGGAGATAGAGGAAAGGAGGGTTGGAGGGAGGGGGGAGAGGGGGAGAGAGAGGGAGAGAGAGGGAGAGGGGGAGAGATAAGGAGTGAGAGAGAGAGGGAAATGAGAGAGGGAGGGAGAGAGGGAGAGAGAAAGGGAGGGAAGGAAAGAGAGAAAGGAAGGGAGAGAGGGGATAGGGAGGGAGATAGTCGGGAGGGATAGAGAGAGGGTGGGAGAGAGAGATAAAGAGAGAGGGGGCAGGGAGGGAGAGAGGGAATGAGGGAGGGAGGAAGGGGGAGGGAGGGGGAGAGTGGGAGAGGGAGGGAGGGAGAAAGGAGGGAGGGATAGAGGGGGTAGGGAGGGAGAGAAAGGGGAGGGAAGGAGAGAGGGAGAGAGAGGATGGGAAAAATGGGAGAAAGTGAGATAAAGAGAGGAAGGGGGCAGGGAGGGAGAAAGAGGGAAGGGAGGAAGGGGGAGAGAGGGAGGGACAGGGGGAGAGAGAAGGAGGAAGGGAGAGAGAGGGAGATGGGAGAGTTAGTAGGGAGGGAAAGAGAAAGGGAGAGAGGGGGAGGGAGGGAGAGAGAGAAAGGGAGAGAGGAGGGTAGGGAGAAAACAGAATGTTAACAGAAAACCTTATTTTAAACCCGGGTAAATTCGGGTACTTGCAACTAGTATATATATATATATATATATATATATATATATATGTATATATATATATATAAATATATATATATATATATATATAATATATTTTATATAGACATCACATCTATTATATTTAAAAATAATATTTAATCGATCGGTTTGTTAAAATTATTTCTTTATTTCACCTTACTTTAAAAAAAAAAATACCACGGGAGGTAATTCAAAAAGTCACAGAGTGCTAACTTATATATTCTCAGTATTTGTCTAAAAATAAACCAATCGTCCTATGCAAACTAATAGTTTGTCAGTATTTTGTTTTAATTAAAAAAAAAACAGTATCGCAAAATATTTCTTTTTACTTTAGTTTGCTAATTAATATTTGTCAGTATGTTTTATCATACGTATAAACATGATTCAAGCTATTAATCATAACACCAAATTCACACCCAAAAGCTGTGCATTAATACACATTTGAAATTTAGGTAATATTCCTTTGTTTATAGTTTTAAACAGAATTAGAACAAAGGCTTTCTCAATACTTACTATTACATTACATTGGATTTATCCACGGCAACGCGTAGCCTGGTACAGCTAGTCAGTTATAAAATGGATTCATTCTTCCGTATTTATTTTGACGTCATAATGTCCATCCGTATCCCCCCCCCCCCCCAATTATATAAATACTGCAACAAAGTTATTAGTTTTGGAATTCATATGAATTTTCCCTGAGCTATGTATGGCTTCACATGAGCCAGGTATTTATTAGTACATTTCTTTGTTTTTAATCTTGATAGATTGACTCTGATGCGGTTCTGTAAGTGTATTTTTCTATTCTATAACAATCCGATGTACAGTTTCATTATTGTGGTCAACCCTGGTATACACTTGTTGATGTACAGTTTCAGTATTGTGGTCAACCCTGGTATACACTTGTTGATTTACAGTTTCAGTATTGTGGTCAACCCTAGTTTACACTTGTTGATTTACAGTTTCAGTATTGTGGTCAACCCTGGTATACACTTGTTGATTTACAGTTTCAGTATTGTGGTCAACCCTGGTATACACTTGTTGATTTACAGTTTCAGTATTGTGGTCAACCCTGGTATACACTTGTTGATTTACAGTTTCAGTATTGTGGTCAACCCTAGTTTACACTTGTTGATTTACAGTTTCAGTATTGTGGTCAACCCTGGTATACACTTGTTGATTTACAGTTTCAGTATTGTGGTCAACCCTGGTATACACTTGTTGATTTACAAATTCAGTATTGTGGTCAACCCTGGTATACACTTGTTGATTTACAGTTTCAGTATTGTTGTCAACCCTGGTATACACTTGTTGATTTACAGTTTCAGTATTGTTCTTATTCTTTCGTTTACTGAAAAGTAAAATAATGTTGAACTTGTGATTTAATTGCTGAGATAATGAAAAAATTCTGAATGTTGACGGACAGCGGTCATGGTTGGTGGAGGTCAGTATGCTAAAACAGTAAAGCTCCCAACGGATTATCCGGGCAGATGTAGTTTAGAATTCATCTATTTCAGTAACCTTGGCACATAAAGGGATGAAGTGTAGAATTCATGTTTCAGTAACCTCGGCACATAAAGGGATTGTGTAATTAGCACTACGCCAAGCCGCATTTACTCCTCCATTTTAAAGCTGGGTGGACTCGGGGACTTTCACCAAGACCTAAACAAAATCTGAGGCTCGAACCCTGAATCCCTCCGGTCGACAGTCGAGCGCTCTACATTGCACGATCACCCGCCGCCATTTAAAAACAAAGTTGCCATTAGTTATGTCCAATATAGAAACTTTTTTGAGCCATCTAGCTATAAGAAAATTCCATCATATATTTGTTCCATATATTTTTTTTCTTTCATTAAGATATTATATTTTGATTTTTTTTTCATTTATTATTCGCTCTATTTGTATTAATATCTTTTTATTTCTTCACCTAATCTAGAAAAAAATATCCAGATTAAAAATATGGCACTACTACTTTTTTGGTGACGACTTTAAAGTTGTCACCACTTAACAGCCAACAATCAGATGTCTATCTCAGACATTTGATATGAAACATGACCGGAGCTCTTCTCAACAGTAGACCACGAATGCTGATATTCTATTTCACTGCGTGAAGTAGCCTATTTATATCTTGAATCTTCATTGGTAACTTTTCTAGTTGACTTTATGAATATGAAACACAATCTTCCACTGAAGCAAGTTGAAAATGTCACACAGATGATTAGGTTCCATATTCCTGACTTCTGTACAGAGAATTAAACAGGAAAGAATAAAAAAAAACTCCATTATTTTCGGAAACTATTTAGATTTTTAGGTTGGAGAAAAAAAAAGTAATGGCTATGTACTAATAGTGTCTTCACCATTGGTTACTTTAGCATTATACTAGACGCAGTAGTTAGTACACGTTTAATTTTACAGTGGGATAAAAAAAATCAAGAGCTTTTGTTTTATTTCAGTGGTTCTCCAAGTGTGAGTCTCTGAATAAACTTAAGTTGTGGGTCAAATCAAAATTGAAATGTATGTGGAGTGGTGGAGTGTAGAATGGATTAAGATGCAATATAAGCACAGTAACAACTCCATAACTTCACATAATACAAGTATTTACAAACTATTGTGAGCTTTAAAAAAAAAAGGTAAAACGTTTGAAATGAATTGTGGGTAGCGATAACAAAACAGTTTTACAGGAGCGTCACCAAAACTAAAGTTTCCAGAGTGGAGTATCAAGTGTACACGTTGGAGAACCACTGTTTTAATTTATTAATCCTAGTGTCCTTCAACAAATGTCCGACTGAAAGTGTCCTTCAACAAATGTCCGACTGAAAGTGTCCTTCAACAAATGTCCGACTGAAAGTGTGCTTCAACAAATGTCCGACTGAAAGTGTCCTTCAACAAATGTCCGACTGAAAGTGTCCTTCAACAAATGTCCGACTGAAAGTGTCCTTCAACAAATGTCCGAATGTCCGACTGAAAGTGTCCTTCAACAAATGTCCGACTGAAAGTGTCCTTCAACAAATGTCCGACTGAAAGTGTCCTTCAACAAATGTCCGACTGAAAGTGTGCTTCAACTAATGTCCGACTGAAAGTGTCCTTCAACAAATGTCCAACTGAAAGTGTCCTTCAACTAATGTCCGACTGAAAGTGTCCTTCAACAAATGTCCGACTGAAAGTGTGCTTCAACTAATGTCCGACTGAAAGTGTCCTTCAACTAATGTCCGACTGAAAGTGTCCTTCAACAAATGTCCGACTGAAAGTGTCCTTCAACAAATGTCCGACTGAAAGTGTCCTTTAACAAATGTCCGACTGAAAGTGTCCTTCAACAAATGTCCGACTGAAAGTGTCCTTCAACAAATGTCCGACTGATGTAATGAAACTATTAACCGTGATGTAATGAAACTATTGCCCGTGTTGCCCGAGATGTAATGAAACCTTTGGCAGCTATGTCATGAAACTATTCCTAGATATGTAATGAAACTATTACACGAGATGTAATGCACAGTGCTCGAATTTTCGTTCACACACGTGAGTTAAATGATGAAGGCATACTGATGTAATAATTGATGAATTTTGTGGATGAGAGTAATATGATGTGTTTCATATTATGTAGTATGCTGGAGTGTAGAATGCTGGAGTGTAAAATGCTGGAGTGTAGAATGCTGGAGTGTAGAATGCTGGAGTGTAGAATGCTGGAGTGTAGAATTCTGGAGTGTAGAATTCTGGAGTGTAGAATGCTGGAGTGAGAATCCTGGAGTGTAGAATCCTGGAGTGTAGAATGCTGGAGTGTAGAATGCTGGAGTGTAGAATTCTGGAGTGTAGAATGCTGGAGTGTAGAATGCTGGAGTATAGAATTCGGAGTGTAGAATGCTGGAGTGTAGAATGCTGGAGTATAGAATTCGGAGTGTAGAATGCTGGAGTGTAGAATGCTGGAGTGTAGAATGCTTATTTTTACGCGCTAAAACTGTATTTGAATTGGTATTTTCAGCCCACCATTTACTATTTTATAGCATATTGCTGTCTTTTGTAAATATAGAAATATTTGCATTTTTGTACATTAATTAAGTAAGGAAGGGCTAGAGTGTCGAGTTGTACAGCACTCCACTGTCGACCTGAAGGTTATTGGTTCAATCTTTAGCGTGAAAGTGTTTATGTTGAATTTGACAGCAAATTCAATACCTAATGATAATCTTTTCTTTATTTGGTGTATTTCGTTGGTTCACTTTACGTCTCGCTGCCCAGTCATGCGATAAATCAAAATCTCTAGACTTAAAATGAACATAACAGATGAACTGATTCAAATTCAATTTCCTTTAATTCCAACATAATTACAACATTGAGAAATTTGTTCATAAAATCGTGGAATATTTATACATTGTGGATCAACAAATGACTAAGAAAATATAATAATGACATAATCGTACGATTCCAACCAATGAGAACACAGTAAAGGGTTAGCAAATGAAAATGCACGTTTTATAAACACACGGCAAAGTAATCATCATACAGATACTAAAAAAAAAACAAATTAGTACAATTAATGAACACATTTGTAAAATTAATAAACACATTTGTAAAATGAATCAAAGATTTGTTTTAGATGAAATACAATTATAGATTTAAAAAATGTACATGTATTAATCCAGTAGTTTCACAGTTTTTAGAACATAAAGTATGTTTTCTGTACGTAACTGTTACATGTATTTTAATTTTTGGAATATTTTCCAGAAATGATTTTGTATTGAGAAGCTAACTCTGGAAAATATTGACCATCAGGCGGGCGTTTCACTTATTACCTAACGTATTTGGGGCTGGAGGGTGGGGAGTGGGTGGGTAGTCCAAAGTGTGACACGATAAAGAATAATAAAGAAAAAAAAGCACTACGGGGGAAGTTGGGAGGAGGGGGGGGCAAAATCAAGAAAAATGCGTTACGTAATAACTGAACGGCCCCTCCAGGGGAACTGTTCTTGATTTAAAAAAAAAAGGATTACTTGGTCAAATGTTTCTTTCATTTTTCTTTAATAGAAAAGAAGAATGTAGAGAGGATTGGCTTAAGATTGTTGTTTAATAAAGAAGACAGAGACCACAGACTAATAATTAGGGTTTTAAGAAGAAGACAGAGAGCACAGACTTATAATTGGGGTTTTAAGAAGAAGACAGAGACCACAGACTTATAATTGGGGTTTTAAGAAGAAGACAGAGACCACAGACTTATAACTGGGTTCAAGAAAGAAGACCAAGAGTATTGACATTATTTATGGTTGTATTGCAAGACAAGAAACAGAGAGCATTGACACTTATTGCATTGAACGAAGGTCCAGTGATGACTCATTTTGAAGTGACCACAGAAGACAGGGGTCGTGGACTTATAATTATGGTTAGGGAACGAAGACACAGATCATGGACCTATATTAGCATTGCCAAAAAGATGACCATGGACACTTGCAGATGTTTTTAGAATTGATTTCTTTTAACAGAGCTGCTGAGAACGAACCAATGATAACGGTTTTATGAGAAGTGTTCATTACTTCTTGTACTACAATGATGTATTCAAAAATTATATAGTATAATCTAAGATAAACTGATGTATTCAAAAATTATATACTCATCAAAGATTTTTCTATTTAAAATGACATGTCAGTTTTCTGTGAATTTATTCCGACAATTAAAAAAAAAATAAAAGTAATAAAAAATAAAATAAAAATAGATTTTGGAGAAATCACAACCCTGGCCAACTGTGTTGCCAACTTTGATACAAGACACAATAACAGAGAAAAACATGAATGTTGTAACAAATTATAGTCTATTATACTACAATAGAATCAAATATAATAATAGAACCTCACATATTAGCAGCGGATGTTTCATGATCATAATTTAAATGGAGCTGCAACATTAATTCACAAATAGAAAACTTAGAATTGGGAGGAAAAATTCGCTCATAATTATCGCCGGCAATAAATTAAATATACTTTTGCATTATACTTGAAAAACATAACATTCACTCTGTTAAATATCCTAGTCATTCACAGCCCATCTCTCTCTGTCTCCCCCCCCCCAGGCCTCTCTCACAAACACAATAAGATACAGACACACATGCCTTCTCTGACTTTCATATTTAATTATATGAAACAGCTGCGAGGACCCTGTAACCAGCAGCTGTTTCATACCATTAATTTGAAATAACGTACCACACATTCATACAATATCACAGAGTTATTTACTAATCTACTGTTCACTTGTACAATATCATGACTTATTGTACAATAACACTGCCAAGGTGATACAATATCATGAGGTATTGTACAATAACACTGCCAGTTTCACAAAAAGAACACACCCTCCAAGGGGAACACATTATAATGTACACCGTGATCCGTTGCTTTAAATATTACGTCGTACAACGAAACACATTCATACCAATATCACAAAGTAAGTTACATGTTTAACGTCAACAAATTCGTAAATTTCATGTAACCGACAAGGGGCCGTCCATAAAGTACGTCACGCTCCTAAAGGGGGAGGGGGTGTAAGAAAGTGTGACAGTTTGTGACAAGGGGGAAGGGAGGGGGTCAGGTCAAGTGTGACGTCACATTTTTAAAATATATTTTTTATTTTATTTCTATTTAATTTTTTTTTAGTAAAACTTAAATTAGTTTTATGTCAAAATAGCATGAAATGCATATCTCTTCAATGTATTGTTCACAACTCCTCATGTTAGTTAGGAGTTCATATTTCAACGTTTTACCTTCGAGATTCTTTCTTCCTCCAATCCCAATCAACCAAACAACTGATGCAAAGCCGCTTTATCATTTATCAACTATAGACTTTCAAGGTCCTACGAAAGCCAGAACATAATATTAAAAAACAAGTTCAGAATGCCAATACAATTTAATAATGTTTGTATTAAAGTAACTATATATAACCGTGTGAGATGAGCACGTCAAGCTGCAGATCTGTAAATTACAATATGTTAACTTTTCGGCTCATTGTCTTAGCAAAGTCACATATGACGTCCTCAAAAGTTTATTTAGATTTCAAATTGCGGGTGCATTCTTGAAAAATATTAAAAATGAAGATGGGGAGGGCCTACGACTTTGAAAGTACCTAGGGCCTACGATGACCTTAAAACGGCCCTGAACTGATGGACTCAGAGCTTCAGAAAGAGCAGATGCCGATGCTTATAAATTTCCTTCATTGTTTGTTGCACAAACTCTGAAATTTGATGACATTATGCCAAGATCAACAGGATTTTTAAAAGTACAACCATATAATCTTTATATCTTTACAGACCAGTTTACATGATCGAATTTGCAAAGTGTGTCCCTTATACTTTGCCTCACAAACAATGTTGAAGAGACATACAGGACAACACAGAGCTCGGGCGCAGGAGAATGTGCCAACCCAAAATTTTCCAGAATCTCTTAAGATAAAACGCCTCCGTCCTTTGAGAATCGCTGCTAGAAGGCAAAGAGAACTCTTGGCAATTATTGGCAGAATGGATAATGCACATTCAGAGGATGTTGAATGGCTAGATGAGGATGAAGTTGATCTGTCAGCAATTATTCTTCCAGGAAACGATGATGGGGAAAAATTTATGTCAGTAGTAACTGTGGATGAACACTTCACCAAGGATGGATGATGTCTAGTGAATATTTTTTTAATTAAACATAATTCACAGGTCCACTATAAACATATTCAATATAGCACAAGAGCTTCTCACATAATTTGTCAATCTAGTCCTTTTTTTAGTTGCATTGTTTTGTTTCCATTTTTATTATTTAATCACTGGTTGAGGTCAAGTTTCGCTAATCTACTTCTTATCCCGTGTCAATAGAATGCATGATCGAAAGATTATATCAAATTAACCTCACCCATTGTAAATGAAAAGGTAGCAGATAAATGGTGTTTATTATATAATTGTCAAGTCTAATTTTTGCGATTGTTTTTTCAACTTTAATTGATTGAGTTACTGTTTCAAAGAATAACTGTGGCTGCTGTTGACAATTGGTTATTCTACTAGTAAAGTCATATAATAATCTGATAGTTCTTTTAATATTTATATTTTAAGGCAGTTTAATAGTGAAGTGCGTTTTAAGTTTTCGATTAAATTTTAATTAATTATTTGTTAATTAAATTTTTTTTTAATTGTGACGTACTTTGGGGGGGGGGGGTCCCGAGATTTGTGACACTTTGTGACAGGGGGGAGGGGGGGGTCAAAAATGGCTAAAAATAGCGTGACGTACTTTATGGATGGCCCCCAAAGCGTAACATTTTATTCCATTTTACACGCATAATACAACTTTATTTCAATCACTGTATCATTCTCACTGATATATCATATATATCTGAATGACATAAGCCGTTAGCAACTGACCTCGATGTGGAGTCAATATGAGGGCGCTACATGGGCACCCTTGAGTTATATGGAATCTAAATTTTTCCTTAAGAATTTTCGAAGAATTCAAGTTAACTTCTAATCCAAGTTAATTGCACTGGGATAGTTACAGGGCAAAGTTGCCAGGGACTGTCTCAACTGCGGGAATTATTGTCTTAGGGGGCACACCCAAATATTTCGGTGGAGGGCTCCCTAGTTGCTAGAGACGCCTCTGGGTACTTTGATAGAAACATGTGGAGACCATTAACTTTCAGCTGAATTGCAGGATTGGCTATCTATTATTATTTGTATTAGCTTCCGTGAAAAACTATTGTAGTAGTTCTGTGTGGTTGAATATAGAATGTGACATACGGTCATGTGGTTGAATATAGAATGTGACACATGGTCATGTGATCAGTAACGTTTGAAGGATCGTGCGGTTTGTGTCTCACATTGCGGGAGGGAAAGTGTCAAAAAAAAAAAGAAATTAATTCGCACAGAGTGCCACAATAGTTATCTTCAGGCTCTGTATGCGATACTTGCTACCCCCGGGCTCTGTATATGATACTTGCTACCCCCGGGCTCTGTATATGATACTTGCTACCCCCGGGCTCTGTATGCGATACTTGCTACCCCCGGGCTCTGTATGCGATACTTGCTACCCCCGGGCTCTGTATATGATACTTGCTACCCCTGGGCTCTGTATATGATACTTGCTACCCCGGGCTCTGTATATGATACTTGCTACCCCCGGGCTCTGTATGTTACTTGCTACCCCCGGGCTCTGTATATGATACTTGCTACCCCCCGGGCTCTGTATATGATACTTGCTACCCCGGGCTCTGTATATGATACTTGCTACCCCGGGCTCTGTATATGATACTTGCTACCCCGGGCTCTGTATATGATATTTGCTACCCCCGGGCTCTGTATATGATACTTGCTACCCCCGGGCTCTGTATATGATATTTGCTACTCCCGGGCTCTGTATATGATACTTTCGTAATTGTCTGGCGTTTGAAGTTATTTAGTGGTATATTTGTTGGTCTCCTTGTTACAGTCATTAGTATTTAATGGTTCATGCGTTGGTCTCCTTGTTACAGTCAGAAGTATTTATTGGTATATGTGTTTTTTTTCCATTTCGGTCAATTACAGCAGTCTCTCTCTCTCTCTCTCTAATCTCTCTCTCTCTCTCTTTCCCTCACCTGTCCCTCACCTGTCTCTCACCGTTCCCTCACCGGCCCCTCTTATCTGTTATATCCGTGATCCACTATGTAACTCATCACCTCGACCGCACCAAGACTCAAGAACACATGCAGCCGTTCACTATCAGGTCAGAGTACTCCCTCCATTCGCCGCTGTGCAAGAGGACAGCTATAGAATCGTAGCCCGTGGCCACGCAGGAAGGGGGCGGGACCGTGCCCGGGAATTTCTCGTGAATCATCGCCTGGATGGACGTGGAGTGGCTCTTAGGCTTGTACCTCCTTGGACACCACCCCTTGCAGTAATTGAACATGATGAACGAAGGCCACTTGACGAAACCGTCCCAGCCAATGTCCGTCACGGAAATGTTGATGCTCCTGAGGCAGCACATGTTCTCCTCGCAGGGAGACGTCTCCGTATGACGTTTGTCTCTGCGCGAGCTCAGATCTCTCGTCCGCGTCGTGATCTCTATGGAAGGTTTCAATATCTGAACCTTCAAAGGAGCTTTTGTTCTCTTTTGAAACGCCTGGGTGTTTCCGGCAGAGTCTTTGGCCAGCGCTGAATTTTCGTTGCTGTCATCAAATGTCACTGTCAGCAGAACTGTGCTGTCATCATCGTCCAGGATTTGCGAAAAAATTTCAGTATTTAGTGGAATCTCCACCAGTTTAAAATTCCTTCCCACCCTAACAACGCCGCTGGCGAGTGGGACGAACTCTTCCTCGTCTGCTGCGTGCAAAGTTCTGTGTAGGTAGACGCCAACATTCAATGTTTTGGCGGATTTTTTCACCTCGCTCTGCAACTGGTCTTTGTGGAGTCGAATGCGCATGCGCAGTACTGCAGATTTCATGACGAGCTCGAGATAAAGATCTTCCGGTTGTTCTACTTTGGTCATAAATCTGAATGACTTGAGAGATGATTTGTTCAGATGTGACTTGATTCTTTTGTGGAGCTCTTTCTTTTTAAAACCTAGGAAAGAGAAACAAAAACAAAGGTGGATTTGGAGGTTTGTTGATACATAGGTGGAATTATAGCCACACGACACTTAGACACATACAAACAAACATATATATATATATAGACAGGTAGATTATTATGTACAAATAAACAAAAGGGCAGATATCAGAAGGACACAGCTTTGTACTGTAACATATTCATGTCTGGGAAGATATCAGACACACAGCTGTGTACAAATAAACAACCGGGCAGATATCAGACACACAGCTGTGTACAAATAAACAACCGGGCAGATATCAGACACACAGCTGTGTACAAATAAACAACCGGGCAGATATCAGAAGCACACAACTAAGTACTGTAACATATACATGCCTGAGCATGCAGATATAAGTAAGCACTTGTCATAACTGGACTTTGATGAACAGAGCTGTAGAGTGTAAAGTTAACATGTTAAGGTTTGTTTTTTCCAGGTGACTCACGACACAGGCTGACCTCTGAATTCTACGGCCATTAGGGTAAATCAACATCCCAGGCAATAAGTATGAGTATCCATGTTCACGCCGTGCTGCTCTTCCATTGGCAGCGTCTTAATAAATTGAAACAAAACTGCTTGGTGTAAGCTTTATGTGCGTTAAATGGGGGGGTTTAGGTGCACTTTGATCCAATGATTTCAGATAACTACATGTATGGAGACGACAGCAGCCCTGACTGAAGCTTTAACGAGAAATCTGTTAAAAATATATTTTAGAAAACAGTTTTACTTCCTAGAATACCGAGGCCACTTTATCACAGAGTAATAAATATGACGTACACAGAAGCCAGCCATCTCCTCCCCCCCTCCGGCTGCAACGGTGGTACGGAGCAGATTGTGTCAGTTCACCGTTTCAAGTCTACCTGCTGTAGTGAGAATACTGTTTCCTGTTGAAATATTAATGGCTCCTTGCCTGCGTCTCTATTAATACATGTTTTTCTTTTTTTTTTAATCTACAATTTTAAATGAGTTTCAGTTGTTTTAAATATGAGAGGTGCAAGTGTAAGAAGTGGAGACTGTGTCGTTATTGTAAGGTGGTTGTTGTCCAGTGTAGAGACTATGTCGTTATTGTAAGGTAGTTGAGGAAACTATAGACCTTTTTTGCACCGGAGCTGGCAGACCTCAGGGTGGACCAGTCGGGTAACTTGCTTACCACAGGGTTGTATGACAGCTCCCTTATGCTGAGGAACACAGCGAGTTTAATCTCACGGGCTCTAAGAGACTAGGTCTCAGCTTGCAGATAAACGGATAGTGAGTTCGATTAAATAGATTTAAATATATCCAACATAGAGAAAGAGTCAATCAGATAACCTCGATTAGATAGTATTAATAAATATACTCAATTTAAAGAGATTGTATTAGATTGTAAAAGAAAGATTGAAATAAATTAAATATATATATAGAAAGAGACCGCAGTCAACTAAACTTGCACTTCTAAGTCTCGGGCGATGAAAGACTTCAATCAGGTGTGTGGGTGGTGTGTGGGAGGATGAAGGCTAGGCACACACAAAGTACCTATGTTCTGTGTCACGCCCTGCACTGGAGTAACGAGGTCCCAACTAAATATAGGTGAGCCCCCCAGGAGAGAGAATCCAGGTGACTGTATGACGTGGACACCTCGTGACATTCAGCAAAACCTTTCAGGAATCCACCCACACCAGATAGAACTGTCGACCTTGATCCATTTGTTTTGTTAAGGTCAGGGTTCACGTCTAAATTTAACTTGTGAGGAAACGTTACTGGAAATTTTTTTTTTTTTACATAGCCACCCCTCCCCAGCCCCTCAAAACCTTTCGCTGGCCAACACAACTTCCTGAATTGATGTCATTGTTGGAGTCATTAGATAGAATGTTTAGAAATAGGAAATAAACTTTTGCAGAAAGTCTGTAGTAATTACTATGGCAATGACTATGGCATAGACTGTGGCAATTACAAAAATTTAATGATAAACGAGAGTAACAAATGACACATGTTATAAAAATATCTATTGTTGTGTGCATACAGTATCATCCCGCTTTAACCACCCAGCTGCGCACTAGCAGTGAAATGAGAGAAAAGTGCAAAGGTCATTTGGAATTCACGCGTGAAACGTAGATAAGATCGATCTCAGATATGTGCTCGCTGATGACTAAGACGAATATCGATATCTCCACAGTGTACTCGATTATCAATTGATATCGCCCAGTATCGTTATAACTTAGCTTATATCGGCGGCCACCTTTACAGGTAGACGGATCGATCCGCTCCCAGAAAGTTGCTCGACTTATTCACACTGTTGTGATGATGCAACTCTTCGTTGTTAACATTCTTGGCTGCAGAAACATTACATGCCGTTCAGGAATGGTTATCACTAGGGATGTGACGGAGCTGATGTGTCAGGCTGTTTGATCCGTATTTTTTTTTATATCGGGGTCCGTCTATAGATGTGCGCATGCGCGACAATCGAGATTAACTTCCAACTCTTTAAACGATCGCCCGACTTTAAACAGAACCATAAATCTTTTAACGTAATATACTTCCTTACTTCATAAATAGTAGACTGCATTTCCCGCGAAAATCATATAATTGTATTAGTTAATTTTTTTCCAATGCCGCACCGATAATAACTTTAAATAATTAGAGTTCTCATTCATTCTGTTTACAATAGAAACACAATTCTCCGATAATTAACAGCAAATGACGTCATCAACTTAAAAATTTTTTTATAAACAAATAAAAAAAACACGTATAATCTTTATTATTAGTGAAAAAAAAACTATACAGTGTTTATTTGTTTAAAAAATGTCACAAAAGAAAAGAGGACTTTGTCACTGTCTTCCCCCCCCCCAAGACTTCGTTGGTATTTAATGAGTATAAGAAAAAAAAAACGTGTATTCTATATGGTTTCTGGGAAAGGGGGGGGTGCGATACATGCTAATTTAGCGCATAATTTTTTGTTTTAGTCGTTAATTTTTGTAGTTTGGATGATATTGTTTTCCTCCGACTTTATTAGGCTTGGACAGACCCGAAAAAAGTAATAACCAATAATTGCCGTGCATGCGGACATCTTTACTCTTAATCTCAATTGGCGCGCATGCGCACATCTATAGACGGACCCCGAATTTTTTTTTTTTTAAAAATCCATCGGATTCGAATTTGCTCAAAAAACATCGAAGTTCGAATGTCGTCGGATTCGAATTCGAACTTCGTCACATCCCTAGTTATTACCAAAAGATAAAATATAGAAAAAAAAAACACTCAAAGTTGGCCAGTTTATCATAAAGTTGGCCAGTTTGTCATAAAGTTGGCCAGTTTGTCATAAAGTTGGCCGGTTTGTCATAAAGTTGGCCGGTTTGTCATAAAGTTGGCCAGTTTGTCATAAATAAAGCCAAAGAAAGACAAACAAACATATTATAAATCTGACTAATAAAAAAGAGAATCAATTCTGATGAACTTGAAATAAAAAAATAACACTTTCATTTCGCTAAACTAGATTGCAAAAAAAAAAAGATCAATATAAAATACATATTCTATTTGTTAGGGGCTTAATCTGATATTTATATATATTTACTAAATTAACAATGGGCAAATTACTGCTCGCGGGTTACGTCGGGCTGTTTGATCCGGCGTACGCTGGTCTTCTCCTCTTGATACACGTTTAAATTTAATATTTACATTACTTCATGTAAACACTCCTCCCAACTCCTCTTGGTCTGACCCTTCTGACAAATTTAAGAACCAATTGTTCTAATCTATTGTTCTAATCTATTGGTCTAATCTATTGTTCTAATCTATTGATCTAATCTATTGATCTAATCTATTGATCTAATCTATTGTTCTAATCTATTTGTCGAATCTATTGTTCTAATCTATTGTTCTAATATATTTTTCTAATCTATTGTTTTTCTTTTAAAATTCTATTTTTATTTATATTTTTTTTTATTTTTGTGTGTGTGTGTTCAAAGGTTAGAACTCCATTTGACATTTCCTTCATAATGACAGATGTAACATTCAAGTCTCACTGTTATTTATTTGTCCTATTACAAAGAGAATCTTTCTCAGCACTGAACAATTTCAACAACTGACCGTCACACTGCTGATGCGACAGAAACCCAACGCCAAGTTCATAACATCGTTCTGACAGCATCGAGACAATAGCACATTGTGTCGGTAGATTTTAGACACTTCCAATGTTTACCTTGAGATCAAAGACGTAGAAAGATTCAATGATGGGGGAGGGAAAGGTTCAATACAATAAACCATGTCACAATGTTTTCACTCATTCAAAGGTTCAGTGGGGAAAGACTTAACGGGTGTACTTTAAATTAGCGACGGATAAACTACGAACTTTGAAAAAATAGATACATAGGAATTAAAAAAAAAAAATCAAATTTTGTATAAACAGTGTCCTACTTGTGAGCTTGATGACAGAGCCCCAGAAAAAGTGTACATATAGGGTTTTTAGGCAGCGGTACATTTGAGGCCCTAAGAAAAGTGTACATATAGGGTTTCTAGGCACCGGTACATTTGAGGCCCTAAGAAAAGTGTACATATAGGGTTTCTAGGCACCGGTACATTTGAGGCCCTAAGAAAAGTGTACATATAGGGTTTCTAGGCACCGGTACATTTGAGGCTATAGGAAAAGATACTGGAGCTCCTTCGACAAAGTCCCAACTGTTAAGTCCTGGGGCCACCTTGATGACGAAATAAAAGTTCCAACTCTGTCCAGTGGTAGACCAGGTCTGACTGTCTATAAGAACGCCACTGTATGATGGTTCTATTGAAAACTTTTTTTTTATCTATTTGATAACAAATTTATCTCGAAATCATCCTGTGAACTATCTTATATAGGTTGGTTGGTCGGCAGCCTGCAACTTATGAAATCATCCTGTGAACTATCTTATATAGGTTGGTTGGTCGGCAGCCTGCAACTTATGAAATCATCCTGTGAACTATCTTATATAGGTTGGTTGGTCGGCAGCCTGCAACTTATGAAATCATCCTGTGAACTATCTTATATAGGTTGGTTGGTCGGCAGCCTGCAACTTATGAAATCATCCTGTGAACTATCTTATATAGGTTGGTTGGTCGGCAACCTTAAACATGGCGTACAAATTAGGAAGGGTTTGGAATCCTTGGTCAAAGGCGTGATTCTTCAAAACTAATGCATGTCATTCTGATAAATATTACAATAACTGATGCAAAAATTAACAAAGTTTAATAAAAGTTCGATTTTTTCCCTATCAATGTGTTATATATTTTTTTCTGAATCAACCCATCGCTTATCTACAAGAAACACAAAAAAACCTAACCAAAGGTGGCTTTTTTCTTTCTTTCTTTGACGTAAGCGTAAATAGTAAACACGTTTTTAGATTTATGTCGTAATGAATGTAAGGCGGAAAGTTATGAAGGGGGAAAAAAATCAGAAATCGCTGCGGGTGATTCTATCTAAACTCTAAACAAATGGAGTTTCTGGTTCTTCAGGAATAGTAAAGGGTGGAATGAATGAAACCTCCGCAATGAATGAATGTCTTTTTATTGTATAAACAACCACTTACATTATGTTGTTTGATTACATCTGAAAATTGAATGTTTATAAAATTCGGGAATCTCTGTAAATGAAATGGTCAGCAGGTGGGGGGAACAGTCCGTGACATGTTTTGACCACAATGTCCATTTCCTTGTCATGCGGGGTAATCATGGGAGTGGTCGCATCGGGTCCAGGCTGCAAGGTCAAGGATTTGATCTACGTCTGCGACTGCATTCTTTGGCTCCACTGCGTACCAGAGAATTTAGATTTAAAAAAAAAAAATTCAACAGGTAAGAAGGCAGAAGTGACTCTCAAACTATTGCGCTTCTCTGACTAACGCGTGTAATGAAATGGCATTTGAATTCAAAGGGAAACCATTGCGCTTCTCAGACGTTACCCCAGTTTGAGACTCACCCTCTCTGCCGTAATTGAGAGACGTCCAACTCACCACCAACTTACCTACGGACATCAGGTAAAAGAAATATGATCAACAAGTCGGTGAAATCAATTCAACTTATATAAACCAACACGGTATTAACCCAAGGGATGCAGAAATACATGCAAATAGCTGGAATTCCCCGAGACCATGTGCTGGGGGAACCTAATTTCTCAGTCAAAATGCCCCCGTCCCTTCCCCCCCCCCACTAACCTCCCCCGCCGGCATATGTCAGAAGAAAATGAAAAAAGAAGAGAGTTGGGGGGGGGGGGTAGGGTCTACTCGCTCAGCTGATAAACAAGGCTGTCAGTAGCTAAGTGTTCGCCCCAGACCCCCACGGTATGTTCAGCAAGTTTCTGTAAAGGTTTACTTTTTACCTTAATGTCGTATGTTTAAAAATAGCCCATTGTTTGTATAACAGAAGATGGGAATAGAACTATGAACGTAGGATGCACAAATATAGATTTTATTTTGTGATAGAATGAAACAAGAAAGGACGTGTGTACATAAACACGGGGATGGAGAAATAGATCCAACTAGGACACGAGAATAGTTATACGAGTTAAATGTGTAAGTTTATCTCGTAATCAAGTGTTCAAATAAACACTTTCACTTAATGAGATTTGGTTCTGTCATGCAGTGTGGTGGTTAGAGAGATAAGTACATTTGATTGTTAGGTAGTTTTGACAGTGGGCAGATAGCAGTGTAAGTTTGTACAATGGACCCATAGGGGTGTAAGTTTGTACAATGGACCCATATGGGTGTAAGTTTGTACAATGGACACATAGGGGTGTAAGTTTGTACAATGGACACATAGGGGTGTAAGTTTGTCCATTGGACAGATAGCGGGGTAAGTTTGTACAATAGACAGATAGCAGTGTACGTTTGTACAATAGACAGATAGCAGTGTACGTTTGTACAATAGACAGATAGCAGTGTACGTTTGTACAATAGACAGATAGCGGGGTAAGTTTGTACAATAGACAGATAGCGGGGTAAGTTTGTACAATAGACAGATAGCGGGGTAAGTTTGTACAATAGACAGATAGCGGGGTAAGTTTGTACAATAGACAGATAGCGGTGTAAGTTTGTACAATAGACAGATAGCAGTGTAAGTTTGTACAATAGACAGATAGCGGGGTAAGTTTGTACAATAGACAGATAGCGGTGTAAGTTTGTACAATAGACAGATAGCGGGGTAAGTTTGTACAATAGACAGATAGCGGGGTAAGTTTGTACAATAGACAGATAGCGGTGTAAGTTTGTACAATAGACAGATAGCAGTGTAAGTTTGTACAATAGACAGATAGCGGTGTAAGTTTGTACAATAGACAGATAGCGGGGTAAGTTTGTACAATAGACAGATAGCGGGGTAAGTTTGTACAATAGACAGATAGCGGTGTAAGTTTGTACAATAGACAGATAGCAGTGTAAGTTTGTACAATAGACAGATAGCGGTGTAAGTTTGTACAATAGACAGATTGTAAGTTTGTACAATGAAGAACAGGTGTAAGTTTGTACAATAGACAGATAGCAGTGTAAGTTTGTACAATAGACAGATAGCAGTGTAAGTTTGTACAATAGACAGATAGCGGTGTAAGTTTGTACAATAGACAGATAGCGGTGTAAGTTTGTACAATAGACAGATAGCGGGGTAAGTTTGTACAATAGACAGATAGCGGGGTAAGTTTGTACAATAGACAGATAGCAGTGTAAGTTTGTACAATAGACAGATAGGGGTGTAAGTTTTTACAATAGACACATAGGGGTGTAAGTTTGTACAATAGACACATAGGGGTGTAAGTTTGTACAATAGACACATAGAGGTGTAAGTTTGTACAATAAAATAGATAGGGGTGTAAGTTTGTACAATAGACAGATAGCGGTGTAAGTTTGTACAATAGACAGATAGCGGTGTAAGTTTGTACAATAGACAGATAGCGGTGTAAGTTTGTACAATAGACAGATAGCAGTGTAAGTTTGTACAATAGACAGATAGCGGTGTAAGTTTGTACAATAGACAGATAGGGGTGTAAGTTTGTACAATAGACAGATAGGGGTGTAAGTTTGTACAGTAGACAGATAGGGGTGTAAGTTTGTACAATAGACACCTAGGGGTGTAAGTTTGTACAATAGACAGATAGCAGTGTAAGTTTGTACAATAGACAGATAGCAGTGTAAGTTTGTACAATAGACAGATAGCGGTGTAAGTTTGTTAAATGGAGACATAGGGGTGTAAGTTTGTACAACAGACAGATAGCGGTGTAAGTTTGTACAATAGACACATAGGGGTGTAAGTTTGTACAATAGACAGATAGCAGTGTAAGTTTGTACAATAGACAGATAGCGGCGTAAGTTTGTTAAATGGAGACATAGGGGTGTAAGTTTGTACAACAGACAGATAGAGTGTAAGTTTGTACAATAGACACATAGGGGTGTAAGTTTGTACAATAGACAGATAGCAGTGTAAGTTTGTACAATAGACAGATAGCAGTGTAAGTTTGTACAATAGACAGATAGCGGTGTAAGTTTGTACAATAGACAGATAGAGGGGTAAGTTTGTACAATAGACACATAGGGGTGTAAGTTTGTACAATAGACAGATAGCAGTGTAAGTTTGTACAATAGACAGACAGCAGTGTAAGTTTGTACAATAGACAGATAGCAGTGTAAGTTTGTACAATAGACAGATAGGGGTGTAAGTTTGTACAATAGACAGATAGGGGTGTAAGTTTGTACAGTAGACAGATAGGGGTGTAAGTTTGTACAATAGACACCTAGGGGTGTAAGTTTGTACAATAGACAGATAGCAGTGTAAGTTTGTACAATAGACAGATAGCGGTGTAAGTTTGTACAATAGACACATAGGGGTGTAAGTTTGTACAATAGACAGATAGCAGTGTAAGTTTGTACAATAGACAGATAGCGGGGTAAGTTTGTTAAATGGAGACATAGGAGGTGTAAGTGTGTTAAATGAAGACCAATAGTTGTTTTACTAGCCCAATAGTTGTTTTACTAGACCAATAGTTGTTTTACTAGACCAATAGTTGTTTTACTAGACCAATAGTTGTTTTACTAGACTAAAAGTTGTTTTACTAGACTAAAAGTTGTTTTACTAGACCAATAGTTGTTTTACTAGACCAATAGTTGTTTTACTAGACCAATAGTTGTGGTTGCTGTCATAAGGAATCAATAGATAATGATTTGTTATTCAGGAACCCAAAAAAAAATATTAAAAATAGTTTTAAATAAATAAATAACAACATTTTTTAAAATGAACTAAACAAAAAGTAAAAAAAAAAAACAACAACACCAATTCATTATACAAATATTTACATAAATTACACAGCTCAACAAAAATTTTTTTTTCCGAATTGCCAGGAATGTTTGAATGAGTTTATAACAATTCATGGGTGCTGATTTCAAAACTGCCACTGCTTTTGCTAAATTGGCTCTAGTTTCTGAGATATTGGACACCCTTCAAAATATGATTATACCCTTTGTGTAAAACAAATGCAATAAGTTTGGTGTCTTTTGTTTAATTTAACTATACCAAGTTATAACTTGGTTTTTTTTTCTCTTTTATGCTGCTTTCTAAAGACATCATGAGTTCATCACGAAGATGCTGCAAAAATAATCAGAATGTATTCTGTTACATATGTGGAGTATACATGATTGAAAAGCAAAGAAGAAATATAACCGACTTTGTGCAGCAGGCATATTTGGCTTATTTCGGTGTGAAGCTGTGAGACCAAGACAAGTCTTGGGCTCCCCATAAGGTCTGCAAAAACTAGTGTGGAGAGCCTACAGCAGTGGACAAATGGTCAGAAGAAGTCTACGTTTCGGTGTGTACCAATGGCATGGCGAAGAGCCGAAGACCATTTTAAGTGATTACATATTTTTGTATTATGAATGTTAAAGGCTTCCAATCCTTACAAGAAATCTAAGTGGGATTATCCTGATCTTGAATCTGCAGGAGACCTATTCCACCTAGCAGTGAAGTTCCTATACCAGTGTTTACTGGATTATTAGGAGTTTTCACCATCAGACTCCGACGGTGGGCAAGATCTGGAGTTGGCAGGTGAAAATAGTGGAAGCGATCATGAAGGAAGTTCTTCAACCATTCAGCCAAGAAGAACTCAATGACCTAATACGACCGAAATCGTCCAAGCAAGCATCTGAGTTTTTGAGCGTTCAGGCTCAATGAAAGCAAAATTTTTCAAACCAGAAGTTGAAATAACATTTTATCGGAAGAAGAGAAGAGTTTTCTCTTCCATAATTCAGCCAAGAGGAAGATCTTGTTTACTGTCATATCATCCCTGGACTTGCTGCTCCAATGGGACTACTAAGCTGAAATGCCTGTTACACAATGGTAACCGTTATGCATCTCTTCTCATTGCCCACTCAACAAAACTTAAAGAAGAGTATGAGAATATCAAAATACTACACAGCAGAAAGTCCGTTGATATATGAGCACAAGTGGTCAATTAGTGTTGATCTAAAAATGGTAAACTTCTGGGTTGGGCAGTTGTCAGGATACACTAAATACCCATGCTGCATGTGCCTTTGGGTTAGCAGGGCAAGGCAAGATCATTGGACAATAGTGACATGGCCTGCAAGGGAAACCATGACTGTAGGTAAAGAAAATATCATCAACAAGGCACTGGTTGACAAAATAAGATAATTCTCGGACCGCTTCATATCAAATTAGGTTTAATGAAACAATTTGTTAAGGCTTTGGACAAATATGGCAATTGGTTCAAGTATATTTGCAGATCATTTCCGGATTGCCTCCTGGAGAAGCTGAAAGCTGGGATTTTTTACGGTCCTCAGATTCGGAAACTCATCAAAATTTTACTAATTTCATGGATCGCCTTGAACTTCTTCATGGAACAGTTTTGTTTCAGTTGTCAGGAACTTTTAGGTAAAGATCAGAGAATACGAAGAACTGGTGCAAGATATGCTCGCTAACTTCAGAAACATTGGAACAAATATGAACATCAAGGTACATTACCTGCACTGTCATTTAGACAAATTTTCAGGTAACCTCGGGGATTTCAGTGAGGAACAATGTGAGAGGTTTCATCAGGATATGAGGGTGATGGAGGTGAGATATCAAGAAGATGGGACATATGATGGCTGACAACTGTTGGCTTCCAGCGCAATTGAACCAACGACACACACAAAAGGAAGTCGAGCAAACAGCGATTTGCTAATGCATTACCATAGACAATAAACATATTAATTAATTAATTAATTAGACATAATTAGTTTTTCAAATGAAAATGTTTTCCTCTATAACACTATTACACATATTTTTGAACAAATTTCTGCATGACCATTAACAGTTTCACTACTATTTGTTAGTATACTATTTTACTTCATGCAATTCTTGACAATTTTCAAACACGGTGCATACATTATTTCATTAATTTTAATTATCTCGAAAAATAGAGCCAATCTAGCAAAAGCACTTACATATTCTAAATCAGCATAGTTGACTTTGTATAAAATGATTCAAATATCAATGGCAATGAATTCACTGTTTACCAGTGTTATCATTACAAAAATGTAAAGCGTGGGAGCCCAACTAGGTATGTACATTATTTATTCATTACCTGCTACTCATCCAACTAATGTAAAGACAAGTTTCGCTCAGTATATTGTAATTACTACACACGCTTTTAATCTTAGTTTTAATATTTCTAAGATATAATGACTTGTTTGTTTGTTTACTATTTTTTTGTCCCCGTTTTGTCTGTCTGTCATCACCCTAGATCTCAACAACCATAAGTCCTAGACCCATAATGTATATATCATTTTGTAGGTCTTGGCCTGCCAAGAAATGACTTTTTTCCATTTCGCGATCTGACCTCTGAGGGCCGTAAAAGGGGGCTTAGTACCGTTTTTTTTACTATATAAGCTATATTAATAAAGGAGCGCCCATTCTCAGCAACAGTAAGTCCTAGACCCATGATGTATATATCATTTTGTAGGTCTTGGTCTGCCATGTGTACATCAAAAGTTTATTTCGCGACAGGACCTCTGAGGGCCGGGCTTCAGGGCTCCTAAGGGGCTTATATATTATATATACACCTTGTACGTTCAATAACCCATTCATTTGGTGCGAAATACTGCAGCACGTAGTTTCACCAAGATTTATTAAGAAACTCATCAAATGAAATAGTAAGCTTGTGTTCTGAGTTTAATTGAAAGTATCAGAGCTATGCAACAATTGACGGAGTTTTCGGACGATTAAATGACTATAATTTCGAATGTTTTCAATTATGAGTCCTACTGTGCAACTACAAACCACTTTAAGTTAGATTTTAAGAGAAAAATAATTTTTTTTTCAAATATAAAGAAACGTCTTTATAAATTTTTTTACAGATATATGCATTACACAATTGAATTTATAAACATTTCCAAAATTTACAAATATTTACTGAAAGATAGCATACGTACTGATACATAACATGAAAATGCGCTAACACGTCCTGTGTCCAGAATGGAACAGGCTTAATTGCTTGTTTTTTTACTCTTAAATTTATTTTAATAAAAATTTAATTCCTTTTTTATTTTCAAGTTTTTTTAATTTTAAACATTTTAGTTTTAAAAGAACTCAACTAGCTGTTTTTGCATACTTTGATAAAATGTAATCCCTTTTGTTAGACTATATACAAAATGACAAAACGTCAATCCCTTTTGCATACTTTAGAATCAGTGCTGTGCTTGGTTTATCCTATACTAACTAATCTCTTTCCTGTCCCTTTATATATATATGTTACCGGCAAAGTGTGATTGCAATGTATAGAATGCCTGAATTTTTCAGGCAAAGTATGAAATAAATTGCTATTTCATACATTGCCTAGGCATTCTATAAAATGCCGAGTTCCCGTTCGGCAAAGTATGTAATTGGACTTGTTAGGAACTAGATTAGATTTAGAGACAGACAATCCCATTCGACGTTGTAAGATAAGAATATATATCAGAAGTAGGAGTAATCAGAGGCGCCGAGAGCCAACTATAGCCTAAGGGCAGAACATCATTGCGGGCCCCTATTTAAACAATGAGTCGTGAAAATTGACATGGTCGGGGAGGCCGGGCCCCTTACAGATGCGGGCCCCCTGGCAATGACCCCCCTACCTCCTCTCGGCGTGCCTGGGAGTAATGCAAATAATGGTTGACAAGGTGACAGACGACTTAGGACAAGGTGGTCAGAAAACAATAGAGTAGTAAACGGCAAAGGTGTGACGACTCTAGAAGTAGACCGGGAGGCGACAACGGACAGTTTAGGAGAGACAACAATGACGACCAGGGGGCGCTCCTTGGGTGAGAACTATTCTGAAGGAGACTGTGACGTAATTAGGGAAATTAAGGTGGGGACGTTAGGAGTTTAAATACGACTGGATTCGGACTATAGTTAGCGACGGGAGTAACGAGAATAGTTCTAGTGCCGATTACTGTGTAACCATGTTGTAAGGGAATGTAGTGCCAGGTTCTACGATGAATTATCTAAAGTAAGAGCCAATGCTCTTACTTCGGATTCGGACAAAAAATTTCCTCCTGCGCCTTTGGGAGCCACTGTGCGAGTTCCAATTCCCGATGTTGACAAAGGGCGGGGAGACTCACGAAATCTGTTGGCAGTTGTTATGAGCATGACAGAAGATGGTTTTTACCGCCTTGGAACTGCACATGGAATCTTGAAGCAACTATATGCCAGATCATAAATCACCGTATGTTCAAAAGATTAAATAAAAGAGGAAGACGTTCCTGACCTTGAAATAGCTCTCCGATCTGCTGCTACTTCTCAGTCTACAGAAAGCGGCCAAGGATTCGTCAGATGTATATGCAAGACAAAATGCCAAGCTATGAGGTGTCTTTGTGTGAAAAAGAAAATTAAATGCAATTTAAAATGCCATTCTAGTTCCCTGCTGCAATAAGTAGCTCATTACAGTTGTGTTCTGTTTGTTTTCGCCAGAAACAACATCTTTTTATTATTTATCAGTTCTTCACAAATTCGTGAAATATGAAGATGACAGATCAAAGTACCAAAATACGAAGTGTTTTGTGTGAAAGAAGAAAATTAAGTACAGTACAATTTTAAGTGTGAATCCAGTCTTACCTGCTGAAGCAAATACTTCAATCTCAGCTCTGCTGTCGTTGTTTTTTTTCCGGTATGAACATCATATGCTTTATTTTGCATTCATTCCATATTAAAATACGTTTTTATCAATCAAGGCTTTTGTTGTTCTTTTCTGATAATTTGCCTAAACGACACTAGGCAATCTATACAATGCCTAGGAAAAGTATGCACAATTTAAACATTTTATACTTTGCCAAAACAACACTAGTCATTCTATACAATGCCTAGGCATTGTATAGAATGCCTAGGAAAAGTATGCACAATTAAAAATTTTTATACTTTGCCTAAAACCACCAGGCATTCTATACATTGCCTAGGCATTCTATAGAATGCCGGCATTTCACACTTTGCCGGTAACATATATATATATATATATATATATATATATATATGTATATATTACTAAACAGTAATTAGTTTTGTAGTGCCTCAAGATTTTAAAATATTAAATGTCCTGTTTTATTAAACAGAATCTAAACATGTGTCGACTTTGAGCCTTTTAAAAAATTAAAACAAGTCCAAAATTGGGTCACAAGATTTGAGGACACACACAACCAGGTCACAAGATTTGAGGACACACACAATCAGGTCACAAGATTTGAGGACACACACAGAACCAGTTTACAAGATTTGAGGACACACTCAACCAGGTCACACGATTTGAGGACACACAGAACCAGGTCACAAGATTTGAGGACACACACAACCAGGTCACAAGATTAGAGGACACAGACAACCAGCCAGCATAAAAACCAACATAAAAGTTAATAAAAAAAAACACTTAATATAAAATAGAGATATATTTTGTAAAGTGAAGATCAAGAGAAAATGGATTTCTCTAAAGTTATCAATTTTAACCATGTTCAAAGTTTGTTCATTCTTAAGCTTCCACAAGAAATGGTCAAATCGCAATCTCTTAAATATGAGATGTTTTGAATGCGGTCATGAATATTGAATGGTCCAGCATTGAATGAATAAGATGATTTGATTCAGTTTTTTTGTTCACATTATAAATTGAGTTAAACAGAGTACTGAATATCATCGCTAACATTTATCATCTCTGAACATCAACCATCTCTGAACATCAACCATCTCTGTACATCAACCATCTCTGTACATCAACCATCTCTTAACATCAACCATCTCTGTACATCAACCATCTCTGTACATCAACCATCTCTGAACGAAAAGCCGCCACCGTGAACTAGAAACTCCCTATAAGATACATCGCTGCTATAGAGACCTGAGATGTTTTCTGTCAGTAACAATGTTCCATCCATCTTTGTCTGTCTCCAATTTCTAGCAATTTGAATTTTTAATAACTTCATTATCACACAGAGACCCCCCCCCCCCAACATCATGGTCCATTTAATCAAAACTTTAATCAACAATTCAATGTCATTTGAAAAGTTCTCAAGTTAAACAATATAGTTTCATTCAGAGTTAAACATAATTTAGTGCAATTAGTTTTATTGGACAGTGACATGGTGTAACATTGCCTGGACAGTGACATGGTGTAACATTGCCTGGACAGTGGCATGGTTTAACCCTACATGTACAGTGACATGGTTTAACCTTGCCTGGACAGTGGTATGGTTTAACCCTGCATGTACAGTGACATGGTTTAACCTTGCCTGGACAGTGGTATGGTTTAACCCTGCATGTACAGTGACATGGTTTAACCTTGCATGGACAGTGGTATGGTTTAACCCTGCATGTACAGTGACATGGTTTAACCTTGCCTGGACAGTGGTATGGTTTAACCCTGCATGTACAGTGACATGGTTTAACCTTACATGTACAGTGGCATGATTTAACCTTGCCGAAAAGGAGCTTTATTTGTTTTTTTTAAAAAGCAAATATACACAGACAATATCAAGGTCGAAACTATCGGGTTTCAGACATCAGACTTTGGAATACACAACCTTTCGTTTGGTCCAACAAACGGAAAGAGACATATCTAGGTCTAATCACAGCAAGATCGATGGTTACATTGCAAGATCGATAGTTACATTACAAGATCGATAGTTACATAACAAGATCGATGGTTACATTACAAGATCGATGGTTACATTACAAGATCAATAGTTACATTCCAAGATGATGTCGTTATTTATATTTTTTTTAAATGGTTTTCATTTTGTAAAACGTGTTGGTGATCGCTGATTGAATCAGTTGAAGTGAATCACTCTGTGCAGAGAGAGTTGAATCACTTTATTCATGGAGTGAATGGTTGGTTGAGCCACTCAACAAATAAAAATGTGATGTAATAACAAATATGCAATTAATATCTCAGCCAGATGAATTGGGCACAAGCCCACGTGTTTGTTATGTAATTCACCGCCCTCTCCCCCGCAAGTCACCGTGCCTCTTAGCTAAAACAAGCCCCCCCCCCCCACCTACTATCAATCCATCTGTCAGTTAGAACCAGCCCCACTCTCTTACTCCCCTTTACACCAAACTAGTCCGTCTCTCAGCTGTTCTAATAGTCCCACCCTGTGTATGGCGTCCCTGGTTACTGCAGGGCACGAGGCAAGCTGTACTCGCCACCAAATATTGTAGTGGGGCAGCAAATGGCCTGAAGTCGCTCCCAGGTCCAAATTGTATCACAGTCAATTATCCAGGACTAGTGGTCCTGATTACATTCGCCAGGGCTGTAAGATTATTATTTTTTTTTGTTGCCATAGTAACTCGTTTACAATTAGCTCATTTATTTTTTACTCCTTTACTCAACAACTTGTTCTTTACTCAACTTGTTCTTTACTCAACAACTTGATCATTTACTCAACTTGTTCTTTACTCAACTTGTTCTTTACTCAACTTGTTCTTTACTCAACTTGTTATTTACTCAACTTGTTATTTACTCAACTTGTTCTTTACTCAACTTGTCCTTTACTCAACAACTTGTTCTTTACTCAACTTGTTCTTTACTCAACTTGTTCTTCACTCAACTTGTTCTTTACTCAACAACTTGTTTTTTACTCAACCACTTGTTCTTTACTCAACTTGTTCTTTACTCAACTTGTTCTTTACTCAACAACTTGTTCTTTACTCAACTTGTTCTTTACTCAACTTGTTCATTTACTCAACAACTTGTTCTTTACTCAACAACTTGTTCTTTACTCAACAACTTGTTCTTTACTCAACTTGTTCTTTACTCAACTTGTTCATTTACTCAACAACTTGTTCTTTACTCAACAACTTGTTCTTTACTCAACTGGTTCTTTACTCAACTTGTTATTTACTCAACAACTTGTTTTTTACTCAACTTGTTCTTTACTCAACAACTTGTTCTTTACTAAACTTGTTCTTTACTCAACAACTTGTTCTTTACTCAATTTGTTCATTTACTCAACTTGTTCTTTACTCAACTTTTTCCTCACACAACACTTGTTCTTTACTCAACTTGTTCTTCACTCAACAACTTGTTCTTCACTCAACAACTCGTTCTTCACTCAACAACTTGTTCTTTACTCAACAACTTGTTCTTTACTCAACTTGTTCTTTACTCAACTTGTTCTTTACTCAACTTGTTCTTTACTCAACTTGTTCTTTACTCAACAACTTGTTCTTTACTCAACTTGTTCTTTACTCAACTTGTTCTTTACTCAACTTGTTCTTTACTCAACTTGTTCTTTACTCAACTTGTTCTTTACTCAACAACTTGTTCTTTACTCAACTGGTTCTTTACTCAACTTGTTCTTCACTCAACAACTTGTTCTTTACTCAACTTGTTCTTTACTCAACTTGTTCTTTACTTAACTTGTTCTTCATTAAACTTAGTCTTTAGTATTTTTGTCCTTTATTCAACTTATTCTTTATTATATTTGTTCTTTAAATGTGTTCTTTACTCAAACTCAATGCTTTGTTACATATCGTGCCAACATATCATATGTCTGTCTATTTATTTTGTTTATTTCGATTTCGTTGTATCCCTATTTTTAGATGTTTTGTTAAAATCAAATTTTAAATAATTAACTTCTCTTTCCTGCCATTTCTCATTTAACTATTAAATAAATAAATAAACACCGGTGTGTTTCCCCCCCTCCCCACTACATACACGAACAATCTGAAACAAACATACATATTTGTATTTCAATAATCTTTTCATTAGTTTCACTTGTAACTCACTTTTGGGCCTAGTCTTATTTAGTTTGAAGGCTCTTAATTCGTACAACACGTGTAGATTCTCCATGACAACGCGACTGTAATACTTGAGTCCATGAATTAGAGTCTTGTAGAATTACGAAGTTAATTACTTTTTAGTAGAGCTGCTGTTCGACTAAAAAAAATTGATCGAAATTAACGCATGATTAAAATTTTCATCGCAAATGAACGCACATTTTAATCGACATTATTTTATACATTTGTTTGTATTCAAACTAGTATGTCATAATATCATAGCATAACATTGGCATAATAAACAAGTCAGATTAATTTACGAAAGAGGTATAATTAATTATAACAGATTTTTTAAGCATTAGCATACATGTCTATTGAATTAGTTATTGGGACCAGTTTATTGGCATGTATCAATCATTCAAGTGATGCGAATTTGTTTTCTTTTTAATCAACAACAATGCCAAACATGTGTTTTTCTCGTACCGTAGTTTCCAAACTAATGACGTATGTCAACCCCTGTCCCCACCCCCTTCCCTGTCATATTTTGCTACACTTTGCCCATCCCCACGCAAGTCATGTTTAACCTACCCTCCATTACCGTACTTACCCCATCCACTACCCATCCCCAAAAAATACACTCGTCATTTATATCTCATTTATGCCTTTCCTTCATAAAATAATAGTATAGGCAGAAAGCAGTTGCTCACATATTATTAACGCGTTTTATTATGCTCCCTCTTTTCCAACCCAGTTACATTTTAGACAAAGCAGCACAAAGATGACGTTATTTATGGCTTGCCCAACCACTGTACCCCCTCAGTCCCAAAACAAGTTTACACAGGTTCCATTGTTTCAAAACCATGGCACCTGTCAATCGAACTAGGAGCACGCTTCTGCAGATGTTCACTAATTGTATTCAAGGTCATAAATTTTCTCGTCAAAACCACATGCCGGAAATGAGATGTTAATGATATACAGTGACGTAATTTTATTCGAGCTTGATTAAGAAATGACAATCCTATAGTTTCAAGGTCATATAGCTGCTATGATTTTATGTAAACTTGACAGCTGCTGTGTTCGCGTATTTTTCCTTGCTTTTTTTTTTAATCTTGTCTGATCTTGTTATAAAATTGGGTTATTTACTGATTTTTTTTCTGCAACTCTGAAATAACTGCATTTAGGTAAAATTTAACGCATTTAGTAGTTTGTTTTTAAAAATGTAATCGCATATTTTTTAACGCATTAATTACGCTTCAACTGCAGTAAATTTACAGCCCTATATAAAATACTAAATTTAACTCAGTGTGACAATAATTCTGAAAAATACAACCTCTGTCTCGTATACAGATGTGTGCACCAGCCTAGTCTAGACACTGATTACATGTGTCATGTTTATGAAACTATTAGTGCAGCTGTTGCAGACGTGACCAGCAAGATGCTGTATTATCAAAATGCGATACAAAATTATGCACAAAAAAATAATGATACAAAGTTTCTAGCATCTCTTTATTTTGATCTAATTATAACTGGGTTCATTATACACTTGTTGTATTTTTTTAACCTTCAACAATACACTATAGTACCTCCACCAATACACTATAGTACATCATGTAAACTAGCGAATGAAACTGTTCTCTTTTTACATCGACCGGGAAGGGAGCAGGATGTTTAATTGTCTTCATTTTATATTACAGGTGGGGCTTTTGTCGATATACTTGGAGATGTGGGTGTGTGCGAATTACGAGAGGTTGGGGGTGGTAAATCTACTTAATAAGTGAAAGGACCTTAACTTCAAATTGTTGAGTGATATTCTGTTATTTATCGATTTGGTGAACTTTCAGCATTTTGGTCAAATTAACACATCTATGTGTTGCGTTAAAAATTTTAATCGCACAATTTTTTTGACGCGTTAATCGCAAATTAACGCAGTTTAATCAGCAGCCCTACTTTATAAGTAAAATGTATAATGGGAAAAAATTATTCGCTTGGAGATTATCAAGTCAAAACAAACAAACAAACAAACAACGAAGTATATCACCGATGAATAAGTACGCAACACAGTGAAACGTTTTTAGAGCATTTTCGAAAAAAAATGCTCTATTGTCCCCGTTTTGTCTGTCTGTCTGTCTGTCCGTCATCACCCTAGATCCCAACAACCATAAGTCCTAGACCCATGACGTATATATCATTGTGTAGGTCTTGGCCTGCCATGTGTGCATCAAAAGTCCATTTCGCGATCTGACCTCTGAGGGCCGAAAAAGGGGGAGTATTAAGTACCGTTTTTTACTATATAAGCTATATTAACAAAGGAGCGCCCTAGATCTCAGCAACCATAAGTCCTAGACCCATGATGTATATATCATTTGTAGGTCTTGGCCTGCCAAGTGTACATCAAAAATCCATTTCGCGATCTGACCTCTCAGGGCCGAATATAAGAGTTTCTTATTTACCGATTTTGCTTATATTTTAAATATAAATAATAAAAGCTAATCAAAGGGGCGTAATCATTATTTATTTTTGTAACAGTTATTCAACATGATTACTTCCCTCTCTATTTTTCAAAACCCATACGCGTGGAGCAATATCTATGGCTGTAACCCGGAAAAAAAATACGGATTTCGTCCGGCGTAACCGTAGCCACTGCGTACACGAAAATGCTCTAAAATGTCCTTTGTCCGAAACGGAAAAGACTTAAATTGCTTGTTTTAGTCTAATCTAGACTAAATCGATAAATGAACTTATAACTCGATAAATGAACTTTATAACTTGATAAATGAACTATATAACTCGATAAATGAACTTACAACATGCAACACCCACAAGAAAATGTAAGTCTTTCAAAACTAACAAATATTATATAAAGATTTAATGTAAAACAACTTTCATTAAAATGCACTAAAAAGTAAAAAAAAAATGATTCCTTAGATCAGTGGACGGCAAAGTGCGGCTCCGGAGCCGCATGTGGCTCCTTGGCGTCTTAAGTGCGGCTCTGGCATTAAGTTTTATTTAGTATACACCTTATTTAGTGTACTACTTATTTAGTGTAATAAAAGCAGATATAGCTCCCAATTTTTTTTTAATTGTTGTAATGTTCATATTTGGCTCTTTGGCTGATAAGTTTGCCGACCACTGCCTTAGATCATACAAAATATTTATAGACATAATCAGTATTAGAATCTAGCGGGAATACAGTATACTGGACTAAACTTTTCGTTACGTCAGTCGATAGATAGAAATAAAAATATTTATTTAGACAGGCACAATAATAATTTTATTTCTTGGAGGGTGGGGCCAGGATAACTCTTTTAAGGATGAGCGACTTATCTCCCCACTGATATCGTCTGCAACATGAGGTTATTGTCTCTGTCACAAACCATGTACGTATTTTTTTTTTTAAATACATTTATAAAATTCGTTGAAAGTCAACAGTCAGTCAACTTGAATTTATCGGTAACATGTTTGTTTTTTTTTGTTTAATAAATTAGATTTACAACAAAAACAAAATATATAAATTGTAATAACTCTGCTTCACCCCCCCCCACGGGTCGCACCCCTGCCCCGAGATGAATGATGCAATCACGACTTTTGTATTTGTACGCCTACACATTGTTTATTCGGTCGTTCACCCCAGCCTTAGTACAAGTGATGAAATAGTGTTATTTGCACCGCAACCCACGCAGTGACCTTCACCCTCCATTTTGGCGGGAAAACGATGGATTTAGCGTGGGTGGGACTACCTATAAAAGGAACTGTGCTGTGATTCATAGAAGGACGAACCGGAACAAGGAACGAAGGGACAACGAGAGAACAAGTCGAACCGGACGGAGAGGACAGACAGAAGAAGTGGAGAACCCCAGGTCTGTTGATGCAGCAGGTTCGTTATCAGCACATCGCCAGCGATAACACGTAGACTCGTTTAAACTGGATTAGTTGTACGCATAACAGACTTAGTTGTTTTGTTTTAGCCTGCTGTACTATTATAACCTGTACATTGTAGACTGTGAATAAACCTTATTATTCAACTAACGAACCCATGTGTCCTTTAGTGCCTACCTAGAGAGTTTTGGAAGTTCGCAACAAACTAAAAAAACAAAACCTGACAGTGCAATAAGAAATGTTTCATTCAAATTTTATTCAACAGACCACAGATTCACTCCATTCAGACAGACAAGGGAAGCAATAGAAGTCAAAACCTTTTTATGGACATGTGACACATGAGGACGATTTGTTTTTAAATTTATTTTGCAGACAAACAGGTGAACTAAAATATTGTCTTTTATGGGGACATTTTTTTTGGCTAACTGAACTTGTAGACTGGTGTGTCGTACAATGATATATCAAACTGAACCTGTAGACTAGTGTGTCGTACAATGATATATCAAACTGAACTTGTAGACTGGTGTATCGTACAATGATATATCAAACTGAACTTGTAGACTGGTGTGTCGTACAATGATATATCAAACTGAACTTGTAGACTGGGGTATCGTACAATGATATATCAAACTGAACTTGTAGACTGGTGTGTCGTACAATGATATATCAAACTGAACTTGTAGACTGGGGTATCGTACAATTGACATATCAAACTGAACTTGTAGACTGGGGTATCGTACAATTGACATATCAAACTGAACTTGTAGACTGGGGTATCGTACAATTGACATATCAAACTGAACTTGTAGACTGGGGTATCGTACAATTGACATATCAAACTGAACTTGTAGACTGGGGTATCGTACAATTGACATATCAAACTGAACTTATAGACTGGAGTGCCGTACAATGATATATCAAACTAAACTTATAGACTGGAGTGCCCTATACCCCCCCTCACTCCACCGAACAGATTGGCCAATCGACATGAAAGTCTCACTTTTATTTGAATTGTATTTCATGAGATGTATAATGATATTTCTTGCCATGCAGTTATCTAAAACAATGTCACAGTCAACCTAAATCCAATAATCTTAACCCAGTAATAATTTTTTTTTTTAAATTTAAATCATGAGTCAACCTAAAAACAACAAAATTACCCAAGGAATAAAATTATTTTTATTTTAAAACTATGACATTGTACGGCCAGATATATACACCATTACATCGTTAACACTTCCATGACAACCTCATTATTTTAGTGTTCAGGCTGAATATGAGATGATTACACGAGTTGAATCTGGAATATGGAGTCATGTTGACTTAAGTTATGACTCCGTCATGTCCTGCCTTTTACTTGAGGACACACAAGGGTGGGGGAGGGGGAGTTGAAAAGGTGGGGGGGGGTATTTTATTGTTTTCTTAAGTTCATTAAAGTCTCAAAAGAACTAGTTTTAATAAATGTTTCGTTACTTGATGGAAAATGGCGGAGAGTGGTCTCTGACATCTGATGGACGTAACGAAATTAGCAGAAGTGGAGAGAATAACCACAGCAGACTTCATCCACACGAGCCGTTAATAGAAATAGTGTTATTTACACATCTTCCAGCAGTAATAGAACCAACACATCTTCCAGCAGTAATAGAACCAACACATCTTCCAGCAGTAATAGAACCAACACATCTTATCAGTAAAGAACCAATACATCTTGCAGCACAAATATAGAACCAACATATTATTCAGCAATAGAAATAAAAAAAAAGATCCACAAATATAGAACCAATACAACATAAAATATAGAACCAATACAACATAAAATATAGAACCAATACAGCATAAAATATAGCACCAATACAACATAATATATAGCACCAATACAACATAATATATAGCACCAATACAACATAAAATATAGCACCAATACAACATAATATATAGCACCAATACAGCATAAAATATAGCACCAATACAACATAAAATATAGAACCAATTGTCACATTCTGTGATTTAAAGAATGAAATCCAGAACATTCTCCTATGTTATCACTAGAGAGGGGGGGAAGATGGTATGGGTATATAGGATAGATAAAGGCTTTTGTATTCCCAGGTGTGGTCAGCACGTCTAGCACTAGATTAACCCCCTTTAATGCTGACACCACCTGGGAAATGTCTATAAGGGAGATAATCTGTGCCCTTGACATTCGGACGAGCGAGAGGGATGGGTTCTTTGTCCCTTTATCTCCCATGCTTTAAGGCGCCACTGATCACGCGTGATCGTTGTGACGTACACGGTCACTGCGATTGGTCAGTGAAGCGGAAGTCCCGGCACGCATGCGGGGAGATCCGATGCGCGTCGCGGGACTTTTAGTTAGAATTGGTTAGTCAGTGAGCGTCGGACAATCGAACAGAGAGGTCGAACTCAGACTCTCGCACCGGGGTGGGGGAAATAGGCTGTTAGCCTAAGTTCCTTTAGAACTACCCCACCCCAGGTAACTATTCTAATTTTGATGTATGTATTATAATATTGTTTGTAGTAGCCGGTAACGCTACTGTCCTTTTTAGGACACGCTGATGTGCATATTCCTTTGATGTGAATAAATAGATGTCGTAACGTCATTTACATTTGAGTTGCTTTGCTCAATTTATCGTTGTGTTGTGCGTCCTGTATAATCACGTGGCTGGGACAAATATAAATGTTGGCCAGAACTCAGTAGGTGATCATACCCATACACAACGACCGCAGGGACCCCGCAAGAGGACCTTGACACCAATACAACATAAAATATAGCACCAATACAGCATAAAATATAGAAACAATACAACATAAAATATAGCACCAATACAGCATAAAATATAGAAACAATACAACATAAAACATAGAAACAATACAACATAAAATATAGAAACAATACAACATAAAATATAGAACCAATACAACATAAAATATAGAACCAATACAACATAAAATATAGAACCAATACAACATAAAATATAGAACCAATACAACATAAAATATAGAAACAATACAACATAAAATATAGAAACAATACAACATAAAATATAGAACAATACAACATAAAATATAGAAACAATACAACATAAAATATAGAAACAATACAACATAAATATAGAACCAATACTACATAAAATATATTTATTCAGTGTGGAGCAGTTGAAAAAATATCTCTTTTGCATAAATTAATATCAAAACAAGTCAATTATAAACAACTTATATTCTTAAATAATTTTGTTTATGTTACAGATGACGTGGAATAGACCCACAGTCGAAATTACAAGAACAAAATGTTCACAAAAATAACTAATTTAAAAAAAAACAATGATGATTGACCAAAACAATGGTGATTGACCAAAACAATGATGATTGACAAAAACAATGATGATTGACCAAAAACCAATGATGATTGACCCAAAAAATGATGATTGACAAAAACAATGATGGTGACAAAAACAATGATGATTGAACAAAACAATGATGATTGACAAAAACAATGATGATTGACCAAAAACAATGATGATTGTCAAAAAACAATGATGATTGACAAAAACAATGATGATTGACAAAAAACAATGATGATTGACAAAAACAATGATGATTGACCAAAAACAAATGATGATTGAACAAAACAATGATGATTGACAAAAACAATGATGATTGACAAAAACAATGATTGACCAAAACAAATGATGATTGACCCAAAAAATGATGATTGACGAAAACAATGATGATTGACAAAAAACAATGATGATTGACAAAAACAATGATGATTGACCAAAAAAATGATGATTGACCAAAACAATGATATTTGACAAAAACAATGATGATTGACCCAAAAAATGATGTAAGACCGTGCGTAATAAGTATGAGACATAAAAAAACTTATTAGTCGGTAGAAATAGGTCATCAATAAACAACAAAGTATTACACATAAGATACAATTACAAGAAATACTAAAATGGAAGGAATAGACTTCACATAAACACTGAGTCATGTTGTTTTTTACCCCCAACTTAACTGGATCTTTGGCAATAAACAAAGATATGTACAAAAGGTTCATTAGTTTCTATTCAGTGACTTTAATTTCATCCAATCATTATCCACGACCAAAATAATTTTCAATTTAGGCATCACGTATATATTATGATGACACCAAAATGAATTAGTACCACCGCTCTTAACGTGACGCTATATTATAAAACACGGAACGGTGAATGATTTTAACAGATTGTGAATATCACATTTCAGCAATTCTATATCACAACGAGTTTAACAGACACACGCTATAGAGCTGGAAGATGTACTGGAATAGAATAATACCAGGAGTTATCAGCCGGAGGCGTTATAAACAAACTGAACTTGTCTTTTCAGAAATAGTTCTGACATTTCCTGGTGATTTGCTTGAATGGCTTGTTTAACACTTTATCTACTCAACCGTGACCGGTTGCCTTTGAAAGGGCCTGGATGCACTTTTATATGATCGGCACTGTTCAAAGAGAAGTTGTAAGTTTGATTTTAAATTGAGCTAAAGTTGTTTAGAATGAGTGCAGATGAAAGCCAGATTAATGTAGGATCAATTAAATTGCTTCATACAGAGCAGAAGCCAGGTGACGGTGGGGGGATTGGTGGGGGTGGGGGGTATGCCCCATCCTCCCCCCCGTCACAGGCTACAAAAAACACATCATCATCAACCATCGACCCACTTCTCGCCACTGGTGATGTTTGATTTACGATGTGACCTAGAAAACGGTTGCATCACGCCCAAAGCCACGATTGCACACAGACGGGAAACGACCTTTGCAAGAATTAGCCAAATTTGATTTTCTGCCGGAATCTCGAGGAATTTTTGGCGGAGGATCTCCATTTAAAAGAAATTCTTCATGAAGAATTCGTTTTATTAGAGAGAAATATAATTAGAACAGCATGTGAATTATGTAAAGTTCATTTATATTGTTAGTGACATTATTATTTCATGCAGTAGTTAGGTTAAATTGTCTTCCTGTACTAGGACTACCTACATATGTCACACAAACTAGCAGGGCCGGTCTCAGGAAATGCAAGTACCGATTAGGAACAATTTAGTTGTAGACAGCAGCTGGGTTGCTAATTACTTTGGAGCCCTGTCGCAAAATGTTTGAAGGGGTGGCCCCACATGGGTGGCCCTTCCTAAAACAATATTTCTCCCAGCCAGTGCCCCGTAAAGCTCCGAGTCCCCAGCACTGCGATTATGTTGCCCGCCACTAGTTGCGACAACACTGATTGGTGAGCTGGTTTGAATGTGTTGTTATAAAATACATGACGAGCTAAGGCTTATACCGTCCCCCGCCCCCCACCGTAAGCACGCCAATTCGAAAAACCGGATTCCAATGCGGAAAAAGTCCAAAATTGCAGAGATAATGAAGCAGAGCCGATGTAAAGGTATTTACGACCCCATACACACATCAAGGTATATATGATCCCATACACACATCAAGGTGTATATGACCTCATACATACATCAAGGTGTATATGACCCCATACATACATCAAGGTATATATGGCCCCATACACACATCAAGGTATATATGGCCCCATACATACATCAAGGTATGTATGGCCCCATACACACATCAAGGTATTTATGGCCCCATATACACATCAAGGTATACATGGCCCCATACACACATCAAGGTGTATATGACCCCATACACACATCAAGGTATATATGGCCCCATTCATACATCAAGGAATATATGGCCCCATACATACATCAAGGTATATATGGCCACATACACACATCAAGGTATATATGACCCCATACACACATCAAGGTATACATGGCCCCATACACACATCAAGGTATACATGGCCCCATACACACATCAAGGTATATATGGCCCCATACATACATCAAGGTATATATGACCCCATACATACATCAAGGTATATACGACCCCATACACACATCAAGGTATACATGGCCCCATACACACATCAAGGTACATATGGCCCCATACATACATCAAGGTATACATGGCCCCATAACACATCAAGGTATACATGGCCCCATAACACATCAAGGTATACATGGCCCCATAACACATCAAGGTATTTACGACCCCATACACACATCAAGGTATACATGGCCCCATACACACATCAAGGTATATATGGCCCCACACATAAAGGTATATATGGCCCCATATATCAAGGGGCCACGAAATGGTTTGATGTATTTGAATACATAACGAAGGTGGTGAGATAGATAAATAGACAGAGGGGGGGGGGAGAGCGGTTGGGGTGGGGGTTAAAGATGAGGCGGACACATGAGTCCGACGATGGTCATCTCTGGTAAACATTGATAAAACATATTTAAAAGAGAGACATTGATAATCCTAGATAAAACTGATATAACATGCTAATAAACACAGGCAGACAGACCAATTAAATAAGACTTGAAAACCAAGCCTGAAAACGTGTTTCCCCGAGGGTTTAAAAAAAAAACCCAGCTCTCTCCAGTTGGGTTTATATTTGCAATAGGTTCGCCGTCATATCTAATAGCTCACTTCAGAGCTAGACAAATACCTAGAGCGATTATCGCCAAGTTTGTGGATGATTTCTAAGTTAACAATCATCGATTTGGATACGTCTGGCATTAAAATATTTTAATAATCTTAAAATAGACACTAGAAACAGAGAGTGGCGTATGAAGGAGGAAGTGGGGCTAGGTATTTTGTTTTACTCAAGAAAAGAGGAGCTGAGATAATCGCAGAAACTTGTCTGACTCACACTAGAGCCCATTGGTGAACCCACAGCATGCTACAATTGGGATCCAAAGACTATGCAATATGTTGTGTGTGAAGTCCCTGTCAGGATGAGATGAAATCTCTTAGATCTAATAAACCACTAATGGGACGATTTTTTATGGTGCCCTTCTCTCAAAGGGCAATGGCCATTTAGGCACCACGGGCAGGGGCGCCGAGAGCCAACAAGGGCCCCAGGGCAGGACATCATTGCGGGCCCCTTAATAAACAATGAGTCGTGAACAAATTGACATGGTCGGGGCGGCCGGGCTCCCTTACAGATGCGGGCCCCCTGGCAATGACCCCCCTGCCACCCCCTCTCGGCGTGCCTGACCACGGGGACTTAGGCCTTGACCTGAAATATCCATTGGTCCACACCGGAGATCGAACCAGGGACCCTCGGGTCGACAGTCGAGCGCTTGACCAGACGACCACCCGTGCTAAAATGTAGCACTTCCCATTTCTTCATTTCCGGAGTCTGGTTGAAAGAGAGGGGGTGAAATTATCACCTGACCGCTGGGCAGAGGGGGAGAATAGAATGACGTGTGTACTGCCGTGTCACTCAAACCCCCCCCCCCTTACCAACCAACCACCTTAAGGGTTTATAAATGTCTGCACAATTTCCGCAAACGTAAAACGACCAACGCATACGGTGACCGGATGTCCCAGTTTATCTTCGACACATCTCAGAATAGCACCACATGCCCCAGAATGGTCAGGGAATGTCGCGATCTGTCTCATTTTCTGATAAAACTGCAACATGTTCCGACACCCATTCTGATTCCAAGTGAAGCCTTTTTTCCATAATGACTTCCATAAATGACGTAAGACCGTTCGTAACTATTAACTATTATTAGTAATTAGAAGCATAACTTTCATAAGTTTGTTAAGTACTATTAGTAATTAGATATGTGTATAGTTGACGGTTTGAAAAAAAAGAAAAGTAATTATTCTTTAGGGTTTAGCTTACCTAAAGCTAGGTGACAAAGTTTTATTATTCCACGCTCAAAGTACTTAAAACTGAACACGTTATTACCATAAATAATGGTTTCAATTTCACTACATGTAGTTTGATCATTCATATATCTGACTTACGATCGTTTTTTAGAGCATTTTCGAAAAAAAATGCTCCCCGTTTTGTCTGTCTGTCTGTCTGTCTGTCCGTCATCACCCTAGATCGCAACAACCATAAGTCCTAGACCCATGATGTATATATTATTTAGTAGGTCTTGGCCTGTCATGTGTGCAGCAAAAGTTCATTTCGCGATCTGACCTCTGAGGGCCGTAAAAGGGGGCTTATAAAGTACCGTTTTTTACTATATAAGGTATATTAACAAAGGAGCGCCCTATATCTAAGCAACCATAAGTCCTAGACCCATGATAAATATATCATTTTGTAGGTCTTGGCCTGCCAAGTGTACATCAAAAGTCCATTTCGCGATCTGACCTCTCAGGGCCAAAATATAAGAGTTTCTTATATACCGTTTTTGCTTATATTTTAAATATAAATAATAAAAGCTTATCAAAGGGGCGTTATCATTATTTATCTTTGTAATAGTTATTCAACATGATTACTTCCCTCTCTATTTTTCAAAACCCACACGCGTGGAGCAATATCTATGGCTGTAACCCGGAAAAAAAATACGGATTTCGTCCGGTGTAACCGTAGCCACTGCGTACACGAAAATGCTCTAAAATGTCCTTTGTCCGAAACGGAAAAGACTTAAATTGCTTGTTTTTTCTTTTGCACAAATTTTGAATAAAAAAATAAACTATTATTAGTATCCTATTTAAAAACATTGAAAATATAACATGTTCCATTGAAAATATAACATATTCCACTTAAAATATAACATGTTCCATTGAAAATATAACATGTTCCACTGAAAATATAACATGTTCCACTGAAAATATGACATGTTCCACTGAAAATATAACATGTTCCACTGAAAATATAACATGTTCCACTGAAAATAGAACATGTTCCACTGAAAATACGACATGTTCCATTGAAAATATGAAATGTTCCAACTGAAAATATAACATGTTCTATTGAAAATATAAAATGTTTCATTGAAAATATAACATGTTACATTGAAAATATAACACGTTCCATTGAAAATATAGCATGTCCGATTTCAGACTGTGAAATCAAAAGTAAATTACAAATTGTGTGCTTTGAAGGGGGGGGGGGAGGGACGGGGCTTCCTTTACCGCTCTCATACCAGGTTGACCTCAGAAACAAACTGGTCATCATACCAGTGCAGTCTGTCACAACGCATTTACTGTCATGTTTCCCAAGTAGAGTGTGGCGCGCGAGATAATAGCCCACCTCTGGACGTCGCACTACTTTATGTATTATATGCACTACTTTAAGTATTATATGCACTACTTTATGTATTATATGCACTACTTTATGTATTATATGCACTTCTTTATGTATTATGTGCACTACTTTATATATTATATGCACTACTTTATGTAATATATACACTACTTTATGTAATATATACACTACTTTATATAAAATACGCACTACTTTATGTAATATATGCACTACTTTATGTAATATATACACTGCTTTATGTAATATATGCACCGCTTTATGTAATATATATATACTACTTTATGTAATATATGCACTGCTTTATGTATTATTTCTAATAATTAAAAATGGATGCATAGGTCAAGAGAATTTACAAAAGAAGGTTTCCTGATATCTGTGTGCATCAGAGTTTGACTTTGTTGAATATCTAATCAAGATGATTGCATCGTAAGTAAACACACCCATGCTTTAATCTGGGGGATGCAAGTTGACACAGGAATGTAAATATAAACAATGTCAGCTCGTCTACAATATCACTCCCAATGACAGGTGACATATATGTCAGCTTACACGTCAAATGATGTCATCATTGACGAGACATATCAAAGACATCATTGACGACACATATCAAAGACAACATTGACGACACACATCAACGACATCATTGACGAGACATATCAAAGACATCAATGACGATACATATCAAAGACATCATTGACGACACATATCAAAGACATCATTGACAAGACATATCAAAGACATCAATGACAAGACATATCAAAGACAACATTGACAAGACATATCAAAGACATCAATGACAAGACATATCAAAGACATCAATGACAAGACATATCAAAGACAACATTGACAAGACATATCAAAGACATCAATGACAAGACATATCAAAGACATCAATGACAAGACATATCAAAGACATCAATGACAAGACATATCAAAGACATCAATGACAAGACATATCAAAGACAACATTGACAAGACATCAAAGATAACATTGACAAGACATATCAAAGACATCAATGACAAGACATATCAAAGACATCAATGACAAGACATATCAAAGACATCAATGACAGGACATATCAAAGACATTATTGATATGACATATCAAAGACATCAATGACAGGACATATCAAAGACATCAATGACAAGACATATCAAAGACATCAATGACAGGACATATCAAAGACATTATTTCATCCTGTTATCGATCTTGACTTAGCTAACTTGTCTAACCAGCCTCCCTCCCCCCATCACCACCACCCCCTCCCGCTACCCCACCTACACATCATTCATCTGCGATCGAGTTGCTATTAATAGACGTGATCAATCTCTCGTCAACTTTAAATTAGCTGAATTACTGTTGACTAGGGCGTGGGTGTAAGGTGGGTGTAAGGTGGATGTAAGGTGGATGTAAGGTGGGTATAAGGTGGGTGTAAGGTGGATGTAAGGTGGGTGTAAGGTGGGTGTAAGGTGGGTGTAAGGTGGATGTAAGGTGGGTGTAAGGTGGGTGTAAGGTGGATGTAAGGTGGATGTAAGGTGGGTGTAAGGTGGGTGTAAGGTGGGTGTAAGGTGGGTGTAAAGTGGATGTAAGGTGGGTGTAAGGTGGGTGTAAGGTGGATGTAAGGTGGGTGTAAGGTGGGTGTAAGGTGGGTGTAAGGTGGATGTAAGGTGGGTGTAAGGTGGGTGTAAGGTGGGTGTAAGGTGGGTGTAAGGTGGGTGTAAGGTGGGTGTAAGGTGGATGCCATGTGTTTTCCTGTGCGGCCAGGCATGTTTTGTCACAGTCAAGGTAAACAGTGACATGTTGTTGTAAGAGATCGGCCAAGGTATGGCGGTTGATGACAACGCCACACAGTTCCACTTGAGTGAATGTTTATACCACTCACAGCCCCCCCCCCATTCGTCTAGCCATTTATTCAATCAACCATGAATGCATTCTTCCATGTTTTTTATCTGTCAAAAGAGAGACTGTATACAAAATGTAATTGTGTGTGTCTGAGATGTAACTGTGTCTGTCTGAGATGTAATTGTGTGTGTCTGAGATGTAATTGTGTGTGGCTGAGATGTAATTTGTGTGCTGTTGAGATGTAATTGTGTGTTGGTGAGATGTAATTTTTATGTTGCTGAGATATAGTTGGCAGCAATGAATTAAGTGTCATGTTGCTCAAATTGCAGTTACTGTAATATGTGTTAACGTGTGTATGTGTGCATGTGTGTGTGTCATGTTGCTCAAATTGCAGTAAGTATCATATGTGTCAACGTGTGTATCATGTTTCTCACAGTGCAGTTACTGTCATATGTATGAATGTGTGTGTTATGTTTCTAACAGTGCAGTTACTGTCATATGTATGTATGCGTGTATCATGTTTCTCACAGTGCAGTTACTGTCATATGTATGTATGTGTGTATCATGTTTCTCACAGTGCAGTTACTGTCATATGTATGTATGTGTGTGTCATGTTTCTCACAATGCAGTTACTGTCATATGTATGTATGCGTGTATCATGTTTCTCACAGTGCAGTTACTGTCATATGTATGTATGTGTGTATCATGTTTCTCACAGTGAAGTCACTGTCATATGTATGTATGTGTGTATCATGTTTCTCACAGTGCAGTTACTGTCATATGTATGTATGTGTGTGTGTATCATGTTTCTCACAGTGCAGTCACTGTCATATGTATGTATGTGTGTGTGTATCGTGTTTCTCACAGTGCAGTCACTGTCATATGTATGTATGTGTGTTAGGGTGTCCCAAAAATGCTCGAAAAAATTTTTTTTTAAAATCTTTGGCGTCTCACCCCCTGAAATGTGTCTCTTGGGTACAATGAGTGAATTGGTGAAGTTGTAGCTCATTTGAACAACATTTAGAGGTCCCCCAAGAGCTTTTAAAATTCCAGTATTAGGCCAACATAAAAATCCAGACGAATCATGGCTCAAATAATTTGCAGTTTTTGCATGCCATAGTTGAATAAAATGAAGTTTAAATATACTTATATGTATCTCATTGCTACCATTAACTAGAGTTGAAATTGTGTGATTCTAAATTAGAAAATGTAATAAATGCTAGAAAACATATAAAATACCTAATGTGCAAAATTTAAGCAATGTGCATATTTTTTGAAGATTTGATTTTTTAGAGCATTTTCGAAAAAAAATGCTCTATTGTCCCCGTTTTGTCTGTCTGTCTGTCCGTCTGTCCGTCATCACCCTAGATCTCAACAACCATAAGTCCTAGACCCATGATGTATATATCATTTTGTAGGTCTTGGCCTGCCAAGAAATGGCTTTTTTCCATTTCGCGATCTGACCTCTCAGGGCCGTAAAACCGTTTTTTGCTATATAAGCTATATTAATAAAGAGCGCCTATATCTCAACAACCATAAGTCCTAGACCCATAATGTATATATCATTTTGTAGGTCTTGGCCTGCCAAGTGTACATCAAAAGTTCATTTCGCGATAGGACCTCTGAGGGCCGGGCTTCAGGGCTCCTAAGGGGCTTATATATTATATATACACCTTGTACGTTCAATAACCCATTCATTTGGTGCGAAATACTGCAGCACGTAGTTTCACCAAGATTTATTAAGAAACTCATCAAATGAAATAGTAAGCTTGTGTTCTGAGTTTAATTGAAAGTATCAGAGCTATGCAACAATTGACGGAGTTTTCGGACGATTAAATGACTATAATTTCGAATGTTTTCAATTATGAGTCCTATTTCAGTAACCACAAACCACTTGTAGTTAGATTTAAGAGAAAATAATTTTTTTTCAAATATAAAGAAACGTCTTTATAATATTTTTTTTTACAGATATATGCATTACAAAATTGAATTTATAAACATTTCCAAAATTTACAAATATTTACTGAAAGTAACATACGTACTGATACATAACAAGAAAATGTGCTAACACGTCCTGTGTCCAGAATGGAACAGGCTTAATTGCTTGTTTAAACTAAGCAAGCTAAATTGTCAGGCATCATATCACCAAAAGTTGCTGCAGTGCTGGACAGAACGAACACCAGCATTAGAAAATCAACAATAATACTTGCATCCGCATTCAACGAAGCTGGTGTTCTGACATCTGACACAGTATTTTCCAAGAGCACAATGCATCGTCATCGCAAGCTTTGTCGTCAACAAGCTGCAGCATGTATAAAAGAAGACTATATTCCCTCAAAATCAATTGTACATTGGGATGGTAAGGTATTGCTCGATGTTACCGGACATGTTACCAACAACGGCGATCGATTACCTGTCCTGCTATCGTCATTGTCGATGGCACTACAAAGCTTCTTGGTGTTCCCAAGTTAACATCCGGGTCAGGATGGGTAGCTGCTGATGCAGTATATGAACATATCAAATCATGGAAGTGCGAATCTATGGTCATCGGCATGTGCTTCGACACTACGGCTTCCAATACTGGAAGACTCAATGGAGCTTGCACTCTGTTAGAAGTAGCCCTGGGACGTAATCTATTATGGATGGCATGCCGTCATCACATGTTGGAAATACTCCTTTCCGATGCATTCAATGTTTGTCTTGGACCATCCACTGTACCAGAGATTTTGTTTTTTAAGAGGTTTCGAGAAAAATGGCCAGAATTAAACCACACACCCGAAGCCAGATCCGCCCCTTTAATAATCGTGTCTGATTCGATTAAAGAATTTATTAAATGTCAACTTGAGGTCAGTCATTCATGTGATGATTATTTGGAATTTCTTCTGCTTGCTGCACAAATGGTTGGGTTGGAGGTTGATGTCAGCATCCGCAGACTTGGTGCCCTACATAGGGCAATGTGGATGGCGAAAGCAATCTATGCATTGAAAATCGATCTATTGTTTGCAGGCAATGAAACCATCTTTTAGTTAACAGCTCGAGAATTACAAGGTAATCAGCGCTTTAATCGGTTTACCATATGTGTTTATCTTCAATCATGGTTTTCATGCAGGCTCACCGCAGATGCACCTGTGAATGATATCTTGTTGATAAAGCGTTTATACAAATATGATGATACTGTTCTTCGATCGACTGGATTGAAAATGATGGTGCGTCACTCGTGGTACTTGAGTCCGGAACTGTCGACGATTGCGTTATTTTTAACTCTTTTGTCGGACAAAGAAAAAACTGGCCTAGTTCGGACAATGCAATCAGAACGTGTTGTTGATTTGCGTGCTTCTACCACATTTTTTGAAACATCCAACATTGATGCCAGTTTTTTAGATGTTCCTGTTGAAGCCTGGTCAGATACACCATCTTTTAAAGTTGCAGCAGATTTTGTAAAGAATCTGGCTTGTATCAATGACTCTGCAGAGAGAAGTGTAGCATTGATACAAAATTTCAATGACAGTATCACCAAGAATGAAGAACAAAGACAATTATTGCTCCAAGTGGTTGAAAAACATGGGAAAAATTTTGCAGAGTGTAATCGTGAACAGCTGGCTAAAATTTAAATTTGAAGAACTTTTTTAAATTTTTGTCTACCCTACAGTACAAAGTACAAAATAAATAGCAGGAATGCTTATTTGCATTGCTTATTATTATTATTTTTCAAGCAGATTGACATTGATTCAAGAATTAACTTGACAAAATGAATAAAACTTTGTTTTTCATAATTTTTTACTTAAATTTCAAATTTAAAAATATAAACCATTCAAGATTTATATATTTTGTTTCATTCAATATTATAAACAATACTAAGCATCAATTTGTTACTTAATATATCAGTTTCGCATATAATGCAACATTAACGCTGTATTAGATTTGACCGCGAATGATTTTACACCAAAATCTGGAACTTTAAACCTCTTGGGGGACCTCTAAATATTGTCCAAATGAGCTGAAATTATGCAGGTTAACTACTGTTACCATACAGACATATTCTGTGGGGTGAGACATCAACATTTCAAAACTTCATTTTTTTGGGACACCCTAATGTGTGTATGTATCATGTTTCTCACAGTGCAGTTACTGTCATATGTATGTATGGGTGTGTGTGTATCATGTTTCTCACAGTACAGTCACTGTCATATGTATGTATGTATGCATCTTGTTTCTCACAGTGCAGTTACTGTCATATGTATGTATGTATGTGTGTATCATGTTTCTCACAGTGCAGTCACTGTCATATGTATGTATGTATGTATCATGTTTCTCACAGTGCAGTCACTGTCATATGTATGTATGTATGTGTGTATCATGTTTCTCACAGTGCAGTAAGTATCATATGTGTCAACGTATAATTTTAATTTTGTAACTTAAAACTAACTGTATTTTTTCATAAAATTTGATTGATATTTCATTGCTAATCTGATTGACCATAATACACATTAATGTACAAAAAATAACAAAAAACGACTTATTATTTTTAATATGGTTTTAATTAGCAATTGATTTACTAGGAAAAGCTTAAGACACCAACATGAAATTTTCACCATAGCTAGTACTTGCCAAGATTAACAAGTGTGCAAAATATGAAAAGTGTGAATTACTGTCAACATGGTCATCTGGTGGTCGCAATGCGTGCAAAAATGGACGACCATGATGCTTAAAGGGGCCCATAATGAGTATACTATTATTGATTAACAGGAATTCTCTATCAAAATAAAAAAACACATATATGGTACTTACTAACTGTATAACAAGCATCATTTCATGTCTTATAGATTCTTGGCTATATCGGGTCAAATAATGATGAAAACTGTCTGAAGTGCAATGTTTGGACATTTTTAAGGGCATTCTGTATGCAAGCTACACTTAAGATAAAAACATCAATCAACTCAGGATAAAAAAATTAGTAAATGCTGAAAATTTCAGCCTGATACCTCGTTTAGTTTTTGAAATATTCACGTTCAAATATCGCGAAAATGTAAATGTCACCCGAACTCGAGACTACCCTTAAAACTTTAAAAAATCATATCTCAGAAAGTTTTTGACCAAATGGTCTGAAATTTTCAGGAATCACTCAACTTTGTATGTACAGCAAGCCCTGAGAGGGTCGGGTGAACAATCGTCAAAATACTGGTTGAGTTAACATGTTAGGTAACAATACTCCTCCCTACCCCCCTCCCGAACTTCGTAAAACAATTCCGGTTACTTTCACAAAAGAATGTTACAAATGACATTTGGGTGTTATTGTAAGTTCTCAAGGTTAATTATATGTCCTGACTGAGGACAACATACACACAGCTGTATGAGAAAACAAAATTGTGTCACTTGAATTCATGTCTGTGCCACAGACCGGAAAGACTTTTGAGTGTTTTTTTAAAAAAAAAAAAAAAAAAACTTTAATTTGCGTAACTTGTGTGCAGTGGCGTCACTAGGGGGTGCGGGGAGTGCCCGCCGCATCCTGTGACACCATTTTAGGGATGACACCAAACAATGAACAGTTCTAAACTTCATAGCAGAAAAAACTCGGTATAGTCGGTTTTATTAACGATCATAGTTAAAAACACGAGGAGTAGCACAGGGTGCCACCATGTAGAGCAGTAGCACAGGGTGCCACCATATAGAGCAGTAGCACAGGGTGCCACCATATAGAGCAGTAGCACAGGTTGCCACCATATAGAGCAGTAGCACAGGTTGCCACCATATAGAGCAGTAGCACAGGGTGCCACCATATAGAGCAGTAGCACAGGTTGCCACCATATAGAGCAGTAGCACAGGTTGCCACCATATAGAGCAGTAGCACAGGTTGCCACCATATAGAGCAGTAGCACAGGGTGCCACCATATAGAGCAGTAGCACAGGTTGCCACTATATAGAGCAGTAGCACAGGTTGCCACCATATAGAGCAGTAGCACAGGGTGCCACCATATAGAGCAGTAGCACAGGTTGCCACCATGCAGAGCGTCCGGAGCTTATGTAAATGATTACAGTTCAAATCTGCTCGAATCAAACTTTCTAAAACAAAGGACGCATATAGAAGTCACGTGATCTCATCAAATTGGAGACGAAGTTTATAAACTCAGTGTAATAAAAGTAATATACATCTTTCTGAAATGCACTCAGTAATACTATCGTTTTTATCACTAAAGTATTTTAAAGTAAATTCTCCAAGGTCTAGTGCAGGGAATTCGAAATATGTACCATCACTCATGGTGGAAGTTTTGAGGGGGGGGGGACACTTTTGAATTTTCCGCATCGGGTTGACACCCACATAGTGACGCCAATGCTTGTGTGTACGAATAATGTACACAGTGTATTAGTACACACTAATGTGCATGGGTTTTCAAACTTGTATACTTTGTGATCCACTTTGATATTCGTTTTATTTTCGCCACGCGCCAATAAATATTTAAAAAAATAAATAAATTCAGACAATAAAGGGAACACAAGCGCCTTTAACGTGAATTATAGATTTTATCCTTTCAAATTCCGGATATACTTTTTAAAGTTTTGTACAATATTTAGATTGCTGTAATTATGCACAGATAAATGATAAATAAATAACGGCTGCTGTGATGAATATTTTACTTTAAGGATTATTGTAACACAAAGTCATGTGATTTGAACATATTTTAGTGGTACTTTAGAAGTGGAAAACATGAAGCAATGGAAGGTACTTGTGCTAAACATTACTAGACAGTGTAAAACGCAGTAGAATTACTATACACAGAAAGTTGAACATATCTACCTATCCATCTAATTAGTTAATACAATGTTGGTACATTAGTGCTAATAGTATTATAGATGAAAATATTCAGGTTTTCCCTGTATTAAATTATATTCTTATTTCTTACAGATAAAACATATGTCATGTTGACCCAAAACTCACAGAAATAGAAGATATTTACTGTCTGTATATTTACTGTCTTTATATTTACTGTCTATAAGGTTTCAAGTACATATCAAATATCTCCGATAATGAAATTTTCTCTCATTTTTCTAAACAAATGTGGAGCTCATTATTATTGCTTAGTAAACTATTAGTGGTGTAGTGTGAATGTATACATTAGCTAGTTGTATGATGTTTACAGATGTACTCTTAACTGTTTAACACATTTCACCCAATGGAAAGGCTGACTGAAACATTCAAATAATGGAGGGAAGTTATTATCAAACATTTTTAGAAGAATTTTACCCCATTTGACATAATAATGCTTTTTAAGAATCAACTTTTACTTATCTATTTATTTTTTTAATTTTGTAATGTTCGTTAAATATTTTTACTATGTCGTGTTTTAAATAATTTAATGAAATTATGTCTCACTTAGGTTTCATTCTGAGTGCTACAGTCACGCCTCACTTAGGTTTCATTCTGAGGCTACAGTCACGGCGAATGAAACCGGAGAGAGTCCATGTAATACAAACTATTTTAACCCTTGAACCTAATTGAATCTGGTTGATTAGACACAGCAGAATTTACTTAGGCCTACGTCACTCTAAAAATTAAATTTCACACATGAATGTACTCAAATATAACAACAATAATAACGATTCGGTTTTTATTAGTTTCGGTTAACGTCTATTGTCTTCGGACAGAGTACCAACTTGTGTATGTAAAAACAGCGGAAGTTGGCTTGGACGCTTTTTGGCGGACATCTTTAAAAAAAACAACAGGGCATGTATTTCTACATGGCTCAGGAAATGTAAGGAGAAAAAAAAAACAATCATAAAAGAAAGGGAATAAAATCGTCTTTAACTTAAATTATGGACTTTATCCTTTTTAATTGCGGATAAACACATTTTATAAAGTTGTGTATCATTTTTATACACGGATTAATGATAAATAAATGAATTCGGTCCGCGATGGACACATTTAGAACCGCGGCTGTAATGAATATTTTATTTTAAGGACTATTGTGTCACTAAGTTCAACCAACCGATAAGATACTTTAAGATAGAGATCTCAATTTTTTTTATAATTCTATGAACAGAAATATCAACATGTGCGTTCAATCGTTAGGGGTCATTACATATAATACACATGAAAATTCAACCCAAACATTCCTGAAAAAATGGTAAAAAAAAAAAGGTAACACCAGAACAGTCTAGTTCTAGAACCGTAACACCAGAACAGTCTAGTTCTAGAACCGTAAATCCAGAACAGTCTAGAACTAGAACAGTAACACCAGAACAGTCTAGTTCTAGAACCGTGACACCAGAACAGTCTAGTTCTAGAACCGTAACACCAGAACAGTCTAGTTCTAGAACCGTAACACCAGAACAGTCTAGAACTAGAACCGTAACACCAGAACAGTCTACTTCTAGAACCGTAACAGCAGAACAGTCTAGTTCTAGAACCGTAACACCAAAACAGTCTACTTCTAGAACCGTAACACCAGAACAGTCTAGTTTTAGAACCGTAACATCAGAACAGTCTAGTTCTAGAACAGAACCTGCCAAGGTCATGAATTGTGTCTGAAAATATGAACTCGAGAAAATGAAAAATGTGTTGTTTTTTTTTAAAAAAGTCTTAAAGTGAATATTAGTTGATGAAGTATGTTTGTGTGAACATGGTGTAGTCTAAATGTATCAACAGATGAAGTGTGTTTGTGTGAACATGGTGTAGTCTAAATGTATCAACAGATGAAGTATGTTTGTGTGAACATGATGTAGTTTAAATGTATCAACAGATGAAGTATGTTTATGTGAACATGGTGTAGTCTAAATGTATCAACAGATGAAGTATGTTTGTGTGAACATGGTGTAGTCTAAATGTATCAACAGATGAAGTATGTTTGTGTGAACATGGTGTAGTCTAAATGTATCAACAGATGAAGTATGTTTGTGTGAACATGGTGTAGTCTAAATGTATCAAAATGAATTTATTAACCCCATGTTTGGGGATCATCTTGAAAAACAAAATGTACATGTATATATTTTTTGTAAAGATTAAAGCAAACCGAATTTGAAATATTTCTAATATTTTACAATGACACTTACTTCCCAGAGAAAGGTTTATTTATTTTTTTTTTTTTATTTTTTGCTATTGCCACGTTATTTGTAATTTTCCCCACCAAAATGTACGCTTCGGTTGGGAATGCAGGGGAGGAGGGGGAAATGGGGCCAAGGTCACTTTGCCTTTTGATAAAAAGATAAACCCTAAAGAGAAACATCGCCAAGTGCAAACACAGGTAATACTACAAACAACATTTCTGCCAAATTTCATTGCGTTACGTTCACAGTTTTTGTTGCCACAAATTCTTTTAAGTCGCTACATTTGTTTAGGAAACGCGGATATTGGGAGAAATTTAAAAAAAAAAAGATATTTTGCCGAAATGGCTTAGATTTTTACCAATATTTGTAAACATTTCATTGACTAAAAAAAAAAACATATGCGCCAAGTGGGTTAATAATTACATTTATTTCTGGCACCCACGCTTTTATGTAGTCAATAAAATAGATATAATTATTTGTATTATCTGTGCCGTCTTGATAAAAGTCTATTTATTTTTTTTTTATATTTATTAAAATTGCACAAGTATTTATCTTGATTTTTGTTTGAATATTTAATAAGTGGAGTGCATAGAATAAAAAACATTTGTTGTTTTATATTACCTTAAACTCAATAAGTATTAAATTAATTGATACGAAAGTTTTAAAATAGTTTATTGTCATTAATAACACGCAAGTGTTACAAATTTCAAATTAATAGGACTTCTAGAAGTTCTTGAACATTGATTTTAAATCTCCTCCCCCCCCCCTCTTTCTCAAAAAAAAAAAAAAGACACAAACTGTCTATTGCACAGTCATTGTAGTAAAATCTTATAAAAATGTTGTAAAAACATTGCAGCTTTGCCGAAAATAGAGATTTTTGGTACAAAATTGACTGTTCTCTTATATTTTATTTAAAACAAACTATTACTAGAACCTGTAGCGAAGTTGGTAATCAACATTTCAACATTTCAACATTGCATCATTGCAACATTGCAACATTTCAACATTGCAACATTGCAACATTTGTTTTTTTTTACATTTTGTTGACGAAAGCACGCGTTGGGTACTTTTTTTTTTTCAAATAATGCATCTGTTCGACATACTCTAACATAAACCAAACATGGACATTTAAACTCTAACATAAACCAAACATGGACATTTAAACTCTAACATAAACCAAACATTGACATTTTAACTCTAACATAAAAAAAACATGGACATTTAAACATTTTTCGTGATGTTTTTTTTCCAGCTGCCAATCCTTAAATGTAAATGATTCTCATATTTTGCCATTGCACAACAGAGTTTGATGATACAACAATCACCCAGAGCTAGATGATACAACATTCACCCAGAGCTAGATGATACAACATTCACACAGAGCTAGATGATACAACATTCACCCAGAGCTAGATGATACAACATTCACCAAGAGCTAGATGATACAACATTCACCCAGAGCTAGATGATACAACATTCACTCAGAGCTAGATGATACGACATTCACCCAGAGCTAGATGATGCAACATTTTAGTTTAACGGTGACCAAAGATATACGAGACAAACGTAGCTGACTGTTCAGGGGAAGGAGGGGGCGGGGTTGATCACAGATTTTAAGAATGAAAATAATGTCTACATATTAATTCACGGTAACATCAAAAACCTGGCGCAACACCGCCCAAAAACACAATATTAATGGAATACACCTACAGACAGCATTAACATAATTAAACACACACCTAAAGACATCATTAACAGCACACCTACATTAACATCCCATCGATAGAAAGAATTAACAACACACCTACAAATACCATTAACAACACACCTACAGACACCATTAACAACACATTTATAAACACCATTAACAACACACCTACATACACCATTTACAGCACACATGCAGACACCATTAACAGCACACCTACAGACACCATTAACAACACACCTACAGGCACCATTAACAACACACCTACAGACACAATTAGCAACACACATACAGACACCATTAGCAACATATCTACAGACACAATTAGGAACACACCTACAGACACCATTAACAGCACACCTGCAGTCACCATTGACAACACACCTGCAGACACCATCAACAACACATCTATAGACAGCGTTCACAACACAAACACTGAAATCCTTGATAGCACACACACCCGTCAAAACCCTCAATAAACATATTAATAAATTAAAAGAAAATTAAAATATAAATGCAGTGATTAGTTTTTATATGGAAACTGTTGTTATGTGAGTGTCAAATATATACCTAACACAAACATATTAAATGGTTGAGCAATTGTGAACAAAAGTCCTGAAATTAGTGACAAAAGAAATCCAAACAAACTTACAAACTTTACAACATAAGAGCTGAATTACATTTCCGTTTCCCTCCATAACAGTTGAATTTGAAATGTCATACATAACAACATACAACTAATAGTGAGTGGAATTATCTAAGTAAATATCACAGAACAATATGTTATATTTAACTGTGCCATTATCGGAAATGGATATTTCACATTCTAGCCACTCGCAGCATTTTAATCATAATTATTCTATTTAAATTTTAGAAGTAGGTTTGTCTGAATAGAAATAGAAATAAAGATTTCGTCTGAAAAAAATAAGTCCATTTAAAGCAAAAAAGAAAAAAAATTTAGCCAAAAACAGTAAAGTTTCTTATTTATATAAAAATAATATCTTTTTGAATGAATACAATTTATGACCAATTCAATAAAATGTATGACCAAATCAATAAAATGTGACCAAATCAATAAAATGTATGGCCAAATCAATAAAATGTATACCAAATCAATAAAATGTATGACCAAAATCAATAAACTGTATGACCAAAATCAATAAAATGTATGACCAAATCAATAAAATGTATGGCCAAATCAATAAAATGTATGACCAAATCAATAAAATGCATGGCCAAATCAATAAAATGTATGACCAAATCAATACAAATGAATTAATAGAGAGTTAAGTGAATGAATTTGTCCGAATGACCTTCACCTACCTGAACTGTGGAAGATAAATTTCCTAGGCTCCTGGTCAGCATCGTCTGCAAACTCCTCATCATCTCCACGTAAACTCCTCATAAACTCCCTTATCTTCTTCCTGATGGTAGAATTGTGGACCGTTGTCACCTGGTGGTCTGCCACTGGCAGGCCCTGCAGTCTGGCGTGACGCTGAATCCTATGTTTCAATTCGGCCACTGCCTCCTGGTGCTCCTCTGACACTGACAGTCCTGGCTGGGACACATCCTGGCGCCGGTGAATCACCTTGGAATGTATCCTGGATAAACTGAAGGCACACAGGATGAGCAGGACGGTGAGCAGGTGGTGAGGGTGAGCAGTCGGAAAGGAGCAGGCAGAGCAGTTGGCACAACAAGAAGACCGTAGCTTCATAATAGGTTGATTGTGTTGTATTGGGTGTGTGCTCAGTTCGAGTGTTACGTCTGCGGTGACACACAAAGAGACACAAAGCTATTGTTTATTGTATCATGCACAGTTGTAACAAAAGACATGCACAAATATACAAAGCTAATCTTTATTTCTTCGTACACAGTAAAAGCCACTTGCGACTTGATCTGTGGATGATAAATGTAAACAAAGTAAACAATAGTGTCATACTCAGATGGTTGATCTATTATATATTTTCTTTAAATATATTTTTATAGAATCTAATTGTATATATATTACTAATGGATAGACACTCTTGAAGACAACACTTAAACTGACTTTGTAAAGAAAACTTGCAGAAATGTTATAATACCTTGACACTTAAAAATACATACAAAATAATGTTTCTTTTTTAATCAACTTCATTTATTCAGATGTTACATTTACGTCTACACTCTACATTCTACACTCTACATTATGTTTATTAGAGTTTGAGAATAGGTAAATAACACATGATTTTGAGCACAGAGTAAGTATAGCACATGATTTTGAGCACAGAGTAATTCTATAACACATGAGTTTGAGTAGAGAGTAAGTCTATAACACATGACTTTGAGTACAGCGTCTACAACGTGTTACCATGAGTAGTGAGTAGTCTACAAATTTGAATGGAAAATTACTTAGAGTTTGAGATAGGTCTACAACATGGTAGGTTATTTACAATGTAAGCTGTGGACTATCACTACCAAGTCCAAGTACATGTCGTGTCTAGCATACTATACGTTATTTACAACGTAAGCTGTGGACTATCACTACCAAGTCCAATATATGTCGTGTCTATCTAACCCCTCCAGACAACTCAATAATAAAGCCAGTTAAAAATACATTGGCGGTATTCAACTAGCCGACACGGGTGACTAAGAGACACCACCTCCCTAAAGAAGAAACTCCAAACTCTGTAAAATTCCTCCCCTCCTTGTCATTAGTCTTTTAAAAAAAGTGGAGGGGGGGGGGATAAAGAGCAAATACACACGCAGCTTTATGTCTTTAGTGCAAAATATGTTAACCATCATCGTCTGCAGCTCTATGGAAATACACCTAGTCAGATGACGTATAGCCGTACCCATCTGTTGATTGGAAGATATTTTAACCATTTCATTTATCCAATGAAACGTTAGCTCTCTCAGGTCCAGTCAATTGGCTACCGTACATTTACAAAGTTTCTTAGAATTCACGTTGACTTTATTCTATTACGAGGATAATTTTGTTGGTTGATTTATAACAACGACAATAAAAATAACGGAAATTGAACTGTTAAAACAAATGCCAGTGACAAAACTGGTCAAGAAATGTAGCTGTTTAAACATATGCCAGTGACAAAGCTGGTCAAGAAATTTGACCACCAGTTAAAATGCATTCAAAAATTTCACACTGACTTTCTATTTTTCGTCACATTACCTTCATTGTCAAGGTCGTACACTCACTGCTCAACATGATGCTTTGGGTAGAAAAGGTAAGTCGGCAAAATGTCACATCTCATTTAAACGTCACAGATGTCATGCATTCAGTGCCAATTACATGCTTTCAATGTCACGGTCCTACAAGGTCGTGCACTCAGCCTCACGGTCAACCAGTCAGTGTCAAGGTCATAACTCTGTATTACGAGCGTACACTCTGTGTCACAGGCATGCACTCGGAGTCAAGGTCGTGCACTCAGTATCACTATCGTGTCAAAGTCGTAACTCAATATCATGGTCCAACCAATAAAAGAACTCAATGGAGAATGTTTAAGTGTAATCAATAACTTGAACATTTCATGTAACTAAAGAAACGAGTCTATGTAGTATGTATCTACCTATTAGCCTACAACTCTCTACACTTTGCGTCTTACATCCCTCTACCCTCTACCTCTTACATCTCTCTACACTCTACCTCTTACATCTCTCTACACTATACCTCTTACATCTCTTTACACCCTACCTCTTACATCTCTCTACACTCTACCTCTTACATCTCTCTACACTCTACCTCTTACATCTCTCTACGCTATACCTCTTACATCTCTTTACACCCTACCTCTTACATCTCTCTACACTCTACCTCTTACATCACTCTACACTCTACCTCTTACATCTCTCTACACTCTACCTCTTGCATCTCTCCAAGCTCAACCTTCATCAATATATCTAACTGTCTATTCATCTGTATTTGTTTATTTCTGTTCGGCCTTTTATCTATTTGTTCCGAAACTACTTTGTCTTTTAACGTATTGTTTTGAATACTGCCAAACAGATTTCGTTCCACATGAACATCACAAGTTTAAAAACAACATATTTATCTGAATAATGTTTTAAAAAAATATGTATTGTACTGGAGTAAGACATAAATAAATCAGAATTCGCTACATAAAGACAATGCAATGTACTGCAGAATAAGTAAAAAAAAAAAATGAAATGTTCAGAACCTATTTATCTATTAGTTCCTTGACTTCCCGCGCAATGCCGGGTACACTTTTGGAATATAAATGCATAAAATCGAAGCAGTGTTGCTTAAGAAGGACATTCATGACATGTTTCTCCACTGTCTACATCTCGTACATTTAGTTGATTTTCTCTGCTACAGTCTATGTGTGAGTTATCTAACACTGTCAGTCCGACTTATCAATGCTGTATCTCCCTTCTTCCTGTTTTAAAACATGAACAAAGATCCCGGCACTCAGATTCCAGAGCAAGCATCACAATGAACATGTATTTGTATCTAGATAGCTATGTCAGTACGTTCTCACTCTGTATCTTTCTTGGGAGAAATGGGGACAGATGATGTTTTTATCACCTAACTCTGGGGAGATTTGCTGGAAATGAATTTTGTATATCTACGTCATGCAAGATCATCTCTCTCTCCCTCTCTCTCTCTCTCTCTCTCTCTCAATGTTTTTTTCTCAAGTAAGTTTGTGTGTAAAATTTTAAAGTCGCCATTAAATGTCAGTGTGAAATTAAGAAAAAGGATAAAAGTAAAATAAACCACAATAAATGAGTCAAACACACATACACACACATACTCACACATATACACACATATACACACATACACACTCATATACACACATGTACACACATACACACATATACACACATATACACACATACACACACATATACACACATACACACACATATACACACATACACACACATATACACACATATACACACATACACACATATACACACATACACACACATATACACACATACACACACATATACACACATATACACACATATACACACATAGACACATATACACACATATACACAAATACTCACACATATACACACACACATACACACATACACACACATACACACACATACACACTTATACACACACATAGACACACATACAAACACATACACACACATACACACATACAAACACATACACACATACACACATACACACACATATACACACACATATACACACATACACACACACACACACACACACACACACATACACACACATACACACATATACACACATATACACACATACACACACATATACACACATATACACACATACACACACATATACACACATATACACACACACACACACATATACACACATATACACACATACACACACACACACACACACACACACACACACACACACACACACACACACACACACACACACACACACACACATACACACACATATACACACATACACACACACACACACACACATACACACACATACACACACATACACACACATACACACACATACACACACATATACACACATACACACACATACACACATATACACACATACACACATATACACACATATACACCCATATACACACATATACACCCATAATCACACATATATACACACATATACACACATATACTTATATATACACAAATACAACACACACACATATATATACACACATATATACACACATACACACATACACATATACATACACATACACATACATACACACATACAAAATTTAGAGGTTTTTTTTTCAGAACATCAACATGTGGTTTATTGATTCATTTAGTTTAATTATTTACTCACAGCAGACGTCTACCAATTCCTTTATTCATAAGAATCTCTTATGAAATCTTTCATAATAAACTAACTTGACTCACATCACTCACATTCGAAATCCATTAATTAACAGCAAACACATATGAAATCCATTGATTCACAACACTTACACATACAATCCCAATATTCACAGCACTTACATTATACAATCCCAATATTCACAGCACTTACACATACAATCCCAATATTCACAGAACTCACATTAGAATGCCTTGCATATTTCCTCGATGTACAATCCATATGTTATAAGATATCAGCGGGTCTCACAATGAAATTAAAAACTCATATGACTGGGAGGGGGGGGGGGGCTGGGAGGGACATGGAGACGATAAAGGAAAAAAAAAAATTTCACTTTCCAGATAAAGGTAACTCCGCGCCCTCCGTGGTAATTTAGTGCTCGTGAAATCACATGTCAAACTGACCTTTTGGTATGTACATATCGTCTGCTGTAAAACGTATAAAATGTGCCAGTTGCATATTTTTGAAGGAAGGGGAAAAGTTTTAAAATGTATTTTTAAATCAATGAGAGGAAGCTCACCCCCGTTCCCCCGCACCTGATCCTCTCGTCACCCCACCCTCCAATGTTAATTAATAGCTATGGACAGAAAAAACCAGAATATATATAGCATGGTTCCTGTTGGCGACTCATCTAGCCAATATATATATATATATATATATATATATATATATATATATACTAGCTGCAAGTACCCAGCTTTGCCCAGGTTTAAAATAAGGTTTTCAGTTTACCTTCTGTTTTCTCCCTACCCCCTCTCTCCCTTCCTCTCCCTCCCTCCCTAACTCTCACCTCCCTCTCTCTCTCTCCCTTCCTTCTCTCTCCCCTGTCCTTCCCCCTCCCTCCCTTTCTCCCCCTTCCTCCTTCCCTCTCTCTCCCTCCCTGCCCCCCTCTCACTCTTTATCTCTCAGCCCTCCAATTTCTCCCATCCTCTCTCTCCCTCTCTCCTTCCCACCCCTTTCTCTCCTCCCTACCCCCCTCTCTCCCTCCCTCCTTTCTCCATCCCCCTCTCTCTCCCTCTCTCCCGCACTCTCTCTCTCCCTCCCCCTCCCTCCCTCCTCCCACCAACCCTCTCCTCTCTCTCCCCCTACCCCCTCTCTCTCGCTTTCTCTCTCTCCCTCCCCCTCTCTCTCGCTCTCTCCCTCTCTCTCAATATATATATATATATATATATATTTATATATATATATATATATGTATATTATATATATATATATATATATATATATATATATATATACTAGTTGCAAGGGTTTAAAATAAGGTTTTCTGTTTACCTTTCTGTTTTCTCCCTACCCCCCTCTCCCTCCCTCCCTCCCCCTCTCTCTCCCTTTCCCTCCCTCCCTTTCCCTCCCTCCCTCCCTCTCCCTCCCATCTCTCTCTCCCCCACCCTCCCTCTCCCATCTCCCTCTCCCATCTCCCTCTCCTTCTCTCCCCCTGTCCACCCCCCTCCCTCCCTCTCTCTCCCTCCCTGCCCCCTCTCTTTCTTTATCTCTTCCTCACATTTCTCCCATCCTCTCTCTCCATCTCTCCTTCCCCCCTCTCTCTCCCTCCCTAACCCCTCTCTCCCTTCCTCCTTTCCCCCTCCCCAGATCCTTCTTCATTCCTTTACCTTCCTCAAACTTTACAAATCAGGGAGCATGAAAAAACAACAATTCTTTGCAGCACAAAGACACGATACAGCACCAGCGCGCAAGTTCTATTCGATCATCGGGAAATGACGTCACAGAGGAATTTTATTTATGGCGCCGTCGAGATTACTTTAATATAGTAAAATACTAAAATGAAAATAATTAATTACAATAAAACTACCCATCGAGATGAAACGAAACCTGTCCTATAACCTTCCCCATGTAATTTATGTGTACGTGTACCAAATTTCACGTTATTTGGTTGTCTGAATCTTGAGTTATAAGGGAACAGACAGACAGACAGACAGCAAATGCGTCTTATAAGTATAGATATATATATATACTAGCTTTACCCTGCAAAACCTTTGCATAGAGTTATATTCCCTTAGGTTTGATTGGGAGGCTAGGTTATTTTTGGTTTCGGACAGATCCGATTTTTTCATAATTTTTTATTACAATTTAAAGATGCAATATGTTGTAGAAAAAAAAAATATATTATTTATCGAATCGAGACGCGGGCAATACGCCATTTTTAATTATTGTTTTCCGCTTTCGATTTAACGCAGAGCCCAGACCGCTATTATTATATTAGACATATAGCATGGTTCCTGCTGGCATCTCATCTAGCCAATATATATTTACAGTTTAAATATATATATATATATATATATATATATATATATATATATATATATGTATGTGTGTGTTAGAGAGTGTGTGTGTGTGTTTTGTTGTTGTTTAATTCAGTAAATTCTAAATTCATTTTTTTTGTTTAGTCTCAAACTGTTGACCCCGATACACTAACAATGGATATTAAATAATGTCATTGTCGAGTCGATAAAAATGATGTTAGAACCATTGGGTTAAAAGACTTGAGGTTTGCCACTCGTGAGTTTATAACAACTGGACCTTAAGATCTGAAGTCCGCAACTAATGGAATTAGAACCACTGGTGTAAAACTGTGTACAATAGAAATAGAAAAAAAATAAAAATGTGTGAGAATATACTACTGAATTATTGGCTGTAAAGTCACGTGATATTTAATGAATTTTCAATTGTAAATAGCGGAACTATGTTTGTATGTACAGAGGCGCAACTAGACCAAACTTTCAGGGTTGGGGGGGGGGGCAAAAACAAATCACTTGTATTTAATATTCCCATTATTTATATATTTGTATTTTATTTTGAAGAAATTTTGGTCTAATCTTTAAAAAAAAAAATTATTTCGGAGGGGGCAAAGGCCCCCAATGCAAGTTGCGCCACTGTGTATGTATATATACAAATGTCTAGTCCGGGAGGTAAGGCAGGATCGGTGGTGGGGGGGGGGTTGTGTTTATTGGTGGGGGGTGGAAATGTGGCGGGAAAAAAGAAACGAATGCAGTTTGTCTAACCTTCGTCATAATGGGAACAAGTTCTGAAATTCAACACCAGAGTTTGTATGTATGCAAATTATTGGAGTGGAAAAGGGGGGGGGGACACTGAAAATTTTGTTCTACCGTCCCCACCCACTCTCCTCTCAATCACCACACACACACACACACACACACACAGCTAAACACACACACTACACATACACAAATACACACAGCCTACTAGAAACAACACACACACACACAGCTAAACACACACACTACACATACACAAATACACACAGCCTACTAGAAACAACACACACACACACAGCTAAACACAGACACTACACATACACAAATACACACAGCCTACTAGAAACAACACACACACACACACAGCTAAACACACACACTACACATACACAAATACACACAGCCTACTAGAAACAACACACACACACACAGACACTACACATACACAAATACACACAGCCTACTAGAAACAACACACACACTACACATACACAAATACACACAGCCTACTAGAAACAACACACACACACACACACACACACTACACATACACAAATACACACAGCCTACTAGAAACAATACACACACACACAGACACTACACATACACAAATACACACAGCCTACTAGAAACAACACACACATGAAGATTTCAGCCGGTCCACAGTAGAATACGTGAAAATATTTCCAATTTAAATTGGCTGGTATCTTCGTGAATCACAAAACTTTTGTGTATACGTTTTTTGTCTTCCCACCATACAGCGTTCTATTGTATGCGTACAATGGCTCGCGTGTTTGTATGTGTTGTATGTGTATGTAAAGAATAGTGTGTTGCAAGGCGGATCACGTGGATACACACAAACACACTTACAACACACGTATGGCTTGTACACACACACAGAGTGACGCAAGCGCCACGCAGATCATGACGCCACTATACTAACGGTAAAAGATATTGTCTGTGCGTAGCTTTAAACGGTAATTCTAGTTCACAGTTTGCATTTATACCAATAAGAAGATTGTTGAAAAGATATATTTATACCCTCTGTTATATCTATGCACGCGATCAACGGTGCTGTGCGCGCGAGCACAAAATGCCCTGCTAAGAGGGAACAGTGCTTTGTGTGTCGTTACAATAATGTGCGCTGTAATTAACAACCCTGGTCACATTTTGACGCACGCGCTTATAACCTTACACACCAATATATAAAACAAAACATTTCCTTTCAAAGAACACTATTGGCCCTTGTGTGATTGAATGAAAATAATCCTTAAGTCCATGTTCTTGAAAGAAGTGACGGTACTTTGGGGGTCTGTGACTAAGGCCACCCAAGACACCTCGATTGGGGTGGGGGGGGGGCGAAAGGGGCGTTGAAATACGATTCGCGGCCTCCAATGACATCTCTCAGCATGGCATTTGGCATTCGCTGTTGGCTGAAAGCCCGGCGCTCAAGCGTAGTGTTAAAGTCGCCCATGTTTTTAAAAATCATAACAAGCGTGCAGCTGACAATTTAGTTTGAAAATCGGTATAGAATGGATCAGACCCGCCGAGAGGGGGCGCAGGGGGGCAAATGTCCAGGGGCCAGTTTTAGGGGCCCGGACTGAGCTGGCCAATCACCTATTGAAAATATTATTATCAGCACGGGGGGGGGGCGTGAAAGCCCTGCCCAGGAGCCCGAAATTTCTGTCGGTGGGCCTGGAATGGATACAATAATTCATTAACATACGTGTTGAACTGATTTACTAGGATAAAATAATGCAAACACTCACTGTGATTATGAAAGACCTTCGACTGTGTCGCCCCATCATGCGCATGTTGTTAGTTGGAACAACACATTTCATTCAACTTATTCAGCAGTTCCTAGTTCATAGATTCACGACATATGTAAGTGACGCTCGGCTGACGACCAGGAACCACCACTCTTACCACATTTATCCCCCTTTCTAAAAAAAACAAAAATATTTCCATGCGAATACTTTTTTTTTTTTAAGTTATCTCCCATCGCGTCTGGAATGAGAAAAACAGGAGTTATTCTTCCTTAGTAGATAAAACTATGTCCAATGTATGCGCGCGGTTAAGTAATCTTGTGCTTCACCATTAACCCATTTTACACTGAATATTGATTTTTTTGTTTTAAATTTCATTCTGATTAATGTTATAATATAAAATGCAACTAATTTTTTTTTCTCTTTTATTAAAGCATTTCGCTTTTACGGCCACATTTTTTTTTTGTAAAAGTTCCGGACATGAAACTCTCTAAGATAATGTCAATATGAACATTACAAAACAAAAAATATTATAAAACATAACAAGGCGTGAAGATGTCATAATACTCGAGTTAACAGCCTCACTGCTAGGTAAACTGTGTACATGTTCTTGGGCCCTTTCTCCTGAGGTCCCACTCTTCCAGCTGAAATGTCTATAAAATCCGATATAGGGGCCCCCAAGGATATATATAATTCTTTATCTTTGGCCCCTAAAATACAAAGTGCTGCTCTGCTCACCTAAATAGTCAACAACTATTATATGCATATATGAATAGTAAACAACCAGTATATTCATATATTAATAGTCAACAACTAGTATATGTATATATCAATAGTCAACGACTAGTACATGCACATATTAATAGTTAACATCTAGTATATGTATATATTAATAGTTTACAACTAGTATATGCATATATTAATAGTTTACAACTAGTATATACATTAGAGTGGCCCAAAAAATCCAACTTCGTGCCACATACCGGGGCACCCTTTCTTAAGTTCCTTTTGCCATAGTTAGTATACTGTTAAAATTTTACAACTAAATTCCAAGTAGAAGGGGATGCTCACAGGCCTCGTTGTTTTACCTTTTACGGCATTTTACTCAATTTTGTTGACTTGTGGAAGTACAACGTTTTTTCACACTTATTAACTATTCCATGCTGACCTAGTTCTCATTTTAGATACATGACTTCCATTTGTTTTTATGAACATTGTGCAGACGGAAAATCAACAAATATAATGTTCATGAGTGGTGAAGATAAAGAGATGGCAGCACAGCAGGAACGAGTCCATCACAAACAACAGAAACAGCTACTTCGTAAACAGAAAGAGGAAAAACGAAAGCAACAAACAATAGAAGGTGAATCGGGTGAAAATGAAACAGAGAGCTGTGAATCATAAATTTGAAGTCCTAGATGAATATGAAACAAGTCCAAGCTCAACTAAAAACGGACAAACAAGACGGAGATTGGGTATCATACTTCCTTGTTCACTAAGCATGTCACCAGGGCCTTGGATCGCAAACAAACGTCTGATAGTGAAGCTATGCGATTTATGATTCCTATTGCTGCAGCACTGGGACATGATCCTTCATCATTGACAGTTTCACGAAGTACCATACAAAGAGCCGGAAAGAAAACCAGATGTAAACAAGCAGAAGATATAAAGATTTCATTCAAGCCTGACTATCCTGTAGTTCTACACTGGGATGGAAAAATCTTACCTGAAATCCTGGGTCTTGGAGAAGTTGACCGCTTGCTGGTGCTGGTTTCTGGTGATGGCAGTGAAAAATTACCAGGTGTCCCTAAACTAACATCAGGGACACGACAGAATGCTGCTGATGCTATTTATGGTCAGAACAGTGGGCACTGGTAGAAAGCATCCAGGCTATGAGCTTCGACACCACTTCTGTCAACACTGGTCGTTTCAATGGAGCTTGTGTACTGCTTGAGAATCGTATTGGTCGAGAACTATTGTGGCTGGCATGTCGTCATCATGTTCTTGAACTGGAATTGGCAAAGGCTTTCAGTTTGTGTTGCGGTTCTTCTAATTCACCAAACATACCTATCTGCAAAAGATTTAAAGAAGTTTGGGGACGCATAAAGCTTGACAACTATAGTAAGTTGGAACTGCCTTCAAGCACTGATGTTTTCCGAGAAAACACGGTCAGCTTCCTGACAAATTTCGTTGACTTGAAGTCCCATGTCAGAGATGATTATGAAGAACTTATTGAACTGACAATGATCATCTTAGGAGATCCACCAAAAACCATTCACTGGAGAGCACCAGGCCCTGTACATCATGCTAGGTGAATGGCTAAGCTGATCTATGCCATCAAAATTTACTTCCTCCGTCATCAGAGAGAAATTTTCAGTCTCACATCTAAGGAAGAGAGCCAACTCAAACGATTTGTACAGTTTGGACCCTTGTTGTACACAAAGTCTTGGATTCAAGCACCCTGTGCAGCGGAAGCACCTGGACGAGATCTTTTGCTCTGTAAGGACCTGCAGCAATATCAGTCTGTTGATCACGACATCAGTATTGCAGCACAAAAAAAATTCTCCACAATCACATGTGGCATCTGTCTAATGAGACTATCAGCCTGGCATTGTTTTCCGATGAAGTGTGACCAATTGAGAAACAGAAAACAATAACAGGTTTTGGAATAGAACCTAGTGAGCGACGTGTTCAAGGTGATCCATCATTGCTCCAAAATGAAGGCGTCAGCTGGGGTCACTTTTCCCCAAGGCGTTCACAGAACCTGCTTACAAAGCTACACATAGGCAACTCCTTTCTAGTTCTTCCTCAGTGGAATGATGATAGTGAATACCAGAAGGGTAAGCAGCGCATTAACGATTTGCGTGTGATCAACGATACTGCACAATGTGGAGTTAAACTTTTTGAGGAATATAATAGACTGCTGACAAAAAACGAGGAAGAAAAGCAATTTATTTTGCAAGTTGTTGAAGCCAACAAAAAAGTCATCCCTACATAAACTACAAAGAAGTCTGCCATCTGTGCTGTTTCGGTGTAGACAATGTTTAGACAATGTACTCTGACTCTTCAGCACTCTACAATTTACATTTTATGTTGACATTTTCGTTACTTAACAGCTACATTACAGTAATGGCATGATTTGAAAATGTAATAAAAAAAATTCAACGAAAATGCGTTTTTTTAAATTAATATAGCAAAACTTTGTGACTCTTGAGCATCCCCTTCCAATAGCAGTAGGAAGCTGAAATTGTTGTCAGTTACTAAGTAAGACAAATGGAACTCAACAAGAGGGTGCCCCGTTAGATGTGAGAATCTTTATTTTTTCCATATGATTTTGGGCCACCCTAATATACATACATTAATAGTTTACAACTAGTATATGCATATATTAATAGTCAACAACTAGTTTATGTATATATTAATAGTTTACAACATATATTAATAGTTTACAACTAGTGTATGTATATATTAATAGTTTACAACTAGTATACATACTCAGAGCCGTAGCTGGCTATTGTGGCGCCCTGATTGACTTACAATTACCGGCGCCCTCCTCCCAATATGTAAAGTGCAAAAAGATTTAACAGCACTCTTTGGTCACCCCTTCCTAGCCACTCAACTAGCTCACGGTGATATACTTGAGCACATATACATGTGAGACTAGCTCATAAAGTCAACAATAAATTTAAACTGATATTAAAACTCTTTCAAACTGATAAGTTGGTGATAAACTTTGAGTCAGCAGATATATTTATATCTCCTTGGTTTAAAAAAAAATGCTACGATGTAAAGAAGAACGAAACATGCCATTCTATTAAGTGTACAGTGAAGACATTTCATGTTCTTCTATTCTATATATATATATATATATATATATATATATATATATATATATATATATATATATATATTTATATATATATATCTTGACCGTTGCAAGTTGTCTTGAAAACAAAGTCGTTATCTCGCGTCTGTTTTGTTTCTTTAAATAAAAGTTACATTTTTTAAATATTTTATTGCTTCATTCTTCGAGAGAGTCAACCAAGTGAACGGAAAAGATCATGAGAAATATATGTGTGTGTATATATATATATATATATATTTATATATGTACTGATAGATACACTCTCATTGTAATGTGTACACAAGTGGAAACAGTTCACAATAACGTCACTGCGTATGAAATGGAATTGGGGGAGGGGGGTAATGTTTATATCAAGAAATGAAATAAAAAAATCATTGAGGCGTACGATGAGCGACTTAAGTCTTGAAATCAAATTACATTTGTAAAGGAGCACCCTGCCCCCGGGGGTGGGGGTATTATTATAAATGTGTCATCGTACTATGACTGTTTATGCTCGAAATGTATAATGTTGTGAGAGTTGATGTAAGCACTGCACGGTGGTATTTGTGTACTCGTCATCAACAATAGTTGGAAACGTGTGTGTGACGTTCTACACATATTTCGGGTGTTTTTATGTTTTTGATACGTTGTTATGTGTGATTGGGAGGGGGGGGGGTCTTTACTGCCTTTATTTTCTTCGCGGGTCTGAAATGAAAAACGTCTGAAATGAAATACTCTCTCTCTTTCAGAGGTTCTCAGCCATTGAATCTTCACGGGCTCACTATAAAAAAAACTGATTAGATTTCAAACTTTTTTTTTAAAGTTCACTTAGCCCTACTCTGCCATCGGGCAGATGAAGTGTAGAATTTATCTGTTTCAGTAACCATGACATATGAAGGGATTGTATGGTTGGCACAACGCCCAGACGCCTTTACTTCCCCAACTTAAAACTTTGCAACACATTTCACCTGGAAAAAATTCCAATGGTTCTCACAGAGGATCGAACCCAGGACTCTCAGGTCGACAGGCGAGTATCTACTACTATCTACACCACTCGGCCATCCGTCCCACTAACAAACTTTTAATTGATGCAATAAACTTACAGTTGTGGTAATCTTTTCTCATGTAAAAAAAAATAAAAAATTGTGACTAACTTAAAAATTGTCCGCTGTCTACCCATCTTAAGAACCACCCATCTCATTTTTTTATTTCAAGAAAAATAGCATGCACTGTTTCTAATGTCATGCCATGCATATCTGCTTATGACATCTGCTTAGCACTCAGTGACATGATATGCCACTTGGAATCATTTCTATCTAACACAGCGGTTGTCACAAGCTAGCTGGTAGACTTTGTGGTGGACTTTGTGGTGGACGTTGTCTTGGAGTAATCTGAGTCCCAAACTTAATGCGTGAGGTCAAATATTTATTTGTACACAACCACGTGACAACTCAATTCGGGTGTGTGCACAATAACAATCACGGACTTTATTTGATCTACATATAGCTCTTAAAAGAGTTCTTACAAGATTGCAGGTTATAACAATTTAGCTCTAAAAAAAAGAGCTCTTAGCTATTTCAGCTAAGTAATATTACAGTGTGGTTGAGGTCGGCTGGCCGCGGCACATCACACCAACTACAGTATTGTACCGACCCGTGGAGTCAGAAAGTTTGGACCGACTCTTGTTGTATCACTTGTATGGACCGACCCGTGGAGTATCCGAGTATGGACCACGATTAGTTTAACTCATCTACTTTTATACTATTTGGCCCTCTCAATGTGTTCCCCCTACTTTCCCACATAAATCAGAGCCCGTTGTCAAGACAGGTATGTGTGTGTGTGTGTGTGTGTGTGTGTTAATTAACTCCCCTCCCATCTCTTTTAGTCAACGGGCAATGTACTTTATTAAATTATCAGGAATTCTTAAACTCTGAAACGGACAGAAGATGGAATGACGGGGGTGGAGAAAGCAGGTACGATCATTCTATTATACATTTATATACTCTATATGATAATGTTTGCTTTAATACATCACTCACTCTAGGAACTGTACTAGAGACGGGAATACAAGAGTACAACAACGAGTACGGCAGCTGATTTCAATGTACTAGAGACGGGAATACAAGAGTACAACAACGAGTACGGTAGCTGATTTCAATGTACTATAGTTGGGAATACAAGAGTACAACTACCAATACGGCAGCTGATTTTGTTATATATAACAATAATCTGAGCTTTGTATATTCTTTCATATCCAGTGGCGTAGCTATGGTAGGGTTATGGTGCGGTCCGCCCCGGGAGGTACTTACTTGCCCCCCCCCCCAGCGAGAATGGGCATTTTCAAGCACTTTAGTATTTTTTGTAAAGTAAGGTGCTCTATTTTTAGATCCCGTACTGGGCGCCACAAGCCCCACCGAACATGTCCCCATACTGGGAGCGGGCGCAACAAGCTCCACCAAACCTGTCCCCGTACTGGGCGCCACAAGCCCCACCGAACATGTCCTCATTTGGAAGACACGTTATCGAGTGTGATTACATTGTGAATAATTCAATTGTGCCATTCAATAATTTCAAATATTCGTATTTTAATGACTATCATTTTATGATTAGGTTTTGAATAAAAAAAAATAGTTGTACAACCATACTTAAGGGCCACCACCTAAATTTATGGGGCCCCCTTGTCAAACTGTGACAGTGGGGAGCCCCTCTACCCCAATTTCCCTTCAATAAAATTAGAGAGTGACGGGCTCCCCAGAGGTTAGGGGGCCCTTTGATAAGTGGTTGAATGGTCCCCTCCCATGGAAGGCCCCCGTCTGAATGACGATAAAACACAACAGGGCTATGAATTTAGTAATACAGTCGATTCCGCTTAATTGGGACACATCGGGACCGAGGCTTTTTGTCCCAATTAAGCGGCTGTCCCAATTAAACATACAAATTTACTATTGGCTTCTTGGTTTGGTTTCTTTGAGATTTGTCCCAAATAAGCGGCTGTCCCAATTAAGCGGAATCCACTGTAATGTCAAGTAGGATAACAGTAGCAATGTATTTGATATCAATGTAAGCTGATAAACAAATTATCGTTATTAAAAACAAAATAGATACGAAACCCGTATGGGTGGGGGAGGGGGTGGATAAGAAACAAACTCAAAGTGTCAGGAAATTATGATTTGAACTCCATGCACTTGAGATTTGGATTGATTCAAGAACCTGGAGGTAAGCAGGAGTCAAGGTCACCTTATCTTGAGATACACGACAGGTGGTTACTGGTGTCTAGAAAACACTTACAGTACATTACAATTCAGTGCGGTACAGTCCAGTACAGTTCAGTGTGGTACAGTACAGTGCAGTGCAGTGCAGTACAGTACAGTACAGTTTGATAGTTATTTCCCATAAGAAGAAGATCAATGACATGGTGATTGGCGGATGATAGATCCATTTAATAAAACACAACAATAATAAAAACAGAAGTAGAAGCATTCAAATAAAAGTAAAGTCTCATACGTCTAGAGTCTCAAGGTTAAACTGTTCATCACCTCATAGCATTGCCCCATTCTATTGCCTCATACCATTGCCCCATTCCATTGCCGCATTCCATTGTCACATATCAATGTCCCATTCCATTGTCACGTATCAATGTCCCATTCCATTGTCACATATCAATGTCCCATTCCATTGTCACATATCAATGTTCCATTCCATTGTCACATATCAATGTCCCATTCCATTGTCACATATCAATGTTCCATTCCATTGTCACATATCAATGTCCCATTTCATTGCCTCATACCATTGTCCCATTCCTTTGTCACATATCAATGTCCCATTTCATTGCCTCATACCATTGTCCCATTCCATTGTCACATATCAATGCCTCATTTCATGCCTCATATCAATGCCTCATTTCATTGCCTCATATCAATTGCCCCATTCAATTGCCTCATACCATTGCCTCATAGCAATGCCTCATTTCATTGTCACATATCAATGCCCCATTCTATTGTCTCTTATCATTGCATTGTATACAAATTACAAATGAAAATGTGCATACATTAAATGACATCGTGTATAGTAACATTAACTGTAAATGACATCGTGTATAGTAACATTAACTGTAAATGACATCGTGTATAGTAACATTAACTGTAAATGACATCGTGTTTAGTAACATTAACTCTAAATAACATCGTGTATAGTAACATTAACTGTAAATGACATCGTGTATAGTAACATTAACTGTAAATGACATCGTGTATAATAACATTAACTGTGTATGATGTCTTGTCCATTCTAAAGATGAAATGATCCAAGAAAGTGTCAACAAATTGTGTGACTTGGTAATGTCCGCACTGAGTAATGAGTACATTAAAATGGAAAGTCTGGACTCGATCTAAACAGATTATAAACCGGACATTATATAAAACTGGATAGTATATACAACAGGACAGTGGATTGAATGAGGCAGAGTATTAAACTTGACATATATTAAACAGGACATAGTATTCAACTGGACATTGTATTCAACTGGACATCATATTCAAGTGGGCATTGTAGCTAACTGGACAAAGAAGCGGGGGAAAAAAACTTCCTGTGTTTCGAACTGTCAATCATACAAATCTGTTTTTCTTTGTGTTATGCTTTGATTTAATCCAATCAAATTAAAGAATGCAATCAGTTTAAGAATCAGAACAAACACGTTATCCAATGAAAGTTTTGATTACAGGTACATACTTCAACCCGTCTGAAGTATGTAAGCATCACGATACACGTTGAGATGATCTAGTGAGGTGGTAATAATGAAAACTGATCTCCCCCCCCCCCTTCAAAAACCGCTGAATGTGTGATAAGTTCTGTCGTATTCCTATCTAGCACGCAGCTACAAATTCAAGACAGTTGACACATTTCTTCTAACTACCCCGCCTAACTCGCCTATGTCTTGTTCGATACGACGGCATGCATGTACCATGAAGACAGTCGGTTTGAACCTGTATTCTGCACAGCGCTGATCGCGTTCACAAACTTACAACCAACATAAAAGGTTTAGGAATCGGTAACTTTTGCCAACCCCATCGTACGCCTGCATGTCTTGATTCACTAAATATTTGTCTTTTAAGATCTCCACGATACAAACATGTTCATTATTTATTGTTTATTGAAAAAAAAAACAATTCAGTTAACGTAATAACTTTTTGTCCAGGGAATAAAAATAAGTTTCAGACATACGGTAGTGTAGTCTTGTCTGTATGAGACATACGGTAGTGTAGTCTTGTCTGTCTGAGACATACGGTAGTGTAGTCTTGTCTGTCTGAGACATACGGTAGTGTAGTCTTGTCTTTTTGAGAAAAACGGTAGTGTAGTCTTGTCTGTCTGAGACATACGGTAGTGTAGTCTTGTCTGTTTGAGACATACGGTAGTGTAGTCTTGTCTATCTGAGACATACGGTAGTGTAGTCTTGTCTGTTGGAGACATACGGTATTGTAGTCTTGTCTATCTGAGACATACGGTAGTGTAGTCTTGTCTGTTTGAGACATACGGTAGTCTTGTCTATCTGAGACATACGAAGTCTTGTACGAACACAACAACAACTCAGTCATGCTTTTAAATTTAAAAAAAAAAAAAAATAAAAAAAAAAACACGCTGAAATTTAAATGATGTTAACTTCATGAAAGTGTAGACTCACCACAAAGACGCGATAAGTTATCACTCGCTAAAAAGCACGGGCTATCTGTTATATGCAGACAGTGAAGAATGAACAATACGTGTATAGCAACAGTTATATGTAACAACTTACCTTTGAGTAACGTGTCTTTAGTGAGCTGAAGGGTGGCTTGATATACCGTGCACCTAGTTTCACGTTATCACTTGTCTCCTTACATGTAATAATGTATTTGTGATCTATATATCATCAGCCGGTATTACATAAACTCTCTAATCGAAGCTGGAACCCCCCATCTCGCTACTTATATATATATATATATATGGTATCCACGTCTCTAAAAAAATTAAAAGGGTCAGAGGTCATAAAGAGGTGAACGGGTATGCAGCAATAACAAATGAGTTGAACATCCTCCGTCGAGAACTCCACGTAGTGTGGGAATCTCATACGTCATGACTCTTATTTCATTCAGCGGGAGATGAGGCGGCAGGGAAGGGGGGAGGGAGGGGGGGGGGTTCCTAATGTCGCCGACCAATCGGCGACGTGCGTTTTATCGGGGCCCCGCCCATCACGTAACACCTTTTGTTTTAAAATGGGAGCCGACGGGGCGGCAGTTCCCAGGGATGCGGTTCGTGTCGGGAAGCACGCAGGGGGGGGGGGCGGGGGCGACCCGACGCATGGCGAAGTTATCTCAGCGATTCGGATCGTTGTTTATGATGAGTTTACTTGTACTTCGGATCGGGAGGGGGGGGGAGCAGTCACGTGACAAAACTATGTGGCCAGCCCATTATTTTAATCTGTTGTTTTTTTTTTTGTTATCTTTTTTTTTTTTATATTTCGGTTGAACTAGTTTGCGGCATATGGTCATCACTGCAGGTGTCGGTTCTAACAGAGGGGACGCTGATGACTTGGTGGCACCTATGGTTGTGATCCCTTTAATGTGCTGCAAGATGTTGCCCGTATGTACGATACAGACTACGGGATCAAATCCCGAAACACGAGAAGGTAGCCACAACAGTCGGCTGTGGTTAGGGTGATAATGTCCACTACTAAACCGTGTCCACTACTAAATCGTGTCCACTTGGCGACACATAGGATTGAAGGAATTTAATTAATGACAATGTACGACGCACTGAACGCCTAACCTGGGGGGGGCCCTCGACATGTGGGGAATATGGGAGAGAGGGGGGGGTGGTGGGTGCGCATCGAGAATCCATATTTACTCTAGTATTTATACTTTTCATCGTCTTTATTTTTTTTTTTAAAAATGGGTGGGGGTGTAATTTCTTCTGCGGTCAAGGCCTCAACTGACTTAAATCTGATCGCCTGGGCCCATGGACAGGGTAGGGCAACATTTTATATCCATTCGTTGGGATTATAAAGTTTCACTGGTGGCCTCTAATAGAGAGCCCCGTGAATCCTATTTACTATTCTAACTGCCTGACTGGTATATTATGACCTACTCAACTTCCCTCAATACACCGCAGTCCTCCCCACGACTGTCAGCAGTCCCCCCCCCCCACGACTGTTACAAGTCAGCAGTAATCCCCTCACTTGTGTTTAGTGTGAGGGCTCACACACTTTCTTTAAAACGGGGTGGGGGGGGGAACCTGTTGTGGCCGTTGGCTACGTTCCTGTGTGCGACAGAAAATATTATCAGTTTGGAACTTTGGAAAAACTTCTGCATGAAATATAACTGTAGAGTATAAAGATATATAGGGGGAGGGGGGTCGACAGGCCCGTAGCGTGCGGGGTGGGGGGGCAGGCGTTTTGTCTAGCCCCCCCTCTTCTTGTTTGCTCTACTTAGTAAAATTTATTTCCTGCCCCCCCCCTGCTATTCCCTCGCCCCTGCTGTAGAATGCCTGGCCCCTGCTGTAGAATGCCTGGCCCCTGCTGCAGAATGCCTGGCCCCTGCTGCAGAATGCCTGGCCCCTGCTGCAGAATGCCTGGCCCCTGCTGTAGAATGCCTGGCCCCTGCTGTAGAATCTTCACGCTACGGCGCTGGAGATCGAAGTTGATTTAAAAAAAACAAACTAATAACGTAAGAACCACTCCATTAGTTAGTAGAAATAGATAAAGGAAGTCAAGAAATAAATCTATTTTTAGCATCGGGTACGAGGCAGGCGCTCCTGATGACTTGTGACGTCACGTTCAATCCCGTTGTTTGTTTTGTTAGTTCTGATTTCTTCCATGACCTTTTCTTATTCAATGAATAGTCAAATCACATAGTACATCGTTTTGCAATTATATGTATTCAAGATAATGTAATATGTATGGTGTTCAATTTGTTTTTATTTCTATAAAAATCTAAATCTTGCAAATAATTACAATTATCTCCCTTTACCGCCAACATCTCAAACAATGTCACAATTTTTTGTTCTTATTTTTTTCATTTTTTATTAGTCACATGAATGAATTGTATAAGGGTGGAGTCTGAGTAGCGCTGTACACAATGTACGCAATGTACACAATGTACACAATGTACGCAATGTACACAATGTACACAATGTACGCAATGTACACAATGTACGCAAGGTACGCAATGTACACAATGTACACAATGTACACAATGTACGCAATGTACACAAATTACGCAATGTACGCAATGTACACAATGTTCGCAATGTACACAATGTACGCAATGTACACAATGTACACAATGTACGCAATGTACGCAATGTACGCAAGGTACGCAATGTACACAAGGTACACAATGTACGCAATGTACGCAATGTACGCAATGTACGCAATGTACGCAATGTACACAATGTACACAATGTACGCAATGTACGCAATGCACACAAATTACGCAATGTACGCAATGTACGCAATGTACGCAATGTACACAATGTACACAATGTACACAATGCAAACCAACCCATTTATGACGGGGGCTTTACAGAATATTTATTTTTTAAGATGCCTGATATTTACTTCTGCGTTTGCGGGATCAACTTATACATGGCTGCCTCTGAATTAATGGGATATTTTTTTTTGTTTAATTGAAGGGCATATGGAAGTTACACAACGATTTTATCTATTTCTATTATGTAATTCATTAAATTATACTTTACCACACACAATATCAATAAAGAATTGACTGATTGTTAACGCACTCAAGTATATATCATCATCTTCAACTCAAACTGCGAGCCTACAAGTCGGTCCTGGTACCTGGCCTTTGTTTACTAGTATTCCTTTAAAACATTCTTTCCTAAAATATGTTTTCTCTAAAATTCTTCAGTAAAACCTATCGTTTAGACAGCTGTATGAATAGTTGGGGTGTTTTTAATGAATGTATTTATAAGATGGCAAAAGAAATTTAGAAAGGCATACACGATTACCTGAATTTAAAAATTGATAATTTTGAAGCTTCGAAATTCTATTTTCAGTGGAAGATTTTACCAAATCCAAGACCGTCCGAGTCTGTATTTTTTGTGATTGTTTGTTATATATATACTGTGAGAGCGTGTGGTTGTTATATATATACTGTGTAGATGTGTGTGGTTGTTATATATATACTGTGTGAGAGTGTGGTTGTTATATATATACTGTGTAGATGTGTGTGTGTTTGTTATATATTGTGTAGATGTGTGTGAGCGTGTGGTTGTTTTTATATATATATATATATATATATATATATATATATATATATATATATATATATATATATATATATATATACTGTGTAGATGTGTGTGAGAGTGTGGTGTGTTTGTTATATATACTGTGTAGATGTGTGTGTCTGTACGTCTATGTGTTTATGTATATGCGGTTGTAATTTCGTTGCAAGTGTCAGTACCTCGGTAAAATTAATCCTAAAAAGTACTGAATACAAATACCAAGTAACTACCTGTACGTGATACACTGTGATACACCGACATCAACCAAAGATTGTTTTTAGACATTATTTGTCCCATTACCACTCAAAACTCCTCCCAGTCCTCCCCTTCTCCACAAAGCAACTACCACCAATCACTCATTGAATCCCCCCCTTCCCCTCCCCTCGATCACCCATCAAGCGACGCTCGTAACAAATTTACGGCCTGGTTAGCGTCTCAATGTCAACCGTCTGATTCCGTGGGTAGTAAATGACGTCACATTGAGGAGTTGAACAACTTTTGAATAAGGGGTGGACGTCATTTCATGATGCCACGTTGACAGTACATTTGATCGTTTAATAGGTCACTGCACTCACCTGACTGAAGGCTGATTTTTTTTTTTTACACCCATTGTATTGTGACGACATTTTAAAACTTTCATAACACATTGGACGAGGTTTGTATTTAGTGGATTTTATTCTCACTGATGTTAGAGTCAACGACTCTATTAAAGTGGCACTGGTTCTAGACAGAGCAACGTCAGTGACTCAATGACTATGGCAGATTCTAGTTTATCTGCAATAGTCATTGAGTCACAGACGTCGCTGGGCCATTATAGTGTTCACAGATTCAATGAAGCGTCTGGCTGGCAGCTGGTGGTCCGAGGACCACTTGTGGGCAGGGAAAATACGTACCTGGTCCGCAGAAAAACTTTGGATATTGTTCGCATCAATTTTTTGTATTGTTATTTATAAAAATGAGTTATCTACAGATTGTTAAGCATGCGACAATATATATGAGAGTGACCAAATATACGAAAGTGACTAGATATACGAGAGTGACTAAATATACGAGAGTGACTAGATATACGAGAATGACCAAATATACGAGACTGATTAAATATATGAGAGTGACTAGATGAGAGTGACCAAATATACGAGAGTGACCAAATATACGAGAGTGACTAGATATACGAGAGTGACTAGATGAGAGTGACCAAATATACGAGAGTGACCAAATATACGAGAGTGACTAGATATACGAGAGTGACTAGATGAGAGTGACCAAATATAAGAGAGTGACCAAATATACGAGAGTGACTAGATATATGAGAGTGACTAGATGAGAGTGACCAAATATACGAGAGTGACTAAATATACGAGAGTGACTAAATATACGAGAGTGACCAAATATACGAGAGTGACTAAATATACGAGAGTGACTAAATATACGAGAGTGACCAAATATATGAGAGTGAGCAAATATACGAGAGTGACTAAATATACGAGAGTGACTAGATATACGAGAATGACCAAATATACGAGACTGACTAAATATATGAGAGTGACTAGATGAGAGTGACCAAATATACGAGAGTGACTAAATATACGAGAGTGACTAAATATACGAGAGTGACTAAATATAAGAGAGTGACCAAATATACGAGAGTGACTAAATATACGAGAGTGACCAAATATACGAGAGTGACCAAATATACGAGAGTGACTAGATATATGAGAGTGACTAGATGAGAGTGACCAAATATACGAGAGTGACTAGATATATGAGAGTGACTAGATGAGAGTGACCAAATATACCAGAGTGAGCAAATATACGAGAGTGACTAAATATACGAGAGTGACTAAATATACGAGAGTGACCAAATATACGAGAGTGACTAAATATACGAGAGTGACTAAATATACGAGAGTGACTAAATATACGAGAGTGACTAAATATACGAGATTGACTAAATATACGAGAGTGACCAAATATATGAGAGTGAGCAAATATACGAGAGTGACTAAATATACGAGAGTGACTAAATATACGAGAGTGACTAAATATACGAGAGTGACTAGATGAGAGTGACCAAATATACGAGAGTGACTAAATATACGAGAGTGACTAAATATACGAGAGTGACTAAATATACGAGATTGACTCGATGAGAGTGACCAAATATACGAGAGTGACCAAATATACGAGAGTGACTAAATATACGAGAGTGGCCAAATATACGAGAGTGACCAAATATACGAGAGTGACTAAATATACGAGAGTGACTAGATGAGAGTGACCAAATATACGAGAGTGACCAAATATACTAGAGTGACTAAATATACGAGAGTGACTAAATATACGAGAGTGACCAAATATACCGGAGTGACTAGATATACGAGAGTGACCAAATATACGAGAGTGACTAAATATACGAGGGTGACTAGATGAGAGTGACCAAATATACAAGAGTGACCAAATATACGAGAGTGACTAAATATACGAGAGTGACTAGATATAAGAGAGTGACCAAATATACGAGAATGACCAAGTGTTTTGGTACCTCTTAGTCTTAACTTGTACCTTTCCCTTTAATTGGTTTAATTTACAAGATCTTTAGTTCCCTATCATTTTGTGTCAGCTTTTAAAACATATAAATGGATTGATCCTTGATGGATCCCATGGCTCAATTTTTTTTTAAATTCTCTTGATTTTTTTAATGACCTTAGGTCTAATGACTAGGTCACTGAAATTTAGTATTGGAGCTCAGCGACTAGATACTTTCACTGCACGAAGAGATATTTGTATGTGACATGAAGGTGTTGGTAGACGCCAGTGAAACAAGTACTTAGAGGAAAACACCAAAATAACGCAGCGGACTTTCATATTCCAAAGTAAAGTTGGATTCGAGAGTATTGGTGTGTGTGTGTGTGTTTGTGTGTGTGTGTGTATTGTCAATAATTTGTGTATGTGTAATGGAGTCTGTATTTATTGTATATATTGTCAATAGTTTGTGTATGTTTCATGGAGTCTGTACTGTATATACTGTCAATAGTTCGTGTATGTGTCATGGAGTCTGTCTGTATTGTATATACTGTCAATAGTCTATGTATGTGTCGTGGAGTCTGTCTGTATTTTATATACTGTCAATAGTTTGTGTATGTGTCATTAACAGGCCTGGATTAACCGTTAGGCAAACAAGGCACGTGGCTAGGGCACCAAGCATTGGGGGGGGGGGGGAAGGTAAACACAAGTCCTCAAGTAAAATGTATATATTGTCTCGTAGCCACGCGTAATCGACATGACATTATCAAATAGCAAAGCATTGCAAAAAAGATGCAATAATTATAATTTGCTTTCAAGCTTGCCTTTATTTTACATTAGCAGATGACTTGCGTGAATCTAGGAATGAAGTTGAAAGATTTGAAGAAGATGCAAAAGAAATAACACCAGGTTACTTTGACCCGTAATCGTAAACAAAAGACAGTGGTCATTGATGGTGATGCCCCCTGAGGTATTTCTGAATGCCAGAGACACATTTCGTATATCTGCTTTCTACGTCATTGTTGACAAACTTGAGACAGAGATGAGTAGACGAGGACAGGTGTATAATGATATTGCAGTTCGATTTTATTGTTTGATCGATGTATCAAAAACATCTCAGTGTTGTGAAGGACTAACACATGTTTATCCTGAATATTTGAACAATAATTTATACACTGAGCTACAACAGTTCCACTCGTATATTCGCCACAAGTTTCATGCATCAAAATCTAAAAACAACACGTTCAGTCATGCAGAATTATACAAAGTAATAGTTAGAGACAACTTCGAGTCAGTGCCGAACCTAGGGATTTTAGGGGGCCCGGGGAGCTTGGCCTATTTGGGGGCCCCTTAATTTTGACATTTGACACCGTGACATGCGATAATGTACTTAATATTTAATTTAAAATAAAATTTGTGGGTCTTTCAAATTTGGACCCTTTCTCCCCCCAGCCACCCTAGGCACGCCTCTACATCGGGTGTGCTTTTCCAAATGTAGAGATCGCCTTGCGCTTATTTTTACCATTAACGGTTACGAACTGTTCAACTGAGCGCTCTTTTTCTCAGTTGAAACGTAAAAAAGAAAATCCTAGTAGATCGACAATGAAACAAGAAAGGTTTGGTTCCTTATCTCTGTTGATGATTGAGGCAGACTTGTTGGGCAAAGTTTAACTTTGACGATGGACACAAAAACTTTGCCAGACTTCAATCTAGAAATAAGAACTTAAAAATGTGAATGTGTGCACTCTTCGACTTTCTTATCTATTAAAATGTTACAGTATTTTTGTCTATTATTATTAAACTCTCTGAATGTTTATATATCTCTGTTCCAAAGATTTGTGTATCAGTGAATCTCTTTACATTTCCTGACAATAAGTGTGTATTATTCAGTGAGTCTGTACATATCTCCTACAAACTGATTTGTATTTACTGTCACCAGATATATGTCAGCGAATTTGTGTGTATCTCATTTCAATAGATGTGTCTTTCATGTCAATATATGTGTGTGTCAGAGAGTATCTCTACTCAATAGTTGTTATGTGTGTGGGTGTGCGTCTGAGAGTATATCTAATCAATTGTTGCATGTGTATGAGGGTGTGTCAGAGATTATCTCTACTCAATTGTTGCATGTGTGTGAGTGTGTGTCTGAGAGTATCTCTAATCAATAGTTGCATTGTGTGAGTGTGTGTCAGAGAGTATCTCTAATCAATAGTTGACTGTAGTTTTAATTAAACTATGACGTCAGAAAACAGAATCGGAATCGAGAATCTATGTTTGAGGAAATCGGAATCATTAACAAATCTGGCATCGTATATATATATATATATATATATATATATATATATATATATATATATATATATATATATATATATATATATATATATACTAGTTGCAAGTACCCGGCTTTGCCCAGGTTTAAAATAAGGTTTTCTGTTTACCTTTTGTTTTCTCCCTCCCCCTCTCTCCTTCCCCCTCCCTCTCCCTCCTTACCCCTCTCTCCCTTTCTCTTTTCCCTCCCTCCCTCTCCCACTCTCCCCCCTGTCCACCCCCTCGCTCCCTCTCTCCCCTCCCTCCCTCCTACCCTCCTTTCCTCTCTCCCTCCCTGCCCCCTCACTCTTTCTCTCTCCCTCTCTCCCACCCTCTCTTTCCCTCCCTCCCCTCTATCTCCCTCCCTTCTTTTCTCTCTCCCTCTCCCCCTGCTCCCTCTCCCCCTGCTCCCTCTCCCACTCTCCCCCCTGTCCACCCCCCTCGCTCCCTCTCTCCCCTCCCTCCCTCCCTACCCTCCTTTCCTCTCTCCCCCCTGCCCCCTATCTCCCTCCCTCCTTCTCTCACCCCCGTCCCCCCCTCTCTCCACCTTCCTCCCTTCCTCCTCCCCCTCTCTCCCTCCCTGCCCCCTCTCTCTCTTTATCTCTCCTCCCTCCCATCCTCTCTCTCCCTCTCTCCTTCCCTCCCCCTTTCTCTCACTCCCTCCCCTCTATCTCCCTCCCTACTCCCTCCCTTCCTTTTTCTTTCCCTCCCTCCCTTTCTCTCTCCAACCCTCCCTCTCCCTCCCTCCCCATTAATCTCCCTCCCTACCACCTCTCTCCCTCCTTCTCTCCCCCTCTCTGCCCCCTCCTTCCCTCTCCCTCCCTGCCCCCTCTCTATTTATCTCTCCCCTTCTCCCTCTCTTTGTACAATTAAACGTCAAATTACGCTTCTTGAATAAACAGAAAACCTTATTTTAATCCCGGGCAAAGTCGGGTACTTGCAGCATGAAAAAAAACAACAACAATATTTTTTTTCCCCGTCCCTAGCCCTTTCTTCACCGTCCGTTCAATTACACATTCACTTGGTGCGCGATTTTTATTTATAGTGAAGGCGATCCCATACCGTGGATACTTTAATATAGTAAAATACTAAAATAATTAATTACAATTAAACTACGCATTGAGATTGTATTAATAATGTTAATAATGTCACAGAAACATTTTAATTAACGTATTTCGGTTTATTAAAGTGCACCTTTAATTTTAATCTTCCGAATACATAAAACGATAGGTAAATAGATATGACTATTGATTTCATCATGTTTACAATTGGAGTTTCCGGGAGTTACCCCTCTTTTAAAAATGTGTCATAGGGAAATGACGTCACAGAGGAATTTTATCTATGGCGCCGTCGAGATTACTTTAATATAGTAAAATACTAAAATAAAAATAATTAATTACAATTAAACTACCCATCGAGATGAAACGAAACCTGTCCTATAACCTTCCCCATGTAATTATGTGTATGTGTAACGAATTTCACGTTTTTTGGTTTTCTGGATCTTGAGTTATAAGGGAACAGACAGACAGACAGACAGACAGACAGACAAATAATGCGTCTTATAAGTATAGATATATATATATATATATATATATATTGTCTGCAATGTCTGACTTTTTAAGACCAATTATTTTAATAAAGAAACTGAAAAAAGTATATCAATTAAATGTATTCAGTTACATTTCCCTATTACAACTAATTGCAATGGCCAGCCCATATGTCCCTTCATGCCTGTTTATGAAGTTTATTGTGTATTTTTTGTTTCCTTTTTATATGCACTATTATTATATTTATTAAAACTATTTTAAATTTAGCCTTGGTTTATTTTTTAAATATTTCTAATGTATTGTCTACTTCTTCCTCAAAATGAACTAAAAGTCTCAAATTTCACTCGCTCATGTATTCTAGATGACAATATACTCTCTTTATAGTATTGAGCCAATAATCTCAACTTCTTGTAAAACTCCAAATTAAATATTGTTTTTAATTTATTACTTATTATAAAAGAATTTAACTTTTCTTCGTAAATTTGTATCGAGTCAAACGTGAAGGCAAATTATGTTGAGGCATTTGGTGAGATTGGAGTATGGTGAGGCAATTGGTGAGATTGGAGTATGGTGAGGCATTTGGTGAGATTAGAGTATGGTGAGGCCTTTGGTGAGATTGGAGTATGGTGAGGCAATTGGTGAGATTGGAGTATGGTGAGACATTTGGTAAGATTGGAGTATGGTGAGGCATTTGGTGAGATTGGAGTATGGTGAGGCATTAGGTGAGGTTGGAGTATGGTGAGGCATTTGGTGGGATTGGAGTATGCTGAGGCATTTGGTGAGATTGGAGTATGGTGAGGCATTTGGTGAGATTGGAGTATGGTGAGGCATTTGGTGAGACTGGAATTTTTTCCTGAGATTGTCTTCCTGTTTTTTTAATAGAAAATAAAATATATACATGTATTTAAAAATAAAATATATACATGTATTTAAAAATAAAATATATACATGCATTTAAAAATAAAATATATACATGTATTTAAAAATAAAATATATACATGTATTTAAAAATAAAATATATAAATGTATTTAAAAATAAAATATATACATGTATTTAAAAATAAATTTTTTTGTAAAAAAGCTTTTATTTAAATGCACTAAAAAATAAAAAAAATATAATTGCTAAGACCAATCAAATATTTATATAAATGATCGTTATTAAAAATATATTTTAAGCGTAGATTCAATCTTGTTTTATAGTTAAGAGATTTTAAAGTTCAATTTAAAAAAGTTAATGTTAAGAGTCCGAAAAAGTTAAGTCGTTATGTTTATGGGAAATTCAAAACCTAGTAGAAAGAATTTCAACTTTTCAATGAAGTGAGAATATATTATATCTTTTCTTTCATATATTCTATAAACTATTTATAAAAATTCACTTGTTGATCCGTCATATTTCTGACCGTAAAATTATTAAAAAGCGTATAAAAAATGTCCCAATTTGTCTCTAATGCAAACTAATACACCTGGCCTTAAAAACGAGTGTCTGTGGCTGTAAAAATCAAGTTTTTAAAAAAAAAAAACCAAATCTAGATGTGGGACTCATGAACAATAATAATATATCTATTTCAAATAGTTTCAATAAAAAGTAAAAAGGAACTTGAATTATTTGGAATACGACCGAAATTTTAGAGAACAGATTGTACTCGGATTTTGGATATTTTACTGTACGTATCTTCCTTGATATAAACTCGGGCATGCGCAGTGACACACTTCCGTTGACGTGCAGCCAGAGAGTTCTACATCAACAGACTAATGACTCAATCTGTTCCGACAAAACACCTTGCACCGGACATTGCGACCACACCTACATCCCCAGTCCCGTGTGTTTCAAGGTACCTGGGCCTGCTCACTTTCATCTTTAACCAAAAGAGACACAAATGTTGGTAAGACTCACCCTATCTACGTCTGTCTTCCAGCCGGGTCTTCTGATGTTTTTACCCTGACAAAGATATACGTCATGTACTTATTTTATTTTTTCAAACGAAGTACAGGCCCGAACCCACACCCATTGTCGACACGCCATACTATGTATTTACATTAGCCCCTCATCCCTCACACACACACAAACACACTGGTTTTGTCCATTCTACTGAGGGATATGTCATAATTACTTTTCAACATGGAGTTCCGCAGAGGTGCTATGTTAGATATTATTACTGTAGCAACATTAAGTTGCTAGAATTGTGCTCTGTTAGTTATTATTACTGTAGCAACATTAAGTTGCTAGAAGTGTGCTATGTTACATATTATAACTGTAGCAACATTAAGTTGCTAGAAGTGTGCTATGTTAGCCATTATTATTATCACAGTAATAATAGGTAGTGATCGAACGGGCACTATGTTACAGGGCTCATGGTTCTTCAGTGGGCGGTCTGTTGTTAGTTAATACCAAGTGGTGTTACTCTATTTTCCCCACGCATGACAAAAATATTTTTTTTTTAAATATTTCTTTAAGACGTTCTAAATTTGTAACAATTTTTATTATCAGGAGGCGCTGCCCCCCCCACCTCCCCTTCATTTTAGTGTTCCCAGGCGTGGGCAGAAACTGGTACTTTCTAGGGAGCGACCGATATGCCTTTTTACCGATAGTCCGATACCGATATTTTCCCCCAGCATTTTTACCGATACCGATATTTATGTCAACAAATTTTTGGCGGTTTTTACCTCCCCCCCTCCCCCTTGTCAACAACTTGTCAAACTTCCAGAGACCCCCCTATAAAATTACGTCAACATTTGATTACCCCCCCCCCTAAAAAAGGTGGCTTCCAAAATGTTTATGTGGCAAAATTAGTAGGAATATAGTTAGTTTAATTAAAATACTGAATGTTAAGCGAGTGAGTAACACAGAACTACAAACGCTGCTTAATTTTCCTATTTATTAAGTAATTATATTAAATTAAAAAAAGTAACATTGTTGACGTCAACTTTTCTTGACCTACCCCCCCCCCGTCAACAATTGTCAAAAATTTTCTGACCCCCCCCTCCCCCTATTTTGTTGACGTAATTAATGGATAGCCCCTTAAGCAACAACAATGCCAAACACGTGTTATTCTCGTGGTGTATGACATATTTCAACCCATGTTCACATATTTGTAACACTTCGCCCACGCGTGTCTTGTCCCCCCCTTCAGATACCGATATTTTTTTTAATCAACAACAATGCCAAACACGTGTCTTTCTCGTGCTACAGCTAATGACGTATGTCAATCCATGCTTACCCCTTCCCTGTCATATTTCGTGACACTTCGCCCACACGTAAGTCTTGTCCCTCCCCCCCCCCCAACTTCCCATCCCAACAAAAAATACACACAGATGTTCACTAATTGTATCATTCAAGGTCATACATAAGAATTAAGAAATGCCAATCCTATTGTTTCAAGGTCATATCTCTGAAGTAGACGTGACAATTTCTGTGTACGGGTTTTTTTTTTCCTTTTTTTTTAAAATCTTGTCTGATCTGGTTATAGAATTGGGTTATTTACTGATTTTTTTTTCTGCAACTCTGTTGTGAAAAAAAAAACAATGTATCGGCAGCCAAAAAACGGCCGGTCCGACAGTTAACCCACAGTACCAATATCGGTTCGACTATCGGTCGTTCCCTACAACAATCGGCCGATCCGATATTAACCGATAGTGCCAATATCGGTCCGATACCGATACCGATCCGATTATCGGTCGCTCCCTAGTACTTTCCCTTACCCCACACTCATCCACAGTTAGTCATTTTGTGTGTCGGCGTCATATTGAACTAGGTTTTGCTCTAGAGGGTGGAACGTCTGGCTTCTATGTGTCATGTTGAAACATGTTTCTTCTTGAGTACCAGCTAGTAAGCTGTATTGTAGTACATGAAGTCATGGCGTCTGTAGACACAACAATTCTTTTTTTTATTTATTTTTGTTTGTTTTGCAGTGAGTTCCCCATCTGATGGTTTTCCTGATGCAGTCAATCACCAGAATTTGATAAAGCTTCACTGTCGTCCTTTTTATCTTACATTTCTTAGAGCACCTGTTATTTATAGTGTCATCCACGGTTCTTCATGATCTCCCCACCAGGTGCGGACTTAAGTACGCAGAGGCCCCGGGCGCTGAAGAAAATATTGTGCCAGTTGAAAACAAAAAAGAGACTCACGAAATGGTTTTGAATTGGACTCTGTGGGGCTCATCAAAAGTCAGGGCCCTGGGTGCGGGCCCGGTACCCCCATACTTATCTCCACCTCTGCTCCCCACCCTAGTAGAACCGTGGCCATGCAACAGCAGAAAAATTATTTCCATATGTTCCGCCCTCCACTTATAACTGTAACGCCCCACTGTGGGAGTTCCTTCACTTGTCTATATATAGTCTATATATATCAAATTGAGTTTGTCTCGATCAAGTTCGTCTCACTGTCCCGTGAGTTATTTTTAGACAAACTCATAGATGTCTCGATTTTCTCATGTTGATCATCTGTGAATGTTATACCTGATTGTTTTTTGTACATCTATTTTGTTATATTTATTTTGTTATATTATTTTGTTATATTTATTTTGTTATATTTATTTTGTTATATTTATTCCGCGAGATTAATGGCAGTGGCCATCCTCCAGATTTTTAAAAAGACACAAAATATTTGAATGAAACTGTGTGTGTGTATATCATTGACAGTGGCGTAGTTTTAGTCTTGTTAGGATGTGTGAGGCTGCAAGAAAGAGGGAGAGAGAGAAAAAGAGAGAGAGGGGGGAGATAGAGGGGGAGAAAGAGAAAAAGAGAGAGAGAGGGAGAGAGAGAAGGAGAGGAAGAGAGAGTGAGAGAGAGAGATAGAGCACTGTCACAGTCGCAGTGCCGACTTATTCATAAATGAACAGTTTAAACCCAAATGGTTACAGTTAAGGTTACATTGATCAAAAAATGTTTTATTTTGTTTTTTGAGGATTTTATACATTTTCTGGATACGTTTTTTTTTTTACATATTTGTTTCCTTTTAGACAATTTTAGAACCATTGGACACAGAAAATAGGTATAATCTTAGGGTAGACACAGTTAGACAATAGGTATAATCATAGGGTAGACACAGTTAGACCGTAACAATAAATATCAACTCATAGTAAACATTATTTGACAGCACATAAAATTGATATCATATTATTGAAGACACCATCATATAGCTCACATCACCAGACAGAAGACACCTGTACACAACATACAGAATTTGACACACCTAGACAAAATATTTTGTTAGAAACAATACAGCAGTAGACACACCTAGACAGAATACAGAAGTAGACGCACTAGACAGAAGACACATGTAGACACAATACAGCAGTAGACACACCTAGACAAAATACTTCATTAGACGCAATACATCAGTAGACTGATCTGTTCTCTCTTTGAACTCTCACAGTAATCTGCGGGCTGAGACTTAGTCTCTTAGAGCCCGTGAGATCAGACTTGCTGTGTCTCTCAACATCTGGAGACTGCCATAGAGCCCGATGGCCAGCAAGCCTCCGGACTGGTCCACCCTGTGGTCCGCCAGTCCGGGACACTCGAAAAGCAAATGATCCACGGTTTCCTCCACTTCCCTGCAGTGTCTGCAAAGGGTGTCGACATTGGGCCTCAACCTCCCAAAGTACGCGCCAATAGGACAGTGCCCAGTACGGAACTGGGCAATTAGCGCCTGCTCAACACGCCTGAGCTTCCACCACGGGTCAGTTTTGGACGGCCGCTCCAGAAACTTTCGGACGTTAACTCCGTTTACCCCATGGGCCCAGCCCGAGAACCACTTCGATTGTCTAAAGAGGCAGATCATGGAACGTGCTGCCTCGAATGAGCTCTTTCTTGCACTCACGGGCAGCACTTGGGATTCTGTCGACTGGACTATTGCCTTGGAAATGCCGTCTGCCCTTTCATTTCCGGGCACGTCCGCATGCCCGGGAACCCATTGAAGGGTCACATGCACGTGGTGTTGGGACACAAGACCCTGTATTGCCATCAGCATGGCTTCCAGCAGAAGCGGCCATTCTCCTGTCCCTTTTACAGCTTGGAGAACAGAGAGCGCGTCAGTGAGAATGACAATGTCCAGAGCAGGCAATGTACCCTCACCAATTAACTCTCCTATGTGGTCCACTGCCTCAGTAATGGCTGTCATCTCTGCCTCGTAAGCACAGAGCGACCCACATAGGCCAGCATGGTCTTTCACAAAGCCAATTTGTGGGAGAGTGATGTGGACCCCAAACGAGGCGCTTGTCCGACCGTCTCTACTGGATACAGAGGCATCAGTATAGGCCAGTATAGCGTTCCCTGAATAGGTTCCAATCATCTCCATAGCCACATCCGTGATGGTTCGGCGATCCTTTGCGTTCCCAGCATTGGTTTCGACCAGGGTCGTGCGTACCTCGGGCATGTAGAAAACCTCGCCAGGAGGGACCCTAGAGACTGTCTCCAGCATTAGGCGGTCAGTCGGCAGCTTGATCTCGTAGGCAAGTCTTACTGCGTGGTGCATGAAAGACTGCATCGAGAGCCGCTTCCTTACCCAGCCATCGACCATCTCCCTTAGGACCGAGATCTCCTCCTGCCGCTTAAACCGCTCATACGCGGTTATAACGGCCTGCTCTCTACGGATACCCAGAAGTGGCACATTTGCCATGATTTCCACCGCTGCTGTGGGCGCCGTTCGGAAAGTGCCTGTGATCATCCGGAGAGCCTGGTTTTGTACAACATCTAGGGCCTCTAAAGAGGACTTAGACCCATAGACCTGCACAACCTGGCTGTAATCTATCTGAAACCTTACTGCACCCATGTACAGTGACCTCAGGACATCTGCTAGGGCCCCCCAGGACGTGCTCGCCAACTTCTTGACAATGTTCAGTCTATCAGAGGCGCAGCGGGCAACCTCCGAAAGATGTGTGCAGAGAGTAAGCTTTCTGTCAAGTGTAACTCCCAGGTACTTGGGCTTAGGTTCCAGAGCAAGAACCTCACCCTCTACCTCCAGTCTAAATGGTTCCTTAAGGATACTCGTGCCCATAGTAAACAGCGAGTAGACGGTCTTCGAGACGTTAATCTCTAGCCCCCACATCCTAGTATAACAGCCGACCGTAGTCAGGTCCTTCTGGAGTGCTCTCTCAAGGACTGAGGCACTCTTTCCGGTCTTCCAGATCGCTAAGTCGTCGGCATACAGTAGGCTTTTACAACCCAGAAACTCAGGCAGGTCATTGATGAAAGCTAGGAACAATGTACAACTGAGGGCCGAGCCCTGTGGGAGACCCTGTTCGAGGGTCCGTTTCCTCGACACGCTGCTCCCAACGCGTGTCGTGATAGTACGATTACTGAGGAAACTGCGTAACCAAATGTACATCTCAGCGGTGACACCCAACCGCTGTAGCTTCAACAATAGTCCTGGACGCCAGACTCGATCGTAAGCCTGCCAGAGATCTAGGAAAACTACCGCCGTTGACCCAGCTTTCTGAAAGCCGTCGGCTATTTCTTGGACGAGAAGCGTGACCATGTCCATTGCACTCTTACCCCGCCGAAAGCCTCCCTGCTTTGGGGTAATGAGCCCTTTTTCCTCTAAGAACCACATCAACCTTCGGTTGACCATGCGTTCTGCTACTTTCCCAACACACGAAGTGAGGGAGATAGGACGGTAGCTTTCTGCTTGGTCAGTCTTTTTCCCTTTTTTAAGTACTGGCACTATGACAGCCTCCCTCCACCTCTGAGGGAGTTCTCCTGTCAACCACGTGCGATTGACAAACTGGAGTAGCTTTGCTTGTCCCGCTGCCCCGAGGTGTGTGATCATCTCATTACTGATCAAGTCACTGCCTGGGGCCTTTCTCATGCGACACTTCCTGACTGCGTATGCCAGTTCATTGGCAGAGAATGGGGCTCTGAACGTGTCTCGATTTTCCGTGCCAAACTCAGCCTTCTCTTTGACTCGTCGGACTTTATCCAGTGCCTTGGACAGTGTACTCTTCTTACTCGACTTGCTGACCTCTGCAAAGTGCTTGTTAAGCACTTCGGCCTTCTTGCTATCGCTAGCCGTCAGGCCTGAGTCCGTTTGCAACGGGGCGCCAGTTCTGATCGTCCCAGCCTGGGTCAAGTCTTTCAGTAATTTCCACGTCTTTTGGCTCTCCCTTAGATCCAACTTCTCGCATGTATCAGTCCATTTCTGCTTTTTGGCCTCAGCAGACGCCCTTTTTTACTTGCTCAGTTAGTTTATTGTACTCACGGCGCGCCTCAGCCGTTTTCAATCGACAAGCTTTCTTACGAGCGGCTTGTCTTTGCCGAACTAACCTTGCAAGGGCTGTAGTCCAAAATGGTCTGAACTTACGCTTCGGAAGGCTCTTTGGGATCGTCCTACGTGCGGCACCTAAGATCGCTTCAGTGATCTCCTTGTAAACAATGTCGACTGTTCCACACTCGGTATCTACCCTCTCCAAGGCAGCGTCAGCTGCAGCCTTGAAGGCGTCTCAATTTGCTTTTGAATAAACCCAGCACCTGAGCTTAGCTCCTGGTTTTCTCTCAGGTGGAGGAATATCCACTGAGACGAGAACGGGTTTATGATCACTACCGACGCAATCTAGCACGCGGAAAGAGGTGTTACAGGCCAGGTCAGCCGAGACGAATGTTAAGTCGGGTCTCGTTTCGCTCCCACTCGCACCGTGCAGCAAGGTGGGTACAGACTCATGGTCCTGCAACCTAACTAAATTTGTAATATTACAAATCTCCTCAATCCTCCGGCCAGCCGCGTCGGTGCGTTCATACCCCCATGCCGGAGACATGGCGTTGAAATCACCACATACGAAGGTGCCAAGCAGAGTATCCTCAGCTGTTATTAGACTGAGCTCCGTCTTGGGGGGATTGTACACGTTGACACAATGGTACTTCCTCCCATCCTTATAAACATCCACCGCAAGCGTATCCGTTTTTTCGCGTGGACCGTGGGCGCTGCTCGGCTGAGCATTTAGCGTATTTCTGACCAGGGTCACCAATCCCCTGCAGTTCTTACACCCACAACGGAAGCACGAATAGCCAGTGATGTGGACCGTCCTAAGTCCAAGGATGCACTCTTGTAACATTGCAACATCCACGTCATTCTCGTTCAAAAGCTTTGCGACTTCTAGGCTCTTGGGGATGAGACCCCGGACATTTAGGTGGACAATCCTGAATTGAGCCTTACCAGAGCGTTTCCCAAGTCTTCGCTTGTCAGTTGTGGTGCCGGCCACCTCAGGCGGGGAGCTTTCGGCTACACCCGGAAACAGTGACCTGCTCTCCTCAACTTTCGGCTTCCCGCTGACAGAGCAATCAGCGTTTATCGCCGAGGGCTGGGCTTGACAGTTCCCAGTCTCTTTTGTCTCGCCGGGCACCATAGGCGGGGAGCTTTCGGCTACACCCGTTGGCAGTGCCCTGCCTATGTCAGTCTTGGTGCCGGCCACCTCAGGCGGGGAGCTTTCGGCTACACCCGGTAACAGTGACCTGCGATCCATGACTTTCGGCTTCCCGCTGACAGAGCAATCAGCGTTTATCGCCGAGGGCTGGGCTTGACAGTTCCCAGTCGCTTTCGTCGCGCAGGGTGGGGCTCGGCGAGTAGCCTCTCCCCTCTCTGTCACCCTGCCAGAGTCGATTTCTGTGCTGTCGGGGTGCACCTCGGGGGTGCGCACAGTGACTGGGTTGCCCTTGGTAGGGTTCCCCAGGGGTAGAGGCCGACAACCTTCCGCCCTGCATCTCATTCTCTCGCCGGGTACCAGCGGCGGAGCAAGCCATCTGTCCAGCCCCGTTATCGGTACCCTGCTGGTCGTTTCGGTCGGTTTTCCGCTGGAAGAGCAGCCAGCGTTACCCGAGGACTGGGCTCGACCTGCCGCAGCCACTTTTGGGGGTCTGCCTCCCCCTCGTCTCCGCGTGGTCGTACGTTCTGGTTTCGTGCCGACAGAGCAGTCAACACTAGCCAGGGGCCGGGCTCGACCTGCCACAGCCTCTTGTGAGGGTGTGCGAATTCCCTCGCAGCGCCGTTCAGCGGTCACTCGTGCCTGGGTCAGGTTGACAGAGCAATCAACGGTTTCCAGGGGCCTTGCCTGACCTAGCTTGGCCTTCACCTGTGATGGGGCGCGACTCCCATTTCTTCGCTTAACAGACGGTGGACACTCAGTGCCTTCGATCCGCCTTAGTGGTTCTCGTGCTGAGCCGAAAGTAGCCATTTTTACGGTGCCAGACCTTTCAGCCGAAGTCGTGGCACCGGGGCGAGTAGTCGAACTTTTTTCGATGGCGGCCCTACCGCCCCCTAACCATCCATCGAGGCATGTTTGGGTGCTGCCCAGACCCGCTTTTTTCCTTTCCTTATCCTTTTCCATTTGCTTTTTGGGTGCCCCAGGGAGGGGCGGGTTGGGTGGTCTGACAAGTAAGCAGAGCAGCTCAGTTGCCTCCCTTGCCTCGACCCAGGTTAAACCAGTGCCGGGGCGTGCCTACCGCCGGACATATCTGATCTCTCGGAATGAGAGTGGGTTGGCGTACCTTTTTCCTCGAAACCCCGATCTGCCATCGAGGGGCTGGCTCCGTGCAATACCAGCGTTCGGTCACAGTATCGAGTACACCAGGGTTCACTTCCCGCGCTCGTCCTGCAGCGGGGGAGCGTTTAGCAGTTCCCTTGCGGGCTTCCCACCACCATTCACCTAAGAGCGTTCAGGTGCCCTCCAGAGCGGGGTGGGCTGGTGGTGTAGGTAGCGGCATTACCTAAGAGACACTTTTAGATTTCGCGTTGTTCCCATAGCAGGGAGCTTCCCAGAGCAGGGAGGCCCAACGTTACTTTCTATTTGGATCACCAAATAACGGTCAAATTTTGACAGTCTTTATTGTCTTCTGTCAGACATGAGGCCGACCAGCACCTAGGGATGACCTCAGCCCCCCATAGTGCCGGCCGGGTGTGGATCTCAGGAAGTATCCTCCAGACGAACAGCCCCGACCAGCCACGCGTACTGTAGAGGTCCGATTCGATTGACCCACGTCAGAGACGATGCCGCCAAGTTTCGTTTTGCGAGCCCTTACCCGTTCCTAGGGTTTGGGTTTTTCGAGACTAATAGTCGGGGGTTCCGCGCCGTACGGATCTCGTTCTTACGTAACCTTCACTTTCAGTGCCATGTTATGGTCCGAAACGGCTCAAGGCCCCCCAAGAGTAGAGGGTCGTGAAACCGCATCTCAAGAGTCCTCGCGTTCCAGTACTGGGAAGCCGTGGGGCCGGCCACGCACAGTCGTGGTACGCTTTTCGCAGTTTTGCACTTTCGTGCTCCCAGATTAGCCGTTAGCCCAGAGCAAGGCTACCGTTGTCCGCCCGGACCGCTAGGAGGTTCTGGGTTTTAAGGGCCACCTGGGGAAAGTTGTCGAGAGCAACACTTCCCAGCCAAGACACACAAGACGTAAAGGCGCTGGCGTCTCCTGCCCACATGCACTAGGACCGATGGCAAGTAAAGTTCACCATCGGCGACATGCACGGGGAGGGGTCCGACTCTCTCTCTTTGAACTCTCTCAGTAATCTGCGGGCTGAGACTTAGTCTCTTAGAGCCCGTGAGATCAGACTTGCTGTGTCTCTCAACATCTGGAGACTGCCATAGAGCCCGATGGCCAGCAAGCTTCCGGACTGGTCCACCCTGTGGTCCGCCAGTCCGGGGCACTCAAAAAGCAAATGATCTACGGTTTCCTCCACTTCCCTGCAGTGTCTGCAAAGGGTGTCGACATTGGGCCTCAACCTCCCAAAGTACGCGCCAATAGGACAGTGCCCAGTACGGAACTGGGCAATTAGCGCCTGCTCGACACGCCTGAGCTTCCACCACGGGTCAGTTTTGGACGGCCGCTCTAGGACTTTCCGGATGTTAACTCCGTTCACCCCATGAGCCCAGCCCGAGAACCACTTCGATTGTCCAAAGAGGCAGATCATGGAACGTGCTGCCTCAAATGAGCTCTTTCTTGCACTCACGGGCAGCACTTGGGAATCTGTCGACTGGACTATTGCCTTGGCAATGTCGTCTGCCCTTTCATTTCCGGGCACGTCCGCATGCCCGGGAACCCATTGAAGGGTCACATGCACGTTGTGTTGGGACACAAGACCCTGTATTGCCATCAGCATGGCTTCCAGCAGGAATGGCCATTCTCCTGTCCCTTTTACAGCTTGGAGAACAGAGAGCGCGTCAGTGAGAATGACAATGTCCAGAGCAGGCAAAGTACCCTCACCGATTAACTCCCCTATGTGGTCCACTGCCTCAGTAATGGCTGTCATCTCTGCCTCGTAAGCACAGAGCGACCCACATAGGCCAGCATGGTCTTTCGCAAAGCCAGTTTGCGGGAGAGTGATGTGGACCCCAAACGAGGCGCTTGTCCGGCCGTCTCTACTGGATACAGAGACATCAGTATAGGCCAGTATAGCGTTCCCTGAATAGGTTCCAATCATCTCCATAGCCACATCCGTGATGGTTCGGCGATCCTTTGCGTTCCCAGCATTGGTTTCGACCAGGGTTGTGCGTACCTCGGGCATGTAGAAAGCCTCGCCAGGAGGGACCTTAGAGACTGTCTCTAGCATTAGGCGGTCGGTCGGCAGCTTGATCTCGGAGGCAAGTCTTACTGCGTGGTGCATGAAAGACTGCATCGAGAGCCGCTCATACGCGGTTATAACGGCCTGCTCTGATTGAACTCTCTTATGTTTAACGAACCGAGACTGGGTCCCTTAGGGCTCGTGAAATGAAACAAGCTGTGTCTCTCAACATCTGGAGACTGCCATAGAGCCCGATGGCCAGCGAGTTTCCCGACTCGTCCAGTCTGAAAGCCTCCAGACGTGGACACTCATTTAGCAAATGATCCACCGTTTCCTCATCCTCACCGCAATGTCGACAACGTGAGTCGTATTCAGGTCTCATGCCCCCAAAGTAGGCGCCAATCGGACAATGCCCAGTGCGGAACTGGGCTATCAGTGCCTGTTCGTCTCTCCGAAGCCTCCACCACGGGTCGGATTTAGAAGGTCGCTCCATATTCCTTCTTACCTCTCGCCCTGTGGTTCCTCTTTCCCAGTTCGAAAGCCATACAGTTTGTTCCAGGGTGCGTAACTTGGTGATGATGGACTCATAGGAGGCCCCATATGCAGTTTGCGATAAACTCCCAGAGGAGTCCATTCGGGTACCGGACTTTGCTAGGCCATCGGCCCTCTCGTTCCCAGGTAGGCCTGCGTGGCCTGGGATCCACTGTAGCGTCACTGCTACTCTGCGCTTGGCCATGAGTTGTTGGATAGCCTCCACCATGGCTTCCAATCGTTGCGGCCATTCCCCTCGCCCCACTATGGCTTGGAGAACAGACTTAGAATCCGTCAGGATAACAACTTCCGACGGCGGAATTGTCCCATCCTCGATTCTCTTGTCAATGTGTGCCACCGCCTCTTTTATGGCTCTCATCTCTGCTTCTGCTGCACAGAGAAGTCCACATGGCCCTGCAACGTCCTCACTGTAGCCCGTTGTCTGGTGGACGATGTGAGCACCGTATCCGGACTTATCTTTGCCATCCTCGCTGACGACTACGGAGCCATCAGTGTAGGCTAGGATCGCCCCTTCACGATAGGACTCGATTGTCTTCCTAGCTGCCTCTTGCAGCGTCTCTAGCTGACTGCTTTTCGTTACCTTGGTGTCTATCAGACTCATGCGTACCTCAGGCATGTGGGACTCCATGCCGGGTGGAGACCGGGAGTGGGTCTTCAAACTTTCTCGGTCAGTCGGAAGCTTTGCGTCCTCCGTCAACTTCGTTGCACAGTGCATGAATGACTTCATCGTGAGCCTCTTTCCTTCCTTCCAGTTATCGGCCAGTTCCCTGTGGACAGTGGTCTCCTCCAACCGCTTGAACCTCTCGAAAGTGGTCAGGACGGCTCTGTCCCTGCGTGTATTGAGAGGTGCTACATTTGCTATGATTTCTACCGCGGCGGTAGGCGTTGTCCGAAGTGTGCCGGTTATTAGGCGAAGAGCTTGGTTCTGCACTTTGTCCAGGATCTCTAGTGACGATCGAGACCCGTAGACTTGTGCTACCATGCTGTAATCGATCTGGGATCGGACTGCACCCATGTACAGTGACCTCAAGACATTTGCCCTCGCTCCCCAGGACGTGCTCGCCATCTTCTTCACCATGTTCAGACTCTCAGAGGCCTTCCTAGATACCTCAGAGATGTGCGCACAAAGGGTCAGTTTTCTGTCCAGTGTGACCCCCAAATACTTTGGCTTGTCTTCCCTTTCTATTGTCTCTCCGTCAACTTTCAGCTGGAATGGCTTTCCAAGGATTTTGGTACCTAGTGTGAAGAGAGTATGGACCGTTTTTGAACAATTTATTTCTAGGCCCCACAGCCTAGAGTAGCAGCTAACTGAAGCCAGGTCTTTCTGGAGTGCTTTCTGAAGTACAGAGGCACTCCTTCCAGTCTTCCATATCGTGAGGTCGTCCGCATACAGTAGGCTTTCACATCCTAGACAGTTCGGCAAGTCGTTGATGAAGGCCAGGAACAATGTACAACTCAGGGCAGAGCCCTGAGGTAGTCCTTGCTCTAACGTTCTTTTCCTCGACACGCTGCTCCCAATGCGCGTCATGATAGTACGATTGCTGAGGAAACTTCGCAACCATGTGTACATTTCAGCGCCGACACCTAAACGCTGTAGCTTCAACAACAATCCCTGCCGCCAGACCCCGTCGTAGGCCTGTTTAAAGTCTAGGAAAACTACCGCTGTGGACTCACCTCTCTGGAAGCCGTCAGCTACTTTTTGGCATAATACCGTGACTTGGTCCATAGCACTCCTGCCTCTTCTGAAACCACCCTGACGAGGCGTAATCAATCCTTTCTCCTCAAAGAACCACATCAACCTTCTGTTAACCATTCTCTCAGCTACTTTCCCAGCACAGGAAGTGAGGGAAATGGGCCTGTAGCTTTCCACAGAGCTTGCGCTCTTACCTTTCTTTAGTATTGGCACTATGACAGCCTCCCGCCACCTATTCGGGAGGTCCCCGGTTATCCATGTCCGGTTGACGAACTCGAGGAATTTGCTCCGTGCTCTGGTGCCTAAGTGACTGATCATCTCGTTACTGATTCCATCACTCCCAGGAGCTTTACCTAGTTTGCACTGTCTGATAGCATGATTCAGTTCGCTGGACGAGAATGGGAACTCGAACGTTTCTCGATTTTCACCTTTTTTGCCGACTCTTTCTCCGGTGCGACGGACTTTGTCCAAGGCCTTCGACCACGTACTCTTCTTGTTTGACTTCCCCACTCCTGCAAAGTGCTTGTTCAGCACTTCGGCCTTTTTGTCATCGCTGACAATTGGCCCTGGGCCCTTTTGCAGTGGGGCGGGACACCTAACCGCTCCCGAGTTTGAGAGATCACTCAATAATTTCCATGCTTTTCGGCCCTCCTTTAGATCTAGCTTAGCGCATGTATCTGACCATTTCTGCCGCTTGGCTTCGGCAGACGCCCTTTTGACCGTTTCCGACAATCGATTGTACTCCACGGCGGGCTTCCGCCGTTTTCCTTCTGGTGACCCTTCTGCGAGCCACCTGTCTCTGTCTCACTAGCCTGGCCAGGGCTGTAGTCCAGAATGGTCTGAACTTTTGCTTTGCATTTGTCCTCGGGATCGTCCTTCGCGCAACCCCCAGAATCGCATTCTCCAGCTTTCCGTAACAAGCGTCGATGGTATCCGCGTTCACATCCACCCTCTCCAGGGCAGCATCCGTAGCTGCCTTGAAGGCGTCCCAATCTGCTTTTGCATATACCCAGTGCCTTTGAGTCGGCCCAGGGCGTTTCCCAACCGGAGCGAACACGGTCGAGACGAGAACGGGCTTATGGTCACTTCCAACACAGTAGAGCACTCGGATAGAGGTTGCGTCTACAATGTCTGCCGAGACCAACGTTAGATCTGGCCTGGTCTCACTGCCATTGCTGATGTGAAGCAGCGTTGGTGGAGACTCATGATCCTGCAATCGTATCAGATTTGTGCTGTTACAAATCTCCTCTACCTTGTGCCCAGCCGCATCGGTGCGTTCATAACCCCAGGCGGGTGACATGGCGTTAAAGTCGCCAGCTACAATAGTGCCCGTCAAAGACTCAGCAATCCTCATGCTTAGCTCTGACTTGGGAGGGTTGTACACATTCACACATGTATACTTTCTCCCATCCTTGTGGATTTCCAAAGTCAGGACGTCCGTCTTCCCGAAGCCTGTAGGCGAAACCCCTGGCATCGCAGATAGTGAGTTTCGAACAAGGGTGACAAGCCCTTGGCACTTGGTGCATCTACAGCGGTAAGCGGAGTACCCAGTTATGGTGCAGTTTCTTTTCCCAAGGAGACATTCTTGCAACATGGCAACGTCCACATCATTCTCATGCAGCATTTTGGAAACTTCGAGACTCTTGGGGATAAGGCCCCGTACATTCAGGTGGACAACCTTGAATTGAGTCATGCTCGCGCGTTTTCCCGATCTAAGCTTCTCTGAACTTTTGCCTTCGGCTAGGTTCAGGGGTTGCCCTTGGCTTGCAACCGCTTTTGCTTCCCGGCCAGCTCCGGGGGGCGTGTTTATTAGGTCCTTACTGACAGAGCAATCAGAGGTGCCCAATGGTTGAGTTCGCCCCGGCTCAACCGCCGTTGTTCTCGCCAAGCTTTCGCCGATAGAGCAGTCAGCTAGGCCTGGGGGGTTTGATTGACTTGGACCAACAGAGCAATCGGCCTTTGTCGTTCTCACCCTAGCGAAGAAGTCCGTTATTCTCGCGTTTCCGTTATTCCTGGGGGGAACGTCCGCTTTTTTCGAACCCCTGCTTCCCCCCTGTTGCATGGGGAACGAGGACTGCAGATGCCCATTTTTCGAAGCCGGCGCTGCCTCCCGAACACCGGTCAACGGAGCCTGTTTGGGTCTGCTCATACCCGGGGTATTTCGATTAGCTGTGACTTTCATATTTGTTTTGGTGCCCCAACGGGGGGCGTTCTGGTGGGTCTGCCTTGGGCTTTCGTTTAGCTGGCCCTGCTGCCAGCTGAGACTTTGGTTATCGCGGTTTGAGGGCCTGATCCCGGGCTCCTCGTGCCTAGTCTCTGGAGGGCTCTCCTCCGTGTTTACCACAATTCTTCGTCTGCTCGAGTCTTTTGTGGGGGCTTTGAGCTCGCCCCCCCTTACCTACAGGTGTTTTTCGGTTCGGGGTTCTGAGGGCTGGGCCTGCCCAGGCCCGAGCCTAGTTGTATGTCCGATACGACCTTGATGGGATGGTCCATCATCACCTTATTCGCACTTCTTTACTGTATAATTTTCGGTCTGGGAAAGAGTAACTTTACACTGATCCTGGGCCCCTTCTCCACTGCCCAGGACCAGGGCGACAAGCATATGTAGCATGCGTTTATCACTTGCATTATGGTGTCCCCAGTGGGGACGAGTTGGGTATCTGACAGTAGAGCAGTGGCTCGGGTGCCACCAATTAATGACTTGGGCCGAGCGGGGCCCGCTACCATCGGACTGAGTTTCATTTCAAATGTTTGAGAGTGGGTTGGTATAGCTTTTTCTTCGAAGCCCCGACCTGCCTTCGAGGGGCGATGCTTAGTGCAATGCACAGCGTTCGGCAACAGTGTCGTCTACACCGGGACTCACTTCCCGTGCTCGTCTTGCAACGGGGTGCTTTCGCAGTTTCCTTCTCTTTCGGACTCATTCTCAGCTTGGCCGATAACCCTAAGAGCCAGGTTATCGTTTCCACCCGGACCGCGAGGAGGTGCTGAGTTTTAAGGGCCTTAGGGCACCGCAGACGTATTTCAAAGTCCGACGCTCTAGCGCCATCCATTTTCAGGGCTGGTTGATTCGGCAGGTGAGTTGTTACACACTCCTTAGCGGATTCCGACTTCCATGGCCACCGTCCTGCTGTCTAAATCAACCAACACCTTTTATGGTGTCTGATGAGCGTCTGCGTTTGGCACCTTAACCGGGCACTGATCTGTTCTAGAATGATCCAGTTCACTATTGGGGTCACCACTGTAACAACAGAGGCGTGTTGATCATAAAATACAATACGATGCCAAACAAGAGAACATTTTACGTGAACATATTGAATGGAGATTAATTTGTCTGTAGATAAGTCGAAGGCAAATAGTAGTCAACTTTTCATCGTATAAATTGGAAACAAAAATGCTACACTAGAAAACAAGTCCCGAGTGAATTGATTTCGATCATTTTTAAAAAAAAAACGAAGTTCATATTTCATTCCGTATCAATGACATTAAATTCCAATAATTAGTTTCGAATGTCTACTTGTTAATGGAGGGATTCATCATAAATATTTGGATACAAAAAGTATTGTCTTATGAATGATGGATGAATGGATTGAATGGGCGGGGCTGTAACCTACAAAACAAAGGACAGGATATAAATATAATATTTATAAATGTTTCTAATTGCAGGACTTCGGTGAAAATCGTGACAGTAGTATCATTTTTACTTTTTGTATATACTACAATGTCTAAAATACAGACAAGTTGCTTGGCAGCACTAACTTATGTTCAACTCTTTCAATCCAATAAACAAAGAGAACACATAAAAGAGTAAAGATTTGCTTTGCCTTATACAGTCCATAATCTTGTACGTCTTAAATCAGAGAGCAGATTTAAATGTACATCTTTGTTATTCTAATCAACAATAATTATAATAAAGGTACATCCCAAAGGTAGATTTGTGAATAGAATAGTCTAGAACCGAAACATCAAAAAGATTGTGCCGTAAAAATCTCAGTTGGAGAAATTACATAGGTTCTCACCGAGGATCAAACCCGAAACTCTCAGGTCGACAGTAAAGCGCTCTACACCAATCGGCCATCCGTCCACCCACATTTGAAAGACGGGTTGGTGATATCGATTTTGATAATTGTTGACTATAACTGTTGGCTCATGTTAAGAGAAAAGCGATTTCATTGAAGACCCAATAGTAATTCAAGATGCACTTTTATTATTTTAAAATATTTAGCAGTTTATATCTTTTTTTTAAAATAACCACTCTCGGTACGCATGAGACATGTGTCGTCCCAGGTGGTCGAGGAGCGGACAGTCCGTCATTTGAGTTTATAATTTGATTCTATTGCAACGTCCACTTGTCTGGGGGGGGGGGCACACATTGATTCAACAAGTCCATTTAGTGAAAGAGCGATTATCTAACTTGAATTGACGATGGAGCACGGAATTTTGAGTTGATATTTAACAAAGACCAGACTATTTGTCAGATATAAGGGACTGTACCAAGCAGACTATTTGTCAGATATAAGGGACTGTACCAAGCAGGCTATTTGTCAGATATAAGGGACTGTACCAAGCAGGCTATTTGTCAGATATAAGGGACTGTACCAAGCAGGCTATTTGTCAGATATAAGGGACTGTACCAAGCAGACTATTTGTCAGATATAAGGGACTGAACCAAGCAGGCTATTTGTCAGATATAAGGGACTGTACCAAGCAGGCTATTTGTCAGATATAAGGGACTGTACCAAGCAGACTATTTGTCAGATATAAGGGACTGTACCAAGCAGGCTATTTGTCAGATATAAGGGACTGTACCAAGCAGGCTATTAGTCAGATATAAGGGACTGTACCAAGCAGGCTATTAGTCAGATATAAGGGACTGCACCAAGCAGACTATTTGTCAGATATAAGGGACTGTACCAAGCAGGCTATTTGTCAGATATAAGGGACTGTTTTAATTTCTTATCAGGTGACTAATTTATTTTTTAATTTATAGTGAACAACTAAAAAAACAATTTTATTATGAGCCTTTTCCAAATGTTCAAAAGGGTTGGGGTTAGGGTTAGGATTTAGTTCTATTCATTTATGTTAACAGTTAACATTATATCTGTTTACATTTTCACTAGTGACTTTTTTTTCCAACCAACTTTTTCTAACTCATTTTTTTTTCTGTTGACTTTATAATTGTAGACATTTTTACTGTCGACTTTTTTTATATGTTGACTTTATTGTCATTATTATATTTACATGAGTAGTGAAGCCAATTTCTATACGTTGATTTTCGGTTCATAAAGCAAAATATTAATCAAGACTCGAGACCAAAAAATGTTTCAGTATCTCTGTTCGTTATCCGAATGGTTCGTGGTTGATAATAGGTACTTTCAGTTTCAATGTTATCTGTTGTACATACCAAACTGTGATTTGAAAGAACACAAAATGGCGCCCTCCCTGGTTTATAATTAGCCCGAAATCCTTTGTAGGTCATACCAGCTCGACCGAATACATTTGTTTTTAATGTCAGTTAATTCTTTGGTTCAGAAACGTTGTTTAAAGTTTGCCCCAGTAACACTATTTATCAACTTCCAGGCTTAACAACAACCAAAAAAAAAAAACATTCTGAATGTAGAATACTTGTGTGTTTCATATCTCTATTTATTACATGTCTGTAGTCTGCTTTCTGCATGTTACATTTCAACAGATTGTACCGAAAATAGGGGCAGACATCACCAGTGCGTCACGGGAAGAAAACATTCGGTAATTTTCTGTTAACTTTCATTGTTAGTTAGATTACATGTGTCACAGTTGACGGGCTCTGTCCTTGGGAGGCCCTGCCCATTAGCCCAGTGTTAGTTAAGTCCAAAATATAACAAACCATCAAGTTATAAGTTTCTACAAGATGTGTAAGTTATGTGTGAACTCATCTGTACTGCTGTGTTTTTTCCATATATTAGTCATTTTAGTTACTTTTTTTTATTAGTATGATACTTTATATTATTTATATTTATTTGTTATTCTGTTTGTGATTTATGTATTCATTCAAACTGTTATTCTTTTTCGTGCGCAACTGGTTAAGTATTGAAGAATCTTGTTAACTTGAGGTGGGCGTGTCTTTCAGGATCAGCTTCAAATTTTGTATGAGGACTCCAAAAAAGATGGACCACCTACAAACTGGTGGACCACATACAAACTGGTGGACCACATACAAACTGGTGGACCACTACAAACTGTGGGCCACCTACAAACTGGTGGATCACCTACAAACTGGTGTATCACCTACAAACTGGTAGACCACCTATAAACTGGTGGACCACCTACACACTGGTGGACCACATACAAACTGGGGGACCACATATAAACTGGTGGATCACCTACAAACTGGTGGACCACCTACAGACTATGGACCACCTACAAACTGGTGTACCACCTACAAACTGGTGGACCACCTATAAACTGGTGGACCACCTACAAACTGGTGGACCACATATAAACTGGTGGACCACCTACAAACTGGTAGACCAACTACAATATTAGTTTGAAAATTTACAAACTTTATAAGATCGCTACAAAAAATATTGAACATTTTAAAATGTGTGCTTATAGTCATCTTTCTATGACAAGAGAAAGTGTATAAGTTTTTATCTCTGGCTTTTCACACTAGAGTTTGTTTTCCCTGACAAACTATGTCCACTCATCGGGGCAGATGAAGTGTCGAATTCATCTATTTTAATAGGCACTGCATATTGAGGGGATTGTGTGGCTAGCACAACGCCCAGTGGCATTTACTCCCTCCAACTTAAAGTACGGTACTCATTTAGAGCTGGGTGGACTTGGGGGACTCACACCAGGATTTGAAAAAATCGTAAGGCTCTCGAACCCTGGACCTGTCCAGTCCACAGTCAAACGTTCTACACCGCACCACCACCCTTCCCCCACTATTAGATTCAAACTAGTTTATAGATGAAGTGAAAGTGTGAGTAGTTGTATGCTTTGTAAATGTACCGATGCAGATGATAAAGTTCACTGAATGACAGCCAAGGATCCCCACTTCTAGAATTAACCTCTATATACATTAGATCAGGGGTGGGCAAACTACGGCCCGTCAGAGTAAAGCATGCAGCTCGTAAGCATGTATATGTTGCGATCCGATGTCGATGTTAATGTTCTTTGTTTTGGAGTTTTCGCTATATTTTTTGAAATTTTATTCCGACTATTTGATACGAATCTAGGGATATTAAATCGGTTTTATGGCTCCAGGATATTAGTGATTACTAGCCATTAATTGTTAACATCCCTATTCGAAAATGTTTTGCCACTCAACCGGAAGAGACTTTTGTTGACAATATAAGTTTTGAAAGGTTGTTTTAAAATTGTAATTTAAAAGCCAATAGACGTTGATTCAACCACGAGTGCTGCCGAAAAAAGAAGGACTGAGGACAAATGTCGTGTTTGTATTGTGTAATAGAGTGTGAATATGAAATAAAATGACAAATTCATAGTTATTATCATTTATTCATATTGTCTACGTTGTAAATTCTAATTGAAGAAGACAAAATATATATGCGGCCCACAGATAACAATCAAGTTTTCAATGTGGCCCTCCGTAACTTCAAGAATATATCATTAATAAATCTGATTTAGAGGGATGGTTGGTACAAAAAAAATATGAGCTCGTCAAATCAATATAATAGTAAACTTCTCTAACACCCGTTACAATTTACATAAAATGATATATTGCTGCATAATACATGCGTTCAAACGCTTTAGAGATAGTTTCTTGCCGGTAGATGTAGAATAAACTCTAACCCCGCCGCTCTGTAGGCATGGAACAAGCGTCTTGAAAATAAAGCGGGTGTAGAAGGCACATCACACACTGTCATCCTATTATTGGAGGCGCCAAAATAAGACAAGAGAGCTTCCAATGATGTATTTCTATGGCCGTAAGATTGTAAGTTCTAACATTTTTTCGTATTCAGTTGTTTGTGTGTGTGTGTTTGAATGTTAAACAAGGGAGACAATTATAACTTTTTTTTTAATTTTAAAAATAACTCAGCATCTACCAAACCCAGGCCCCGCGCATGAAGAACTCCATTCATGAAGGTGTTTTTTTTTATTATCAACTTACTGAAGAAAATTTAAACGTCTTTACCAGGTCCTGCATATTGTACTCTGGGTACTTGATACTAGGTACTGGGTACTTTCCCCTGTCCTTCTCTAGTGATCATTTACATCTCAACATTTTGTTTTTCATACTACAATTTATGTCGTATATGTGAGGCAGTTTAATTCGTCCACTTAACCTCTGACCTTTCAAACCCTTTTTTCTTTTTAAGAAGCTTCGGTATGAGTTACAGTTCTTGACCATAGTAGCTATGCTGTTGTCAAAGAGAAAAAGTGAAGAAAGGGGAAGGGAGGTAAGGTATTAGGACGCTATGAACCACAACTGAGATGTGTTGTTATTGCTGTTGTTTTAAACCATGATGACAAAGTTCTCTTTCCCTTGTTCAGCGCGTGCGAAGTTTCGCGTGCCGATGGATTTAATTGAAGATTGGCGTCCAATCAAAATAAACAGAAAGTAAAATGGTGTTTTTTAAACTGCTGGCATTCTCTCCGATTTAGTCATGTCGAGAAAATGTTGCACATTTTTCACTACTGAGTGTTTTGACCCTAAAGCACTCTGCTAGATAATAGATACACTTCAAGGTTGAATAACATGTTGTTTTAACACGGTAGTTATCAATGGCAGACCTGTGTCATTGAAATAAATGTTTCAAATGTCACAAGTAATTTATTCCACCACCTCCCCCCCCCCCAGGTAAAAAAGAGGTAAAAAAGAGAAAAGGGGAAAATAAAAAGAAGTGATGAAAAGGCTAGAGGTCAGATCTGAAGAAATCTTCGCATGAAAGGAATAAATATAATCATCATTTTTCCACGCTTCTTATCAATCTGTTTATCTTTATATCTTAGTCACAGACAGCGTAGGAATGCCACCGATAAAACCTTAATGCTGGAAAAAATATAGTTAGGCATATTCAATAGGTGTCATAGGTATAGGTGTCATTGGCTTAGGTGTCATAGATATAGGTGTCATAGGGTTAGGTGTCATAGGGCTAGGTGTCATAGGGTTAGGTGTCATAGGGCTAGGTGTCATATGTATAGGTGTCATAGGGTTAGGTGTCATAGGGTTAGGTGTCATAGGGTTAGGTGTCATAGGGCTAGGTGTCATAAGGTTAGGTGTCATAGGGCTAGGTGTCATATGTATATGTGTCATAGGGTTAGGTGTCATAGGGCTAGATGTCATAGGGATAGGTGTCATAGGGATAGGTGTCATAGGTATATGTGTCATAGGGTTAGGTGTCATAGGGTTAGGTGTCATAGGGTTAGGTGTCATAGGGCTAGGTGTCATAAGGTTAGGTGTCATAGGGCTATGTGTCATATGTATATGTGTCATAGGGTTAGGTGTCATAGGGATAGATGTCATAGGGATAGGTGTCATAGGGATAGGTGTCATAGGTATATGTGTCATAGGGTTAGGTGTCATAGGTATAGGTGTCTTCGGTTTAGGTGTCATAGGTATAGGTGTCATAGGGTTAGGTGTCATAGGTATAGGTGTCATAGGGTTAGGTGTCATAGGGCTAGATGTCATAGGGATAGGTGTCATAGGGATAGGTGTCATAGGTATATGTGTCATAGGGTTAGGTGTCATAGGTATAGGTGTCATAGGGTTAGTGTCAGGGCTGTCATAGGCTCATCTAAGCAGAGCAGTTCCTTTATATCTGGTAGCCCTGGGCCAAGACTTGCAAATATGTTTGTGGGCCCTAGATAACAGAGAGTTTCGTGCCATTTTTAGGACTCCCAAATTAAACTTTGCCTAGGGCCCCCAAGAGTAGATTATACCGAGGGTCCCTAATGTACCTTTGCCTAGAAATGCAAATGTATCAGTGCCTACAGGCCCCCAATGTGCATTTAAATATGGCACCAAAATGTACCAGTGCATATAGCCCCCAAATGTGCATTTCAATATGGCACCAAAATGTACCAGTGCATATAGCCCCCAAATGTACATTTCAATATGGCACCAAAATGTACCAGTGCATATAGCCCCCCCCCAACGTGCATTTCAATAGGGCACCCAAATGTACATGTGCCTACACTGGCTTTTATTGTTAATCCCTCAAGGTACATAAACTCTAACCACATGGTGCATTATGTGGTATGACGCTCCTGAATGTCAGGTAGATCAGGCAAGAAAAATTTATTGGGTTATTTATATTTATATATATATATATATATATATATATATATATATATATATATATATATATATATATATATATATATATATATATATATATATATATATATATATAAGACTGCCTAATGAAGAAAAAAAATGTTTTCTAGCCATTGTCATGAAGATTAATTTATTCTCCTTGAGGACAGAGAACACCCACCCACCAACACACACAGGGTTCTAGTTTTTCATTTACCAGTGCTCAAAAACACAGTTTGATTTCCGCTACCATGACCTATAGAAATTAAACAGCGAATAAATTAATCTGGATTAATCCGGAAATGAATACACGACATCCCAGTTTTTTTTTTTTAATTTTACAGTTAATTCAAAATCTACTTCTATGTTTACATGTTATTAGTTTCAGATTTTGAAGGGATATTGGTAAAAGTCTGTGCAGCAGATATAGATATCATTCTGTGCTGCAGGTTGTGTGTATTTGAATGGTAAATTAATAGGTTGTGTGTATTTGAATGATAAATTAATAGGTTGTGTGTATTTGGATGGTAAATGTACTAGATTGTGTGTATTTGAATGGTAAATGTACTAGCTTGTGTGTATTTGAATGGTAAATGTACTAGATTGTGTGTATTTGAATGGTAAATGTACTAGATTGTGTATTTGAATGGTAAATGTACTAGATTGTGTGTATTTGAATGGTAAATGTACTAGATTGTGTGTATTTGACAGGGTTGTTAACAATACTCTTAAATTGTATCGCCAATACCAATACCAATACTTCATGAAAATAGTATCGCCAATACCAATACAAATACTCAAGCAAAAATGTATTGCCAAAATCGATACCAATACAACACCAATACTTTTGAGAACAACAAAATATTTTTATTTAAAATATAATGAGTGCAAGTTTTTTTTTAAAAAAGTAAAAACAATAAAATACAATGTCAAAGCACAATTTTAATGCTAATCACTTCACCACTTGGCAGCACGTAAGAAGCCCATCATTTCAAAATAAACATTGCTTAGCCTAGAAAATAAAGGCAAAAAACATGCCAACTCAATGAAAACAGGCGCTCATCTGCAGAACCAGCCGTAAATCCAGTGTTCAGTTGCAGGTATAGTTTCTCAATGCTTGGGTGGGCTGCTAATGACAGCATTTCTGATGGGTTATCTTCAAGATATCTTTCTACTTCATCAGAGCTGTCACTATTAAACGATTCGTCCTGATTCTGCCGCCGTGCAGTAAAACAAGCAAAAAAATCTGTAGATTCAGATATCTGTACTCCTGACTGTACTGAAGCTGCACCACCCTGCCGAGTAAGCTGAGTGGGAACTGCACTCAGTGCACTGCAGGCACGCTTTGGACAACTTCAGCCTTGTGATCCAAGTTGTCTTGGTGAGGAGGTGGGTGGTGTTAATATTGTTAGAGCTGATGGCTATGATTACTAGTAGTGATTGAATTTATGTACATTACTTTTAAAACAATGTATTAAAATCGCTATTGTTTGTCTGCAAATAGCTCAGAGTGGCAATAGAAAAGTATTGGTATCGAGTATCCAAAATATGTCGTTTAAAATGTATCGGCGATACACAAATCAATACTTGATACAAAAAGGATCGGCAATACGGCAACCAATACTAAAAAAGTATCGCCGATACTGTATTGGCCGATACCGATACTTCGATACTAACAACCCTGGTATTTGAATGTGTGTATTTGAATAGTATATGTACTAGGTTGTGTGTATTTCAATGATAAATGTACTAGATTGTGTGTATTTGAATGGTAAATGTACTAGGTTATGTGTATTTAAATGGTAAATGTACTAGGTTGTGTGTATTTAAATGGTAAATGTACTAGGTTGTGTGTATTTCAATGGTATATGTACTAGGTTGTGTGTATTTCAATGGTAAATGTACTAGGTTGTGTGTATTTCAATGGTATATGTACTAGGTTGTGTGTATTTCAATGGTAAATGTACTAGATTGTGTGTATTTCAATGGTAAATGTACTAGGTTGTGTGTATTTCAATGGTAAATGTACTAGGTTGTGTGTATTTCAATGGTATATGTAATAGGTTGTGTGTATTTCAATGGTAAATGTACTAGGTTGTGTGTATTTAAATGGTATATGTAATAGGTTGTGTGTATTTCAATGGTAAATGTACTAGGTTGTGTGTATTTAAATGGTAAATGTACTAGGTTGTGTGTATTTCAATGGTAAATGTACTAGGTTGTGTGTATTTCAATGGTATATGTAATAGGTTGTGTGTATTTCAATGGTATATGTAATAGGTTGTGTGTATTTCAATGGTATATGTAATAGGTTGTGTGTATTTGAATGGTAAATGTACTAGGTTGTGTGCATCACAAAATCTATTGACGCCCCAACAAGAATGATATGAAATGTAACCTCCACCTACTGTAGCAATTATAGCATTATATAACACAGGGGTGGGCAAACTACGGCCCGCGGGCCGTATGCGGCCTGCCAGAGTATATTATGCGGCCCGTATGCATGTGCATGTTCCGTCGCTATGTCGATTTTGATTTTCTTTGTTTAGAGTTTTCGCTATATATTTTTTTATTTTATTCAGACTATTTCATTCGAATAGTGGGATATTAAATCAGTTTTATGGCTCCAGACTACTCCAGAGTATTAGCTAGAGTTAGTAGTTCCTTCGTCTTCATCATTATTATGACAGGCAGTGTGTGTATTATGTCAGGCAGTGTGTGTATTATGACAGGCAGTGTGTGTATTATGTCAGACAGTGTGTGTATTATGACAGGCAGTGTGTGTATTATAAAAGGGAGTGCGTCTATTATGTCAGGCAGTGTGTGCATTATGTCAGACAGTGTGTGTATTAGGTCAGGCAGTGTGTGTATTATGTCAGGCAGTGTGTGTATTATGACAGGCAGTGTGTGTATTATGTCAGGCAGTGTGTGTATTATGTCAGGCAGTGTGTGTATTATGACAGGCGGTGTGTTATTATGTCAGGCAGTGTGTGTATTACGACAAGCAGTGTGTGTATTATGTCAGGCAGTGTGGGTATTATGACAGGCAGTGCTGTTTTTCTAAAGAAAAAAAAGGTACTGGAACTTATCTGAAAAAATCTGAAGTACTACAACCAAACAATCCAGGCACTAGTATACTAATATACAAAAGTGTACGGGAAAAAAATTGCCGGAACACCGTTCCAAAGCGTTCGCCAGAAAAAAAAAACACTGATGACAGGTAACAAAAACTTTTGTTGAAATAATTATGAATTGTAAAGTCTTATTACCAATTTAGCAGCTGTTTAAGTTCGTATTTTAAAATGTAATGTGCATGTGTAATCGAGTGTGAATGTGCAATAAAATGACAAATACATGTTTATAATCAATAATTTTTATTGTCATACGTTGTAAATTGTAATTGAAGTAGACAAAGTATATATGCGGCCCGCCGAAAACAATCAAGTTTCAATGTGGCCCTCCATAGAAAAGGTTTGCCCACCCCTGATATAACACATACTCTGGACATCGCTCTATTTAATTACTGAATAAATACTTTGTGTAATTGTATCATCTTCTAGCAATGAATACGTTGTGTAAATGTATCATCTTCTAGCAATAAATACTTTGTGTAAATGTATCATCTTCTAGCAATAAATACTATGTGTAAATGTACTATCTTCTAGCAATAAATACTTTGTGTAAATGTATCCTCTTCTAGCAATAAATACTTTGTGTAAATGTACCATCTTCTAGCAATAAATACTTTGTGTAAATGTACCATCTTCTAGCAATAAATACTTTGTGTAAATGTATCCTCTTATAGCAAAAAATACTTTGTGTAAATGTATCATCTTCTAGCAATAAATATTTTGTGTAAATGTATCCTTTTCTAGCAATAAATACTTTGTGTAAATGTATCCTCTTCTAGCAATAAATACTTTGTGTAAATGTACTATCTTCTAGCAATAAATACTTTGTGTAAATGTATCCTGTTATAGCAAAAAATACTTTGTGTTAATGTATTATCTTCTAGCAATAAATACTTTGTGTAAATGGGTAAATGTATAACTTTTTAGCAATATTTCAGACATATTATGTCAACATGAAATACCCTTCATATGTATAATGTCCTGCATTCTGTTTATCAAATTTTTTCACATGTCTGAAAATCCTTGACACTTAAAAAGACAAATTCTCAACTGCTACACTAATTCTAGGACACCATTCTATATTTATTTTAGGACACCATTCTATATTAGTTTTAGGACACCATTCTACAATAGTTCTAGGACACCATTCTATATTAGTTTTAGGACACCATTCTACAGTAGTTCTATGACACCATTCTACAGTAGTTCTACGACACCATTCAACACTAGTTCTAGGACACCATTCTATATTAGTTTTAGGACACCATTCTACAGTAGTTCTAGGAAACCATTCTACATGAGTTCTGCGACACCATTTTACATGAGTTCTATGACACCCTTCTACAGTAGTTCTAGGACACCATTCTACAGTAGTTCTAAGACACCATTATACATTAGTTCTATGACATCATTTTACATTTGTTCCAGGACACCATTCTACATTAGTTTTAGGACACCATTTTACATTAGCTCTACGACACCATTCTACATTTGTTCCAGGACACCATTTTACATTTGTTCCAGGACACCATTTTACATTTGTTCCAGGACACCATTTTACATTAGTTCTAAGACACCATTCTACATTAGTTCTAGAACAAAACTTTACATGAATTCTACGACACCATTTTACATTTGTTCCAGGACACCATTCAGTCGAGGGAACAACTGTACGTAAATCTCCACGAAGAATGTATTTGATTTTAAATAGCTGAAGATTTCCACCGATCTTCTATCACATTAAACGTGTTATCTGTTATAGTGTTATCGTGTTATCTGTTATCGTTTCAATAATGTTGATCTTAATCAATGAAAAAAAACAACATTTAGTTTATAATTCCTTCCACGAAACAATTGTCCGCATCTGCATTTATTTAGGTAAAGACTCAACACAAGATTCAATAACCGTCCGGCGAGTGTCCAGTGAGTGTCCAGTCAGTGTCCAGTAGACTTACAATGAAGTCCAAAAAAATAACATAAAACATCATTTGAAAATTCTAATTTCCCGGAGTGGATCGTGCGGAAGTTTAAAAAATGAAGACATTGTTTAAACATTATATCTTTGGTTTAAACTACAGAATGACGTATCTACCAATTTCACTAACTGTCTAACCTTCAATCATTTAACTACGTGAATTATAAATGACAACGAGGGTGTAGTTATATGTCGTTTTTATCGTCTGCCAAAGTGAATTTGAATGGCATCTCTCTGTATCACTTTAATTATAGAATAACGAACGTATTTTGTTACAACAATTTTTTTTAAATGATTGCATTGAAATGTGTACATCATAATACAGACATCAACAATACACCCTCCATTTTTTTAAAATGATTGCATTGAAATGTGTACATCATAATACAGACATCAACAATACACCCTCCCTATAGAACGGATTAAAAAAGAACTCCCCCTTCCCGCCTTTTTTCCACTGTTCCAACCACTACACAATGTGTGAACGTTCACCGTGTAAAACATAAAAAATCATTACGATTAAAGTCAAACAACGTATATTATCTGTTTAAATCAATCATTACAATTTAAATCAAACAACGTATATTATCTGTTTAAATCAATAATTACGATTTAAATCAAACAACGTATATTATCTGTTTAAATCAATCATTACGATTAAAGTCAAATAACGTATATTTACTGTTTAAATCAATCAAAATGAATTAATTGTTTAGATCAATCGATCAACATAAATTCACTGACTTAAATTTCATTATTTATATATATATATATATATATATATATATATATATATATATATATATATATATATATATATATATATATATATATATATATATATTGCATTCAAAATACTTTTATTTCTAATTGATCTGAAATTGGCTACATTAAAAATAAAATGATTAACTTTATTTGAAACATTACAAAGTATCACTTTGTTGACCTATATTATTGGTACATACTTTATTTGATCTAATTGATGCTTTCTCCACACACAAAAATAATTATTTAAACACTATGTAAATTGTGACAGCATACTTTTTTGAAACTATATGTTGTTTATTTTAGTTTTTTTGATGAAAATGTAAAAACACTCTTAGTTTTGAAAATAATTTCATAAGCAAAGTTTCATTGGTGGTGCTGTATGTTATATTTTAAAACGTTTCCTGTTGAGAATCGATCTGTGTGACGAGAAGAGAGTTAGCCGAATGTTTGACTTTTATTCTTATCATGAACTTGATCTCTCACAGCTAGTCAGAGTTTTATTCCAACACATAATGTATTACAACTAGCCAACACATAATGTATTACAGCTAGCCAACTCATAATGTATTACAACTAGCCAACACATAATGTATTACAGCTAGCCAACACATAATGTATTACAGCTAGCCAACACATAATGTATTACAACTAGCCAACACATAATGTATTACAGCTAGCCAACACATAATATAATACAACTAGCCAACACATAATGTATTACAACTAGCCAGAGTTCTATTCTAACACATAATGTATTACAACTAGCCTATACATAATGTATTACAGCTAGCCAACACATAATGTATTACAACTAGCAAACACATAATGCATAATGTATATACAACTAGCCAACACATAATGCATAATGTATATACAACTAGCCAACACATAATGTATTACAACTAGCCAACACATAATGTATTACAGCTAGCCAGCACATAATGTATTACATCTAGCCATCACATAATGTATTACAACTAGCCAACACATAATGCATAATGTATATACAACTAGCCAACACATAATGTATTACAACTAGCCAACACATAATGTATTACAACTAGCCAACACATAATGTATTACAACTAGCCAGAGTTCTATTTCAACACATAATGTATTACAGCTAGCCAGAGCTCATTTCCAACACATAATGTATTACATACAGCTAGTCAGAGTTTTATTCCAACACCGCTTGCTGATACTGTGACATCCTAATGGGATTGGGGGGGGGGGGGACATGAATGTTGTGGGTTTGGGGTGAACCTCAACTTTTTTTCTGATTTTTTTGTTTCTTTTTTCAGTAGCATCAGTTTCAGCCATTCATGTTGGAGTTTAGAGTTAATGCGGGTGGCCGTAAGACGTAACGGCGTATTCTAGTCGACATGAAGGAGGAAATTATGGACGAAAAAAAAAAGTGTGTGTTGCATGTCACAACCACGTGGTCCCAACTTCAATGAAAGTCAAATTAATTTACCGGAATTTTTACGAAATAAATGTCGTTAAAAAATAAACAAAACCGCAAAAGCAAAAATGTTAACAAATTAAGCAATTATATTTACAATGTGAGAAAGCACGTCTGAAATAGTGTCTTTGATTTATTTTTAAATTCTACATTTAATGGTCATATCTTAATTTTCTTTTCTGACCTTGAATAATGATACAATTAGTTAGCAATTAGTTAACATCTGCTGATGCTTGCCAAATTTGATTGACGTTTGTCACGGGTTTGAAACGACATATGGGGGGGGGGGGGCGACTTCTTGGCAATTTTTTGTTTGTTTTTGGGACAAAGAGAGGGTGGTGGTGGTGAGTAATGTCATAAGTAACAAGAAATTTGTGGGAAGAGGGGGGTTGCTTGGTGAGTCGAAAAAGTGACTGTGTGTGTGTGGGGGTGGGGGGAAGGGGGTATAAATCGAGAAAGAAAAAAACTCGTTAATAATAATTGAATGACCACATCCTGGCTGCACGAATAATTTTTTAAAAAAAAAGTTACTAGTTGGGCTGACATGAGAATAAACGGATCGGAATTAGTAATTTAATAAACATATATGATAATGTGTAACAATTTAATAAACACATATGATAAATGTGTAACAATTTAATAAACATATATGATAATGTGTAAAAATTTAATAAACACATATGATAAATGTGTAACAATTTAATAAACACATTTGATAAATGTGTAACAATTTAATAAACATATATGATAATGTGTAACAAATTAATAAACACATATGATAAATGTTTAACAATTTAATAAACATATATGATAATGTGTAACAATTTAATAAACACATATGATAAATGTGTAACAATTTAATAAACACATATGATAATGTGTAACAATTTAATAAACACATATGATACATGTGTAACAATTTAATAAACACATATGATAAATGTGTAACAATTTTATAAACACATATGATAAATGTGTAACAATTTAATAAACACATATGATAAATGTGTAACAATTTAATAAACACATATGATAAATGTTTAACAATTTAATAAACACATATGATAAATGTGTAACAATTTAATAAACACATATGATAAATGTGTGACAATTTAATAAACACATATGATAAATGTGTAATATAATGACAGATACTACTGTAATATAATGACAGATACTACTGTAATATAATGACAGATACCACTGTAATATAATGACAGATACCACTGTAATATAATGACAGATACTACTGTAATATAATGACAGATACTACTGTAATATAATGACAGATACTACTGTAATATAATGACAGATACCACTGTAATATAATGGCATATACCACTGTAATATAATGACAGATACCACTGTAAAATGACAGATACCACTGTAATATAATGACAGATACTACTGTAATATAATGACAGATACCACTGTAAAATGACAGATACCACTGAAATATAATGACAGATACCACTGTAATATAATGACAGATATCACTGTAATATAATGGCATATACTACTGTAATATAATGACATACACCACTGTAATATAATGGCAGATACCACTGTAATATATTGACAGATACCACTGTAATATAATGACAGATACTACTGTAATATAATGACAGATACCACTGTAAAATGACAGATACCGCTGTAATATAATGACAGATACCCTTGTAAAATGACAGATACCTCTGTAATATAATGACAGATACCACTGTAAAATGACAGATACGACTGTAATATAATGGCATATACCACTGTAATATAATGACAGATACGACTGTAATGTAATGATAGATACCCTTGTAAAATGACAGATACCACTGTAATATAATGACAGATACCACTGTAATATAATGACAGATACCACTGATATATAATGACAGATACCACAGTAAAATGACAGATACCACTGAAATATAATGACAATCTTGTTTGAATTAAAATATGTGTTTGTGCGTGCGTGCGTTTGTGCGTGCGTGTGTTTGTGTGCAGGGGCGCCGAGAGCCAACAAGGGCCCCAGCGCAGGACATCAGTGCGGGCCCCTTAATAAACAATGAGTCGTGAAAAATTGACATGATCGGGGCGGCCGGGCCCCCTTACAGATGCAGGCCCCCTGGCAATGACCCCCCTGACCCCCCTCTCGGCGTGCCTGTTTGTGTGTGTGATTATATAAAATCAAAATGAGGTTTTTTTGGAATTTTATAAAAGGTACTTTTGGTGGAACGGGTGAAGCAAAAAAAAAAGTATTTTAATAGATCTATCCGGCTTTTCCGTTATCCGAATTTGGTCGGATAACTGACAGTGTACTGTACAGTATGTCTGGCTTGTTCCTCACACAAACATGTCACATTATTTGAACCTTTATTTTTCACCACCAACTTCCGAGCATCAACTGTCGCAAATTTCCACTCCCACAGGGAAGAAATGCATGCTGTTCGGTGAGTGTTTTTTAAATCATCACTGAACAGAAATATATTTGTAGTCTGTGCATTGTATAGTAGTTATAGAGATGTAGACATATCCGTCGAAATATACTCTATTTTAAGAAAAGCGTTTTGATTGGTGGCAAAAATAGCAAAAGGGAAGTACACCGATTAATTAGCATGCGATTCAAAATCGAACTTGAACAGTCTCTTTATATTTCTAAACAATGTTAATGTGGTGCAGGGGTGTTGCGGAATGAAATGGGACATTATCCTCACGATCTTAGTAAAGGTTTCGGTAAACAGTACATTACCATAATGGGATCACAATGAAAATTCGATAGGCAGAGGCGTACCTAGGGTGGGTGGAAGTGGGGGGGGGTCCAAATTCAAAAGTCCCCAATACCCCGGGTTGAGGGGGCCCCAAAAATAGTTTTTATTAAATATTAATTACATTATCTCATTTAATGGTGTCGAATGTCAAAATGCAGGGGCCCCCAAAGAGGCCAAGCCCCCGGGCCCCAAAATCCCTAGGTTCGGCACTGTCGATAGGGGTGGGGGTGGGGGAGAAATCTACAAATAATGAAACAATTATATGACAGACAACTAACTGGGGTAATGACGATAAATAAATAAAGGTATTGTCTCCGCCTTGGGTGTTGGGTTGTGAATTTTGATCAACACAATCATAGTGATTGGTGAATCAATAGACAATGTACTGAATTTGATCAATACAATCATGGTGAGTCAATAGACAATGTACTGAATTTGATCAACGCAATCATGGTGAGTCAATAGACAATGTACTGAATTTGATCAATACAATCATGGTGAGTCAATAGACAATGTACTGAATTTGATCAACACAATCATAGTGATTGGTGAATCAATAGACAATGTACTGAATTTGATCAATACAATCATGGTGAGTCAATATACAATGTACTGAATTTGATCAACACAATCATGGTGAGTCAATAGACAATGTACTGAATTTGATCAACACAATCATGGTGAGTCAATAGACAATGTACTGAATTTGATCAACACAATCATGAAGAGTCAATAGACAATGTACTGAATTTGATCAACACAATCATGGTGAGTCAATAGACAATGTACTGAATTTGATCAACACAATCATGGTGAGTCAATAGACAATGTACTGAATTTGATCAACACAATCATGGTGAGTCAATAGACAATGTACTGAATTTGATCAACACAATCATGGTGAGTCAATAGACAATGTACTGAATTTGATCAACACAATCATGGTGAGTCAATAGACAATGTACTGAATTTGATCAACACAATCATGGTGAGTCAATAGACAATGTACTGAATTTGATCAACGCAATCATGGTGAGTCAATAGACAATGTACTGAATTTGATAAATACAATCATGGTAAGTCAATAGACAATGTACTGAATTTGATCAATACAATCATGGTGAGTCAATAGATAATGTACTGAATTTAACAACACAATTATGGCGAGTCAATAGACAATGTACTGAATTTGATCAACACAATCATGGTGAGTCAATAGACAATGTAATGAATTTGATAAATACAATCATGGTAAGTCAATAGACAATGTACTGAATTTGTTTGTGACTAGTATGTGATACTATGTTTTTGACTGTGTTTGTTTGACTGTATTTTCAAAGGTGTTTGTGTGATTGTGTTTGTGTAACTGTGTTTGTGACTGTTTATTTGCCTGTTTTTGTGTGACTTTGTTTGTGTGACTGTTGATTTATTTGCGTATCTGTGTTTGTTTGTATTTTTCTGACAGATTTGCTTGTCTGTATTTGTGTGACGGTGTTTGTCTGACTCTATTTGTATGAGTGTGTTTGTCAAGTGTTTGTTTGACTGAGTTCGTTTGGCTGAGTTTTGTATAAGAAGTTAGCACTTGATGAGAAGATTAGTCAAGATGAAACTTCACATATGATTCCAAAAACCTTCTGAGCTTGACCTTTCTCACAGTCGACCTATGTCCATACAGACATCACTATCAATACATGAGATAATACTAAAGCCAGGAACCAAAAGCATTATAGAAGTTAATCCACCATTTCTCGAAATAATGTCAAAGGTCAGAAAATCAAAGTATGCCAAAATAGTATATATTTATATATATATCAAGATGTATGAGTAAAGCTGGACTTGTGCAGTTGAAATGTTTTAATTTTTGGAGTTGACAGTGTTGAACTTTTGTATTTGAAATTGTTGAACTTTTGTAGATAAACTGGTAAATCAAAAGTACTGTTGATTGAAAAAAAATTAGAAAAGAAACAAAAAATAAAACGTTAGAATTAATTGCTGGACACCAAATAATAGACAAAAATAAGTAGGCCTAACTGACAATTATTTGATTGGTTCGTTTTTAGTGTTTCCAGTTACAGTTTTTTATTGCTTGACACCAATACATAAAGGCTGAAAATGTATGTACACACCAACATATACATATAAAGAGGAGTGAAGAGAGGGCAAGGAGATAGAGGAGGTGGAGAGAGGGGAAGGAGATAGAGGAGGTGGAGAGAGGGGAAGGAGATAGAGGAGGTGGAGAGAGGGGAAGGAGAAAGTGGAGGGGGGGGGAAGAGAGATTCCATTTACGTATTTAAAAGACATCAATTCTCTGCTACTCTTCAATTCCCTAGCAATCATTTCATGTCCAACTTACAACGACTTGAATGCCCCTTCCCCCCCCCCCCATTCCTCTCACCCGTCCAAATGGTATGACGTCACTTTGACTTATTTATAATGACGCCGGTGTCAGCGAGCGGGGGTGCATTAAACAAACAGGGGCGGTGACGAGAGGTCACTCGTGCGACTCTTTCTTTCATCAATCACTCTATCTCTCTGCTTTCATTTCTTAGTCTGGAGCACAAACTGGGCGTGTCTATCGTGTGTCTATTACCCTCAGCTACCATCACCCCCCCCCCCACACACACACACTTGTTAGAGTCCCTATGTTGACAGAAGGAGGGTACATAGATTTAAAAGGTTACAGTGTCAAGCAATAATTTTATATCCCCCCTCCCCCAATTCCTTTTTTTTTTCACCCTGTGTTATATTGCACACAATAAATGTCGCCAGGTTCGGTTATATTCTTTTATATTCGGCTATATACTGTTATATACTTGTTATATACTGTTATATACTATTATATATTATATTAATAGTGCGACAAGTGCGGCAGGGATTTCCACTCCCGAGTCGGACTGCACAGCCATTCTCGGCGGTACGTGTAGACTCACAAATTAGCTACACCATCGTCTCTCGAGACGGACGAATGCCGACGACGAATATACTATTATATTCTGTTATATTCGTTATATTCTGTTGTATTATGTTATATTCTCTTATATTATATTGTATTCTGTTATATTATGTAATATTCTGTTGTATTCTGTTATATTCTGTTATATTCTGTTATATTCTGTTATATTCTGTTATATTCTGTTATATTCTCTTGTATTCTGTTATATTCTGTTGTATTCTGTTATATTCTGTTGTATTCTGTTATCTTCTGTTATATTCTGTTTTATCCTGTTATATTCTCTTTTATTCTCTTATATTCTGTTATATTCTGTTGTATTCTGTTATAATGTTCCTAAACCTCCCGTGCATGAAGAAGTGTGTGGTCGACGTCATATATAAGTAATTAGTAATTATGGAGTACATGATTTTACATATTGTAAAGTTCTACAGAAAAAGACGCCTTATATTTATGCTTACGACAAGGCCGTCTCAATAAAGTTATGGACCCCCCCCCCCCCCGGGGGAATGTGTCGGAGCCCCTACAATTATTGCCCAAACGAATGTAATATAAACGGTAAATTTTAAAAAATGTCCATATTAATGGCATCGTTAGGTTATGTCCCTGGCGGACGATGCTTTCAAACAGCCCTGACCTAGGGCCGTTCAAGCTGTATAATAGGGTCCATTTGATGACCCCCCCTAAAGAATCAAATGTAAATAATAAGTTAACAACCCCCCCCCCGCCCCTTTCTTAATCATTGGGCCGAAGGCAGAAAAACAAAAAACTTTGTCTACAGCACAGATGACCCATATTAACATCACATAATTATGTATGCGCCGCCACTGCCAGCATGACAGGGTGTCGTGTGTCTGCCACACCAGCTCTGCTAGCGGCGCTGATTTGTGTCTGCCATGCCTACAGAGCGGCGGGGTGAGTGTGCCTACCACATCTGCCGACATGGCAGAAAAAAAAGGGTTTTTAAGACATGCCTGAGTAGAGGTTGTAATATGCCTGACCCCTTGCCAGAAATGGCAGGCTACGAAGGTGTGCTTGAGTGGGACAGAGTGGAAGGTTGTTGTGTGCCGACCACATCTGTTACCACATCTGTGAATACAATTGTCTCGCATTGTCCTCATGACCACAGCATCACCGCAATCACAAAAATAACAAATCATTTTTTTTCAATTTGGTTCATAATATTAAAAAATTGAACTGCAATGGTTTTGCAGAGTACAGCTAGTAAATGGAATCTATGAAAAATAAGAAGAAATAAACATAAAAAACTAACAATATTATTTGCACTATGAATTCCGATGAGCATTCGTCATTAGTGGCATTTAATATTTAAATTTAATATGCAACAAACCAAAGCCAATCTTTAGTGATGCACCTGCCTGTAGATTTTAAATACTGCAAAAATGCGAAAGTTTCTACGTAAAGGCACACTCAGCAAACGAATGATGCAGACATGTTTAATTGGTAATGATTGGTAATGATCTTCATTGCATTTTAGTTGTTGATTGTCAAATGGCAATGGAACCAATAGTACACATAATTAATAATATCTAACACAGGTGATAGGTACTAACTGATTTTTTTAGTTAAACTTTAACTAAATTTCGTCTAAAATCATATTTAAAAAAAGGTTACACACATCACAAAAAGAGTGGTTAACTTTTTTAACTTTCTTTTATTTTTTTTTCAATAAATTTAGAAAAACATTTATTACATCAACATCTGTCAAAAGTAAAAGAAAAAATATTTAACATTGAACATATTTAAAATGTCACAATAAAAAAATTAAATGTAAGAAAACTGCAATTTGTATCCATAAAACATAATTTAGGCCTACTGTATTTATGTAGGTTCCACTAGTTTACAATAAGATACTTTCTGAGCTAAATTTTTGATTTTCGAAGAAATCAAAATGTGATAATCAGCAGTCATTTTTGCTTCTGAGCTGTTTCATTACTACATGTAAGTCTTTTGGCGAATTAAATTTTAATAATAATAAAATGGTACACAAAATAAACTATATCAAATGTTATAAAAATGAGTGTTTAAAGTGTTTTATACAGACATCATATTGTGCATTGCCGATAATAATAATTTATCTTTGAGCAACTGCAGTTAGTAGTTGTTTTCTATGTAACCAAGAAAATACTTTTGTTTAACCTTAGTATTTTTTTTTCCCAAAGAAGTACGAACTTCTCTATCCTGTATTTCTGCCTAGTTTTTTTCCTTTGCTTATTTAAATCCATATTATAAAGCCCAAAAATGCAAATTAATTAAAGTGCAAACTGTAAAACTATTAACAAACACTTTATTCATATTTTCCAAATAAAAATGTATCCTAAAAAATCGATTCCTAAACATATTTTCTTAAGCCATCATGACAGCACTTTCAGATGTCTCTATACAAATCTCGCCTATACCAAACGTACATGATTGTATTTTACAAAAGTTTGTATTTCTGCTTTTTAGAGGCTTTTAATTATAACAATAAATGATAGAGTCAATCAATTAATTATGTCTAGATTAGGAAGACGATTACTTAAAAGGGATAAATTTGAAATCATCACGTTTAAAATAATGCACTACAAGTCTTCCCGCGTCATAGCATTCTCCGCCTTATCAATCAATTTAATTTCTTTTTATTTTTTAATTTTTTATTAAAGAATCAAACAAAATAACACCCTGATATATTCGAAGAAAATACATACTATGCTAAGTTGAACTCGAATTGCATTTGGCTGCAGACTTTTGCGTTCACTATCTGGTACCTTCCAGCAACTGGATTTTGTTATTTTATTGGTTACAGATTTTTATTTAATTTTTGAATGACTTGATTGTCGATGAGCTAGATTTTAATTTTGATGAGATATTTTATTGCTATTTTTAAAATCAGGATTTTTTTCATTCATCTCAACAACATATTTCCGGGGTGGGTGTTTTAATTTGCATTACTTTTTATTTTTGGTTCACTTTGGGGTCATTTCAATCAACCCCTTCCCCCACCGCATTCATAGGTTATTTTGATGTAATTTTTTTCATTCTGACCGTACAGTCTCCGATATTACCAGTTTTGTATATTTTTTTTTAGCTTAGACTTGCTCAACACAGCTTAAGATTCTTTATGAAACCTTCATCCTACACTATTCAGTACAGATAGATGTTATTTAATTTTTCTTTTTGTAATGAGTACATATTCTCTGAAACAGTTAACATTTGTTTAATAAACGCAATACAAATTTATATTTACTAATCGGGATTTTCCCTCAAAACTGCAGCACAAAGAAATCAAAACAAAAGCTTTCACCATATCTAATATTTTTATTGTCTACACTTCAGCGTTGAATGTGTTCTTGACCCACTTTGTAGCCTAATGTTAGGCTCCGGGTTCAGCCCAGAGCATTTCCACATCTTATCTTTATTTATAGGTCATTCCATGTCAACTCAATCAGTGGTGTTCACCCGACCTCTCAGATCTTCCTGAAATTTTCATAGCTTGCGATACATTCAAAAGTGAGTGATTCCAAGGTAAAATTTCAGACCATTTGGTCAAAACTTTGGTAAGATATGATTTTTAAAGTTTTATGTATAGGTCGTAAATATTTCTAAACTAATAGAGGTATCAGGCTGAAATTTTTAGTATTTACTCATTGTTTTAATGTTGAATGATGTATTTATCTCAAGTGAATTGCACACAGAATGTCCTAAAAAATTCCAAACATTGCACTTCAGACAGTTTTCATCAATATTTTACCCGGTATGGCCAAGAACCTATAAGACATGAAATGATGTTTGTTATACAATTAGTAAGTACCATATGTTTTTATTATTTTGATAGAGAATTTTTGTTAATCAATAATAGGTGTACTCATGGTGGGCCCCTTTTTAGCATCAAGGTCGTCCATTTTTGCACGCATTTCAAGTGAATCCTGTGATGACCATGTGGACAGTAATTGACACTTTTCTATATTTTACACTTGCTAACTTTGGCAAGTACTAGCTATGGTGAAAATTTCAAGGTTGGTGTATTAACGCCTTCTTGGTGAAAAATATGCATGAATTTAGTATTTCACAATATCGTGAACCGTAGTAATTTTGAATGTTTGAACTGACATCTTTGATGGACTGGGTTTTCTTATTGTGACTTTCATTTTTTTACTTGACAAATATATTCTGATATGTTTTTAAGTAATATACTAAATGAATTTTTGTGTATTATTTGCTTGCAAAAACATCATGTATGTAATGCAAAAAATATCAAATTTTTTTTCAATGGTTTCTAATTATTTCATTTTATATCACTGTATGTTCAGATTTCATGTAATGTAAATAAAATTATGAATTTTTTATGTTATAAGAAAGATTTACTTTTATAAAAATGTATGACAATTTATTAATATTTGATCTTTAAGCTTGTTAATAGGTCACATGAGTACTCATTTCTTTGTCTTTATCTTATTATTGGATATAACTTATCTCTCTATGTGACGTCAGAATTTATAGAACTAATATATATATATATATATATATATATATATATATACATATATATATATATATATATATATTATATATATATATATATATATGTATATATATATATGTATATATATATATATATATATATATGTATATATATATATATATATATATATATATATGTATATATTAGGGCTGTTGATTAAACTGCGTTAATTTATGATTAACGCGTCAAAAAAAATTTGCGATTAAAATTTAACGCAATACCTATGCTAAATGCGTTAATTTGACCAAAATGATGAAAGTTCACCAAATCGATAAATAACGAATTTCACGCTACAAGTTGCGTTCACTTATTAAGTAGATCTACCAATTCCCACCCAGTCACAATTCTACACACACCCTACCCCTAAAATGTCGACAAAAGCCCCAATTGTAATATAAAATGAAGATGTTTTGTTATATAGCCCTTTCGGCAAGTAAACCTCCTGCTCCCTTGCTATAACCAAAATAAAAACGAAAGAAAGAATCTTTAACAAGAGATGTACGAAAGAAAGAACAACAGAAATGAAAAAATGAAAAAAGCCGACCTTTTCAAAATTTTAGCTTTGAAAGTTTGAAAATTGCCATACGGTAACATGGAAGAGTCTCATTTTACAAGATATTTTTTTTATTAATATAACTGACAGACCGATAAAAATAAAATTTTCTTTTCTGTTGTTCACTAAAACATTGAAATTATAGTTGATAGTGTAAGAAAGTAATAAATGAAAGAATAAAAGAGTAACATCGACGCACAAAACAGAAAAACTTCAAATGAAGATTAAAATAAATTTGTCCTTAAACTCGGTAACCGTAGTAGTATTGGTGGGGTGAACGTCACGTCTACGTAAAATCATAGCAGCTGTATGACCTTGAAACAAGAGGATTGTCATTTCTGACGCGCGCTCCTAGTTTGAACAATGGAACCGGTGTCAAATTGTTTTGGTACATCTTAAGTGGGGAGAGAGCAGGTTAAAAATGTGACTTGTTGGGAAAGAGTGGGGGTGGAATAAAGAAAACAACGCGTTAATAATAAGTGAGCGACAACTTTCTGGCTATGGTATTATTTTATGAAAGAAAAGTTACATTTGAGATATAAATGACGTCTGTATTTTTTTTTTTTGGATGGGTGGAGGAGGTAGGGGTAAACAGACTTACGTGTGGGCGATGAGCAAAATATGACAGGAGGGAGGGAAGAGGGGTTGACATACGTCATTAGTCCGGAAACTGCGGTACAAAAAAAAAGGTTAGGCATTGTTGTTAAATAAAAAGAAAAACAATTCATGTCATTGACGTGATTGATACATGTCCATAAACTGGTTCAGATAGTAATTCTAATAGACTTATATGCTGATGCTTAATAAATATGTTATAATTCATTAAACTTCTTCGTAAATTAAAATGACTTGTTTATTATGCAAATGTTATGCTTTGCTATTATGACATATTAGTTTGAATACAAACAATTGTATTATATTGTGTCGATTAAAATATGCGTTAATTTGCTATTAAAATTTTTAATCATGCGTTAATTTCGGTCAATTTTTTTAATCGAACAGCAGCTCTAATATATATATATATATATATATATATATATATATATATATATATATATATATATGTATATATATATAATGAACCGAGTGTGCAATAATAATATAACAAATACTTTAATACAACTATAATACAGCCTTGCTTATTTAAAGATCCTATAATCCATTTACTATGACAGACTACAAAACCTAAAAGTCTATTCTAAGCCTGTCAGCGCTATACTCACTAAATCTCTCTCATCTAATGATATGAACTTATTCTAACTGGAACTTTATAAAGGTCGGGGTAGGTGGTGATCATGCTCTATATGCATGTGTCATTACGGCAACAAAGTAAATTGGGAGCTTGACCATAACCTTGGGTTACGTAACATGGCCAACTAAGTTACCAGTAATGGGGCAGCAAGTTAATAATATAAAAACTGCAAAAACTTCAAGAACCTGCACGCATAAAACAGATTTTGGCAGTGAAGGCAGAGGAAATATTTTGCTATCAGTCATTGAAAAAGTCCTTGGGATGGTATTGGTGGCACAGTAAAGAGGCTAGTAGCAAGAAGCGCAAGTCAAACTCTGCAACATTGAAACTAAAGCCACATCAGGTGTGCAATGGGATTAAGCAACCCAAAAGAAACGTTCCAGGAATTCATTTTTTGCAGCAAAGGATGATGTTAAAGTGCATCGTAGTTGTTTGGTTGAACGACGGTTTTCAATTCAAACCGTTCTGGTGCGATGGTCACACCGGTTTGTGGCAGTAAGTGAAAAAAAACTGAAGATATTCAGATTGTCATGTGATAACTGAGATACGACGTCAATGTCACAAGAACCTGACCGGGTAGTTGAACCGGCACCAAGCATTGCAGATCTGCACCCAGGACAGTTTAGCTGTTGTTTATAACACTGATTGGTTTATTGCATAACAGAACACTGTGTTGAACATCAAGATATCTTGGTCAAGTTCATGAACAGAACACCTACAAACAGATTATCTTGGCCAAGTCGTGACGATATCTGCTGTATACCATTCACTGATGTACTGTGCAATCTTCCACCACCACGTTGTTCGCAGCTCATCAAGACAGTATTGCTATGATGATGTGCAGATTTCGCCACCACAATAAACTGTTTGATAGTAGGACTGTGTGTACATAGATAAGATACCATCAGTTAACTGCATTGGCAGCATAATGAGCATACGCTGATATCCGCCTTCCATGGTTGCTTGTATGGTTGATAAAAACAAAAATTCTGTAATTTGATTTTGTAACTTAAAACTAACTGTATTTTTTCATAAAACTTGATTGACATTTCATTGCTATGCTGATTCACCAAAATACACGTTAATGAAGCTCATAGCAGTAATAAATATTGATGAATACTGTCAGGAAAAAGTGCAATGTTTGGAATTTTTTAGAGCATTCTGTGTGCAAGCGAAGCACTTGAGATAAATACGTCATTCAACTCATGATAAAACAATGAGTAAATACTGAAAATTACAGCCTGATAACTGTTTTAGTTTTTGAAATATGCGCTACGCAATATTCAGTAATAGTGTATAAATCCTCATTATGCAATTTCATGTGCAGTTTTTAACCAAGAAGGCGTTAAGGCACCAACATAAATTTTTTAATTATAGCTAAGTACTTATAACAAGTGTGCAAAATATGAAAAGTGTCAATTACTATCCACATGGTCATCTGGGGTCCCAATGCGTGCAAAAACGACGACCATGATGCTAAAAGGGCCCACCATGAGTACACTATTAATATCAACAGGAATTCCTCTATCAAAATAATAAACACATATGGTAACTACTAAATTTATAACAAACATCATTTCATGTTATGGTAGCTCATTAAGTACTGGGTCGAATATTAATAAACTGTCTGAAGTGCAATGTTTGGAATTTTTAGTGCATTTGTGTGCATGCTACACTTAACATAAATACATCATTCAACTCAAGATAAAGAAGAGTAAATACTGAAAATTTAAGCCTGAAACTTTTATTTTTTTAAATATTTACGTTCAAATATCGCAAAATGTAAATGTCACTCGAACTCGCGACTACCATTAAAATTTAAAAAAATCATATCTCGGAAAGTTTTTGACTAAATGGCCTGAAATTCTTTCAGGAATGACTCAACTTTGAATGTACCACAAGCCATTACAATTTCAGGAAGATCTGAGAGGGTCGGATGAACAACTGTCAAAAAACTGGTTGAGTTGACATGGAATGACCCTATACACTTTTTTAATTCTTAAATTGGAAATTAGTTCAATATTGCTTTATTCTTTACACGTAATTTGTATTATTAAATGTTTTTTTTTTTTTACATGAACATGACAGTTTCTATTTTATGCACAACATTTACTCATTTTCTGCGGTTAAACGACTACGGAATATACCGCGACTGGAGATAAATGAGGAATTAAAATAATCTGTTTTTATAAAGGGAAAACAACGCGAGTAGTCGAAAGTTGTTGAACACGTCTTGTTTTATGTACGTAACAGAATTCTCACATGCCGTTGCCTGGCAAGGCTTGGGCGAAGAAGAGAATTATATATATAGATAAAGGTGCTAAATAATGAACTTGTTTACAGTAGTAAAAAAAGTGTATGGCCAAGAAAATCGAATTTTACTTGTGTCCAATTTTTCTTAAAGCGCGGGTTAATCATATCTACTGCTTAAATAGGGCTTTAGTTAAATCAGCACATTGTATTTTTAGAGCATTTTCGAAAAAAATGCTCTATTGTCCCCGTTTTGTCTGTCTGTCTGTCTGTCCGTCCGTCCAACCCGTTTACTACCCTAGATCTCAACAACCATAAGTCCTAGACCCACGATGTATATATCATTTTTGTAGGTCTGGCCTGCCAAGAAAATGACTTTTTCCATTTCGCGATCTGACCTCTCAGGGCCGTAAAAGGGGCCTTAGTACCGTTTTTTACTATATGTTTATATTAATAAAGGAGCGCTAAATCTCAGCAATATAAGTCCTAGACCGATGATGTATATATCATTTTGTAGGTCTTGTCCACATGACATCAAAGTTCATTTCGCGATAGGGACCTCTGAGGGCCGGGCTTCAGGGCTCCTCAAGGGACTTATATAATATATATAATCTTGGGTTGTTCAATAACCCGTTCATTTGGTGCGAAATACTGCAGCACGTAGTTTCACCAAGATTTATTAAGAAACTCATCAAATAAAAGAGTAAGCTGTTCACAGCGTTAATTAAGAAAGTATCAGAGCAATGCAACAATTGACGGAGTTTTCGGACGATTAAATGACTATAATTTCTCTAGAATGTTTTCACTATGAGTCCTTATTTCAGTAACCACAAACCACTTGTAGTTAGATTTAAGAGACAATAATTTTTTTCAATTATAAAGAAACGTCTTTATAATTTTTTTTATTTACAATATATGCATTACACAATTCATCTATAAACATTTCCAAAATTTAAAATATTTACTGAAAGTTAACAAACGTACTGATACATAATACGAAAATGCTCAAACACGTCCTGTGTCCAGAATGGAACAGGCTTAATTGCTTGTTTTTTTAAACGCAATGCAATTTTTCCCAGCACCTTTTGATGACATAAGTACATACTACTGTAATCGTCTATCACATCAGAATGAAACCACTCTGTTTTATACAATGTCACATATGCTGGTAAGCAAATAAAATATTTTTTTTACTGTATATATATATGTATATATATATATATATATATATATATATATATATACATAATGGGAATACAAACCAAGACATGCAAACTGTTAATTGAATAACTTTTATCACATACTTAATGGTATACAACACATTACAGCCAGATTATGAACAGACAAACACAACACATCAACAGTCAGTATTGTTGGAAGTGACGTCAAACACATGTGACAATACCTTTACACGCTAAATGATCACCACTTTATAACAGTGAGACCAACAATTAATAATATTAACTCTCCTTTCTTTAAATAAAAATACAAAAAAATCTTTAATAATTTAATTTTACTTAATGCAATAATCTTAAAAATTAGAGCAAATAAACGCACATTTTAATCGACACAATATAATACAATTGTTGTAGAACAAATATTATGTCATAATATCATAGCATAACATTGGCATAATAAACAAGTCAGTTAAATTTACGAAAGATGTATACATAATTGTAGCATATTTATTAAGCATTAGCATATATGTCTATTGAATTATTTTTTGAGATCAGTTTATGACATGTATCAATTACGTCAAGTGATGCGAATTGTTTTTTTTAATAAACAACAATGCCACACATTAGTTTTTCTAGTACCGTAGTTTCTGAACTAATACTATATGTCCCCTGTCATATTTTGCTTCACTTCACCCACGTAAGTCTTGTTTACCATACCCTCCACTCAACGTACCTATCCCTCCACTTCCCATCTCAAAAAAATGCACACGCCATTTATATCTCAAATGTAACTTTCCTTTCATAAAAAAATAGTATAGCGGCCATAACCAGAACAGAGTCGCTCAATTATTGTAACGCGTTTTTTTTTTTCTTTATTTCCGCTCCTTTCTCCACCAAGCTTATTTTTGACACACTCTCCACACAAAGATGACATTACTTATGGCTTACCCAACCACAGTACTCCTCATCCAAAAGACGTTGGACGACAATCTCAGCTAATAAACATAAAGAGTCAATTCAACATAGTTCAGACTGAAAGATTACTATTTACTAATTACAAGTCCAAGTAATGATAATTTGCTGCACAGAAGGTAAGGGACTTAATAAGCATTAGAAAAGTCACGACGGTGAGCCACTACTTGTAACAAAAACTGTTTCTGTTCCTCTGATTGGTTAGTATTCCATTGAATGTTTGACTCAGGGCCACTCCACGCTCGGTTGCATCATTGACGACGGTTCAAACTGAGGAATCTTTCTTTCTGGCCAAAATGTACTTGTTAACAGTGGCCCATAAGTCTGGATTGCTGTGGTCAGAAATCTTGTGGTATGTTCAAAGCTGTGTTGCGATACAAAAACAGAAAGAGTTTATTTGTTATAATGTTGGACAGAAGGCTATTCTGCGAAGATAATATGTTTGTTATCTTGTTAAAGTGATGCAGCCATGACTAACTTCATTTCAGATGAACATCATTGTCAAAAAAAGCAAGACCTACTAGAATTTTACCTTAAGCATCAAGTGTCCAGAGAATGATCTCATTGCTGCTTTGGCAACTGTCATTTGTTTCATAGTTCTCCATTTGTTGAAGTTGCTGCTAATCTCTATGGGCGATAGCAATAGGGTAATGTTACCAAACCACTAATCTAGGTAGACCTTAGAAATGTTGAATAGTTTGACCAAAGACGTTGACACCATAAAATACTAAGCTGAATGAGAACGAAAATAAATCGACGGCTGTAAACTGTTTGCCAATTCACGTTGGTGATAAGCCCAGGTTTAATCGTTTATCTACGTAAACATGTTTTAACAAACAACAGCAATTGCTTGTTCCAGACCGGACAGACGCTAGTGCATTTTTGCCAAAGGTGCGTATCGTTAGTAATGTTTAGCTTTCAGCAAATATTTGTGCAATTTAAATAATATAACTAACAAAGGTCTTGCATATATTTGTAAAAAACAATTATGTAAAGACGTTTCTTATATTTGAAAAAATTGTTGTCTTAATCACGCAAGTGTCTGTAGGTTACATCACTAATGACCACAATTCGAAAGATTTTCAAATTAGCAGTAATTTAATGTCCGAAAACGCTATCAATATGTTAGAATATTGACACGCTTTTCACTTAAACCTAATGCTTTACCATTTCGATGATGGTTTTAAAATTCATGAAACCATGTTAGTGATATCGCACCAAATGAACGCTATTGAACCATGTGCATAGTAATACGTGCTCTAGATTCTTTAGTCGTAGTCCTGAAAGGTTCTTCTATCGCAATAACGTAGAACTTTGATGCAATACGATGGCGTTGTAACCAGCAAACATATACACAACGTGGTTCAGGACCATATGATGTTGCTGATAAAATTTTTACACATATATTGTAATAGCAGAAAAAATTAGTAACAAGGCCTCTTTACACCAGAGATATCAGACTGAAATGAAAAATATTTGAAATAAGAATCGCTAAAGATATATAACATCAAACTAGACTTATGAAGCTGTTATGATTCAGTGGTATTATCAATTAATGATCGATTAGTACGATGTGACAAAACAATATAATAGATATCTTTTTCTGAAAATGCCTTTAAAATAAAGACAATTTGGTAAAGCTCTAATCAATTTCAGCTGAAACATCATAGTTTAATGAATGAAGTGAATAAGTTTCCGAACTGACGATATTAAATGTGCGTGCTTTTTCCAATCCAACATTTGGAGCGCGCTCTGGTGGACGTACCTAAATTTTCAAAAGGAGAAGCAGCTGCGATAAATCGTATTTTTACAAGAATATGCAGTTTGAATCGGGTATAATAGAAGAAAAGCATGGCGGTAATGAATCTAAATAATGCAGAGAGTCATTTGAAATAAAGAAGAAGATACGATTTTTCCAATGAATATTACCCTTCTTCTTTAGATTATTTTAAATATTTTTAAATTTTTTCCTTCATAACTTTATAGAATGTTGTTTGAATTGATAGACAAACCAATTCAATTTTTGATATGATCTAATCGTTCAACTTCTTATATTTGTCTTCAAGACATTTTGATGAAACCACTGACAATCCGTAACATTAAACAATTAATTGGCGGTATAATAGTTGTTAACTTGAAACAAGATGTAGTGAATACAAAGAAAAAAATTACAGTTAAAATACTAAATGGGTATGACATACGATTTACTAGTGTGTGGAGAGTGAACTTTTTAATAAAGAGGGTTGTTATTGATATCCTTTGTTTAGATATAATAAATATCCACTTGTTGCAGTATAGGTAATGAAAAATTATGAAAAAGTTTTAGTCATATCCCTACATATATTGTTGTGACCTCTTAATTCAACACACGGCGCTGGACCAGTCGTCACCTGGACAGGTGTGTAAAAACAAGAGATGAGGACGATGCGTGGAGACCAGTGACGTGACCTGATTTTGTAGGTGTGGACCGGACATGTAGTTAATTGGTTTTTGTTTTGGAGAATACATTAAGACCTGGAGATTACACCTTGGACTCGCCTGTGGCCGGCAGTGATTTTACTCCTATGTGGATTTATTAGTTTAGTTATGAATTAATGAAGCTTAAATAGAATTAGCAATAAATAAACAATGTCTAGTCAGTATTGAACCCACGTGTCCTGTGAGTCATTCTGTATAATATCAAGTTATAACACTAGTGAGTCAGAGGCGGAACAGTCTACATTGTCCGGTAAGAAACTAAACAAACTTTACTTAGAACTTTGAATAAGGTAATCGACAAAGACAGCTATCCTCTTTCCCGTATCGACGACACTTTGGATACACTCGCGGGATCTAGAATTTTCCACCCTGACTAAAAAGTGGTTACTGGCAGGTTGGTTTACACCCTAAAGATAAAGAAAAGACTGCATTCTCGGCGGGTAATGACCTCTGGCAGCTTACTGTTATGCCGTTTGGGTTATGTAATAAACCAGTGACTTTTAACGTGAATAACACATCTTGTGAGGTCTTAACTGGAACATGCCTCGTCTACCTCGATGACATTATAGTGATGGGAAAGACATTTTGATGAACACCTTACGAACTTTAGAGAAGTGTTCCAGCGTATTCGCAGTGCCGGTATGAAGCTCAGTCCAGGGAAGTGTTCACTATTTAGAAGAAGGTGGAACTATTTGGGCCACGTTGTGTCTGCAGATGGCATAAGCACTGATCCTGGTAAGGTTGATGCCGTGATAGGCCAAGACCAACTAACTCGCATGAGCTTCGAAGCTTCCTGCGACTCTGCACATATTTTCGCAGATTTGTGCCAAACTTTTCCAGCATTGCCAGAGCTTCATCGGCTCATGGACAAAGAAGCTATTTCTTTGGAGTGAAGAATGCCAACAGTCTTTTGACAAATTAAAGAATGCACTAGCTCTTCCCCACGGCTTACCCAGTCCCTGGTAAAATATTTATACCACAGATGCTGTAGCCACCGGGTTGGGTGCTGTGTTGTCCCAGAGGATAGATAGCGTAGAGAATGTCGTCTCCCAGGCTGCCAGCCGGACCCTTTCGAAACTGGAGAGGAACCTGTCGTCACCAGACGGGAACTGCTGGCTGTTGTGGATGCCATCAAACACTACCATAAGTACTTGTATGGTCAGAAGTTTATTTTGAGAACAGATCATGCTGCCCTGATTTGGCTTCGTCTTTCAAGAGCCCAGAGGTCTAATTGCAATGTGGATCGAGAGACTTCAAACCACGATTATGAGACCCAACATCGCAGAGGACTGCTACACAAGAACGCCGACTCTCTATCTCACCGACCATGTAAGCCAGAATGTAAACACTGTCAACGTTTTGAGGCATATAGAGACAGATGACGTTTATGTTCAAAGCTTGGATTTGGATGCCGCGGAGCTTCTAGTCTGACCTCAAGATCCGAGAGGACCAACTGAATGACGATTTAGCCCATATCCTACGGTGGAAAGAAGAAGGGCCCCGGCCAGATTGGCAGCAAGTTGCCGAAATGGATGCTTCGCCGAAGGCCTATTGGGCTCAGTGGGACTCTATGATAATTGACCACGGGGCAATCAAGAGAGTTTGGGAACCTGCTGGTGGCACCGCCCGTCGACTCCAACAAGTGCTTCTTGAAGTCAAGGGTTCCCGAGGTGCTGAATGAAATGCACAATGGTGCCACTGGTGGACATCTGGGTGTAAATAAAACACTAGAAAAAGTGCGCCAGAGGTTCTATTGGTTTCACTACAGAAAGGACGTGGAGGACTGGTGGAGGTGCAATCAGTGTGCAGCAACAAAAGGGCCGAGGAACAAACCTCGGGGCCACATGCAGCAGTACTTTACTGAGTCCCTTTTTGAGAGAATTGCCATAGACGTTGCAGGACCCTTCCCGGAGACCAGGCAAGGGCACCGCTATTTCGGTTATCAAAGACTATTTCAGCAAGTGGCCAGAAGCTTTTGCTATGGCGAATCAGGAGGCCAAAACTATAGCGGACATAGATAACGAGTGGATCAGTCGTTTCAGAGTCCAGATGGAGCTCCACTCGGACCAGGGTCGAAACTTCGAATCAAAATTATTTCAGGAGATGCGAATTTCGGCATCAAAAGACAAGAACAACCCCGTTACATCCACAATCGGATGGGATGGTCGAACGGTTTGATCCAATACGGCGCAGCACCTGGCAAAATTGGTAGATGATCACATAGTGATTGGGGACACTCACATACCACTGTTTCTGATGGCCTACCGAGTAGCAGCTCACGAAACGACGGGTCACTCGCCATCAACGGTAGTGTTTGGTTGGGAACCTGCTTACCTTGTGACCTTCTGTTCAGCTTCCTAGAGACGCTCCTCCATGGAAACAGATTATGCCAATGGACTGAGATCTCGACTCGAGAATTACATTCTATGGTTCGAATAAACATCAAACTCGCTAGTAACACTATGAAAACCAGATACGACAGACGGCAAGGGGGAACTCGTCTGGTTCTCAAGAGGGAGACCCGAATTATTTTAGAACCCACAGAGACGTAAAGGAAGATCCCCAAAACTGCAGAGGAACTGGGAAGGCCTGCAATTTGGGGTCATAAAGAGACTTAACGACGTCGTGTACAGAATACAGAGAAGCGCACGCACCAAGATGAAGGTTGTCCACTCCGATAGGCTTTGCAAATTCTTTGGTGCAGATGGACCTGTCCGAGACGGGACACATTTAAAAAGGGGGGCAATGACCCTCTTAATTCAACACACGGCGCTGGACCAGTCGTCACCTGGACAGGTGTAAAACAAGAGATGAGGACGATGCAGTGGAGACCAGTGACGTGACCTGGATTTTGTAGGTGTTGGACCGGACATGTGCAGTAATTGGTTTTTGTTTTGGAGAACAAGGAGTTGGTGACCTGGAGATTGCACGTTGGACTCGCCTGTGGCCGGCAGTGATTTTGTTTCCTATGTGGATTTATTAGTTTGGTTATGGAATTAATGTTTAGTAAATTTGTGTAATAAATAAATGTATCAGTATAGTCATTATTGAACCCACGTGTCCTGTGTGTCATTCTATAATATCAAGTTATAACAATATATATATATATATATATATATATATATATATATATATACATACATACATACATATATATATTTCTCCGAACAGTTTTTATAAGTGTAACAGCCCAAAAAAGAACACCTTAAGTGATTATGTCTGCATATATTTATTTCTAATTTTATTTTATTAATTGTTTTGTTTTCGTCCCTTGCTTTTTTGTATATTAAAAGTCTTTATAAGTTGTTTTTGGTAAACAACAGATTCTAAAATTATCAATTTTCAATTGTCTCTTTAAATGTGCTTTTTCCCTTTTTTAATAGAAAGTCTTGGTGAAGTTTTTATTTTATATCTTTAATAATCTTTTATAGCATATTTGTAAACAAAGACCTCGGTACCCGGACCGGCGGTTTGGGCACGCAGTTCGAGTGAAAATGGTGATATGTATTTGTTGCGTGTTAACAATCTGTCTAGTTACAAAAATAGCATGCCTTTTACTCGAAGTGGCCTCTAAATGACATGAACAGATTATTATAACCAATACACATTTAAGGTACGCTTAATAATACATCAAATAAAGTTCATGTTTTATATAGTATGCAAGCGAGTATGCTTTTAAGTGTCTTACTTCTTTCTCTCATTAGCGCACCCTCCCCAACACAAACGTACATCGTTGTATTGATTTTTTTTTAATTCCGGGCGAATGTGTAACGTGTAAAACTCTCCACTTCACTACCCTTCCCCCCTTCAGAGTATATAGTCCCCCCCCCCCAATTATTCTGAGGGAGACAAAAATTTTGAATTCCCCAGACTATTTTTAGCCGGGATCCACACGATCTACCGCCTAGGTTAGACGTTTTTGTATTAGATATTACAAAAAATATATAAATGTTAGCCAAACTAAAAACTTAATTAAACATTTAAATCTTTAATGCTACTTTTTTTCAGAAGGACCCAGTTCATGCAAAGTAAAGGGTTAGAACCAACTGACAGTGTGGAAAATCTGCGGTAACGAAAGTATAAATGTTTCACTTCTTGTGAAGTTAATGTTCAGATGTTAACCCAGGATTCAAATCAATAATTTATATTAACTGATGATGGAATGTTAAAGAAATGTAACAATTAATTCCATGCAAATAACTAAACATACTATAATAAAAACAAGCTAACTACATTAATTATTAGTTGTTATGAAAATTCAAAATTTTATGAATCAAACATCAAATAATTTATACACAAGTTTTGTTAATTAAAGGTAAGAAAGATTTGTGTACCTCGTAATTAATCTTCAATGTCATTTATACATTTATAAATGTAAAATTATGTCTTTTCTAGTATACACATATATATATATATATATATATATATATATATATATATATACTGTGCATGCGCACATCTATTGCTGGTCGGCGAAAAAAATATCATTACAGTTTGCTGGTCGAGTAACAATAGCGTTTTGCAAACATATTTTTATTAGAATGATAACGAAGATCAAGAAGATGCATTTCTATAAGCAAAATGTTATTAATTATTTTTTTTATTACTCCACCAAAGCAGAAAATTCATTATTAAAGATATTGAGTAGTACATTAGAGATGGGCACAACAGTTGAAGAAAATCAAACATATGTCATAGAATGTACAGCACCTGGTGGTATACCTGAAGTTAGTGAATAAAACTGTGTCTTGTGGTAACATCAGTCAACTAAGTCAGTCTGGAAATAAATTAAAATCTCTTGTGACTTTATAAGAACATGACTGGCATTAAATGCACGTGTATTGCAGAACATATCACTGGCTGTTATGAAAGAAACATCACAATTAAAATGAATGTGAAATGTAAGTATTTCCTTTTACTTTACGAAAGATTTACAGATGAAATTAAAGATATTTTATTAACATATTTTTATGGGCTTGATAATATACTTAACTAATATTCTTCGTAGAAAAAATATTTAAACATGAAACATTTAAGTTAAGTGTAACGTAATGATGCGTGCTATTATGTGTGTTGCCATGTAACATATGTTCTTCTCACTAGCATGCAACGAATACGTCATGATAAAGAAGAATGAATGCGGTGCTTCATGGTTCATAATAAGTTAACGCGTAACAATAAACGAAATACACAATATGAAATAAGATGCGGAAATAATAACTTCTGTGTAACCAACAAATCCAATTGTGAAAAAATGAATGAACTTATCACATATTACACTTTGTCTCACTTAAAGTGTAAAAACAATATCGTATGTCACATTAAACAAAGATTATTTCAAAGAAATCTTTCACATGAATCTCCTTATTTCAACTCCTTATATGAACTACACATGAACTATATATTTACATGAACTACTAAGCATGAATTCAACTGAACTGACGTAAACTGAAAAAACCTCGCATCTATTAGCATCTCTAGTAACTTAAATAACATTTATTTATTATAAAAACAGCAATTAAGCCTGTTCCATTCTGGACACACAGGACGTGTTAGGCGCATTTTCGTATTATGTATCAGTACGTATGCCATCTTTCAGTAAATAGTTGTAAATTAAAATGCTTATAAATTCAATTGTGTAACGCATATATTTGTAAAAAAAATTTATAAAGACGTTTTTATAATTGAAAACAAAATTATTGTCTCTTAAATCTAACTACAAGTGGTTTATGGTTACTGAAATATGACTCATAATGTTATTTCTAAATTATAGTAATTTAATCGTCCGAATCAGTCAATTGTTGCATAGCTCTGATACTTTCAATTAAACCTAGAAATATTAAGCTTACTATTTCATTTGATGAGTTTCTTAAAAATCTTAGTGAAACTACGTGCTGCAGTATTTCACCAAATGAATGTTATTGAACGTACAAGGTGTATATATAATATATATCTTTAGGAGCCCTGAAGCCAACTTGAGGTTCATCGCGAAATGAACTTATGTGTACATGGCAGGCCAAGACCTACAAAATGATATATACATCATGGGTCTAGGACTTATAGTTGTTGATATAATGCTCCTTTATTAATATAGCTTATATAGTAAAAAACGGTACTAAGGCCCCTTTACGGCCCTGAGGTCAGATCGCAGTTGGAAAAAGTCATTTCTTGGCAGGCCAAGACCTACAAAAATGATATATACATCATGGGTCTATGACTTATGGTTGTTGAGATCTAGGGTGATGACAGACGGACGGACAGACAAAAGGGGATTACAGAGCATTTTTTTTCGGAAAAATGCTCTAAAAATACTGAAAACTTGAAGCAAGAAATATTATGAACACTCAAAAGAAAAAAAGTTTATTTTTTTTTTCTAGCAAAGCCATCGACACCACCTATGGCATGGGAAATATTATCATTTCAAAATGATCGTGCTTTTCTGTGTTACTCTTTTTCGATGAAATTTAGTTTATTTTCTATTGAACCAAATCAATCGTCACATATAAATTTAATCCCCGCTAAGTGATGTCTACAATAAAAAGTCATTTTAAGAAGGATTTTTTTGTGCACAGTTGTACTGTCCAGCCCGTAGCGTGAAAATTTACAGCAGGGGCCAGGCATCTTACAGCAGCGGCCAGGCAATAGCAGGGTGTATATAATTACTAAAAACAACCTACCATCGAACAAATAGACGGTCATAATTTCTATTAATGTAACTCACGCCGTCGAGAAACGTCCAGACTTTGACCTCGTGACCACTAACTGACCTCGCCACAAAACACACATACACACACAGCTGTTCGCGTAACACACGCAACCGAACTACTTATTTATTAAGAAATTAAAAAAAAGCATTTAAAAAGAATCATACCCTTTATCTTTTTGGGTTGTTTTTTTTTATTAGGGTGGTAACCTCGAGGTAAGATTACTCTGAACATTTACACTGAATTATATGATTAATTATAGCAAAATTCAAATTTCACTGATTTCAAGTAAATTTATATAATGCACATAATTTATAACTATAAATATCTAATTCAATAATCTAATAATACATATTTCTTTATAAATGACTTTACAAACTGATTTCAAATTTAAAAAGAAGTAAAAAATCTTAACAAAAAAAATTACTTGGGTAAATGTTTTGTAATATTCTCCTCTTGTCAGATTCACTTTTACTTGCTCAGCTAGTTCATTGAATTTAGGATGGTTTCTATGGGTCATTATATGTTCGATTGCTTTGAAGGACCTCTATGTAAAAAATGCCAGGGCAGCTTCTAGGCCATCCTAAAGCCACATCACAGTTAGCCTTCACATAGACCCGCACAGCCAATTGTGCCTGAATAGTACCTTCCAATATTTTAATACCAAGCTCCGTCTATAGTTCTGGTGACATGCACACTCACATAATAATACTTCCTCCCATCCATGTAATGTCCATCACGAGCAAATCCGTATTTCTATATGCAGCAAAGATAATATAATATTAGGCATTTATTGTGTTTACACTCAGCTTCAAAATAGTTCCTGATTTAAGTTGGGAAGCACACAATATCTTTATATGTTTTGGCTACAGAAACAGATGAATTTCAAACTTCCCTGCCCGATGGCCTTCTTAGCTAAGGGAACTTAACTTTTTTTACTTACTAGGGTGGCTAGTCCTTGGCAGTTTTTAACATCCTTTTACCGGGAATTGGTAAAAGATTTGAGACTTCTGAGCTTGAGGGAATTAACCAACTTGGTCAACCTTGAATTGAGTCTTACCAACATGCTTTCCACAGCCTCATTTGGGGCGATCTCCCCATTTCTCCGCACAGTCGCTTATTTGGTTTTTGGGCATGCACAACATCACTTATCGAGCCCAGGACTGTCTGCCTTAGCTATTTGTGGTAGCCAAAGGATCTTCGTGATCCGTCTGGCCTGTATCTAGCCTACCGGAGCATTCCGCAATAGTCATGGACATAGTCAGATTTACTCCAGCCACATAAGAATTGTTGCGAGTCCTTCCGCAGCACCGTTAAATAGTAAATCGATTGTCTACATAGAGCTCACCATTCCCCGGGCTTGGTCTGACTTACCACTTCCACTTGTTCGGGGTTGTGAGTTCCTCCAGAGTATTTAGGAATTCCTCCAAAGGTAATTTTTAAGATGAACAGTTATCTGTTCTTTTCTCCCGTGAGTCAGGTATATGGTGTATCATCCGTTTACAATTTTCAAGTAGCACTTTATCTATAAAAGACTTTTAATTGAAATCGCGGTACTGGGAGAAGCAGTGCAGTAACTTTAGTAGTCATCGTGTTTTTTTCCCGTAACTATCCATTACCATTCATTAAGGTATTTTGGATGTTGCCTGACCTTTTTGATCAAATGATGTTTGACAGATATCAGACCAGGTCAGCTGTCTCACCCAACTCTACTTGGGAATGGGTCAAGCCGCAACTTACTTACCGTTTGTTAAGTTATGTCATGAAATGGAAGTGAGCTTGAGTTAAAACTTTATTTCTTCGAAACTAGGACCCGATATCGAGAGGCTAGCTGATGCACTGACAGCTTTTAGTGTTGATTACACTGGGGCTAGCTACCTGCACGCGTTATGCATAAGGGTGTCATAGCAGTATTAAATGGATTCTCCTGGCTTATTCTCAGTTTGTGAGATTGGAGTTTTTCTCAGAGCGGTGGAGGGGAATCAGTATTTCTAATCTGACCTCGGGAGGTATTGGAGTTTATAGCACATGACATGCAGATGAAATTTATAACTTTCCAACGCTCTTTTTTATATCTCTTTTATTGATTATCTTACGGGTCCCCGACGTCCAGCCTTGTACACCGCCAGATATGGGCAATCGTATGGCAAATGTTCAATCAATTATTTGTATAGGAGACTAATGGTCGTGCGGTAAAATGTCCAATTATTGACATGATGCTCACTGGTTCGATCTGATGAGGAGCAGTGGGATTTTTCAGGCTATGGCCTCAATCATGAGAGAACACATATCTAATACACGTTAACCACACTATTTTCAGCAATAAAGATATACAGATTTAATAAACTTGAAGCTGATGATTAATACGTGTCCTATATATCACCACTGACAGCAGATCAACGTCTTAATCCATATGAATAGGATTCATTTGACTCATTTGGCTTTGAGTGACGGCTTTCTTAAGCTCTGTCATATTTCAGGCTCATTCACACTCAGGCAAACATGATGTTTCCCCTTTGAGTAGGTCTTCAACATAGCACATTTGTTGAAGCGGAAAATTCTCCAGTACATCAAGTGTTCCCAAGAGTAAAGGGTACCGGCGTTTCCACCCGGAACACAAAGAGATAATGGAGTTTTAAGGACCAAGGACATGAGAATTTAGTTAAAGAATTGACGGAGTTATGTGCCAGCGCCATACTTTTTCATGGCTGGCTAATTTGGTAGAGTTACGTTTTGTAAATCTTAAACAAGTAAAGTGTGCTCTCTGTTCATTAGGCATGACTAAAGTATAACCCTATATCCCCATATCATTGGTGAAGCTGTATCACAAGAAGAAATAGTAATTTTTGTTTTGCATAAAAAAATGTTCACCCTCTAATCGACACGAATATTTTATATCATATATATTTTCAAATATTTCAATACAGGTTTCACCATTAGTAGCCTAAAAGTGACATAAGTACAATATTGATTATTGTTACAATGATCCAGAATGTACATTTCTATTGTACATTAGTAGAAGAAATTTAATGTTCATTTTTTCAATGGACCTGCAAGTGGAAGTAAATCTTGTATCAATTTTTAATTAAATGTTTGCACAGAAATTAGAACGTTTCGTTGGTATAAAAGTTGGATCTGTAGATTATAATGTCTTTAATGACTTCAAAGTTTTTGTATGCTGCTTACAAGCTTATGATAAATTATCAAAGTTTCTAGTAGTATTGAAACACTGGGCAGTAGGGTGCATCACCACAATAGGAGCAAAAAAATTGATTGTTTGTTTTTGAGCTGTCTATGTTTCTAATTTGTTCTAATATCATAAATAATAACTTGTGTAAAATATTTTTCAAACCAGAGTTGATTTAGAGGTCCCCCCGCCCAAGAAATCACAAAATGGTAAAGAAAAAGTTTATTCTGTCATAAAAATTACATTAAAGTATTAAGTTATTTATTACTGCTGCATTTAATTCAGTTTCATCTTGTTGCACGTGCTTGTAAGGTTTAAGCACATTTGAGATGTTTTGCGGTCCATTTCTACCACTTGAAGAATGTTTGAAAATGTTCATCCGTTCGCGCTGCTTCAACAAAGTCAGATGCCAGTTTTACTCCCTCTCGGCACAGAATTTGGCATTATAACGTTAATAGCAGCAACATTTTCTGCACTGGCAATGTAAGAAGCTGTTTGGCACCAATCAACAGTATTGATAACCTAGTCCAGTTGAAGCCTGGTATATAGTAAACCACGAGTCAACTCAGCTAGATCACACAACCGAGTTTTAGAATCAATTGATTGGAATCAGGGTTTTCCCCAACCATTTCCAAATCGATTATGTGGAGTTTGGAGGGCAACCACTGGTCGAAGCCTTAGCAAAGCATCTGCTAGAGCTCGCTTTCCAACACAGGTACCTCATTGCTGAACAAGGGAGTGGGATCATTTCAGCAGTGAGGTACCACAGATGCCTATTCAGGGCACGGATTGCTGACTTGGATATGTCTCTGTTGACATCGTTGTAATCCAAAAAGCTGTGCTTGTAGAGCTGTAGATCATTCCATGGTGCAACCACACGCTTTTTGCAAGTGAGCCGCCACACGACATAAACATATGTTACAATGTAGTTAGCTGCACGAATCTTTGGCACTTGATCACGTGGTAATAGTACCTGGAGGCAATAATTGAATTTGTTTTCACACAGTAATCTTGAGGCAATATATCAGCTTTGCCATCCATCGTGCTTTGTGCAGGGCACCTGCTCTTTAAAGTTAACCTCCTTATTTGTAGCATTCAGGTAAACATGGGACATCTTAAGGAATTCGTAGGCTGTCTCGCAAGAATTCGGTTTGTTTACTAGATTTGGCATGTGCAATTACTCAAATTTCATTATCGTCAGTCGCTCTTGAGCCATCAGATCATGATCTAACGTAAACGAACTACAAGCGTGAGACCAATCATGTGCCACCAACTCCCAATTACTTTCGCAGCTTGGTGAACAAAGTTATATCCGGGGATTGGGAAACTTCTATTTTCAGCTGTGCAGCACATGCGAGAGGATAACTTCACCAATGTGATGGCGACAACCTGACCACAGAAGAGCACGTTGCAGCATATTTTGTATGGCAATGCAGGCAGCAGTCTGATGACCAGTGTTTGATCTTGTTGTGTCGAATGTCATATTAACGACACCATTACAGTTAATTTATATATATTTCATGGTTAATTCTGCAATTATTTAACCAACGGGTTTCTTTGTTGCCTTGGCATAATTTGGCACTCCTAGAAGTTTCAATTGTTTTGCATCACTGACAACAACTGTTATGCGTTCTTCAGTGACACGATGATTTTCTAGAGAAGGTGTCAGTTTGCCATCCCAGGAGGAGGCAGAGTTTGGGTGATTCCCAGAGTCGTGGATCTTTGTAGGCCCTGTGTGAAAGCTGTCTGCTGTGTTGGTGTAATCTTTAATCTTGTCGCTAGTGACACAAGAATTGTATTCGCTTAAAACATCCGGAGGTACAATACCAAAGCTCCTGTTGGCTTTCTTCGCTTTTGAAAATGATATTATATCATCCAAAACAGTTATCAACAAGCTCCATATTATCTTCAGATTTAGAAGTAGAATCATCGGTCTGTCACTGCTACCCTCGCTGGAAGGCACTAATATCGTTGAACATTCTGCATTTACTTCTCTTGCGCGTTTCTGACGTTTCAATGTTGCGACATCTTGTGAAATGGCGTCGAGCGACTTTTTTTGGTAAAGGTTTTGTCAAATGATCCAAAGCTGGAAGACCTGTCTCCTTTCATAGACCTCAAGAATGCTAGATCTTTTGCATTTGATAATAGTCTCGGACATTTGTGCCAGCAGTTGAAAAAATTGTTGCCAACATATTTCATTTGTTCCAGTTTACGTTTGCGGCTGGTGTGTTTCGAATAGCGACTTTATCAATTGAACGAAGTTTATTGTATTCATCAAGAAGCAGAACAATCTTCTCACAAGCTCTCCTCAATCACCATTGAAATGTTTGCTTTTTCGTAGAAAGCAGAATCTATCTGAAAATAATTCTGGCAGTTGTAAATCGAGAAGGTGCACCAAGAGGAACTGGACGCTCACTGTGTGCTGCTAAAGCATTGCAGTGATACATCATGCGCCTCAAAACTTTAAACAAGTGTAGTCGAAGAATTCCAGTAATTATAAAGCATCATCAACATAGATTGCAGGGCCACGTTGCTAAACAATTCAGTTTTCAGAAGAGTTTGCGTTTTTGTTCGCGAGGCAGAGATGGTAATAACCTGATATGCAACTGTTGAAGTGATGCCAGGGTCAGCCAGCATTTCCTTAGTGTAAACATTTTTATTGTTGTTTTTCATATCATTTCGTTTGATTTTATAGGTCGTATCAGAAATTAAAATAATATAAATAAAGAAATAAAAATGTTTGGTTTGGTCACTTCAATATGCGGTAAGGAAAAGTGTTGTTTTCGCTAATAAAATGCGAATTTTAAATTTTATTTTCAAAATAACCTTATTATCATAATCAATCATAGCTACTAAACATTATAAAACCAAAGACTATAAAACAATTTATATAGCGCTTCACTTTTTTGTATGTAAGTCTGTAAGACTTTACAAGATGATTATTTTAATCTAGCGCTTAATTATGCAAACTTTGCTGAAGTCCGGGGACCCTAAATATTGTCACATATTTTTTATTTTTTTAACAATACTTTTGATCAATGAAACAAATTTAATAGCAGACAGATCAATTATTAAAAATTTTTTTGTGATGCACCCACGGCAGTGAACCAGATGTCAGCCCACGTACCACTGATGAAATAACATATGCCATAGCTGTTTGCATATACTCATCAGATGACAAACAATAACTGTACTTGAGTCTCATCTCTCATTACTGATTTTGGAAATGATTGAAAATTTAATGGTAAGCTTCGTCTAGTTTTAAAAATCATGTAGCATTATGTTAAATCCATTTACTGCTAGCACCTTTCGTTCTACTTCTAGCAGCTCCAGCATTATCAAATGATTTTTTGAGTCGTTCAGTATTTTTCTGCTATTGCTGAAACAACGATTAGCTGATGTTTGGAAAACTGTTAATTACTAAAATAATCATTCATGACATGTTTCAATATTGACTGAATGGGTGATATCACATCGAATGTACAGCCAAAGTTTAACCAGCATCTCTGAAAGTGTTTCTACAGTGTGACTGCACCAATTCTTCTTCAAGTATTTGCTGCAGTTGTGTCAGTGACAATCAAATTTATTCATTGAGTACGCAGTTTTCATTCGGAAAAAGTGGAGAAGAGTAGTATGGCAGGCTAGGGCCCTAACAGGGACGTGAGCCAAAGGAAGAAAGAAGAAGAGCAGTCTGACCTGCCTTATTTAATTTTTTATACCAAACTCATATGCTTATTTTGTATGGTCTATATGTCAAATTGTAAGCACCAGTGTTCTTTTTTAAAGTTTTTCTTGAAATTGCTTTGTAATTTTTCTCTTCTTTCATTAGACATTAGTAAATGCTGCTATGAGTTAGAGTAGATATGCATACACCAGTTCTAGACTTTTTGGACCTTCCTTGTACTAATTTTGCTGCAGTTACTAAACACACTGAAGAAGTTTTTTTTTGTCTTTAGATTTAATATGAATTATCATTATCTTTACTACTACTGGAACACTGTTCTTTGCTCACAAAATCTTCTGTACCTCACAGAATCTTCTGATCCGAATTTGGTAACACAATTGATTCAACAATTTCTTCAGTAAAGCTCTTCTTATGTGACTGGTACTTTCCTTTTAAGTAATTTTATTTTTCTTGGGTGAATCTTTAGTAAATCATCTTCAATATCCTACTTTTCCGTTGAAATCTGTATATGCAAATAACTTTCTGTCTTCTCGACCAACCACTATCCTTTCTCATCTCTTACATTAAACATCGCTGTATTATCATATTTTCCAGGACTTCGATTATATTCTTTTCGAGCTTCTTAACAACATTGTACGATCATGTCTTTATTGATTTTACATCGGAAGAAATTGTTTTTATATGTTTACAATATGTCGTTTCATTGGAATTTTTAGCATTTGATCAAGACAGTCAACAGTTTTTGGTGATTTAATGCCTTTTCCAAATTCTCTTTGCTCGTCTCGGAAGTTGATCATTTTTGACAGAGCTGCTCTTGAGACAATCCAGAAATGACACAAATATTAATTATGAATAAAATAGTTGCCAAATAAAATGCTGAGGTGCATGGAACTACAAAGAACAAAATTACACAAATACTAAACATGGGTATGACATGCGATTTATTGGGCGTGGAGGGTGACATTTTTATTTAAAGGGCGTTGTTATTGTTATTTTTTTGTTTAGATATGATAAATATCCCCACTTGTGGCAGTATGGGGAATAAAAAATAATGAAACAAATTTTAGTCATATTCCTACTGTCCATCCATATTTTCTATTCTTGATATTTTCTTGTCTATTGTATATAGTTATTAAGTTTTCTAACACAATGCAATATCGGGAATCTTTAAAGGCATCAGACTTTAATAATTCAGCAGTAGTCATTTACTAACAAATGCTCCTAGTTTTTTTGTTTCTTTTTATGAGTTTATTCAGTCTCAGATCGATAAAGATCGATAACTAAAAGACGCATTGACATTGATGTTAAAGATTTAATTTTTACATTTAGGGAGAAAACCTGTGTTATTTAACTTATTGTTAGATGAATATGGAAGCCCGTCCCTGCCTCAGCAATATTATTCTTTTGTCTTCTTTAGCCCCTTCCCTTCACTTAAATTGCTACCTATCTCTGTAAAGCATGATGGTTTGTAAATATTTACTCTATTAAATATTGTTGGCCGTTCATGAATATTATTCATCATCCTGGCTTCTAGATATTAAAGGGGTTTGCCTTTGTTTACAACTTGACAAGTAAAGTCATATAGTCTCTGTACGATGCTGTTGAATTAAGTGTTACATAATACATTTTCAGCTTTTCAAATTTACTTCTTCTGTCCAGACTAAAAGCTTTTCAAAATCCAGAAAGTTTATGTACTTCGATGACTACCATTCCGCACATTAATCAATATAATTCAGCAGTGTTACTATTTGTTCTTAAATAATATAATTAATACATTTAGCTTCTAAAATAAATTTATCTCTTTATACTCTTGAGAACTTCATCAATGGTCAGGTATAATAAAATCAATGGCTGGGTAATGAAGTCGATAGTGAATTTGAAATACATGCAAATGGTACAGGGTTCAATCACTGGTAAAGCCGCTGACTGGTTGGAGCTACGAAGTCAAATGCCGCAGAACGGATGTTTGAAAACATATTTGTTGACTGGTCTATTCGTTCCCCAACGACCACATCGGTTAAGTGATTTTAAAAAAAATGAATTATTTAATAGCATTTTTGGCAATTTACTTTTTATTTTCATCTACTTACTACTGTAAGTAATTACTCTGTAGTTTGAAAATGTAAAAATCAGACAATATTGGTTTGTGATATGTCAGCTGTTACTAGTTTTAACACTAACAGTACTATGGTTTTAGAGAATGGAACTTGGATAACTTGTTTTGTGAAGCAGATGGAAACCCAGCACCATTAATAGTATTAAGGCAGAATGAATTATTATCTCATGGTGGCAGTTTAAGTTATATTTCCATCAACAAGCTAATGACATGTGAAGATACTGGTAGTTATATATGTCAGGCGAACAATGGAGTAAACATTGCAGAATTACAGCATCTGAGCACAAAAAATATTTCTTTATTTGTTAAATGGGTACAATTTTTTATTTAGTCATTTAACTGTAACTTTTATGACTTTTTGTTCAATAAATTTTCGCTATTAATGTTCAACTTTTTTGTGAAAGAGCAGCTATGTTGTTTTTAATAATAATTAGAGCTGCTGTTTGATTTATGTTTCAGTCAAGATAAACTCACATTTACTTGACAAAAATTAATGAATGTATTTGTGGTAAAACAAGACGGTCATATCAGTGTGTTCAAGGGGTAGCCAAATGCGACTCTAAAAGACACATTTGGTTCTACTGTGAGTTTGTGCAGCTCCCAAAATAGTAATTTATATTTTTTTATTAAATATTGTTAAATTGACTTTTGTGCGGCTCTTCTAACTATAAAGCAGCTAAGCTTGTCCGGGACGCGGCGGCGGGCGGTGGGGGGGAATCCGTTCTATAAATAAACGACTCAGAAATAAATAAACAATAGTATTTGATAAAGTAATCACGTGACCAGCGAGGTCACGAAAACATAAATCAAAATGGCGCTGAAAGTTGAATCGATTCGGATATCTCTTTTTCAAAAATTCTACAGTTTTAAATAGTTTTTTATTATGAAATGTAAAAGTCCTAAATATTAAATAATAATAATAATATATAATATTATGCAAATTATTTTAGTTTTTATTACAATGATATTATTTTAATCAGACTAGGTCACTAAACGAGCGAGTTCGTAAATAACCTATGACCTATGACGTCTCGATGGTACAATTATTTTTTTTTTACAGAATGGGAGCGCCGTTGCTCTGCTAAAATGATATAGTAAAGTAGTTTGTTTTTTTTTTACTTTTCAGTGCATTTGGTATAGCTTTGTTTTGATTTTAACTATAATTAGAATAAAAAAATAATAATTATTCACTTGATTTCACGTAAATCGAAGCTACAAAGCATTTGATAATCATGCTCAGTTATTATAGTTTGTTAACAGTGGTACTGGTATATTGTTCCTGATGGATTACTTTTTTGATGATGGTATTATGTTGGTTATGGCAGCCATATCTTTTTGACGTATGAAATGTAGGTCATTTCTGCACATTAGGGAGGTGGCATAAGTCAGCACCTATTTAAATTAATTAAATGATACAGGTTTGAATACGAAATGATTGGCCACGCTGGGCTTAATATCTAGTAATAGTATATTTGCTAAACGAAAAGCTGTAGTGTGATCCCATTCAAAAACATAATCATCTAACTCATGCATGTTTCTCTCAGGTAGTTTTCTTATCGTGCGGTGTATGAGTTGTAACTGCTTTGTAACCTGTGCGTAATTTCATATCGTGGGGTGTATGTTGTATTAAAGGATGTTCGTATGGCAGTATATCATACATTTCTTTTTATTACTTCTGTTTATATCGCATTCTGTTCATGGCATTAAGGGCCACATGTTCTTCTATTGTAGTATTTCGTATATTATTTTGTTATCCCTTCTGTCGGATTTCGTTCAGTCAGCTTCACAGGCATCTGGTATTCTATAAAAGGGCATAAAATGTCACAATTCTCTAACGATATTAGAGCATTCAGCTTGTGCGTGTTTTGTGTGTATTACTTTTATACATTCAGATTTGTTTATTAAATGCTCAATTATGCCTTTATTATTTTTTTAATAATAGTATATCCAGAAGCTAGTAGATAACCGCCTGGTCATATTTTTTATTCACTTGCAACCTCTCTACTTACAAATATAATGTTCAAAATTCTGCTAATTTTTATAAATTAAGTTCTCATCTATTATTAATGCATTTTTTTGTTATAAATAGACCTTTAGTTTATTTTTCAATTACAAAATAAGATTACATGTACACAATTCAAGGAAGTGCAAAATAATCGATAATATTTAGCATATAATATAATTTTTAAAAAACATAATTATTTGACGTGGTCGTTGAATGTCTACGGTACTGTTTTTTTCTTTTTTGCGATGATTCACAGTTGGATTCCTCTCACGGACATAGCTTTTATATTTTAGTTTTTGTTTATAATTTATCCTTTTGGTTGTTTTTATGAAAAGTAACAACAACTAGTTAGATTTTAATTTCGTTCATAACTAAAACATTTTTTTTAAACATTCTAAGCAAGGCTTTGCAGAGTATAGCTAGAAGAAACATAATCAACGAATGAATATTATAAATAATACAATTCTAAGTCAGTACGTTTACATTTTAGATAAATCAGTATCATCTAATGTTATTTGCATTTTTCTTTTGCGCCCTAATATTGTTGTTGCTAAGTGGATAAGGCATCTATAGTATCCCGTGTGACCTTTGAAATTTCGTCAAAATTTTTGGTCATTTTCAATAAATTTGCCCATGATATCTAATATAATGTTCAAACTGGTTTTTAGAAACGCTTTGGAAAGTTAGTTTTTCTCTTCTTCAGAATCATTATTTTCAATATTTTTTGTGTTTTTTTTTTTAGTTCTACACTCCGTGAGCTCATCATTAGATAGACGTGCTGCTGTTTCCTATTTCATCTATATCAACGATAATTACAATAATGTAAACAAATGTTTGAATCGATAAAAATACGTTCGTATAGTACCGGTGAAAAGATGAAACAAAGATAAACTGATTATGTTCTTTGGGAGCCCTAGCTATGCGGCTTGAATAAAGGAAACCGAAACAGCGCTAATCTGTACTTATAACTTTCCAAGCCACCATGCACCAAATGTCCCAAAAATATTGACTCGAGGTTCCATCGTTTTAAACGCATGACAGCTTTGAATCGAATAACGCAAGTCACAACAGATGTTCACAAACTGTATCATAAAATGCTGGTAACAGAAACTATATGAAAAAATGTTTGGCAGCCATTTAGTTGTGTGGACAGCGTGACAGTTCTTAGTTCGCAAATATTTTTTACTTGTTTCTGGTTGCCTTTTTTTATCTTTGCTAATTAGTTTATGTTAATAGAATTGGATTATTTTCTGAAATATTTTTCTTCAGCCATTATGTTAAAATAACATTTATGTGTTGTTAAAATTTATGCGTTAATTTTTAACACATTAATTACACGTTAATGGATTAATTTGAAGCCCTAATAACTATATGATCTAAAAGTGTCACTTTTACTGCGGGTGCAATTTAATTAAAAATAATATTTCTGCTTAACGTATTGAATAATTTTTCTCAGGTCGTCTACAGCTGAACAACACTAAAGATTTTCAAACGTTCAAACTACACTCTGACAAATATTTTAACTTAAAAAAAGCTATGAGCTTCCTACGCCCAGTAATTTTAAAGTTTTGAAATCTGGTAGAGTTACAAACAATTTGATAGTTACTTACTCAGCAACTGAACTTCCTTATGGAATTATAGAACTGAAACTCTCCAACGTAACTTCTTCAGACTTTGAGAACTACACCGTAATTATGTTTCAAAATGGATCAATACAAAAGTTTAAATTACAGCTTTTATATCACAGAAGGTAATTATTTTTTGAAATTTTCTTATTGAAATAGCTCTCCTGCTCTCCCCCCCGCTGTGCTGGCAATTCCCACTCCCATGAGATTAATTATGCAATTACGACCTTAGTACAACGCCTGCACATTTTTATTTGCTCGTTCAACCCCGCCTTTATACGAGTGAAGAAATAGTGTCATTCGCCACCTGCATTTGCTCAACCACGAGATGACCTGTATCCTTCAATTTTGGCGGGAAACTGCTGGCACCATCCGCGTGGGTGGTCTGGTCTATAAAACGCACAATGCTGTGATTAATGAAACACTGTACTTTGTGTACTATTTGGGGAAAAATCTTATGTTAATCAAATTACGTGTCCTTGAGTGTCTACTTAGAGACATTGAAAGTCCTAACAATATATATATATATATATATATTAAATGTTGAAGTAGAGATTTATTATTCATAAATAGATATGTCCAAATGCTTTTCGCAGTCCTAAAGTGAATGTAGCTTTTGCACTAAATGTAGCTGATCAACAGAGTTAAAATAGTAAATAGGTCAACAAATAGTATCCAAATTTTCTGTAAACCGAGTCATGACATTATTATGTTTGTTGGAATAAAATGAAAATTGTATCATTTTTAAATGTATTTATTGTTAATATACATGGAATATTTCAGATTCAAATAAAACGAGTAGAATATGGGTTAATTCAAATTGACTAGTTAATCAGTTAATTGGTTAAGTCACCACCAGGTCCTGTTTCTAATATGTTTTATATTTATGAAAGCAAATTTTATTATTATTATTAATAATTTAGTTGTTTTTTTTTAAATACCTGTGATAAATCTGTTAATATACTGCATTACTTTGATTAGCTAAAACAGATTTAAAAAAAAACATTTCCCAATTATTTTTTTTTTTTTTTAACTAAGCTAATGAAAACGTAACCGTAAAGAGAGAATAATCTGAATAGCCGCTGTTGGAGGTGGTATAGGTGCTGGATGCTTCATTATTTTTGTGGTGATCATTTTCTCTTATCTTTGCAAAAGAGGTAAGCTGTTTTTTTTTTTTTTTTTGTAATTTTCATTTAATGATTTTAATAGTATAATCTATAGTCACTGAGGTGATCCATACACCGGGATGCAAGGTTTCTAAGTTTTTCTTTCTATTTTTTAATATTTTTTTAAGTTACACTAGCCATTTTTTGGTACATGCATACAACAGACCAATTAATGAACAAAGAACAAAGAAGAAATATAAAAAAATGTATTATGTGTCTTTTTGTGGTGAAAAAGTGTAATTTTTAAGAAATATTTTCAAAGAACCAATATTCTTTAAAATCTAATGTTAATGAGTGTGTTTAACAAACGTCCATTTTTTTTATAGAAAATGTGAAAATAAATAAACTTTGAATTTTTTTATTTCGGTACACTCAAAAAAGTTATATTTTAATGGGGGGGGGGAGGTAAGACAAAAAAAATTTATTTCTATATTTCCAAAATAAAAATTGGAGAACTGTCAACAATAGATATAAAAATTAGCATTCAAAATTGTAAGCTTATATTTTAAGTAGTTTTTGTGAAAGTGTCGAAAAGGTACAAGATTTTTTTAAATGTGATTTTGAGAAAAACGTAAAAAAAACTGTCAAAAAACTCTATTAAACAAAATACATGGCCTACAAAAAGATATTTAAATGATTGGACCGTGATAGTAAGCCATATTGTGATATGAATAAACAATTGTAAGACTATAAAATCAGCAGAAAAGAAAATCGACTTTTTTTAATCGGGACTCCACCTGTATTATTTATACACGCCCGGGTTACCTAAATGGCAAATTTGTCCCTAAATATATAAAAAATATGGCAAAAAATTAAGCTAAATTATAGGATAACTAGGGTATTAAGCCCGGCGTTGCCCGGGAAATCCAAATGTAATGAAACCCCTTCTCTAATCATTTTAACTACTGAATTTTTAAATACGGACAAATAGGTCCTGATTTATGCCTCTTCCTAATTTCAGGAATGACCTATGTTTCATACGTCACAAATTACGTTTTACCAACCAATCCAAAAAACCAAGCAAAAAAAAACCAACCGAACTAACCAAACCAAACAATCAACCAAACCAACTAACCAAACCAGCTAACCAATCAACCAAACTAACTAACTGAGCCACCCAAACCAACCAAGCCAAAAACCCGTCACAAATTACGATTTACCAATAATGCTAGCCAACCAAAGCAATCAAACCAAACAGCCAAACCAGCTAGCCAAACCAACCATCCAACCAACCGATCAACCAACCGGAACCAACCAAAGCCACCAAATCAACCAAAGCAAACCAACCAACCAAACCTAACCAAATTAAACACCATTAGCAGGTAGTATCTGGGTGCTAATTTATGTCATCTGTTACGTTTTACCCTTAATTCTCTCAATGTTAAAATCAACACGAAGCATTAAAAAAGCTTTGCAGAAATAAAATTGAAAAAAGTTAAAAAAAAATAAACAACTTCATTATGCCATTTTTGAAGCACAAAGGAAGTAAAGATGTGGCACTACAGAAAATCGCGCGCAAGTTCAATTCGATTTTGAAAGTAGTAAAATTTTAAAAAATTGTAACATCGGGAAATGACGTCATATCTCCGCCCGCACGGAGACAGCTACTTTATTAGTAGGATTAGAAAATTGAAGAAATATCTCAAACCATTAAATTAAAATACTTCGTTGTATTGTTCAATTATAATAATCAGGCTTATATGAAATGGGGGGTATATAAAAAAAAATAAACACAATTTAATGTCTAAGATAGTTCATGTTTTATAAAATGTAAAAACTGCTAAGTACCTTGTCATTATAAAGTAGATACTTTCCTGCCAATTTATATCTTAAATAATACAACAAAAATTTTCTAGTTACATACGTATGGCTGTATTTTTTTTATTGTTCGGCCTCAAATTTGTTTTTATTAGTAAAATTACTATTCTTTTACTAAATATTCTTTAGATTGACTGTTGTGTGTACAAAAACGCAGTTGGACACACATTATTCTCTTTAAAAGAGCACAATAAGTCAGTTTTTTAGAGCATGGCAGAGTTCTCTTTAAGTTGTTATATTTGCATTCAGCATTGGCATATATGTATGTTAAACTATTCATTAGACTGTTAAATCACGTGTCAGTTAAACTGTGCTTTTTTCTTCCTGTACAAAATAAGCCTGAATGAGCTTGTTAACAGTGTCAAACCTAGGGATTAGGGGCCTGGGGGCGTGGCCTCTTTGGTGGCCTCTGCAGTTTTAAATTAGACACCATAACATAAAAAATGTATTTAACATTTAACAGAAATATTTGGGGCTACCTCAGATTGTTTACTATCATATAACGCTTTTTCTCATGATTTTTATCCCCATCCGGTAAGATTTTAACAGCTTCACAACCAATCATCTCTCCTTCAAAGATCTCATTTTATTTAAAGCTCAACCCATCATCATCCCTCTCTTGGGAAAATGAACACGAAGTTCTATCCTATAAGTGTTCCGAACCAATAATAATGTCAATTAAATTATAAGAGATTCTGCAGATGCAAATAAACTTTATAATTTAAGGTACGAAAATAGTATAAGGAATAATAATTGTATTATTTTCAACTGAGTCAAGTGAAAATATGGATATCTTGGATGAATCTGTTGCTAAATCAAATCAAAACTCTCAAGCTGAACTAATTAATTCAACAAGAGATTTGAAGTTATTGAAAAATCAGCTCACGCGGATCAAGCCTCAAAGAAATCATTGCTAGCTCCACCAATAACAGTCTTCTGGTTTCCGTAACCGGTATAAGAGTTGCTTAATTATTTCACAGAGCATAACGAGGCTTCTTTACTTACTGCAACAACATCAACAGTCTTGTTGAAACTATGGGTTTATTATAAAACCCCGCACAATGGAGGTTATTCATCGATTCTTCCTGCAAAAAAAAACCGTGCTTCTACAAAATGGCAATAAGGTTGCTTCTGCACTAGTGGGTCACTCAGTGCAGTGTCCGAAAACTATACTAGCATGGATATATTTTATTGAATAATCTAGATATAAAGATCACAACTGGATGATTTGCGGATAGCGCTAGTGCTGGGTCTGCAATGTGGGCTGCAAATGCCCATGTTTCTGTTTATGGACATCAGGGCAGACAATCAGCAATACACAAAATGCAATTTGCCAAAGCAAGACCTCATCTGAAATTAGGTTCTTATAATGATCTTTCAAATGTTCTGGTCAACCTCAGAACATTTGCTTCCACCATTACACATCAAGCTTTGGCCTAATTAAAACTTTGTCGAAGCATTAGACGAAAAGGCCACGTTTTGCATTCCTCAAGGAGAAATAAATATCCACGTATAGGCGAGGCCACATTGGAAGTAGGGATTTTTGATGGCCTCCCAAAATTAGGGATTTGGTAAGGATGCCAAGTTTGAAGAAAATTTCTAAATAAAAATTAATTCAATGCATGGCGTGCATTCAAGCCTACTGTCCAGAATTTTCTTGGTAACCACAGAAGTCCAGACTAAGAACTGATGGTTGAGGAGCTACTTCATAACTTTTAAAGCTCTTGTGGCATTCATATTCAGGAAAATGTATTTCCTCAGCTCAGCATTTAGACTATTTTCCAGTCAATGAGTGAAGAACAGGTGGAGTGCTTCAATCAAGACATTCGTATAATTGAAGAAAGATACCAGACTGATTGAACAAAATATGCTTGCTGACTACTGCTGGTACCCCAAAAGAGATTATCAAGATGCAGATCACTAACGAAAATCTTTGAAAACCATTTTTCCACAATAACTGTAATTGTTATTCTAAATGTATTCTTCAATTTACATTAAGACAACAGTAATTTTTAATTAAATACAGAATAAAAGCTTAACTTGATTGAAATAACCCAGTTATATATTTGAAATCAGCACACAAAAATGATCTAGAAACACTTTAAAAACATCAGACCTCAGAAGAAAAATTTTCAAATGCAGACAAGTGTTGGCGTAAATATATTTATTCAGAGAAAAAAATTGATTGGAGTATTAAATGGAGGAATTATGACTCATGATTGAAAAAGATGGCAAATAATAAATACATTTAATATAAAATTGACACATTTATAGTTTGTAAAATATCTCATTTTAACACAAATAGTACTAATTAATGTAATACAAATGACTTTATTTTAAAGCATTAATACAGCTAAAACATAAACCAGAGTTCAGTCTATGTCATCACACTCCAACAAAAGAGGCAATATCAGAAATGACTATTTTGGCAAGCATTTTAGCAGCACACATCTTTTGTGAAAGTATTGATACATGTATATAATAAATAATATTATATTACATCGTGTAACTTAACCCAAAAAGCACCTTAATATACGGGTCCTGGGAATCTGTTTGGGTTGCAGTCTTTTGCGGTTTTTTATCGCCCTGATATTATTTAATTTGGCACATCTAAACCCACTTTCTTGCCAACTGCTATCTCATTTTATGGGAAATTGACGTACTCTAAAAGAATCTGAGTCCCTGGCATGTGTTCAGGTTGCATTACTTGTGAAAGCTCTTTTTAATAAGTACCTATTGAGTACCTTAAAATTGTTTAAGCTAACAAACATATGTAGTGTACCGAAAAAAGTTTTTTTTTAATGATAATTATTTTATATAGGTTCTTTTGCAGCGACCCTGACATTCTCTAAATATTTCAGTTACGATGCGCTCAAAAATACGTATGCACCAATTTCTTATGCATCAAAATGACACGTTCTTAAGATAATTATTACTTACTAAGGGTAATGACCTTAACAATATGATGAATTATATTGAACTACATTAGGTACATGTTTGATGTACATTTTGTGCATTATAGATTTATTTCTTTAAAGAAATAATTTGACTCTGGGATAAAATCACAGATTCACAGCCGACCATCAAAGATGGGCTGATTCCATTAAAATAATATGTATTCCTAAATAATATTACTTAAGTTGAGCGTGCATTATATGGTTAAGAGACACACCATGATATCTGGGAGAAGATTATAAGGTACATCTGTTTAGGGTAAAAAAACACAAATTTTTGCTATTGTAGTCAATGAAAATAATCCGAGGCCATGAATAAAGACAAACACTTTTGCAGCAGTGTTGCAAATGAGGTTAACTCTAGTCCCTAGTGTTTGCAGCTGGGGGTGGTGACGGATATATCAGCTCACATTACCATTCACTCTGTCGCTCTTGAGCACACTCGCACTTTGACATTTCTGCTGGCAGATGGAATAGGCACATGACACCCCCTTCATCCCTATTGACCATTAAAACCCTTGCCTTCTATTTAGGTTGCAATACACACATTTTGTAAGCGCTACTTCAGCTCTCTGTAGGCATGATAAACAAGTAAGTATCATGTGCTGATGATGCAGGCACACAACTACCTGTCATTCTAACAATAGTGGGCTAAAAGAAACAGCTGCAATTGATTATTATATTTTACAATAAATAATAAAATAAATATAATGGACTAAAACAAAAACATGATCCTCTTCCGGCTAAAACATTATGTAACCGGTCACTGAGTTTATACATATTTGTAAAGGTTTTAACATTAACTTTGTGTTGTATGTTTTGCAGGTACAATAAAATAATGAAAAAGCCATATGAAAGGTAAGATGTATATTACTTATTCTTTTTTCTTTGTAGTTGTTGCCTATTAAGTTATCAAGAATTCACATTTTATTCAAAATTCAATGCTTTAAAAGTCATATCAACTGAGTTGTTATTAGTTATTATATAAAAGACAAGTGAATAGTCTTTTTGTCTAAATATCATTATAACCAAATAAAGCAAACTTTTATTAAAGTCAGTCAGCAGGTATTAAATTATTGTGCAATAAAGCAATAATGTGTAAGGAAATTTGAAATCAGTTATTATCTTCCAAAAGTAGCTGTACTGGATAGGCATTTTTAGATCCTGCAAGAATCGGAACCGGAATCGGATTTAATATTTGAATCTCATCGCTGAATCGGAATAAGAACCGGATTTACGAAATTAAATAGTAACTCTTCCGAACGAAGTAGTAAGTTCTGCCTAACATAAAAAAGATATAAGAATAGGCAAATAGAATAAAAACTTACTTTTTCAGTTCTAGATAGTGTAAAGGTATGATTAGATAGTTTGTTTTGTAAATATTGGGACTCAGTTTTTTAATCAACTGGACATCCGGGTTTTTTATATTTCCGGAAGGAAATAGTCAGTTAAGAATTAATTTTGAATAGGACAGACGTGTCCAGTTTTTGCTAGAGGATTATATTGTGATTTATTTGGAGAGTGAGAGTTCACCTTCATGATAGTAGATTTGTATAGACTTATGATGATATATAAGTATTTTTTGAGTGTAATCCCAATGGACTTTTGGAAAGCATAATTGAGTTCTTGTTTTAAGTGGTGATCCAACACATTTGATAATATATGCAGTGAACTTTATTTTATTATATTCTTATTTTTTATTGTGACAGTCATTTAATAAAACTTGTATCAGCAAATAACTGTCTTATTTAATATTTGAATGAAAGAGCCACAGCTACCACACGCCTCCAAGCTTATACAATAAGCATATTTACACTGCGCAGCCTTACACATCGAGGACAATTATTATTTTAATATTAAAAACCTCACAATGGTGGAGCAGCAGGGTTAAAACCCTACAGATAGCAAAAAATTGGTGCATTAACCATTTAGATCTTGACGAATGTGACTAAAAACCCTTTACCCAATCATGAATTAAGAAAGATAACTCTGTCAAAATAACAGGTTCTCTTCTGTTTTAAAATTTATTTTAATAAAGTTTTATCTAATTTAACTTGATTTATTACAATCAAACAAATAAATGGGTAACATATCCTAGAAAGTATAATAAACATAGCTTATTACTAAATGAATTCCAAAAAAGTATATATGTATACTGTGGCACCATCCGATTGTTCATTTTTTTAGTTTTCCATAGTGACGTCACCAAACCTTCGTTATTTCATTCATACTTTCCTTTAAATCATTATTTGACTATTCCATATAACGCAAATTTAAATGCATTTCAAATCTAAATCAATATCACTTTTAATAACAATTAAAATTGTATCTTCAAGTTATTTATCTAAATATGCGAGGGATTTTATCAAAATCGTGACAAAATCCACTAAATTAAAAAAATTTTGTGGACACATAAATAATTGAGCTAGATTTAAACTGTAAACATCCAAACAAGCAATTAAGCCTGTTCCATTCTGACACAGACGTGTTAGAGCATTTTCTCGTATTATGTATCAGTACGTTTGTTAGCTTTCAGTAAATATTTGTAAATTTTGGAAATGTTTATGAATTCAATTGTGTAATGCATATATTTGTAAATAAAAAATTATAAAGACGTGTTTCTTTATATTTAAAAAATATTGTCTCTTAAATCTAACTACAAGTGGTTTGTGGTTACTGAAATAGGACTCATAATTGAAAACATTCTAAATTATAGTCATTTAATCGTCCGAAAACTCCGTCAATTGTTGCATAGCCTTGATACTTTAATTAAACTCAGAACACAATCTTACCATTTCATTTTTGATGAGTTTCTTAATAAATCTTGGTGAAACTACGTGCTGCAGTATTTCGCACCAAAATGAACGGGTTATTGAACGTACAAGGTGTATATATAATATATAAGCCCCTTAGGGAGCCCTGAAGCCCGGCCCTCAGAGGTCCTATCGCGAGATGAACTTTTGATGTTCACATGGCAGGCCAAGACCTACAAAAAAAAAAAAAAAAAAAAAAAAAAAAAATGATATATACATCATGGGTCTAGGACTTATAGTTGCTGAGATATAGCGCTCCTTTATTAATATAGCTTATATAGTAAAAAACGGTACTAAGGCCCCTTTACGGCCCTGAGAGGTCAGATCGCGAAATGGAAAAAAAGTCATTTCTTGGCAAAGCCAAGACCCGTACCCTTGAGAGACATCATGGGTCTAGGGACTTATGGTTGTTGAGATCTAGGGTGATGACGGACGGACGGACGGAGACAGACAGACAGACAAAACGGCACAATAGAGCATTTTTTTTCGAAAAATGCTCTAAAAATAGATCGTTGTTAAAATTTGATAGCTAAATATAGTTTATAGAAAACACGGAATCAAAAGTAGCGGAAGATAAGGTGTCGTATTACTAGATTAACACATCTAAATCTTCCTTTTTAATATATTTGTACTTTACATTTACATATAGAACTAAAAACAATCGACGTTATTGTAGTTTTAAAAAAAACAAAGGAAGCTATTGTTTTAATTTAATTATATAGCGCTAAATATTTCAAAATTATGTTGTGCTAAAAAAATTTCTTACAAATTTCAAACTACAAAGAAATCCGGCTTAAATCCTAACATTTTACCGAGTCGGAACCGGATTTGTCAAAATCGTCGGAATCCGGCTTAACAAGAACCAGTATCGATACAGTCCTATCCAAAAGCCCAATCGATTGAAATTTTCAATATTTGAGTATTTTCATATTGAATTCTTGCACAATTTTCAAACGTTATACTATTTAATTCATTCGCACGGTGTTCAAAGCTAATTACTTCATTCATAAATTTTAATAAGAAGAGAATATAGCATCACAACAACATCAGAGTTATAAGGTTTTATTTTTTTTCACGTGCAATATGTTTTAACATTTGATATATATGTAAACAAAAAAACAAAACGCAAGTGAAATTTTTTGACACTGAAAATTATTAAAAATTAAAAAATAAATTTTATTTGCATTTACGAATGTTTATAAAAAATATATAGGCTTTGATCATTGAATAAGTAAATAAAAGTTTATGTACCAATTAGCATCTCTTGTAGATTTTTTTTTTTCTTTTTATAGTTAAACATTTCAATAAAAATCTACTTAAAAATTAAATATGTACTTTTTATCTCTTTTATTACATTTTTAAATTTTAGCCATTATTTTCTGTTTTCAGTAAAAGCATCCAAATATCACTGTTGGTAAGGCCTTCTATCATCTTATTAACTTAAAACTCAATGAAACAGGCAACTTTTTTTTGAAATAACTGAAATTCAGATCTTAAAAGAATGTAGAAGAAAATTGCATCATATTAACTAGTATTTTCTCTCACATAATACTACTTTATACATTTAATGTTTGCTTATATGCTAAAAAAAGTCTTGTGTTGTGTTTTATTACCTCAGAATATAAATCCTAATTACTTAATTTTTTTTACCTTAAAAATTAGATACAGAAAACAATGATATATATTCATTGCCAGCAGAAATGACAGGTAAAAGTACATGTTTAGCTATTATTAAAAATATATTTATTCTGTGTTTTCTTTTTTAGTTTGCAAATATTTGGTAATGTTATTACACACACTTTAAGGGGCATCAATTTGAATGTTTAATGGCTACAAAGAAAATCACGATTAAAATTAGGAAGATTTTAATATATTCGTTACCACTATTATTAAGACAATGATGCTCAAACTATAGTCTGTAGCCATTAACGTGTGTTAAATGAAAATTATATGTTGCTGCGTAAACCTGCATAACATCCCCTTTACTATTTGGTACAAGTACTTGGTGATGTTTAATACCACCACGGCACTCAAGCATTATTTCGTTATTTTGTTGAATTGTGACTGTGTTTACCAAATCTTTATTAAAGTATTTTATTATATATTTTGCTCACTTTTACTAAAGCTTGGCAGCTATAATAGAAAGGTTTAGGGTGTTAACTTGCTTTTCTTTCTTTCTATAACCCTCTGTTTAGATTTACAATTTAATCCCAGAATAACCAAATAGTATCTGACTAAAAGAATTTGCTCAGCCATCGCTTAACCATCGCCAAATAATCTATATCAACACAAACATTTTAAAGCAGTCACATGATATCATGGATGTCTAATCAAGAATCAAAAGACTACATCCTTGTACCAAAGTGTTTATAATCCAGTATTATTAAAGTGCAAAGAATGATTTTCCCCTGGTTCAGATATAGGAAGTGATCATAGTCTTGTTTTAACAAGATTAAAGCTGAAATAGAAGATGCAAAGTAAAAAAAACTCCACGCATCAGGCTTAACCCTTGAAACCTAAAAGACCCTGCAGTGGTTAGGCTATTTCAGGCTAAGATTGGACTACAAGCTCGCTGGACTGATTACAATATAGATGCATTAGCCAACAGCTTCAGAGATGTACTAACTACAACTGCAGAAGAAGTCATAGGAAGGAACAAGGAACAACCGTGGATCATTTAAAAAGTTCTAAGCGATGAAAGAGGAGTTTAAGGCATTCAACTGAATAAATAAAGAAAGAGATGAAGCAGCCAAAGAAGGCTGATCAACTACTAGTGCCACACAGTAGAACATAGTAAAGCAGCTGGCAATAGTAAGAAAGCGTATAAAACTTTAAGAATGCTCAGAAAAGCAGCAGAATTCAACCTCAATAATTGAGGGCATCACTGGTCAGCTCTCATAAAAAAACAACAGTAAATGGGCGTTGGACTGAAACTGAAACAGAACTCTATAAATGACAATATCAATTCAGATAACAGAATATTACAGAACAAACAAAACAACAAAGAGATCAAAGAACTACCAGTGCAACTGAGTGAAGTCGAAGATACAATAGAAAATTGGAAAGGGTGTAAGTCTCCTGGGGTTGACGACATTCCTTCTGGAACAGCTAAAACACAGAAGTGCTGCAATAATTAAGGTCTTAACAATGTTCTTCAGAAGATGTGGGTAAAAAATAGGTTTGGTCATACCACTGCCTAAAAACTGCAATTAAAAAACAAGTGTCAGAACTATAGGACAAACCACAAATCACAGAGCTTTAGAAGTCGTGATTAATAAATTTAGTAATATAGAAATCCACTACAGGAATAACGAATAATTCATACAGAGACTTCCACTGTTAAAAAATCCACAACATGAATAGTGAATAATTAAATACAGATCTCCATATAACACCTCAATCATTGGTTAGTTTTGTTCTAAAACGCCAGCTCTTATATTCACACAACAATGAAAACTGTCCTGATTTCCAATAATCACTCTGTTCTCCCTTACTTTCCTATTCACTGACTGACCTCTCACTGGTATACTTTATTAAACTACATGTTAAATACATTTCTACTCTAGAAAATTCCCCAAGAATATTCTCCATTCAAAAGTATCTGAAACCATAAATCACCTTCACCTTGACACAACTATCTCCACACATTACCAGCACATGACAAATCAGTTAAAGCATATAGATGCGTAACTACTGGCAGAAGAGCATGCAGGTTACAGACCAGTGAACAACATGCAGATTCATCCGTCGCTTGCTCATAAAAAGAGCACAAACACCAACGAAAACTTCATCTTAGCCATAATTATTAAGAAAGTCTATGATCGAGTATAGAATGAGAAACTCTTAGCAAGTTATGACAAGTAAAAAAATAAAGGCATAAGTGATTGATGCTCTCTACAATCAAGCGAGTATGTAGTAGTCCATATTAATACGCTGTATATGGGAGTTCTTCAAGATGTTCTTACGCGTCACTGCTGCATTATCTCGCCAGTTTCTCAACTTCCTAGAGAAAATCATGCAAGAAGCACAAAATGTCCAAAAGGCTTCCATTTCCATTGGTGGAAGATCCCTATTCAATCTAAGATTTGCTGATGGGACTTCAACCGGGAGCAATAGATAAAGCGGTGCATACGGAATTGAAATTAGCTGAGACGAAAGAAATTACTTAATGGTCAACACGTCATATGCCAGTAGTGCAAGCATCATAATGAACCATTTAAATGTAAGACTACGGAATTTCAAATTTTGAGCCACGTTAACCCAAGACAGAAGATGCGATTCGAAAATAAGTCCAGGATTCGGTCAGCAATGAAGGCTATGGCTACAAACATTTTTGACCAGCAATACATTATCAGCAGTTTGAGACATGGTCAATTTGCAGCCATGACAAGCAATTTCATATATTTAAAAATAAAGAATGAGGCAAATCCTTCGAATCTCCTACCTAGAACCCAAAACAAAAAGAGTATGTCTTGGAAAAAAAATATCCTCCATCGCGGGCCCTCAGAAAATGCTTGGTGGCAACACCGTGTTTTGTCAGCATAAGGCTTGAATAAGACAATGACAAGGAATGATAGCCCGCTAAAAAACTATTCTCCAAAGGACTAAAGAAGGAGGCCGTCTACATAAGGTTCCAGCGCAAGAATGTTGTTTTTGCCAACAGAAAGAACAGACAAAGCCAATTAATGTATGAACCAAAGACAGACGCGCAGGTTTTGCAACTATGAGAAAATATATGTTGAGGTGTACATACGTTTCCCGATTTCCAGAATACATCGGTTATGTGTATGATGATATTATATAACTAAAGAAATAGTATAAAAAACGCATATCTACTGATAGGCGACCTGCTAATTTCTATTAATAGAGCTGGGGCTAATGAATTTTTTTCAGTAAATCTAAAGTAAAAGTATTTTAGTCTCAGTTTGGGACATTTAGGTCTTGCATTTTTTTCAACTTGTTATTGGCATTAGTTTGCAGCCCAGAAATTACATATAGAAATAACTAATTAACTAGCTGACTTAGATGACGCTTATTTGCATTATTTCAAACATCATCTCTTTAACCCAAATATGACTTTAAAATATTGAGTAGCCGAATTTCAATGTGTAAAAGTAGTATTATGTGGAATATTTTTTGGTGTCACTTAAAGGTCTTGAGAAAAAACAAATGCTTATTATTGCCCAAAGTTGTGTAATTAAGTTTCAATAAGCACAAAAAGAGTAAAAGAAATAATGGTCATTCATCATCTCATCTCCTGAAATTATGTATTGGTGGCTCTTCAGGGATTTTGGGCATAAGCATGTAGTCTGGGAATGACTGTGTCGGTTTCCTTGCAGATTCGTTCAATTGTCAGCAAACCGTGGTTCGGGACATGAGTGAATCAGAGGATGCGTAAAGCAGATCAACATACTTAGCTGGTTGCTCTGATCAGCGATGATTTAATTCAGTTAAAACTACAGCATTCACTGAAGCTTCCAACTGTTTTTCGAAAATAACCAAACTTTATGAATCTTATATTTTATATCAAAAGATCTAGCAAAAGCAATAGCTGCTGAACCTGCAAATGTTTGTTAATAAAATTGGATTATTGAGATATGTAGACTACTGAAATTTTTAAACTCCGAAGTCAAATACTGCTCAAATTAACTCATTAGACGCTGCATACAAATTATAGACGCAATCTTTTTACGCATAAATCACGTACACGTACGTTAGTCAGCAACCCTATTGTACAGTAACATGATTAATACTGCAATTAATCATGTGCATCATATTTATTTAAATCCATTTCTTTAAATAATTTCAATACATATAATCGTTCTTTGTTTAAAAGTGTATAAATTCAATATTTTGTATAGTAATATTTTCGAGATAACCAGTTAAAGAGTCAAGATGTATTTGTATTTTTTTTTTTCAAATGTTCTTTTTACTACTAGTAAAAATTTTAGTTTTGTGAGATGTGATGAATTGTTCATGTGTATTGATATTGTTGCGAACTTGCAAACTCTCTAGGTAGGTACCAAAGAACACGTGGGTTCGTTAGTTGAATAGTAAGGTTTATTCAGTCTTATAATGTACAGGTTATAATAGTCTAAGTGATAACAGTCTATTGTGCGTACCGCTGCACCAACAGATCATGCGTCTCTTTCACTTGTGTACAGTTCCTCTGTGCTGGCGGTCTAAAACAATAGGTCATCTCCTCGAAGCTATACAGAAGGGGTGATAACAAAAAAATATTTTTTATGAAACCACTTGCAATCGAGGAACTTTTATGTGTAATTTAAGAATATCAATTGCATTTTAATTTTTTTTTTAAAAAGTTCCCCCACCTTACCATTTTTTGGAAGAAAAAAGTGAAAAAATATTTTTTTTCAAAAAAAGGACATGTTTTGTTTTAGCTTAATTCAAAAGAGTATTAATAATAACTAATCAACTTTTATTAACAAATAAGATACAGAACAGTTAGTAATATGGTAGAATATACAAGAAATGTTCAAAACTTATTTTGTCCTTATGAACTTCAGATTAAAAAGTTCAATTTTTTTTCTCGATTTCGCATGAAGTTCCGCCATCAGTTTCACAGCACGTTCTATCAATTTGGTTAGATCTGGGAATGTCAATTAATGACTTTCTGATTTAACTAATGGGCCTTTAAACACTTAATTGCCTTCTTGCATTTTATCTTGATGAGTGAGGTAAACAGTTCATTGAAGACGCTTCATTGTAGTGTTGCGAATCGAACCAAGCATTTGCCCATTCGTAGCAGATGAAGTTGTGTACATGAGAATACTGCGCCACTCTGGTATCAGAAATAATGCTATAACAGTAAATATTGCATGTGAGTTCCATCTGCCTGGTGTAAATTGGTAATTTATTCCAGCTGATGCGAGGCCACGTGGGTTCTCGCCTGTGCTATCACCTTTTGTCACAACGAGGCGGTAATCACATGTAAGAGGTCAGTTTTGTGTTAATTGGCCCATGAAGGAATAGTTGAGTTCTTGTTTGCACATTGGCTCTTGAATAAGAAAATTCATTACATGTTTCAGAAGAAGGTCGAGTACATGGTGCTGACAGTCAATATATTGTGGCTTCTGAGCCATTGCTCAAGACATCATCCTGGCGAGCTTTACAATCCCGTGCAAATGGTCAGTATTTCTGCGGTCGTGCTGCAAATTAACATACAAATATTTTCTCAAGCATCATATTCATCTATTAGCTGATGTAGTTCATTGTGAATGGCCGCGGCAGAACCACTCTCACATTTGAGAATACCGAGTTTGATTTCGATGTTTTTTTTTCAGCAAACCTACTTGATTCTCTTCTCCTTCAAATCTTTACCATCAAACTGGATACAATAGGGATCTTTTGCTTTGAAGTTTTTAGAACAATTTTAGTTTTCTCATTTTCCGTCATTCAGAGGTTACCATTCCAGACACCTGTCTGACTTGGAACCGGCACATCATGACCCTCTGTTCAGCAATGGTTGCAAGAACGTCATGTGCTTGTGTGTGGAAACGTTTTTCAGTACTAGTAAACCCGCCGTTCTAGTGCTTGCTCTTTGGTATTTTGGTTTGCATTCAAAAGATGACGTTAAGAAATAGCTGGCAACTCGGGTGAAGAAGCAGAGGTTTCAGAATCCGTACATTTGAGACAGTTGTATGTTTTTGTGTAGGTTTTGAGACAGTCGTGTTTATGTAGTTTATGAGACAGTTGTGTTTGTTTGTGTAGGTTTTGGAGACAGTTGTGTGTGTTTGTGTAGGTTTTGAGACAGTTGTATGTGTTTGTGCAGGTTTTGAGGGACAGTTGTATGTGTTTTTGTAGGTTGTGATTGAGAAAGCTGGCTTGAGATTGAGTTTTTGATAGTCGGATTCGTTTTCTTGGGTGGAATGATTCCAAAGGGGCTTGTTTGACCATTGAATAACCAATCTTTCCTCCACTGTTAACTTGCCTCTGGTAGAGCTCTTTATCCTCTGTGTTTTTCCATTCTCCATTAACGTTGGTGACATCAAATAACTGAGAAAGTGTTATCAGATGGTTTCTTTTTGTTTTTGTCATATAAATCAATTAGGACTATTGAAGTTTCAATTTGATTAGTGTGCTGGATAATAGTGGAAAGTCTTGAATTTCCTGCAGAGCAATTCTATATCAGCAATCATAATTTAATTTGATCCAGTTGCAGTTTCTGGCTATTGAACAGAAAAGTGAAGTTTCCAAGCAATTAGAATGTATTTGTCGGCATCCATGTTAGATTGATTGGCTTTTCAAATGGATATACCTTGGATACCTTCTGTTTAGAAGATGAGGGAAGATGAGTATAGTAAATGCCTTGTTTATGAACAAATGGAAACAGAAGACTGAATGTGCTTAAAAGCAGTCTAGAAAGTCATATATACTAATTCAGTGTGAAATCAAACCGAGCGTCAAACTGAAAAAGGATAGAAAACAAAAATTAAAAGGTGGGGGAACTTTTTTCATTTAAAAAAAAATTAATGTTGCGACGTCATCTACATACAATTGTTGCTCGAATGTAAGCGGTTTCAGTTTCGTTACGAAAAACATTGAAAATAGTTATCACCCTACTATACAGTGTTCGTCTTCACACTTGTTATCTCTCTTGGATGACTTGATTGATCTCTTGAATCTCAGCACAGTTCCTTTTATAAGTAGTCCCAAATTCCACACTAAATCCATCGTTTTCCCGCCAAAATGGAGGGGTCACCAGTGGGGAGGTAAGTGTAGGTGGCAAATCACGCTATTTAATCAATTTTGAGCTAAGTCGGGGGTGAACGACCGAATTAAAATGTATAGGCGTACAAAAGGCGTGGTTGCATCATTCCTCTCTGGGCAGAGGTAACCTCGGGGGTGGAGGTAAAGCAGAGTTATAAATAATATTTTATTTTTGTTTAGTCTTTTAAAAAAACATTATATTTTTTTATATTTAATAAATATAAAATACATTGAAAAGTGTAACAAAAAGGCATTAATATTCATACCTGACATAAATGCTCATTTCTCTTTTTACATCCTTAGATGACTTTTGTTTTTAATTGCAAAAGGTAAACATGTATGCTTATATTTCCATTTTTTTCTAGGAGATTATAAAAACATAATTAGAAAACAGACATATAAAAACTATCAAGATATAGTGCCAACCATCACATCAGCCACAGCTGTTCCTAAAAAATATGTATAAACCAAAGGTACCATACCTTTTATTCTCGTGTAGTCAAAGACTGAAAAATAAGCTATGCATTTTTTGTTTTATTATTTTAATGAAGCTTTTAATAAAAGTTTTTTTAATGTGCATTTCTTTTGAAAAGAAGAAGAACTAAATTTTCAATTTTTTTATTTTACCGTGTGTTATGTCTGATGACCACTAAAGTTTTTAATGTGATTGAGGTCCAACAGACCGTTAATTATTTACTTGTTAATTGTATTTTATAATACTGAAAATGTATAAACTTTAAAGCAAAGGTTCACGGAGCTGGATAAAAAGCATAGTCTCATCTATCTGCTCACTAAATATAGAACAGGATAGAGGTGAAGACTTTAGTATAATGTACTTTGGGACGAAACTAATGGCCCTTCTTTTCCAGATCTTATCTTGATAACCTTGCTGTTAGGAATTCTAGTGCAGTTTTAGCTTCACAATTCTATGCCCTTTTTATTTTATCGTACTTTGAAAAAATAAATTTTTATAAAACTAGCAAAAACATTTTAATTTGTCTAAGTAGATTTGATACCCAAAATCATGAAATTTTATTAGCAGTCCACTTGTTCCAAGAATTATACACTATATATATATATATAAGGGTGTCCCAAAAAATAGAAGTTTTGAAATGTTGATGTTTCACCCCACAGAATATGTCTGTATGGTAACAGTAAAGAGTCCTGCACAATTTCAGCTTTTTGGACAATGTTTAGTGGTCCCCAAGAGGTTTAAAGTTCCAGATTTTATGTAAAATCATTCGCGGTCAAATCTAATATTAGCGTTAATGTTGCATTACATGCGAAACTGATATATTAAGTAACAAATTAATGCTTTTAGTATTAGTTTTAATATTAAATGAAACAAAATATATAAATCTTGAATGGTTTATATTTTTAAATTTGAAATTTAAGTAAAAAATTATGTAAAACAAAGTTTTATTCATTTTGTCAAGTTAACTTGGAATCAATGTCAATCTGCTTGAAAATAATAACATACAATGCAAATATGCATTCCTGCTATTATTATACTTGTACTGTAGTGTGGCAAAATTTAAAAAAAGTTCTTCAAATTTAAATTTAGCCATGTTCACGATTACACTCTGCAAAATTTTTCCGATGGCTTTTCAATCACTTGGGAGCAAAAATTGTCTTTGTTCTTCATTCTTGGTGATACTGTCATTGAAATTTTTGTATCAATGCTACACTTTCACTCTGCAGAGTCATTGATACAAGCCAGATTCTTTACAAAATCTGCTGAAACTTTAAAAGATGGTGTATCTGACCAGGCTTCAACAGGAACATCTAGAAAAACTGGGCATCAATGTTGGATGTTTCAAAAAAATGTGGTAGAAGCACGCATATCAACAACACTTCTTTTTGATAGTGTTTTAGTGAGATGCGGTCCACGTTCTGATTGCATTGTCCGAACAAGGCCAAGGTTTTTTCTTGTCCGACAAAAGGGTTTAAAATAACGCAAGCGTCAACAGTTCCGACTCAAGTACCAATAAGTGACGCACCACTTGCTTTCTGAATCCAGTCGATCGAAGACAGCATCATCATATTCCTATAAACGCTTTATCAAGAAGATATCATTCACAGGTGCATCTGCGCTGGATCTGCATGAAAACCATGATTGAAGATACAACACATATGGTAAACCGATTAAAGCGCTGATTACCTTGTAATTCTCGAACTGTTAACTGAAAGATGGTTTCATTGCCTGCAAACACACATTAGCAGATGATCGCTTTCGCCATCCACCTTGCCCTATGTAGGGCACCAGGTCTGCGAATGCTGACATCAACCTCCAACCCAACCATTTGTGCAGCAAGCAGAAGAAATTCCAAATAATCTTGGGGACCCTGGAACAGTTATTCAAATGAGCTACAACTTCACCAATAATTCACTCATTGTACCTAAGAGACACACATTTTAGGGGTAGACACCAAAGATTTAAAAAAATAATTCTTTACATTTTTATATATCTAATATATATATATATATATATATATATATATATATATATATATATATATATATATATATATATATATATTCTTTTTTTCTAATACCACCACCATATGCTGGAAATGTGTCTATTGATTTATATAACTGAAACTATAAGCTGTGTATTTTGTGTCATTACTGAAGTCCACTTATAGAAAAGCAAAACTTTAGAGTTCACCTTCACATACCAGTACACATTTTTCTTCATGATGTTGAATTTATATTTTAAATTAAATTACCGTTTATTTATATTTACTATTTTAGAGATAGAAACTGATGGTAAATACATATTATTTGTTATCTACACACGATTGCTTTGCTATTGCCAAAAATATTCTGAAGAACCTTGGACTATATAAGGCACCTTAATGAGAGACCGTTTATAGGAGACGGTGGTCGTGCGGTAAAAGCGTTTGACTGTCAACCTGAATGAAACTGGATGTATCCTCGGTGACGACCAAGGAAATTTATCAGGTCTGCAGCTCAAGTTCCCGATATATCTCCCGTGGTGCCTCCATGGCCATTGCACACTATCGGCTGTTAGATGAAAGAAGGGCACCATAAAAACCAAGTGATTTATAGGACCTAAGAGAATTCATCTCATCCTTACAGGGACACACATACCCTGTTTAGTGCGAATAAAATGCCCCAATAATAAGTCCTTATCATTAAATAAAAAAACAAGCTTACGTGCATTAAAGAGAGCAGTCTGTTATGTGAGTAGGTAGTAGGTATCAATGTAGATTTTTGAATGGAAATATTCTAGATTGTTTAGAGTGAAAAGTATGATTGGCTGTACAGATCTGGATAGTTACTTATTTACTACGACGATGTTTTGATTTCCGTGTTAATTAATATGTGAGTCATTACTACACACTTTTCATTTAGAGTACCTGTAAAAGTGTGAGTAACTTTTACTGCGACATAGTGATAGAATATACCACATATAATATTAATAAGAACATCATAATATTGAATATATATATATACTGTATATTCATTTTGTTAATTACTTGAACGCAAATGTTCTTTTACTTTGTCAGTGAAAGCGAAACTAATGCAGACAAAAGTGCCAGTTATTATAACTTTGTTCAACCCATAGCTCTTGCAGGTAAACACTAATATAAATATCACAGACCATTCAATCAATTATATTATTCTTACCTATAATTTTAAAATTGAAAATCTGTGCATAGAAAAGCTGTATTTTTTATATAATTTTATTTGTTATACCGAAAATAACTTGAACGGTTTTGCCAGCGTGTTTTAGTTACTGCTTAAAAAACTATCATTACTAAAATTAAAATGTGGACGAACATAATAGACTGCTCTAAATTTGTCTTTTTGTTAGCTGATAAATAAAGATATCAAAATAAACTGTCGTAACTCTGTATATTTACTTAACAGTCAGTAGCATAGGAAGTTTTTAGTCAACATGAAAAGAGATCTGTTAGAGGGAAGAAATTCCTGTAGTACGGTAACGCAACCAAATGAATGTCGGGATATAAAATACGGAACAAAAATAAGAAGAGACACTGACGGTTATTTGGAGGTAGAAGCTTTTCAGATAACATGTCGTACTTGTAAAGTAAATAAATAAAAGAAACCACCATCGTCATCCTCGACATTTTGTGTTAATAAAGAAATTATTAATGAAATGGTAACATTTTCATATTTTTATTACTCGACATTTCTATTATTAGTGATGTCATTCTAATTATATTATATGCAATGAGGACACTAAAGGATACAACTTCACTATAAATGAAGTAGTGGTTACTAGCTCTCTGAGGAGATGACATAGTAATATATTGTTTAAAGTAAAAGAAAGACAATAGATACTAGGTTAAAGTATTAACTTGGTGGAAGGAAAACGTATAGTGGAGACAATTGCTACGATGTCAACCAGTTTTAATACCAGTTAAGTTTATCTATGCAAATATTCTATTGTAGCCAAGAGCTGTAATGCACTAATAAGCCCAATGAACAATACAGAAATTAAATTATTAATCAAGTAATTTACTGTGGCCAAGAGCGCTGTAAAGCACTAGTGCTTCTACATCTAACTGTATTGCAACCATATCTAATTCTAAAGCAGGTAATATGGAGTTGTAAAACACACGTAAGCCCACATATCTACTTATGAACAAGTTATTGAACTACATACAACAAGTCTCAGATACCCAGTCTAATACAGCTGTGTAGTAACAAGCCTGAAGTCATCGATATAAATTACACTCATCGTCCTAGATAAGCTGCTGGCATTCTTGCGCATAAAAAGAGTCGTTACTGACCAGAACTCTTAAGGTAATAACAAGCTCACATCAGCATCAAGTAAAACAGACTAAGAAGAAACTGTACAGCGATAGACAGGTCAACAGAGGTCAAGTCCTATCTACCAGAATTGGGTCATACTACACTGGACCAGATACAATATTGTCGGGACGTATAGACAAACAAGGAAATGACATAATGCACATGTTTATTTCATTGAATTATATTATTTAAATTTTTTTTTCCATGATGATTAATTTTGCTGAGTAAGAATATTTTAGATATAGGATTGATTGACTCCCACTTAATTAATTATTGTTGATTTGTTTACAATTTTATTTATTAAGAATTTTATTAGAAAAGTATTTTTCTGCATTGATTGTTAAAATTTATTGAGAGGTCTAGGAAAACCCATTTATATTATAAAGTGTCTCATAGAGACATATATGACTAATCTACTTTATTAGAACTTATTGAAACGTGTACGAAACATGGAAAGTAAGTAAGAAAGGAAGATACCCCAGGTACAGTATCTCTGGGAGGCATTTGAAGAAAAAGGGAAAGAATATGGTTTACAAGAAGAAAAGTTATTAATGTCTATTGAAAAGAATTTAGCTGAAGAATAGAGAAGCTAGAGAAAATGAGGTGAAAAAAAGAGAAATAGCAAAAGAGATGAAAGAGCAAAAGAAAGAGAATTAAAAAAGGAACTTACTAGAAATTGAAGCCCAAGTACAGAGAGATAGACTTGATCATGAAGCCCAAGTACAGGGAGATAGACTTGACTCATGAACTAAAGAGATGGCTACCTGGTTAGCCAATTCGGGTACTGCTAAATGAATATTGGGAAAATATTTTCTCATTTGGATTTGGCAAATACCACTTAAAGACAACAACCTGGGTGAAGAAGACAGCATTTCAAACCAAGAATGGTTTATATCAATGGACACGTATGCCATTTGAATTAGTCAATAGTACAGCAACTTTTGTTGAATGATGAAGGTTTTCACTGAAATAATGAATATTGTTCATTGGTGTGGATGACATCTAGTATATTCAGAGACATGGGAGGAACATATAAATATATTATCTAATAATTAGAGTGAAATTGAAGGAAAACAGTCTGAACAGTTACACCAGACAAGTGCAAAATGAGGTAGAGAAGTAACTTGAATTCCTTGGGTTACAAAGTTGAAAAAGGGAACGTGGTATGAAAGAGGACATAAAGGAGAAAAATAGTGAAGATAAAGAAAGGGTAAGAGCTTTATTGGGACTCTGTAATTTTTGAATTTTTTCCAATTTTTTCAAAAAGCTAGAGCCACTAATAACATTAACAAAAAGACATACCCAAACAAAATACAGTGGAATGATCAATGTCAGACTGCCCTAGAAGAAATCAAGAAAATATTTAAACAAGGAGGAGTACTAGACTACACTTCGACATCAACAAACCAATAGTACTGGTCACAGAATCCTCCAGGAAACACTCGGTTCATCATTGTAACATGTAATAGCGATCAGTACACCATGTTTAGCAGGACACTCAAAGTTGTTGTTAAAATTACTCTGTAATTGATGGGATAGCTTTAGTTATAGTGATGTACAAAATTCCAAAAATACCTACTTGGGAATGAATTCACTATTTTAGTTGACCATAAACCATTGACCTCAGATGTAAATATCAAGAATGCCAGAATAATGAGTTGGAATTTGTTAATGTCTACTACAAATTGCAATTGAATATATAAAGGGAGTTAATAATCATATACGACTTACCTCAAGAATGCTACCTGGAAACATTCATAGTTCAAATTGAACCTAAAACATAATTATTTTAAGTGAAAATATGATTTTTTTTGTAATACACAACATGGGTCATGATGACGTAGACATCAATGTGATGTTATATAAGGTTAAAAGCAATAAAATAAATTTGCTGCAGTGGGGACATATATATAAATTTTGTGATAAAGCTAACACATCAAATGATGAGATATTTCATTTTTTTTTGTTAAATGATATTATAATATTAAATTTTATCATTGCGTTTGACTTAATATTGACGTAGTTGGTATTTGGCTGAAATGCACAGACATTTTTTGTGTGTACGATTTTTAGAGCATTTTTCGAAAAAAAAAAGTCTATTGTCCCCGTTTTGTCTGTCTGTCTGTCCGTCATCACCCTAGATCTCAACAACCATAAGTCCTAGACCCATGATGTATATATCATTTTGTAGGTCTTGGCCTGCCAAGAGATTACTTTTTCCATTTCGCGATCTGACCTCTCAGGGCCGTAAAGGGGCCTTAGTACCGTTTTTTACTATATAAGCTATATTAATAAAGGAGCGCTATATTCAGCAACTATAAGTCCTAGACCCATGATGTATATCATTTTTGTAGGTCTTGGCCCGCCATGTGTACATCAAAAGTTCCATCTCGCGATAGGACCTCTGAGGGCCGGGCTTCAGGGCTCCAAGGGGCTTATATCTTATATATACACCTTGTACGTTCAATAACCCGTTCATTTGGTGCGAAATACTGCAGCACGTAGTTTCACCAAGATTTATTAAGAAACTCAATAAATAAAATATGGTAAGCTTGTATTCTGAGTTTAATTGAAAGTATCAGAGCTATAACGATTGACGGAGTTTTCGGACGATTAAATTGAAGGAAACAGTCTAACAGTTACACCAGACAAGTGCAAAATAGGTAGAGAAGTAACTGAATTCCTGGGTTACAAAGTTGAAAAAGGTGGATATGGCATTGTGGAAAGTACTTAGCTAAATAGAGATTTTTTTAGTACACTGAATGTATTGAGTACATACTTGTTGACAATGTTTCTATTGTTCATAAAAAGATAGATTTGTCTAAAGTAAACTGAGGACTTTGTAATTATTTTGCCTGACTACTGTATACAGCAACATATGATGCATTAGACAGCTCTAATGATGCATTACTGTTTTTTTTATTGACAATGTTATATCAAAAACATGTTATTTTTTTCTGTATATGTATATATAATTTTCATGTATATCTATTCAGAGTTTTGACACTGAATTACCGGATAAATCTCAGTTATGTCAGAGGTTTAAGTTTTTAATATAGATATAATGCACACCTGTTGCATCAAAGTTAAGTGCATTTGGTAATATAATTAGGTATTATGTTGTAAACGTATTACATAGTGGTAAAATTTTCATTTGTGAATGAAATTTTAATGGAATTGTGGGGGTGTCGTAACTCTGTTATATTTACTATAGTCAGTGCATGTTGTAAGTTTTTAGTCAACATGAAAAGAGATCTGTTAGAGGGAAATTCTCTGTAGTAATAAAACGCACCAAATGAATGGGATATAAAATACGGAACAAAAAAATGTCAACAGGAGACACCATCGTCATCCTCGACATTTTGTGTTAATAAAGAAAATTATTAATGAAATGGAAAATTGTGTCATTTTTATTACTGGACATTTCTTTTATTAGATTAGTGATGTCATTCTAATTATATTTCATGTAATGAGGACACTAGAGGATAATAACTTCACTATAATTAAAGTAGTAGTTACGCCTTCTGAGGAGATACGACTAAACGAATTGTATAAATAGACAGGAACTGACGCTTATATTTATGTAATAATAACATTTTTCTTAAACAATTTTATGATGTTATTATTTACGTTTCCATACATTTTTTTAAAAAGCTCATTCCTAAAAATTGTTTTTTTACGTATTTCTGGTTCTATATCTCAGATCATAATGTGTCTGACATGAAAAAACTACTTTGATGATAATGTTTATGCTAATCAAGGCTTCATTAAAGAGGAAAAATCAATATGAAAGCATTGGATTATAAACATTTTTTTCTTTTTTGTTATATCTCAATCTATTTATTTTTATTGCAAACTACAAATTATAAATCTTTCTGATTCTAAGTCCCTGTAATAATAATTTCAGGGCAATTAATCTCTTTTCTTTTTTTAAAATGTCATATTCTTAGGTTTATTTAAAAAGGTATATATGCGTAAAAACTTCAATAAAAATAATTAAGAAAAATGTACATTGGTTTTTATACAAATATGTAAGGACAGTGTTATTTATATTTAAAGTTAAAGTTTCCACTCTTCAATTTTATTAATTATTGCATCAATTTAAAACATAACATGGTTATTACAATTAAATTATTGATCTGTTTTATTTCTGGCATGCTTCAAATCTGTGTGCCTAATTTTCAATAAAAGCAATAATATTTAAATATTTTAGTAATGAAGGAGCATTGTTAAAGAAATTATGTTCAAATTTAAATTCTATATCTACCAATGGAATATGCTAATACCTAACCACACACTTATACTTTTAACCCCTTTAATAATATAGTCGCTGTTCACCGCATTTTTACTTTCTCCACTACTTTTGATTCGGTTTATTCTATACAAATAACTTCAAGATATAGTTTCTCTACTGGAGGATTAAAGTGATATTGAAATAGGTTTAAAATGCATTTGAATTTCCATCTTAATGGAAAAAATTTAGTCAAATGATGAGTTAAACTAAATTTAAAGGAAAAGTATAAATGAAATAAAATAGTCGGATTATCGTCACTTTATAAAACTATAGACACATAAGTTATCGGGTGATGCCACGGTATATTTTTAGCAATTCAGTTATCAATAAACATTTCATTTAAACTCTATAAAAATGTGTTAGCCTTTTCTTTTTTTGTTTGTAATGGATATCAAATTTTATTGTGAAATGCTTTTAAAACAAAGAACCTGTGATTTTCACAGTTATCTTTCTTAACTCAAGATTTAGGGAATTATTGTATCACATGCTTCAAGATCTAAAAGGTTTATAAAGTGTTTGTAATGAGTGGTTTAATTCAGTTTATTGTACGTTGGCAACAAACTTTTGGGTAATTCTAAGAACTTTGATACCATAGTTGCTTTTAGGGACAGTGTTTCCAAAATGTGGTACGAAAAATGATGTAAAACAAGAATCGTAAGAACGGGTATGCAATTATTTATTTTCCAAGTCGTAGGCCTACCTATTAAAGAAAAAGGAGTAAAAAATACAAGTTCATAATTTGGGAATCGTGAACGGCCCTGCCAAGCACTTCTCAGTTTTTTTTTCTTGTAACAAAAGAAGAACTCAAAGAATTAACTTGACGAGTCAACTCCGTGAATTGACTAATCAATACGATTAAGGGGTTAACTAATTAATGTGTGATGACAAGGGTTGTATTGCTTAGGCGCTGATTTGCAGCCACAATACCGTACAACTAACCAATTTGAACATAATAATCTCCCGCGATAATAAATTGACTATTATTTTAAATATACTGGATTATACACACCAAGACAAGTCTTTCTTCAATCGTATGAAGCACGTTTAATAATGCATTCACAGGGAAAGGTGAAGAGAGAGGATAAATTATAATGCAACTCAACTCCTAGCACTTATTAATTAAATCTTCAATCAATGTTCAATTTTACATGAAATACCTTATTTTGGAGGCTTCTTTAGATGGGCATCCATTTCTGCTTATTATGTAGAATAGTAATAAAAAGATCAAGCTTGTCTTTTTTTACCATCTTGAAAATTCTTATTGGAGAAGCCTAGGACTGCCACGAAAGGTTGATAGCATAATAATACATTGCCAGGCCCAGATTACCAACTGATTCACTACTCAAGAAATCCAAAATATTTTTATTTTTAACAGTTTTTTTATTGTTTAGTATCATTCCTTCTACCCTAAATATACATCAACTGCATACTCCTTGATAAAAATTGTGTCAAATATGCAAAGTGCTAAAGCCTTCTCTTACAGCCAGTCTAAAACATAAAATTTAAGAATGGTTATCTTGTTTCTAGCTGCAGTTCTTCGCCCTTTTACATGTTCTATATTACTGATCAACCTTTCTCCCCATAAGGAAATGGAATTGGGAATGGTAGGGACTGAGTACATAAATCACGGACACTTATCTCCACGAGGGTTTCCGTCTTCTAATAAACACTGCTTACATATAATTAAAATCCCTTTGAGTTGAGCATTATAGCACTTTTTTGATCATATCGGATATCTGATTTATAAGTGCACTTGACTTCTTAAGTATATTTTAAACTTTGAGGGTTTTTTTTTCAACTTAAACATACATTTAAAAGCGGAAGCAAGCGTGTTTGTATGTAAGCACCATTAATTACTATCAAAGTTATTTTTATCGCGATGCGCCTGAAAAATCATTGCTTCAGTGGAATCAAGAATATAAAGTTGATGTAACTTTAGTTGATTTAGTTCATGCTGAACGTGCTAAAGCATACTCAACTTGACTGCCGATTCTGTAACATTAAGATATCTTTACAGCTTAGCTTCCGTTGATGCAAAAGCCGTATTTTGGAAAGTCCCTCAATCAGCAAAACAATGAGAATTAGAAGCTATATAGCCTTAAATTGACTCAAAGGGAGGCAAATTGAGTTGTTTTACTTTTTCTTTGACTTTATTAAGACTTTTTTGAAGTTTTTTTTTTTTTATCCACAGTGTATTAACTATTTAAATATACATTAAAAACTACAAACTAAAAATAAACAGCATCATTACAGATGCGTAATTTAATTATAATAGTATAATTATATTTCTGCACGTAATTTCAAACTTTAAATTTGGTATTCAAATGTTTGTGTTAATAATATTTAGCATGTTTGTTGTATCTGTTAAATCGTATACATAAACTCAAAAATGTATAATATATATAAGCAATGTATGCATTTAAAATTATATTAAAATCCAGCTGAACATGCTGAAGTCAAAACTATGTATAATTTTTCTGTAAACTATCAGTCTTTTGTTACGCATATGTCTTCTTGAGTTAAATAACTACAACAAAACTTACTAAAAGATTACTATTTCATGAAATAAAAACAAGCCATGTTCTTTTTCCAAATACATAAATTAGTTTTTTCTGCCTCAATAGAATTAGAATAAGAATAGTAGGCACCCCCAAAATTGCCATAATTAAAAATTGAATGTTGTTCAATTATTAAAGAAAATAAAAAAAACAACTCATGTTCATAGCTAGAAAGAAACATATACAGAATGGAAATTTTTGTTATGTTTGACAAATGATAGAATAATATAATAGGTGGCTTACATACTCTAACATAATTAAATGACAACGAACGTCATACTAAACTTTTTTATTTAATAATAACCAATAGTACAAAAATAAAATCCTGCTGTCTGCGTATTTACAACGTTTAATAAGATGGCGGCAATATTAACTGTATAATGTATTTGTGTTCTGTTTTGAATGAGTTCAAGTTAAACGTCATGCAAGCATTTATTTAATATGTTGCTAATAATACTTTTTTAGTTCCCTTCTTCCACGGCCACGGAAGCACTATGGGAGACGTCAGGGGACTTTCACGAGACACGAGAGGTTCCAGAAGCCTTAAATAAATAGAACCCGGGCTTTCGGATAATATCTGAGTTATTCCTCGCAGTGTACAACCATTAGGGTTGTCCAGGAAAATAAAATGTTTTTGAGATTGCTCAGTGCACCCTCTGTTTTTTGTTTTCTTATTTACAAGCAAACTTGCACGCAAAATATAATTGAATTCAGACAATAATTACATGTTGTTCATTAACCATTTATGTTTAGCATGCTATGTTGCATTTTTATATTCCGTTCCCTGTCACACTAAACAATTACAGCACAGGACAATGCGCTCACTGTTCATTAATCATTAGGCAGCCACAAACAATACACCAAGCAATAAGTAGTCAGAAATAATCATAATAAGCGCTATAAAACATATTGTCAAGTCTGATTCACTGTTGTTGGCATTATTGCAAATACCATCTGTTGACAGTCACTTCATAGCCATTTGCAGAAGCCAGGCTGAAGTCTTTGAAAAGTCAGGAATGTGTTCACGATTGTCTTTGACCACTTGAATCAGTTTTTGCATTTCAGCCTCAGATTTGGTTTTTGACCGACTGAAAGTTGTCATCAATGCAATATAACTTTCTTATGTGTTGTTAACACTTTCTAGACTTTTCACAACATTATTGCTTGTTGAAAATGTGGAATATCACTCCACTTTTCAGGACCAATTCCATTTATGGGTATAACATCCAGCCCAATTGAAAGCAGTGCAGCAGTTGAAGTGGATGATATTAGTTCATGTAGTTGTGTTTGTTTCAGTTGCTCACCATTGGTAAAGGAGAGAAAATTTAATTCCTCTGGCACTGGCATCAAAAAACCAGCTGCAATCATTGCCTCCAACATCAATTTCTTTCAATGAATACCTATTTGAGAATAATGCCAGCCAGACCAATTCTGAGCCGAGATACGCCAAATGATTTTGTAAAGCTGGTGTTGTGCAGCTGAAATTTTTTTGTTGATTTAAGAGTACTTACTGATCAATCTTTGTCAACTGGCGCAGAGATTACTAATTGGTGCATCACTTGGCATAGAACATGAAATTCCAGCAGACACATAAATACGAGTGGCAAATACACACAATTCTGTCAAATTCTTAGTTTCAGATATATTCAGTTTAAATTCGTTTCTGAACAGAAATAGTTGTAAACTGGTAGGCCCTGGAAACGAAAGCAGTACTTATAAGCTTGGTCATTACCGGGACAGCCTAAAACTGTAAGACAGGAGTTCTATCATTTCATTGTAGTCTTCTCGCGGTATGTATGATCTTTTGGCTAACAGAAACTTAAAAAAATGGCACAACATTAGATCGAAGCATCTGTAGCACAGGATGACTTATGCTTTGTAGTTTGCGGGATTTATTTTTAAGCCAATATGTTCTGAATTGTTCAACCATTGCAATGTTAGGGCTAATGGCTCACTAAAGAGAACCACGAACACCTCACCATTTATCAGCTCGTGTATATGATGACGGCATGCAAAGTAACATAGATCTCTGTGAAGCATTTTCTCGAGCACATGATCCACTTTTGAACCTGGGTTTGAAGCAGTGGTATCAAAACACATGTATATATCGTCTTCAGTTAGTTCCGACAGATTGAAACAATTGATATGTTACATTGACCGTGAACATCATCAGTTGTGGGCAGGAAATTTTCTGGTAGTATATCTTGTTAATGTCCACAAGCCATACTTGAGTTTTACCGCGAGTTAAACTAGCTTCAACATTTGGTTTTTCCATGAGCTCCTAATTCTATACTGAAGTCAGCATCAGAGAAACCTTACGATTAACATATTTTATTTGTCAAAATAATAGCAAACAATCAAAATAACAGCTATTTTTCCAACAAACAACATGGCATCTGTGAACAGAAACAATAAAACATTTCTGTAGAATATTTATTATCATAGAATATTCAGGTCACTAAGAGCAGATATGAGTGAATGAAGAAGTAAGCAATAACCAAAACCGATAGTATAATGTATGCAAGATATGGTGTCTTGAGCAACTTCTATATGTTGATATAGTTACTAATTTGTTATGCAAGTTCTTGGGACCAAAACAAAAGTTCTCAGAGGGTGTGCTATTAAATCAGAGAATTTTTTTTCTCCTTTTTCTATGGACCACCTAACAACCATACGTCTCTCCTAAATGGCCTGTCTATCAGGGTATTAAATGTCAATATGCCAGAAATATGATATGATATTGGCTCTGCCTTCTTAGCAGAGAAGAGTCGAGGTGAGCAAGCACCATCCAATTCTGCTATCGGCAGGTTAAATTGTGTAAGACTTCGGCCCACTAAATAATTTTTTTTGACCTTCTCGAACATCACCGTGAAGTAATGAGAAGGGATTATAGGGAATATGTTTACAAAAATGGTCGGATATATTTTCCGAAATTATAGAAAAAGAATTATATATGGTTAACTTCAATATAATGTAATATTTATGGTATTTTGATAGTTATTGTTTCGTATAACATGTCTATATCCAATGTACAATTATATCCCTTAACCGCTAACCTCAAACTACGTAACAATTTAATTTTTCATTTTTTTTATTATAACATCACAGGAATGAATTGTATAAGGGTTGAGTTTGATAGCGCAGTACACAATGTAGACAATGCAGACTAGCCCATTTGTATGGGGGGGGGAGGGGCTTAACGTAACTATATGGTTTAAAGCTTTGATATTTCTATCTTTATTAAGTGGCCTGATATTTTCTTCGTGCCTGTGCTTCAACTAATACATGACTTTTTGCTGGATTGATGATTTTTTTTAATTAAATGGCAGATAAAAGCTACAAAATGATTTTATCAATTCTTTGTGTACTTTTGCATACATTATACTTTAATACACATTATATCAATAAAATATTGCTTTCTGCTGCTATTTAAACAATTGATCTGTAAATTATAATAAATGTAAAAAGAAACCTTACATTTTCACTCATTATATTTTTTTTTGTTAATTAAAAGTGCACTGGGTTAGCACATATTCTTAGTTAATTCTCAGTACGATATAGTGTGATATGCTACAGTGTGTATAACAGTATATAAAAACCACCTGCTAAACGTGTAGCATATCGTGGCTTATCTGGCAGGAATTCTCCACTCTCATTTTTTATTACATGCACGTCATTTGAACATAATACAACATAAGATGAAGAACTGTTTGGAAAATAGTCCTTTAAAAATAAATCTGAATGAATAAAATTTTATCAATGACTAGATATTAAGCCCGAGGTTGTGTTCGGGAAATCTAGATGTAATGAAACCCCTTCCTAATTAATTTAACTACTGAATTTTTAAATACGATTAATTAGGTTAATTAGGTGCTGATTTATGCCATCTTCCTAATGTGCAGAAATGATCTACATCTCATACTACAAATTATATGTTTTACCCGTCAACGCTAACCAACCAAACCTAACCAAATAACCAACCAAACAAATCAACCGAACCAACCAATCAAACCAACCAAAAACAACCTAAGCCAAACCTGTCACAAATTACGTTTTACCCTTCAACGCTAACCAACCAAACCAACCGATCAAGCAACCAAAAACAACCCAATCTACAAAAAAACCAGCCGAGTCAATTAATCCATTCAACCAAACCAAACCCGTCAAAAATTAAGTTTTTTCCCGTCAACGCTAACCAAACAAATCGACCAAGCCAGATCCGTCACATATTATGTTTTTTCCGTCAACACTAACCAAACCAAATCAACCAAAGCAAACCAAAACCAAACCAAACTTAAACACCATTAGGTAAAGATATGGGTGTTAATTATCTCACCCGTTAGGTTTTGCCCCTTATCCATATCAATGTTATACTAAAAAGCATTAAAAAAGTTTTTTTTTTATAAAAATGCACTGAAAAGTAAAAATAAATACTTTATTATGTCATTTTACAGCACAAAGGCACAATAAAGCACCGGCGCGCAAGTTCAATTCGGCTTATTAGTAGGAAAATTAAAAAACGTACCATCGGGAAATGACGTCACAGAGGATTGTATTTATAGTAACGGCGTTCCCATTCTGCAAAAAAACTATAACATTGGTAAATGTCATGGATTATTTATAGTGACGGCTTCCCCACACGCCGCCCGTACGCCGGAAGACAAAATAAGCATTTTTTATTTGACAGTTACATTCATTAAGGTGAGTGAAAAAAATTTTTTGAAGTTGAAATTGAAACACATTTCAAAAGTTGTCATGGTCCTACTGATTGAAAAATGTAAAATTAGTAAAAATCAGATAATGTCTTCCTACCCCAACTCTAGTTCAAGGGGTACGAGGGAAAAATGCACTATGTCTTAAAAAAATAAATAATTTTTTTTTACATTTTTAGAGTACTAAACATGTCAATAATAACTATGAATTAACTTATATTGCAGAAAAAATATTTAGATCAATTAAAATGTATTTTCAGAATGTTACTCATTCAGAAACTTCAATAATTTACAAACCTTTAAAAGTCATTTTTTTCTGAAAAATATTTTTGAGATTTTTATTTTACTGTTGCAAGAAAATCTCAAAAACCACATGTCAAATTTTAATAAAACTTCTAATTTATATTGAAGAGATGCAGTTATAGAATGTCAGAGGCTTTTTAAGAAATTTTAAGTCCTTTTTTTTTATGGCACTTTTTTTAAATTTTCAAATTAGCATTTTTTGCTAATTTTCAATTATACAAAATTTTAAAATTCATAAAAAAAATGTATTTATAACATTATCAAAAACGTACTCTGACATTCTCAAAAGAAAGCTTTCCTACTTATAAAAATGTAATATTTATATGAATCAAAGTATAAATATTTCGTAGGTATATTTGCCACAAATTCATTATAATTTCAGATGGCAGCATGCCACATCCACAAATATAAATCCCTATTGCTTAGTTTTCATCAATCTACTGCTTTGCATAATTCTTTATATTGATATCTGTTTTGTTCTTTGGAACATTCTTCATCGCTGCAGAAGTCTGCATCATAGTTCATCATCTTAATGCATCCTGATCTGGAATATCATTATCTTTCTTATCATTGACGTTGTCATTTGTGGTCTCTATCAGATCGCCACCCTGCATCAATGTTGTTTTTTATGTCGATTTTGTAATATCGCTTTTTATTGCTTGTCAACATTGTTCATGAACATATTTCTTGCCATCTTTTGATCCACCCGGGGTCGCCCACTAAGTATAGGATTTTTTTACTTGATTGGGACATTTACAGTCTCCCTCTATCCCTAACACCTACGTATAAACACATTGCATGACAACATTAAATAAATTAAAGGAATAGTACCCCTCTTGAAAAGTAACCGATGATCGATTTATATCTGAATATTTAAAGACTTCAAGCGACCTTTGGCTATAAGTCTTTTTACTCGATAATAATATACTGGTAATGTCATTTGTGGGGATACTAGCCTGGTTTATATAATTGTTTAACTTCATGCGCTAATGGGTGCTCTCTTGAATGAAGGCTATGATTGTATTGTTCCATTTTAAGCATCCACATATAGCCTTGAAAACATCTTCACTGGTTAGAAGTTGTCTTTTAGGCAATTCAGCTGCTGACCCAAACACAGAATGTACAGTTGCACTACTTGTAGAAGAACCAAGACTTAGAAGAACTAAATAAAAAAATTTAAAAATTAATCAAATGAAATAAAACAACTATGCGAGATCCGATAATGAATACATGGTACACCAGTTATATTGAGAGAAAAAATGGATGCACAATATTCCAGTTATCTGAACTAATGTTATCCATAAAAGTTTATAAAGATAAAACACAAATTTTTTATATGCTTTTTATTTCTTTTTTTAGAATAACCTAAGCCTACAAATTTAATATGTCCAGTCACAAAATCACAATAAATATGGATAAAATTTCAAACAAAAGTTAATATTCCATGTACTACCATGATGTAACAACTTTTTAATAATGTTTCAATAAAATATATTTTTGACCCACTTAATATATATATATATATATATATATATATATATATATACATATATATATATATATATATATATATATATATTAGGTGAATTTATAATGGAAAAAAATAAAGTTAAATTTTTATCATGAGCATTTTAATTTCTGGTTCACTGTGATTTAAAACACGTATATACAATCTTTACACCATTAGGGGCTCCTATAAATACTGCCTCAGTGAACTTGTTATCTCGTGCTTTATGGTATTCAGCAGTTGCATTAAATACAAATTAGTAAGGTTTAAATGCTGTTTTTTAGATACAAAGAACAATTATATTACAATTGTAGGAATTAAACAGTAAAATAATACGAGTTACATGACACATTAACTTGACTGTATTGCAAAGTAGTTCATAGTACGCCATTCAAAAATACACTTTAAAAGTTTTTTTAGTCTGTGCTTTCTGAGTCCTGAATATCTTTAAGTTGCGATCTCTTCAGCACAGTTGATTTGTTTGCATCTGCAAACTCTTTGTGATTCTGTTTCACAATTTGGTACAAGTACTGCTTTTCCTCCTCTAATTTGGTAAGAGATGAGTTGAATGATGAGGCCAGTGCAATTCCTCGCTCTGCACAGTCATTGACAATTTTCAAGGAAGAGATCAATGCTGTTGCCCTCTAAAAGAATGAAGTTTGTTGCCAGGAGGAAGCATCAGCCATGAGAAAATATGTGGAAAGAAGAGCATTAAAGAAGAGCAGCGATGAAGAAGTCACAAAATCCTTTAATGTCACATTATGAAGTGCTGAAGGATCATTTGTGCTGCGAATCCACCTTATTTTTCTGATCATCAGAAGATTTCTCCATGAATAGGCCTTCGCAAACAAGCGAGTAAATAAGCTTTTCTCACAGCCAATCGAGACAATAGAAAGATAACCAGAGAAATGAGTTCTGCACTCTAAGGTACTAGAGATGTTGACCAATCGTTTTCAATGCAGTCTGAGAAATAGGGTTCAAAAATTACGCGTAAGATTAAGTGCGTAATGAAGGTAGTAAATTACACGTAATTTACGCCAAAATTACGAGTGCCATTAATGCCCAATTACTTGAAAATGTATGTTCCTTGTTGCTCACGCTCACTGAATGCTTATAGGTATTTTTAATAATATTTTCAAAGGTTTTTACTTGTAATTTACCGGTCACACTAATTTGCCCGCTGTCCGCATCGGCCACGTATTTCGTCGTGTACTGACTGCATCAAAGCGGCGGCCATCTGGCGCCGAATATACCATTCAATACGGTCGACGCTGGCGGCGCAATGCGCCGCGAAATACGGCCGCCGCGGTGCCGAACTCAGCAAAAGACGGCACTCGCGATCGACGCTGGATAACTGCAGCGAAATACAGACGACGTGGGCGCAATGCGCAGCGTAATATGGCCGAGGCGATCGGCGGAAGCACTATACACGGTAAAATACGTGGCTGACGCGGTCGACGGACAAATTAATAAGACTCGTACGCGTAAATTGCGTGAGAATTACGCACACCATTCGTGCCTTATTGCTTATGAGATGTTAAATTTTCTTTGTTACCCATAAAATGATCGCTGTTAGTAGATGTATAGTAATAATGTTTCTTAGATCTTTTTCACTTCTAATTATGCATTTTTGTATAAATTACATGCGCCATATTAGTACCCCATTAGGTATACTAGAAAAATTATTTTCCTTATGTTAACACTGATATCGTTGGTTTATTTTTAATGTTTTCTTAGTTTTCACTCGTAATATATGTGTGAATTACGTGAATTATATATATATATATATGTATATATATATATATATATATATATATATATATATAATGTTTGAAAATTTTTTGATAACCTCCTCTTTTTGGCTTGCAGCTCATGGTATTGTGTACTTTAATCGAAAAATTTTATTATTTAAGCTTGTGGCCGAATGTAGATGGTACTACTAATCACCGGAATTAATTAATCGCCACTGTTAAACACAACAATTTGCGACAGATACAACTAAAAAATGCCGTCAAATATGCATTTTTTAAATTACCGTAATTTACGGTGTAATTTCAAAATTACGTTACCGTAAATTACGCGTAATTTACCGTAACTTACGCGTAACGTTACGTGACTTTTCGAACCCTACTGAGAAACATGTGATAAGACTGGGAGAATTACAAGAAACTCGATGAAATCCAGATCATTCAGAGGTGCGTCTGCTAGAATGTAAACCAAGGATGCAAATATACCAAATTCTGGGCAATTGATCTTGTCTTCATGCTTAGTCAGCCTGAATTGAGGACGTAAGAGATAAATCTTCAAGATATAGACTTCTTTCTCTTTTAATGGTTTGAGATTTTGCTCCAGTCGAACATCGTGGCATATATTAAATTCTGCATGTCTTATTTTTGGCCAAAACGTCTTAAAGTGCTTGAATAGCAGAAAATTCGGTCCAATTGTACTACCCCCAAATGTCTTATTGAAGATGGCTGTGTTTGTAAACATACCATTGGCCAGTAGGCTCAATTAGGGGAGGCAAATTTGTGGCTCAATAAACATTGGCATGTCAACTGTACAGTATACAAGCAAAGAAATAGGTCATGAAAAAAAATTGTACCAGCTAATTGCCATTGGTCAGTAGGCTCAATTAGGGGACATACCTAGCTCAATGGACATTAGTATGTTCTCGTGAAAAAATTCTACCGAAAGTCAACGACGGCTGTGTTTGTAAACATACCATTTGCTAGTAGTCTAAATATGTAAAGTACTTGATCAATGAATTGCTGGCATGTCAACTGACAGTATTCAAGCAAAGAAATAGTTCATGAAAAAATAGTACCAACTGACTGCCAGACGGCTGTGTTTTATAAAATATACCATTAATAGTAGGCTGAATTAGGGAAGTAATTTAGCTCAATAAACAGGAGTTGTGTCAACTTCTATGCCAGTTAAATGACAAATACTTTTCGACCTAGTAGTCATAACTAAATGAATCATATTTTCAGAGCCACAACATTTGATTCATAAGTTATAACACTTGATTTTTAGAACTAAATAAAATGCACTGGTGAGATTGGCTATTTATATGAAAATCAAAACTTAGAGATTTCTAGAATTTCCGTAACTTTCAAATTTTCCACGTTTTTCTGGAAGCTTCAGGAATCTTCTAGAGATTTCAAAGAACCCTTCCAGAACCTTCTAGAACTGTATGAATTAAATAAAACTGAGAATGTCATTATTCGGAACATTTCGTTACCTTAGGGACAAACATTAGGGAGAGACAAAAAAATTAGAGAAATGGGCGCAGGATATGTTAGAGAAAGAACAGGCTAGGGTTAGATAAGGAAATAGTGAGAAGGAACAAGCTAGGTTAGAGAAGGAACAGGTAGATTAGATAAGGAACATGAAATAGAACAGGCTAGGGTTAGAGATAAGAACAAGGAGAGAACAGGCTGGGCTAGATAAGGAACATTCTTACAAATATAACACAAGGCCAGTTAAATCAAGCTGTTAGAATTAGAAAAAGAGTTAAGGGATAGCCAGTTTGAATATCCTACCTTTCTACATACCCCACTGTCAACCATAGATCATAGTCTTGCAAATAGAATAGCTCACTATAAATACCATTTATTTGACGAACAGAAGACAACGATCGACAATTTCCTTACTAAATTCGAGCGTGACATGAGAGAACTTGACTTCCCGAATCCAAATGGACGTACTTGTTAGGTAAATCTTTTACTAGTGACGTTTCCCTTAAGATATGTTTAAACCAGGACAGTTACTAGTAGTAGCTAGAGAACAGCTTCTAAGGACATATGGACAGACAGAAGCAAGTTTTAGGAAGGCGTTTCATAAGACAGTTTTACAAAAGGACGATGACCCCTAGACATATTTTGAATGAATTAGAAAATTGCCGTGGATAAATGGCTACAATATGCTAAGGTAGAAAGGACATTCGAAGCCTTTAGGACATTTTTCTTGTTAGACAAGGCCATTCATTCCTGCCGCCCTGAATTGAAGTCATTCATTTTAGAAAGGGGACCAAAGACAGTAGAGACAGCCGTGGACCTGACAAGGAAATATAAAACCGCTCACCCTGACAGACCAACAACTACAGTAGAAAATGATATACAGGACTTTATATGTTTTAGTATGACATAAGCAGGTCCCATTACAGACATAGTTAGAACAGAGCAATGAGAATAGACCGGCAGTAGTGGTAGGACAGAATTAATATGTCAGCTGCAACAGAAATGACATTTTGCTAGACTGTCCTTTGAACCATAATAATAGACAAACTAGGTCACCTGAGGACATGCGTAGAGACAATTATCAGGGAAGAGGTAGAAGTAGTTCAAGAGACAGGGTTCATGACGTCATGTGTACATTAGAGCCATCCAAGCCTTTGACAGTAACAAAAGGTAGAGATAGACATAATAGCGTAGACGTGCTAAGAGATTCAGGGGTGTAATACAGTTTTAGTTAAGAAATATTCAGTTCGACCTTCCCATAATACACTGGCACATTTGGTAAATGTAGAGGCTTTGACGGACAAATTACAACTTACCCAATAGCAGAAATAGACATACAGACAATCTGTTTTAATGGTAGAGTGAAGCACAGGTAGTTGACAATCTCATTACAGACCTATTATAGGTAATAGTGTTATGGAGATCAAGGACGATAGAAATAACAGGCAAACTAGGACAAATTACAAACAAAAGCCCAGAGTTAGATTCAGTGACGTAAAGCACAGTAGTACCCGTAGTAGCAAAACCTATCATTTGTTTTCGTGGGCTTTCACAACCACAAGTCTAGGGCCTGTCCAAAGGTGTAGATGAAGTTATTTGTAGACAGTGTTGTAAAATGGGTCACAAAGAACAGTTCTGCTCCACAATTGCGGAGTATAATAGGAATTACCGCCAGAAATATAAATTAACCCAAGTTAAGCAGACTATGAGTTTATAGCTTTAATTACTAAGTAGAATGCCAAGTAAACCATACGTTATAAGTTGATGTTGTTACCATAACAGTAGTAAGAATATGATGTTTGCTAAGGCTAAGTAATATATGCAAAATGCGGAGTCAAAGGTAAGTGATATAGTGCACACTAGATAGATATACTGAATTCTCATATGATCAGCTAAGTCCAGAAGTTACACGGTAAGTTTAGATGTCTTGTTTCTTTGACTCGTGCACTAAGATACTTAGATAATATGTTCAATACCCCCCACTCTATAAATATGCCCTTATAATTCTTCATAATAGTTATTCAGCAGGTTGACTATGACCAATACCTACATATCGCTGTCATACAAGTTCAAGTCGCCACCTTGTGAGTGCCCAAACATTTATCTGTTACCAACGATCTAATTTCACCTGTTTTCACCTCATCATATTTGCTGTACGTGTAGCCCCTCACTTAAGCGTAAACCCAGTCAAAGACGCACTCAACAATTTCCTGTTACCAACGATATGCAGAACGTCAACAGTTTATATCAATGAAACAGACAAACTAAAACCACGCCTCATACATTGACACGTTTACCACAAGAGGGGTAGTTAATGTCACTTCGACCTCAAGTTAACCAGCGAGTGACTATTACAGACAATAGGAACGTTGCCTTTTTCCCGTTCACACGTTGTGTAAAGCTGACCTGTATGCCCCGCCACCTATTTGAACCAAGTCATCAAGGATAATACATTTGCGCTTGTAACAGAATGAACTTGTTTGTATTATAGCATGCTGTATCTAATATGTTTTTTGAGCTGTGCTTTATTAAGTTTTGTAATTGATAAAAATGTATTACGTTATATTACATTGATTTATGCATAGATGTTTGACAAGTAGTCTAGACATGTTTGATTTGACATCCATACCATTTTCAATGTGATGTAATACCGTTCCCCACTAGACTTTTTTATAATAATGATTGTTAGTTTGTTTTACTACGTAAAACTTGGAAAGGAGGGATAGCGTGACGTAGAATTGCCCTTCTCCCCCACCAACCCCAGTTCACCACAGGGTCAAGGTTCCAACCGCTATGTTGTGTAGATTTGTTTCATCGACGTCGCCTTCCCCCAATCGTTTCACTGACGTTCTTCCCCCCCAAACGTTTCGGTGACAGACATCGTCGTTTCCCCCTCCAAACGTTGCACCAACGTATTCGCCCCAACCTTATAAAAGACGCTAATAGTAGTATGCTGAGTTAGTAAGGTGCTCTGAGTTAGTAAGGTGCTCTGAGTTAGTAAGGTGCTCTGAGTTAGTAAGGTGCTGACAGTCATATGAGTTAGACGTAGAGTAGTGCGGTAGATAGTTCTAAGATTCTAAGAGTTAGTTGTGTAAACTTGTAGTGACATTTGTTTAAGTAGACATCATTAGACAAAGGAATTTATATTGTAAATACATATATATTCACCTATGTTTAGAAGCAATTAAAGTTTAGATTCTGTTGTGTTCATATACTGTATTTGGTGTTGATATATTTATTAAGTTAGGAAAAGTTAACGTTACATATTTGAAAATAACAACGTAACATTAACAAATCTATCTGATCTATATATTAGCCTCCATCATTAAAAATGTTTCCATTACTAAGTGGTTTTATTTTATTAGATGACAGTTGTCTTTTCCACTTTCTGTATTACATATTACAAGTTTATAATAGGCTTATTTTCGATATCCAAAAGGAACGCTGTATTTATATACTTTACTGTTGGGACTAGTTCAATGTTGGGAATAATGGCGGTATAAGAGTATAATTATGCTACAGAAAATTACACTAACCAAAAGACATAATACATAATACGGTATCTAAGGATCCACCAATGTCTCTTTAACATATGAAATTTAAAGACGACGATTTGTACGTCTTAACTAATATTGTAGGATTCAAAAAGATATCTCTATATGACCTCCGTACTTGAAATTTACGTTGCAAAGATTAGCAAACGTAGCAAAAAAAGATTGACCATATTAAAACTGGAGGACCGAACCTACAACATCATATACAAGAGATCCTTAATTGATTATGCTTTCACTAAACTTTATTCTTCATAGCACCGTTCTTCTTCGAAGCCCGGTTTTTAAACTAGAATAATCTAATATAATAATAGCGTTTGGGTTCTGCGTTAAATAAAACGGAAAACAAGCATTCTAAAATGGAGTCGGGATCTGATGTTTTTTTTTTATAAATCTACAGTGTAAAATAATTTTCACGGTTTTTGAACACATAAACAGCAGAATAAAAATGTGAAATAATTGCAATTAAATATTTGTTGCTTTTTTATACATCATGTTGCATCTTTAAATTGTCATAAAAATGATTGTAAAATCAGATTCATCCTAACTAAAAATATTTTAACTCACTGTTCAGTTTCCGAAGGGTAATCTAACTCTATGGAAAGGTTTTATATAACAGCTTGTATAAAATAATACCTTTGTTAATTTTATGTCTCTTTATCAACGAAAATAAGAATACAGTAAACACATTTAAATATTATTGGCTGATTGCCTTCCTCTCAATTCTGAGACCTGACAAATTTTCAAAGCTTGCTGTGCGCTCAGTTCCTTCTGTCTGCTAAGTTTCCTGTTATGCGTTAGGTCCTGAGAATACTATATTGTCTCTAATCATTCTATCTCTCTTCTTAAAGATGAACTAACCAATTTTTTTCCCGTATTCCAGAAAGTTGCAATTTGCAAAATTCATTCTTCTCCGGTATTCAGTATTCATATTATCTTGTGTAATAATTTTTGGCGGTTTTTCCCAATAATCAAACTGTTCGAATATGTCTATGGTCTTAGGTCCCATGCATTTAGGTAGCTTTATTGTACCTTACTTTTGTCGTTTTCATCTGCGGATATTCTCGGTGACATATCCCACAGCATTGGAGGTTGAAAATTTGTTACATCCTTTTTTTTTTTTAATTAGAACCCTGCTAGTATTCGTACATGACAGTTTTACCCTGTTTGATTCATATATTTCAACTCTTGCTACATGTAAATGTCTTCAAAAATATTCAAAAGTACACACAATAATCAATAGGCATGCTCATTTCCATTCGACGTCATGTGCTCCGCCAAACACTCTCAAGATTGCGCAGCGACAATAATGCATAACTATTACGAGCAGGTAGGAAAATCCTTTTCCACAAAAAACCTAGTACAAGTTTCGGAAATGAGATAGCAATATCATATTCGTCCCGTTATAAGGCTTAGTGGCATGGAGAGTCCACATTTCCACATTGACGAATAAGCCCCACGCTTTAGTTATTGTTTGACTCTTGAAACTTGTGACGATAAGAGATGAATAAAATAAGTTACAAAAAACGATATATGGAAAAAATGTCCCCATCGATTTTACATAAAGTAAACCCTCACAAATTTTGAAATTATAATCACACAAGACATTTGAGATGATTCATTCAGCAATATTTAAGATATTAAAAGAAAGACTAGCGTAGAATATCCAAGACCACCGAATCATATGAAAAGTTCTTGCAAGAAAAAATGAAACAATAAAACTTAACATGGGTGGAGCTAAAAGATGTTCCAAAACGTAGAGCGCTGGAGAACTATTACAGAGTCAGTTTTCTCCGATAGCAATTTCATCTTTTAAATATCCACTTTTTTAAAAGTTTTTGTGTGGATTGTAGAATGGCAAGCTACATTTTCTACTCTCTCAACTAAATTAATGGTTTGCATGCAACTCTTAACTGAAGGCAACTCTATATGTTTCCTCCACATTTGGAGGCTGATTTTTTTGACATAATTGGATTTCTAAGTTTTGAATTCTTTTCAATCTTTGACTCAATTTTGGAAGGGCTATGTAAATAGCACTTGATGTGCAACTGTTGATGTACCTCCAGTAAATACTTCAAATTATATCTAATAATCACTTTTTTATACCTAACTAAACAATCTATATGTAACGGTTATATTAATCAGGGAAGGTGTCGTTCACTTTAAAGGGAGAGGGATGGGCTCTTTTCTTTTTCCCCACGCTTGAAGGCGCCACTGATCACGCGTGATCGTTGTGACGTACACGGTCACTGCGATTGGTCAGTGAAGCGGAAAGTCTCGGTACTGCAGGTGCAGAGATCCAATGCGCGTCGCGGGGACTTTTAGTTAGAATTGGATTGAGTGAGCATCGGGTAATCGAAACCGGAGAGGTCGAACTCAGACTCCAGCTGGGGTGGGAAACTAGGCTGTTAGTAAGGTAGAACCTAGACGTTCGACCACCGCAGATCTGAGTTCTTATGAGAACTACCCACCCAGTAGTTCATTCTATTTTTAATATATTAGGCTGATTATGAATGCTAATTGTCCTTTGGGGGCACCATATGCCTGTTTGCTTTTGTATCAATAAACTTACACGTTGTAACTGTATGCTTGGTTATCGATTTAGCTGTTGTGTTGGGCAAGTCCTGGTTAACCACGTGGCTGAGACAAATATAAATGTTGGCTAGAACCTGCAGTATCATACCTAACAGACAACGACCGTGAGACCCTGCAAGGGGCCTGACATTCTGGGTGGTCATTTGGATCCCGGCCAATATCTGATTAATCAGACGGGGCCAATCACTCCACTGAGTTCACGGCCATGGCTCAACCAGCCACGTACAGGCGACAACTGGCTGGTGATGACATGCTGCCATTAAGTCGAAAGGTGGCTCTGCGAGATGCTGAGGCCGAAATGTGGTTACCATAATCACAATGTATTCTTCTGGTGACAGGCAGATCGCCATGAGGCGAAAGTGGATGACACGTCACGATGAAGTCGTGTTATGGCTCGATGAGCCATTTTGGAGTCCGGCGTGATTCGCATCACGGGCGTGGCGCCATTAGTGTTAGGCAAACACGTGGCAAAAATGGTAAACGATGGCGGTACGCTTAAACCGTCAGTCGACACAACAATGCAGACGTCTTCCCTCGGGCCAGAAGAGATCAACCAGAAGAGAAAGGAACCTCCACCAACCGAAGTCAGATGTGAAGCCAAATTCATGAACGTTTTTTTTTTATATAGACTCTGGGTTAAGTTGTTTGCGAGAATGTGATTATGTGTTGTTTTTTTTATTCATAAACTGGAGAACTGGAAGCGTCGAGGTAGGCCAATTATTTTTAAGTTTAGTCCTTTTTTCTGTCTGCCCCTGTGAGCGGCCTATTTTTTTTTCTTTGAGTAACGTATTTCCTTTTCTTAAATTAACCTAGTGGAGTTTAGTGTACCCCATTTTATCGTGCGGTAAAAATCAAAAGTTTGTATAGGTTTAAACTTGACACGCATTTAATAAGCTCTTTATAAGTTTCAAACATAGGAAGGTAACAAATTATATTTTAGTTACACGTGGTTAAATGCTAATGGCGTCATGAACTATACACTGATCTTTACTTACAAATCACCACCATGTTGGCGAGTAAGAATATTTTTTTCGCACGTGGTTAGAGGATGGAATTTCAGGAAGGGAAATTGTACGATCAACAGAGGAGAGGTCGGGGGCCTAAGTTGTTGTCAGGGGGGCCACGCTAGTACCATTCTTGATACGGGAGGCCCATGGCAGTTTAACGTTGTAGGGGTACAGTAAGGTACCGGCCATGCTGTTTTAATGGTGCAAGGCATCTCGCTGCCATGTACATGTGGTAGGAGATGGGCCTTAAGGCGCCATTGTTGATCCATGCTAGGTTAAAGAGAACCGGTGGACTTTAATTCATTTTGTATATGTGGTGCACCAATTTTTTTGGTCCATGCTGGTTTCACAACTGATGGATGTTATTATTGTATTTTGATTGTGTATGCGAAGAATTATGTTTTTGGTCCACAGCTGGTTCATTGTAACCGATGGACGTTAGTGGCTTGATTGTGTAAGGCACAATTTTGTTGTTGGTCCATGCCTGGTTCATTGTAACCGGTGGACGTTAATACATTTGGATTGTTTGGGGCGCAGTTGGGCCATGCTGTTTTAATGGTGCAGGGCATCTCGCTGCCATGTACATGTAGGAGATGGGCCCTTGGGGCGCCAACTTGTTTGTTCATGCTAGGTTGCAGAGGAACCGGTGAACATAAATGTATATGGATTCTGTGTAAAGGTATTTTGAAACTAGTCATTTTGAATTTGGTTGAGTATTTTCCTTTTTGACTTTGTGTGTACAGTCATTCTTATTTTGTATGCCTTCTTCTTTGTTGTTTTGAATATTTTAATTGTTGTTTTGGTTGTGGGTAATCATTTTGATTTTGAGTGCTTTTTATTTTGACTTAGTGTACTTTTTTGATTTAGTGTGTTCTCATTTTGATTTTGAGCATCTCTTCTGATTTTGTGTGTACCTCCCCTTTTCGTTTGTTGTCAGGCGCCACATTAGAACCATCTGTAGATTGGGTGGGCCCATGACTATATGTTGTTGATGCCATGCCACCTACCTCATGGTACATGTCCCTTAGATATATAACTAGCTGCTTCTTGGTAACACGAGGGTTGGGCGTGGGACTAGAGGAGCCCAGGGGGCCTCGAAAACCGCGCAGTAGTAGTTCGTCTGGTGCGGCCAGCATGGAGCGGTCCAGGTATCAGATTGAGGACCAGGTCTGATGTAGGGAAGTAAGGTTGTATGGAGGCTCGGCAGGGCCTATTCCTGTGAACGCTAAGAGGTTGTGCGCTACGGCAGGTGGGCCTCATTGATTAGCGGACACCGGACTGGATGCATGTATAGTCGTCCTGACGGGTCCCTTAAGTGAATGAGTGGCTGGCTCAACTATCCCATCAAACTGAGGGTTTTGATATAGGTGAAACCAGAGGGGTCATTGGGAATAGCAAGGAAGAAATGTATGTGCATGTTGTTGCTTAGTGATTGTTTGTTTAGCGGCCCATAGGGGCGTGCCAGTGACTACCGTTGCAAAACTTGAGGTGCTGATATGTGAGACACAGGGATCTGTTGTACGACGTAGAAAGGTCGGTACATATTGTTTTTTGGAGCGGTTTGCTAGAGGCGATTCGGTGGTTGCCATTCGTTCTGTCATATTAGCAATTTGTTGTACACTAAAGGCGGCGCAATAATTGCTTGGGAAGTTGCGTGATTGTTTCGCTAAGGCCATTCGGATCGTATGATTAGGTGGATATGACGGGTTTGATGCTTGTAGTCATCTTAACGCATCCCTTATGCAATGAGTTGCTGGTCCTAGTATTTGACCTGTTTGGAACTAGGAGTGTCCGTGTAAGTTCAAACCTGAGGTGTCAACATTTGTCTTATCTTGACAGGTCGCGATTTGTCGTTTTTGGCCAGCACGAGCTGTAAGGCATAGGGTACTTAATGTTAGCCGTATCTGCGCGATAGGCCGAATTTTTAGGGATTCCAACATTTAAAATTCAAGTTAATTTACATTTGGCACCTACATGTCAGAGAAGAGGAGGCTAGTTAGAAGGCCACCTAAGAGTGAATGTAGTGTGAAAAGTTATGTAATTAAACTATTTGATGTTATATTTTATAATGTTGATGCATGTTTACTATTGCTTTGCAAAGTTGATTTTTCTTTTGACCCTTAGTAAACCAAGAGGGCACATTTTTCTGTCTTGTAATTAGATGTTTGTGTCGGGGTTGATGTAACCCGGCATAATTTTAGCGGTAGGTGGGCTTTATTATACCCACCCCTATCCTTTTACCCTGGGTTACTTTCCCTTGATTTCATCTTTGGGGGCTGATGTCACATTCTGTGATTTAATGGACGAAATCAAGTCCAAGCCCTACCCTGCTTTCATCACCCCAGGGTGAGATAAGATAAATACATAGATAGACAAAAGCGCTTCTTCCGGCTTTGATGCTACTGTGGTCGGTCCGTCTAGTACCCACTTATCACGTTGTCACCTAGGAAGGGAATGTCTGTATGGGAGATAACCTTGTGCCTTTGGTATATTCAAGCGGAGAGGGATGGGCTCTTTCTTATCCCCACGCTTGAAGGCGCCACTGATCACGCGTGACGTTGACGTACACGGTCACTGCGATTGGTCAGTGAAGCGGAAGTCTCGGCACGCATGCGCGGAGATCCAATGGCGCGTCGCGGACTTTAGTTAGAATTGACGGAGCAGTACGCTGGGCAATCGAACCGAGAGGTCGAACTCAGACTCCAGCTGGGGTGGGAAACCAGGCTGTTAGGTGGCAGAACCTAGACGTTCGACCACTGCAGATTCGAGTTCTATGAGAACTACCCACCCCAGGTAACTATTCTATTTTTAATATATTAGGCTGATTATAATGCTAATTGTCCTTTTGAGGCGCACCATATGCCTGTTTGCTTTTTAATAATAAACTCTACACGTTGTAACTGTACGTGTTTGGTTATCGATTTATCGTTGTGTTGTGCGTCCTGTATAACCACGTGGCTGAGACAAATATAAATGCTGGCCAGAACTCAGTAGGTGATCATACCCAATAGACAACGACCGCAGGGACCCCGCAAACTTTGACATGGATATAGATATTCAGGGGTTCAAGGTGGGGAATAAACCTATCAAGCCTCTGCCTGACAACGTCACTAAAATAATGAATATTCAACAGCCCAGTACAAAGAAACAAGTCAGAAGTCTTTAGGAGTTGCGCAATTACTATAGTATGTTATCACTCACATTGCTGAGTTAACCGGATTCGCTTGTCGCCGTAGAAATAAAAGAGGCAGCCCAATAAAATAAAGGATTTGAGTGTCAGCATACATTGCAGCGAATCAAAAACATATTTTCCAGGGAACCAGTTCTCCATACCGGATAACTCAGAAACCTTTGACTTAGCTATAGATGCCTCTAAATATATTAGGTAAACAATGCACAGAACTGAGGGGTTTGCCATCCAGTGAAGCATGTCAGCAGGAAACTACTACCGGCTAAGACTCAAGTTACGCAACTGTGGAGGTGAGGGTCTACTTTGATTTGGCATCACGAAATTAGAAAAATACCTCTCGGAGTTGATGTTTACCATATACATAGACAACGCCCCATCGACCTTCATCAACCAGAAGAAACACATCAATCACTCGAGTAGCTCGTTGGTCTCTATTGTTACAGAACTACAGATTCAACATACAGCTAATAAAAGCGAGAGACAATGTAACTAAAGGACATCCTTGCAAGATGTAGCGCATAGACGTATAACTTGATGCATACTGTTCAAGAGGTAGTTGGATGTTGATCTTGAAGAATGTGGACAGTGGACAATAATTAAAGTGAAGTATTAACAAAGGAGACAAATTAGAGGCTGTCACATTCTGTGAGTTTAATGAAATCAAAGGATACTCCCTTTTTCTCCCCCCCGTGTGGCGTCATCGAGATTAAAAAAAAGGATAGACAAAGTAGTTTTGTCTTCCCAGGTGTTCGCACTGTGGTCAGTCTGTCTAGCACCCACTATCACTGGAAGTCACCTGGGAAGGGTTAAAGTCAATAGGGAAGATAATTCAGACCTTGTTATCGGGCGAGAGAGGAGTGTCCCTTTATCGCCTAACGTTTATTGGAACTGATGATCACGCGTGATGAGCGTGACTCATGGCTGCCCATCGGTCAGCGAAGCTCCGCCACGCGAGACCGAATTGCGCGGGGAGTTGGATTTTAGTTGTTGAATCGTGGTTAATTAGTCAGCGTTGATCAGTCGAACAGTGAGGTCGATACGAGTGTGCCTGCTGGATGGGAAACCAGTCTGGGCTGATATCGACCGGCTCAGTACTGAGTTCTTGTGAGAACTATCCAACCTAGGTAAGGGCCATTCTGTATATGTCTTTCAGGTTGATGTATAATATTTTGGTAGTTGTAAAGCTAGGCCCTTTTAAGGGCCCTGGATGTTCATTCTTTTTCCTAATGTAAATATATACTCGTTGTATCGTATTTACATTTGAGTTAGTGCTCAGTTTATCGTTGCTGGGTTAGCGTCCTGTGTAACCACGTGGCTAGAAAATATAAATGCTGGCCAGAACTTAGTAGGTGATCATGCCATTAGACAACGACCGCAGGGACCCCGCAAGGGAATCTTGACAGAGGCCCTACAAGATCCTGAACACAACAGCGCACTTACATTTTTTAATGTGCCAATGTGGCAATTAAACTGAATACCAATAATGTTTTGTTCAAACAAAACACAACTGTGTTATTTGCTGTCATCCCTTCTGATTTTGTTTTCAATTGCTTCACAATGGCTTTTGAACTTAACTTTCCAGATATCGCTTTCGAGATTCCAATAGGTCTATTTTTTAGATTACCTAAAATATAATCAAGATCTTCAAATTTCAGAGGAACTGTATGATTGTCTACAAAGGTTGATTATGACTATCATAAAGCATTAAAAAAAACTGTATCTGTGTTTTGGGAATCTTTTAAGGGTAGTTTCTCCAAGATATCATGGCCATTATTACATCCCCATCTGATAGATCCTTATCATGTTAGATTATTTGATTCAGGAAGAAGCATTTAAAATTAATGTACGCATCACTGTAATAAATTGTCTATATTACCGAAAAATATTTTTAAAAGAACTGTATGTAGCAAATATTTTAGTCTTGACCTATTACTATGGCAACTAAAATTAGAATAAATAGACCTTAGTAAAAGACAGTGTGCTAAAAAATGATACCATCTTGTAGCCGCTATAGCTCTGACATATAAATTAAGAATGTCTAATTTAGCAGCTACTTCCCTTGTATTATCTGCAGTTCATAAATGATTAAGCACTGACTCTTTTTCTCTGCATCTTCTACCATGGAAACCAGTACACAGCAAACCACGTAATGAAATTTTCCAGCAAGACATTAATAGTGTCGGTGTGTTATTTCAGAATGTCCTTGAAAAGAGACGACTGAATCATTATATCTGGGTCAAACCATTGCACTACATTTTGTCGAACTTCGGTAGTGCAGTTGGAACTGATTTATAATGGGGCAATGCAAATGATACAATATTTGTTCTGATAAGATCACTTGAAATATTACCACTCCTAAAAAAGAAAACCCAAGTTGGAATCATAAAAAGCCCAATAAAACCTAGTCATTTTTTGGCCTTTTATTTAATAAAACCGTTAGTATATATTATTATATAACTTTTTCGTGTTTTGTTGTTTTTTATCCCAAAGTAATTTTTATTTATTTTTTAAAACGAAAGTTTATCGTGCTACATTTTTTTCGTTATAAATTTGTTATTTAATTAATAATAAATTCTTGATTTTTTTCAGAAGAATGTGTTTAAGGTCTAACCTTTCTTCAGATAACGTCCACTAGTTCTCTGACTCTACCAAACTCTTAAAAATAATATAGAAACTGTTTAACCACTGTCTTTGCATCAGCGATTTGTTAAAGATAATTAGAGCTACACCAACTAAATCTATCTTATTCCGCGCACCGACTGTAAATCACCCTAAATGATTTTAACTAGTGCCCTTGATAAAATAGCCTCCATCATGGCGAGTATGTTTTCACAATATCTAGTCGATCTCGTTGACGTGTACATTGTCAATGAATTTCTGTCTACCCTTGCCAGTCGCCACACACCTATTGGTGTTAATTTACCTATTGGAATGTTCCTAGGCCTAACGGTCCAGGTCTGGTCAAGAGTGCACTTACAATTTTAAAAAGCAATCGAAAAACTCATGCTTGCTTACCCAGTCAGTTAAGTTCTCCCCCGTTTGCCCACCATAAATGGTCCGGACACTTTTACAATAGACAAAATTAAAACAATCGAAAAACAAAGATTGTCAACTGAAAATCCCATTTCCCAAGTATGTGTCCAAACCAAATATCTTGTGAAAACAATCCAGGAGTGGTAACAATGCGTCACTAGTATATCTAACGAATAGGAATACATTTTTTAGTATTAAATGTAGCATACAATAAACTGTCTCTGACTGTATTCAACAGTTATTAATTGTGTCCTTGACCTATTTTTTAGAGGTTCAGCCATATCTATCGATTTTTTTATCCGTTGCAATGTTCTTTATAAACATAATCGTCTTAATGTCAAGTCTGTATTATTTGCCTTTTTTTTTAAGTACACTTTGAAAAAAATACAGACCATTCATTTATATTATTGTTATGTTCAAAGTTGAAAACAATATGTTACTATAAATAGTGAACTGGCATTTCTTTGAAGTTGAAACATAAAAACTGACAATAGAATGAGGAAGTAATTTAAGTAAATCAATATAATCTTTTTAATGTTTAGTGAAAATTAAATTGCTAGGTCTGGAAGGTATATTCACATTGTAACAGAACCAGCAAAATGTACAATAGTTTACATCAAATGAGTTGTAGTATACCCATGAGGGTTACAGAAAATCGGAAAAAATTTCAAACCGAAAAGTATTTAAATTATTGTAATTATTTTGGTTTATTATTTGTGTGTGTTTGAGGCTATTTCAGAAAATCGCGAAAAAAAATTCTGTGTCCCATCTTTTTTTTGGGAACGTATATTAAAACCTAATGTAATGTTTGTATTAGCCAACAGTTATTATTTTTCCCTTCCACTAGTGGCACTTTTTTTCAAATCTCCCTGACTCAACCATAGCAACATGTACCCGGTCATAAAAAAAATTCTGCTGTTATTTTGCAGCTAACTCTTTGTTACTTAATTTTTACTAATAAATAAAAAGTATAATTATTTATAGAATTTAGGTAAAAATTGTAGATGACATTTTGTTGAAACTTTGATGTATGTAGTTTTAAATATAAATGAAAAATCAATGACATAGATAGTGCAAATATAAACTTTGACGTCTTTAATTAGAACACTGGTTTCAAAATAGTTGCCTACAAAAGTTACAGCTAATAAAATATTTCATTACTTCTAAATAAATCCATATAATAATGGCCGTTTTATACAGTTACAATAATAGAAACAAATGTGTTTGTTTATTTTGCTATTATGTATTGTACAATCATGTACGGGGTCTCCTAACTGGGATGCGGACCAGTACCTAAGAAACATTAAATTATTTCCTTTTTATTTAATGTGTTATAATATATCTCTCGGGATTGTGAGACATTCCCTGGGCTAAAATAATCAACTCCCCCTCCCCCAACCAGCGAGCCGCGGTGAAATTACTAAATGCGTAACCCCCCTCCTTCTGGGCGCGGTGAAACTATCAGACGCTTATCTGATCCATTGCAAGGATATGGTTGGGGATAACTGAACTACGATCCGATCGATCTAGTCAGTACATTTGAGATACGAATCTATAAAGCCTGTAAAAAAAAGACTTGTTTATATTTCCTTAGCTTTTACTTAAAAACATCTCTCTCTCTCTTTGAACTCTCTTCAGTTTTATCTGCGGGCTGAGACTTAGTCTCTTAGAGCCCGTGAGATCAGACCTGAAGGTGTCTCTCAACATCTGGAGACTGCCATAGAGCCCGATGGCCAGCAGGCTTCCGGACTGGGTCTGTTCTGTGGTCCGGCCAGTCCAGGGCACTCGAATAGCAAATGATCAACACTTTCCTCCACTTCCTGCAGTGTTCAAGGGTAAAGCCGACATTGGGCCCCAACCTCCCCAAAGTACGCGCCAATAGGACAGTGCCAGTCGAACTGGGGCAATTAGCGCCTGCTCGACACGCCTGAGCTTCCACCACGGGTCATTTTTGACGGCCGTTTCAGGACGCCGGATCTTTAGTCCGGTCACCCCATGAGCCCAGCCCGAGAACCACTTCGATTGTCACAAAGAGGCAGATCATGAACGTGCTGCCTGAACGGTTTCTACACTCACGGGCAGCACTTTGGGAATCTGTCGACTGGACTATTGCCTTGGCAATGCCGTCTGCCCTTTCATTTCGGGCACGTCCGCAGCCGCCCGGGAACCCATTGAAGGGTCACATGCACGCTATGTTGGGACACAAGACCCTGTATTGCCATCAGCATGGAGCTTCCGGGAAAGAGCGGGCCATTCTCCTGTCCCTTTTACAGCTTGGAGAACAGAGAGCGCGTCAGTAAGAAACGACAATGTCCAGAGCAGTGCAAAGGGACCTCACTGATTAGCTCGTATGTGGTCCACTGCCTCAGTAATGGCTGTCATCTCTGCCTTTCGTAAGCACAGAGCGACCCACATAGGCTGTGTTATGGTCTTTCACAAAGCCGGTTTGTGAGAAAGTGATGTGAACCCAAACGAGGCGCTTGTCCGACTCGTCTCTACTGGATACAGAAGCATCAGTATAGGCCAGTATAGCGTTCCCCGAGTAGTTTTCAATCACCTCCAAAGCCACATCCGTGATGGTTCGGCGATCCTTTGCGTTCCCAGCATTGGTTTCAACCAGACAGGCGTACCTCAGGCATAAGAGGCCTCTACAGTGGTCTTGGAGACAGTTTCTAGCATTAGGCGGTCAGTCGGGAGCTTGATCTCGGAGGCAAGTCTTACTGCGGTGCATAAAAGACTGCATCGAGAGCCGCTTTCTTTCCACCCAGCCATCGACCATCTCCCTTAGGACAGAGGTCTCCTCCTGCCGCTTGAACCGCTCATACGCGGTCAAAACGGCCTTCTCTCTACGAATACCCAGAGGTGGCACATTTGCCATGATTTCCACCGCTGCTGTGGGTAGCCGCCCGAAAAGTGCCTGTGGATCAGCCGGAGAGCCTGGCAGGTTTGCACAACATCCAGGGCCTCAAAGAGGACTTAGACCCATAGACCTGCACAACCTGGCTATAATCAATCTGAGACCTTACTGCACCCATGTACAGCGACCTCAGGACATCTGCTCGAGCCCAGATGTCACAACTTCTGATTAATGTTCAGTCTGTCAGAGGCGCAGCGGGCAACCTCCAGCCAGATGTGTAGAGAGTAAGCTTCCTGTCAAGTGTTTACTCCCAGGTACTTGGGCTTAGGTTCCAGAGCAAGAACCTCACCTCTACCTCCCAGTCTAATGGTTCCTGTAGATGCTCGTGCCCATGGTAAACAAAGCGAGTAGACGGTCTTCGAGACGTTAATCTCTAGTCCCCACATCCTAGTATAACAGCCGACCGTAGTCAGTCCTTCTGGAGTGCTCTCTCAAGGACTGAGGCACTCTTTCCGGTCTTCCAGATCGCTAAATCGTCGGCATAAGGTAGGCTTTTTACATCCTGTAGAAACTCAGGCAGATCATTGATGAAAGCTAGGAACAATGTACAACCAGGCAGAGCCCTGAAGACCCTGTCCGAGGGTCCGTTTCGACACGCTGCTCCCAACGCGTGCGTCGTGATAGTACGATTACTGAGAAAACTGCGTAACCAAATGTACATCTGAAAGGGTGACACCCAACCGCTGTAGCTTCAACAATAGCCCTGGTCGCCAGACGCGATCGTAAGCCTGCTTGAGATCTAGGAAAACTACCGCCGTTGACTCAGCTCTTCTGAAAGCCGTCGGCCATTTCTGACGAGGAGCGTGACCATGTCCATCGCACTCTTACCCCGCCGAAAGCCTCCTTGCTTGGGGTAATGAGCCCTTTTCCTAAGAACCACATCAACCCCGGTTGACCATGCGTTCAGCTACTTTCCCAACACATGAAGTGAGGGAGATAGACGGTAGCTTTCTGTTATCGGTCTTTTTCCCTTTTTTAAGTACCGGCACTATGACAGCCTCCCTCCACCTCTGAGGGAGTTCTCCTGTCAACCACGTGCGATTGACAACTGGAGAAGCTTTGCTTGTCCCGCTGCCCCGAGGTGTGTGATCATCTCACACGATCAAGTCACTACCTGGGGCCTTTCTTTCATGCGACACTTCCTGACTGCGTATGCCAATTCATTGACAGAGAATGGAGCTCTGAACGTGTCACGATTTTCCGTGCCAACCCAGCCTTCTCTTTGGGACCCGTCGGACTTTATCCAGTGCCTTGGACAATGTACTCTACTCGACTTGTTGACCTCTGCAAAGTGCTTGTTAAGCACTTCGGGCCTTCTTGCTATCGCAGCGTCAGGCCTGAGTCCGTTTGCATTGGGGCACCAGTTCTAATTGCCCCAGCCTGGGTCAAGTCTTTCAGCAATTTCATGTCTTTTGGGCTCTCCCTTAGATCCAACTTCTCGCATGTATCAGTCCATTTCTGCTTGGGCCTCGTATCTTTTTACTTGCTCAGTTAGTTTATTGTACTTCGCGGCGCGCCTCAGCCGTTTTCAATCGACAAGCTTTCTTACGAGCGGCTTGTCTTTGCCGAACTAACCTGCAAGGGCTGTAGTCCAAAATGGTCTGAACTTTGGTTAGTTTCGGTAGTTCGGACGCCCTACGTGCGGCACCTAAGATCGCTTCAGTGATCTCCTTGTATACAACGTCAACTGTTCCACTCGGTATCTACCCTCTCCAAGGCAGCATCAGCTGCTGCCTTGAAGGCGTCCCAATTTGTTTTTGAATAAACCCAGCACCTGTGCTTAGCTCCTGGTTTCAGGTGGAGGAATGTCCACTCGAGACGAGAACGGGTTTATGGTCACTACCGATGAACGTGAGACGCGGAAAGAGGTGTTACAGGCCAGGTCAGCCGAGACGAGTGTTAAGTCGGGTCTCGTTTCGCCCCACTCGCACCGTGCAGCAAGGTGGGTACAGACTCATGGTCTTGCAACCTAACTAAATTTGTAATATTACAAATTTCCTCAACTGGCCAGCCGCGTCAGTGTGTTCATAGCCCCATGCCGGAGACATGGCGTTGAAATCACCACATACGAAGGTGCCAAGCAGAGTATCCCCAGCTGTTATTAGACTGAGCTCCGTCTTGGGGGGATTGTACACGTTTACACAAATGGTACTTCCTCCCATCCTTATAAACATCCACTGCAAGCGTATCCGTTTTCCCGCGTGAGCCGTGGGCGCTGCTCGGCTGAGCGTTTAGCGTATTTCTGACCAGGGTCACCAATCCCCTGCATTTACACCCACAACGGAAGCACGAATAGCCAGTGAAGTGGATCATCCTAAGTCCAAGGATGCACTCTTGTAACATTGCAACATCCACGTCATTCTCGTTCAAAGTTTTGCGACTTCTAGGCTCTTGGGGATGAGACCCCGGACATTCAGATGGACCATCCTGAATTGAGCCTACCTGAGCGCTTCCCAAGTCTTCGCTTGTCAGTTGTGGTGCCGGCCACCTCGGTGTGGGAGCTTTCGGCTACACCCGGAAACAGGACCTGCTCTCTCAACTTTTCGGCTTCCCGCTGACAGAGCAATCAGCGTTTATCACCGAGGGCTGGGATTGACAGTTCCCAGTCTCTTTTGTCACGCCGGGCACCATAGGCGGGAAGCTTTCGGCTACACCCGTTGCGCAGTGCCCTGCCTATGTCAGTCTTGGTGCTGGCCACCTCAGGCGGGGCTTTCGGCCACACCCGGTACGCGACCTGCGGTCCATGACTTTCGACTTCCCGCTGACAGAGCAATCAGCATTTTTCGCCGAGGGCTGGGTTTGATGTCTCTAGTCTCTTTCGTCGCGCAAGGTACCATCGAAGGGGTACGGCTGTCTCCCTCTCTGTTACCCTCACGCCAGAGTCGATTTCCGTGCTGTCGGGGTGTACCTCGGGGTACGCACAGCGACTGGTTCACCCTTGGTAGAGTTCCCCAGGGGTAGAGGCCGACAACCTTCCGCCCTGCATCTCATTCCCAAGCCAGGTACCAGCGGCGGAGCCGTTGGTTCTTCCAGCCCCGTTCCCGGTACCTTGCTGGTCGTCACCACGAAGCCTGCTGAAGAGCTGCCAGCGTTAACAAACGAGCACCTGGGCCTGACTCGCCACAGCCACTTTTGGGGGTCTGCCTCCCTCGTCTCCGCGTGGTCGTACGATCTGATTTCCGTGCCACAACAGAGCAATCAACACTTTGTCAGGGACTGGCCTGACCTGCCGCAGCCTCTTGTGAGGGTGTGCGAATTCCTCAAGTTTGGGCCGGGTTGACAGAGCAATCAACCGTTCTCGCAGGGGCCTTGCCTGACCTAGCTTGGCTCTTCACCTGTGATGGGACGCGACTCCCATCTGTTCGCTTTTCCGGTAAACCAGGCGGTGGACACTCAGTGCCTTCGATCCGCCTTGCGGTTCTCGAGCTGGGTCGAAAGTAGCCATTTTTACGATGCCAGACTCAACTGGAAACGGCACCGGGCGTAGTCGAGCTTTTTACGATGGCGGGCCCCATCACCCCTAACCATCCATCGAGGTGTTGGTGCTGCCCAGACCCGCTTTATTCCTTTTCTTATCCTTATCCATTTGCTTTTCGCGCCCCAGGGAGGGGCGGGTTGGGTGGTCTGACAAGTAAGCAGAGCAGTCATACTTCAGCTGACCCAGGCTAAACCAGTGCCGGGGCGTGCCTACCGCTTGAAATATGTCTGATCTCTCGGAATGAGAGTGGGTTGGCGTACCTTTTTCTCGAAACCCCGATCTGCCGTCGAGGGGCTGGCCTGTGCAATACCAGCGTTCGGTCACAGATTGAGTACACCAGGGTTCACTTCCGCGCTCGTCCTGCAGTGGGGGAGCGTTTAGCAGTTCCTTGCGGGCATCCCACCACCTAAGAGCGTTCAGGTGCCCTCCAGAGCGGGGTGGGCTGGTGGCGTAGGTAGCGGCATACTACCTAAGAGACACTTAGATTTACATTTTTCCCAGAGCACGGAGCCTCCTGTAGAGCAAGGATGCCCAATGTTACTTTCTATTTGGATCGAACGTATCAGTCATATTTTGGCAGTCTTTATTGTCTTCTGCCAGGACATGAGGCCGACCGGCACTTAGGGGATGACCTCGTACCCCATAGTACCGACCGGGTGCAAGCCTTAGAGGTTCCAGACGAACAGCCCCGACCAGCCACGCGTACTGTAGAACTCCGAATGTGTTGGCCTGCGTCATAGACGATGTCACAATTTACGTTTTGCAAGCCCTTTCCCGTTCCTAGGGTTTAGTTTGATATTCAGTAGTCGAGGGTTCCGCGCCGTACGGATCTCGTTTTTACGTAACCTTCACTTTCAGTGCCATGTTATGGTCCAAGATTATTCAAGGCCCCTCAAGAGTAGAGGGTCGAAGTCGCATCGCAAGGAGTGCCCTGCGCTCCAGTACTGGGAAGCTGGGGTGCCAAGCACACACGCAGTCGCGGGGCGCTTTTCGCAATTGTGCACTTTCGTGCTCCCAGATTAGCCGTTAGCCCAGAGCAAGGCACACCGTTGCCCGCCTGACTACAGAGGTTCTTGGGTTTTAAGGGCCGCACCTGGGAAAGTTGTCGAGGTCAACACATCCCAGCCAAGACACACCTGGACTTAGCGTCTCCAGCCCTCATGCACTAAAACTGATGGCAAGTAAGGTTCACCATTGGCGACATGCACGTAGAGGTCTGACACTATACCCACCTGGGAAAGTTGCTGAAAGCAACACATCCCAGCCAAGACATTAAGGCACTGGCGTCTCCAGCCCTCATGCACTAAGACCGATGGCAAGTAAAGTTCACCATTGGCGACATGCACGGGGAGGTCCGACGTCGAAGCGCCATCCATTTTTCAGGCTGGTTGATTCGGCAGGCAGCTTGTTAAAAACATCTAGAAGCATTTATAATAACAGTTAACCACAATCTAGTTAAAATATTTCTTCAAATAGTTATGACTAAAAGTCTTGAATCAATTAATTCAAGACTACCAGACAACAATTCGGTGACCTAGATTTTACCTCATTGCAGTGGTGTGAAGTCCCTGTAAGGATGATGAAATCTCTTAGATCCCTATAAACCATTAATGGGACGGTTTTTTATGGTGCCTCTTCATCTTCACCAAAGCCGATAGCACAATGGTCATGGAGGCACCACGGAAGACATATCGGGGACTAAGCCAACCAGAAATATCGATTGGTCCTCATCGGAGATCGAATCATGTACCTTCAGGCTTTAGACAGGGGAGCCTGTTCAATAGAAAGTAACCTATAATCGGATCGGTATCGGACCGATATTGGCTCTATCAATTAACTATCGGACCGGCCGTTTTTTTTGGCCGCCGATACATTGTAACTTGTGATTTGCACATTGAATGAATATAGAAGATATTTATAACGACATCTAGCGGCCGTGATCAGCTGCTGTTCGCTCGTATAATCATCGGTCCACTCTAGCATATCTATGAAAACTCACTTATAGAAACTATTTTTATTTGAATTGAATTATAAATTGGAAGTGGAAACTAGCAAGTTTAGTTCCCACATTGATCTCGATGCTGCGGCCGTCTTTCTTGCTATTAGTATTTAAAGCTCGATCTCAAATTATTGAAATTAACAAACAAATTAAGCTTAGTCGTGCAGGACCAATATTTAATGCGGTGGAACATCAGTGGCGGCTTTACAACGAGCAACATGATGGACCATTTACGCAGACGCCTTCATCATATTTTTTAAGAAATTGAGGAGGCTCAGGCAGTGCAAAAGGCAGAAGCAAAAGCAAGTTCGGCCACTTCTGCCGATTCAGCAGGCAAAGCCAAGCAGAGCTCAATTGTCGAAGCATTCAACAAAGCCAACAGCTGACATAAACGATCTGAGCCACAATGAAACTCAACAAGCTGGCCGCAGTTAAACTTATTGCCCTGGGTGATCTGTCTTTTTTTAAATTTGCAGACAGTGCAGCCTTTGCAAGAGTCCTTCATGCCTTAAAAAAACTAAATATCCATTACCTTCAGAAAAGCATTTTCGCATGGTCTCTAATTCCTGAAATTTATGCGGCTTTAGTGGCAGTAACCGATAAATTGCACAGCGGCAATTATTCCTATGTCAGCTTGACTACTGGATGCTTGGACAACCCCTCAGGGTGTACATATTCCGTGCTAAGTATTACTTGTCACTTGCTAGATGAAAACTTCACCAGACATCAAATGTTGCATGCCAGTCAAATTATTGGTCAACACACGGCAATAACACCTGTCACAAATGATCATTACAATGATTGACAAATGGAAACTTCACGATCGATCTCATGTTGGCATGCATGCGATAATGCTGCCGCGATGGTAAAAGCCATGAATGATGCACATCTATCTTTTGGTGGTCACATATGGAAGTTATTAAGGCACAGCGTGCTGTAGAAAATATTGTAGCTATCTGCCATCATAATGCTACTCATTTCTCCAAATCCTCCTTAGCCAAGCAGAAACTGCGGAAATTCAAAATACAATAAAATCACCAAAACATTCTATCATACAAGATGTCTCAACACGGTGGAACATCACTTTCTACATGATGGAGAGAATGAAGAAGCAGAAGATAGCACTGGCTACTTATGCGGCTGAAAAATGACATACCTGTGTTAACACAGCATCAGTGGACCATCGTTGATAGTTGTGTCATTGTTAAAAACCATTTGAGAAAATCGCCAGGCTGTTGTGTTAATGATATTAATTTTCGTTGATGTTATCCAAGCATTTGTTGCATTTACGACTTGTAATAAGTTGGTAACATGAAAGATGATTTTTTGTCAGATGGTACTGCCAAAATGGAAACTGAGCCACTCGCCGTTGTTGAAGTACTCTTGGACCCACAGTATAAGGACCGCTTATTCAAGAATACACAGGCATCAGTGAATAAGTTGATAAAGGAAGTTGAAGAACAGGATCGTTTGGCCTTGCCTTTGTGGGAGCTACCATCTCCTACCAAGCGCGTCCCCAGCTGGCGGAGAGGGAAAGACCCTAGATATAAGGGTCAGCCGTGAATACTATAAGCGGCTGCACCATCTGCTGCTGTGGTCATGGAGGGTGAGGTGAGGTAACCGCAAGGATACCTTATAAAAAATGCCTCAAAAACCCTAAGAAAATGATGCAGATGCTAGCAAAAAGGTTATAGAACGCTCAACCCCAAACCTGCATACAGATGAGGCCGTTAGCTAAAGATAAAGGCAGACATCTAGGAGAGAAAACTCCGAAATTAAATCAACTGCTGCTCTGCAGATGGTCTTGGCTGACCAAAGGCTATAAAAAAGAAACCCAGAAAAACAGCAGGCTGAAGCATAGACGGAGGCAGTGGGCCTTAATGGCGCAAAACATACAGCCACGAGAATGACGAATATGGTCGAGAAACAAAGAAGAAGAAGAAGAAGTTTGGCCTTGCAAAAGGAAAAGTTACATAATGCCAGTGATAGATTGAGTATTACAGATCTCTCAAGACCAGCGTTCTGGTACATCAACTAAACGTCAACGAAGAGTAGAACCATCACCAATGGACTGTCTTGATGCCATTTTGAGACCAAACTGGAGAAAGTGGATCAATGACATCAACCAGTCAAGTTCAATAGTGCTTATCGCGTGATGTTATTCCACGAGAAGAAGATCCTTTAGCAATGGTGGCGTTCAAACGGCTATCGTTATCAATCCAGGTGTGCCTATGGTAGCGTTGATGGGTCATCTCCTTCCACTTCAGTCACAAGTGAAAGATTATTCAGTTGGAGCTGGAACATCTATGGTGACAACTGCTGTAATCTTCTTCCAGAAAAGGCGGAAATGTTGCTGTTTATTAAACGTAATCTCCGACGTTGACTATGAGTGCTAGTCACAGCAGTTAACACTTAACAAATCTATAGTAACTCTAAACTGGTTTGGTTTACATAGTTAAAGTTTGAAGGCATCTTGTTAACTGTTCACCTGAGTGAAGTGATTTACTGATATAATTAAGTGCTTTTAATTTTTCAAACTTTTTTTTTTAAATCTGCTACAAGTAAATTCAAAACAGAAAGATTAAAGAAGAAAATTATTTTAATTTCATCACAACTTTTACAAGTTAGTGAAGTTAATTAACAATTAAATTCATTTTGACTTTTTAGTTTGACATTAATTATTGATAACTTTATCTTACTTTTCTGCTTGTGTACAGGTTAAAATAAAACAACAAATTGTTTGTTATAAGTTTAATTTTAAACAAAAAACATGCAGAATTCTGAGATTAGTGAAGGTATGGTTTGAGTTTCAGACTTCAGTCTTCCGGTCTGTCGTTTTATATATTTTGTTCTTTAATCTTCTTCATATGCAAGACACCATTTCATTTAAAGCAAAATATCGGTATCGGCAAAAATGCGGGGGAAAATATCAGTATCGGACTATCAGTAAAATGGCATATCGGTCGCTCCTTTTTTCACCATAGTGTCCAAAGACATTTAAATGCGCCATAAGACCACACAAAAATAGAATAAATATACACATTTAAATAAAATAAAACAAAATGCTGATTATGCTATTTATCAAATTATATGTGATGCAATAAATCATTGGTTCATGTTTATTTATTACTAAAATTCTTTTGTTTGCAATATTAATAATAAAAGTTGTATTTGCTGTTTGTGAATTCATGAAATATTAGTTAAATATATCTAATTAACTTTTGATCTACTTTGTCCGTTGACAGAATTATAGGATGGCAAAATATTTCCAGCTTTTTATGTTCTTGTTCGGAAATGTAAAATATGTTATAACCTAAACTATTTTATCAGCTACTTATCAGTCGCACATATTTCAAGTCGGGAAGACAAAGCCACGGGCAACAAATATCTTGGTCATAATAAGCATTTTATTCGTTATCATTCAGCGCTGTTAAGTTACTGACGTTGTCTTTGTTGGGTGGAAGGTAATATCTATGTTTATCTTGAATCGATTCATACATAAAAACAAACTGCATTTCTAAAGCTTGAATGTTCTAATCTAATAAAAAAAAAGGTTTTGGAAATTTGTACTTTTGAACAGGCTTTGAGCCGCCACGCTGGCTCGTCTCCGGCTCCTACAAATTTGACGGCTCCGGCTCGGGCTCTTCACTAGTTCCGGCTCCCTATTAAGGGAGTATCACACGAGACAAAATGCTCGGTAATTGTTGGTGTACCAGTTTAGAGTGCGGGGGGGGGGCAACACCTAGAAGTCCTACGTTTTGGGTGCCTGGCTGAGCTGGCCAATCAACTTTTGAAAATATTAATATCAGCATTGAGGGCCTGTGACAGGCCCTGCCCAGGGGCCCGTAATTTCTGTCAGGGACTGGGTTGTGCCACGCAAACATGCTGAAAAAAAGTTGCGCAAATTTTGCCGCATCAGGAACTTTACTTAAAACAAACCATTTCAGTTAATCCAGAAAAACATATCATTATTTTCGACTGATGTTTCACTAGTCGCAATTTTTTTATAAGTAATATGTATTCTTTGTGTGGAAACTTAGTGCTACTAATGGTCATGCCTTTGCCAGATGCGAAATCAATTAGACGTGTTCCTTATCGTTGCTTTCTTCGTGTACGCTGCAGCTTCCAATTGTCGGTCTGTATATTGTTTCTTTGCCAATCTTAGCATTGAAGTCTCCTAACTTTAATTTAATATCATGTCTAGGTGCTTCTTCATGCATCCTTTCTATGGCATCATAAAATTCTTCTTTGGTATTCCCTTCTGAATCTTCAATGGGTGCATGGGCACATATTAGGGTCATATGGAAAATTTTGCCACGTATCCTGAAACTGCACAATCTTTCGTTAGCTGGTTTAAAGTCAATTATTTGATTTAGGATTTGTGGTGTTCCCACTATAAAAGATGGTATACTCTTTTAAGAATGTCTGAATTTTTCCATCTGATTTCTTGGAGTGCTGCTATTTTTATTTTGTATTCTCTAAGCTGTTCAGTGAGGTGGGTTAGGGCTCCTGCTCTGTAGAGGCTTAATACATTCCAAGTCGCTAGCCATTAATTATGCTCGTGATAGTGCAAAGGTCGGTTTTCATTTAAATCAGTCCGGTTTTTAAATTGTTGTTTGGCTTTCGTAACTAGTGTTTTTTTTACATGACTGGGTAGTTAGCCCTGTGCACATCTCTAGGGTGTTGCCCCTCACAGCCTTGTGGGTAGCTGCCTTTGTTTAAGGTAATGTCCCTTAGCCTTTGTGGATCCCTCCACTAACTACAAGGCAGTAGTTGCCTGCTTTGGTCCACCCCGAGAATTTTATTTTATCGGCACTCACCATATCTGGCAAGCTTTCCCCTATCCGCCACATGGGGAAGCGCCGATGGGAGTTCGGCCTCTCCACACGGGACATATATAATTTACAAAAGCAAAAAACCTTGGTAACCATTCTTGTATTAAATTAATTTACTTAAGCACCCTTTGAAATAAAAAATATTCTTCCAGTATGTTAATCTTTTGCAATGCAAATAGAATTATCATGCACATCACCTATTGTATGATATTTTCTACAAATCTAAATATGTTTAAAGCACCAATTATTTTTTTTTTTGCTAGCTCTAATCAAAACTTGGCAACTCTTTTGTAAAGAGCAGATGCCCAAACCAATTTATTAACTTTACCAGGGCTTGTGTGATAGGCTATAATTTGGTGAGCCCATATGCATAGCCTATGTTGGTGACAACTCAAACCACACTGCAAACTAACAGATTCTTCTGATAGTAGCATGTCATAGAGCTGTGCATGTTGAATGACAGCCAACAATGCTGCAGTCACAAGTAAATTAGTTTTTGTTTAGCTAGTCTAATTTGTTGAGTCATGTCTTTAATTAAAGCTTTAGTAGAAAAAAAGTGAGCGATTTGGCCGGTTCATCAGGGTAGCTTTTTTTTTCTATTCCTGGGCTTCAAATGTACCATTGCCAAAGTACCCCAAATACATTTTTCTAGGGTGCCCAAATGTACTTTGCCTGTGGCCCCAAATGACTTTTGCCTAGGGCCCCAAAATATAGCTTTGCCTAAAGCCATAAAAACCCTTTACCTTATCAATTGGAAAAATACTGTGGGGTTTGTCCGGAAAACAAATTTCAGACATTCAAAAAATTTCAGTTAGCTTGCATAAAAAAAGGACTTATCAAAGAGACTGTGGCTAAACATGCCACTATTAATCACAAGCCTGTTCGCCTTGAAAAGTCATTACCAGCATTTACACCGGCTTAATATAATAATATTTTTACTGTTAAAGTAGATTATTGTGCGAATTCTTAATTTTTAAGACTCTTCTTCATAAAAGTTTAAAAGTGTAATTAGCATGCATTATTTCCCTTGTTACCCTTGAACCAGAAATTTTAAGATGGCTTCTATCATTTGTAGACAAGTTAGACAGGCACCAAATTTTATCAAATCATGTTCACGTCTGATAACTGTAGGACAAAGAACTTATGCAGACATGGCGTTTACATTTGCTTCACCATATGATGTAAGTCAGTTACTTTTAAATGGTCAACCTTACTTTTTTTATTGTGCAATAAGCAGTTCGCTTGCCACTCCGGTTGGGAAGCTCGACAGTTAATTTTAATGATTGCTCTATTCTAGACCACCCATTGGCAAACTATGACCCGAGGGCCAAATCCTGCCCTCTAGACTGTATGAACCGACCTGCCACTCTTTGCAAATCACTAGCCTTTTATGTTACGTCGCTTATCTTTGATGTCCTTTCCAAAGAGTATCAATTTGCAGCAAAGGCCACAGATGACTTTTACCTTTGCTGTCTCTCTTATTGGTTTAGTTTCATTAGACATGAATTTTCTCAATTGATATTCCCATTTTTTGATTATGTGGCATGACTAAAACCACTTATTACTGACCTAAACTATGCAGTGTCTACCCCCAGGATCTATGTTCTTAATCCCCAACAAATCCTTTAATAGTCAAAAACTAAAAAACATTATCTCCAAAATATTAAAAATGTCTCCGTAATACTAACACAATAGTCTTCATAACACTAAAATAGCAAGACACCAACTGCCACCAAGTCTCTAGTGGAGTATTGACACAACACTGCCCTAATTGTTAGAGAAATCCTGAAAAAGCCCCATTTTGCACTCCAAAATAGATTCCCACTTTAAGATAAAAAAAAAAGCAAAAGTAGAAATAAATTACTCATGAACACTTATCAGATTAACTGCTTAATTAATGTGGGCTCCAATTCTCAAAAATTCCACATGGCAAAAATATTACAAGTAGCAAAAATGAAAATGCTAACTGCTCTTGCAGTGAGATATAATTCATGAGGTCTAGATACTTAATTTTTTTATTCCCAGTATTTTTTATGTTAACCTTATAATATTGATTGTTAATTGAAATCAAATTAATGATCATTTGTTTTTGCATAATGTATACTTTTTTTATAATTGCTCTTGGTCTCCTTTTCAGTTCTAATTTTTTTAAATCATCAAAGTAACTAGATAATAAATTAGAATAAATGCTTTTATATTGATATATATATATATATATATATATATATATAATACCTACAAAGGTGTAATTTATTATGGTTATCTTTTTTTAATGATCATTAAAAAAAATAATGCTTAGGCCTAATGTTTCATTACTTTTTTTGTCCTGAAATCGCTGGTATGTACTTGCATATATTTTCCAGCAAAATGTTCTTAAATTTTGTTTTCACAAGCTCATCTTTACTACTTTTTTCTTTCAACTCCAATATGGTTGTATTGTAAATAGACTTTAAAACCCGAAACCTAGCTGACAGTTAGTTTTAATAATTACAAAGTAATGCACAAGGTGTGAATTTTACGTTTTATGTGTCCAGACGGGAAAAATTTTTTTTTATGAAAAGCGTTAAGCAGGGGCGGGTGGTCGTGTGGTATAGAGCGCTGGACTGTCGACTGGAAGGTCTCTGGTTCGAACCCCAATGAGAACCTTGGGATTTTTTCAGGTCCTGGTGAAAGTCCCCTAAGTCTGTCCACCCAGCTTTAACTATAAAATCCTTTTATATGCCTTGGCTAATAAAGCAGATGAATTCTACACTTCTTCTGCCCCGATGAGCCCTTAGGGGCTTAAGGGAACATTACCTTTTTTTTTTATTAAGGGACTATTTTTCAAGAATTAAGTTGGTTAAGTGGAAGTCGTTTAAAAATGAGCTATCATCATGTGAAGCAGTTTTTTTGTCAGTTTTGACTACCTTTACATTTAGCTTACAGTTTACCCCCAAAACACCTGTTAGCATTTTCTCATGAGCCACCTGATTTTTTTTAGACCATTGTCAATTGGCACTCATTGGGATAATAAAACATTGAAATATTCTATTAACTTTGTATGTTGAAAAAAAAATTCACACAGATTTTTTTTCAAATATGCTAACAATTATATTATTCATTTTTGTAAAATTAGAAAACAAAAATTTCTTTTTTACTCATATTAAATAAATTTATGTCATATACATGTATGCAATTTAACTTAATTCATTATTAGAAGACATTGACTTTGTTTCATTTATGAATACTAAAACAAGTTTTCTTTTTTTAAAACAAGTTTTCTTTTTTGAAATAACAGCTTAGGTATTATTAGTTTCTCTTCTGTGTACAAATAACTACAAATCGCATTTTTCTAAATGACCTTTTTTTTTCTAAAGGTATATTATAAAGATGCCAAGGTGAAACAGATTGATGTACCCACTTTTAGTGGAAGCTTTGGTATACTGCCTAACCATGTCCCTACTTTAGCTGTCTTAAAACCTGGAGTCATTAATGTTTTTGAAGAAGATGGATCAAATAAGAAATATTTTGGTAATAACTGATAATAATTCTGTTAAGTTTGCACTAAAGAATCTGAAGTGTTAATTTGACATCTTTAATTCTCATATAAATCCAATTTTTTGTTAATTATTTTTTTTTGCTTCTAGTCAGCAGCGGCTCAGTTACAATCAATGATGACTCATCAGTACAAATCTTAGCTGAAGAAGCACACCCATTAGACAGATTTGATACAGCTGTAAGTTTTCAAATCTCATAAGACTTAGAAATAAAATAAAATAAAAAACAGATGTAGGTAAGTTATGTCGAAATAATTCTTTAATTCTTATATGTACTTACATTTAAAAAAAAATTTAATGGTATTTTTATTTTAGGCTGTGAGAGAAGGTTTGAGCAAAGCACAGCAAGAAGCTGCATCAGCATCAAGTGAGTCAGCTAAAGCTCAGGCACAGATTGCTGTGGAATGTTATGAAGCTTTACAGAAAGCTCTGGAACACTAACCTCCAGTTTTTGATATAATGTTACTAGTTTATTTTATGTGGATGTTTTTGTATTCTTAAACAATATTTAGATCTTTAAAAGAATTCTGCTGCCTAAATGATATGGTCCATTAAGAAATGTTCTTAAACTAAAATCAGGAGTTTGTGATGTAATAAAATGTAAAAAAATATCACAGCTTTACTTGTTTTGTAATTGTAATAAAGGTTCTAATGTATGTTTACTGCTGCTAAAAAAATTTCAATTTTTTTTTTAAATCTAGCATCACAGAATTAAAATATGTTACATCATCATGTCATATGCAAAAAAAAAAATGTAAACCTTTTATTAAAATGCTTGAAGTGTACCATTTTTCTTACAATAAAGAAACAAGTACTTTCTTGTAACGAAATTAATTTACGTTACATTACTAGAATCATCTTTGAAAACAAAAAAATAACTAACGAATCATATGCCTTGAGTCGTCTATTATTAAAAACCAATATTATAAATTAAAAAATACATCTAACAATTTAGTAAAAAAATTAATTTAGAATTGATTCTGAAAGATATATTGAATTTTTAAACCAACAGAATTAGGCAGTTGGTCAGCGCTGGATCAAGCGCATTTACCTTTCAGAAAAATAATATATAAATTGCAACACAAAAAAAATGCTCAAAACATTTTCATTTTACTTTTCTGTAGGTATAGTCTGACTTTAAAAATGATTGATGTTTAAATATAAAAACTGGAAATTAACATCATTATTAGTGAAATTAAATTCACCTTTTAGCATTATTTTATAATGCTTGTCTGTCTGAACTACGTTTCATGGTTTGAAATGATTTTATGGTAATATACAAATATTACCTGCCGCAGATGATGTCAATAAGAGGCTGCATTCTGGTTATTTATAAATAGTTAAAATTCAGTAATTACCCAAAGGTTGGCCAATTTAACAAGATTTAGTAGTTGGCCAATTTAACAAGATTTAGTAAAAAAAATGTGATTCGATAGAATCTGCATGCAGCTCTGGAAGGCAAATTGGGCCACTACTGTAATAGTATAACAAACAGCAATCTGAGAGTCCGATTCATAACCATTGATGGCTAATAAAAATGTAGCTCTAACGTTTTTATTTAGAGCCAGAGCCTCTGAAATTGTCGTGATACATTATGTATCCCGCTTATTTGAAGCGCTTTCACCTAAGCCATTCAATTAGTTAGCTGAGAATAGTTTAAAGCGTTTCATTTATACTTAGTGTTTCTCCACAAGAAAGGCATATTGAAGAACAGTTCATTCTGTTCGATTAATATACCGAGATCTACAAATTATATTGGAAGTTTTTGATTCAATATTAAAGTCTAATATGTTAAAGAGTTGGTCATGATCTTCAAATATAGATACAGAAAAACAGTTATAAAATTAGTAGGCGTTAGTTTTTATCACAGTACTGGGCCATTCCCTTGTGGTCCCAATCAAAACTCCATAAAGCATGATTGGTATGCTCTGTCACCATAACAACATTAGAGTGATTCTCAAAGTGGAGATTACTGGGCTTGTCAAAAGGACATTTGATTCTTGAGACGGGTTTCCCACCATTGGGAGGAAATACTTCAATGTAGCCACTTCCCCAGTGGGCAACAAGCAAGTTGCCAGTTTCATCAAAGTCCATTCCATCAGGACCCGAATCACAGTCACACTCTTTACACAAAAAAAAAAAATTGTTAATGAAACCAAGATTAAAATATATCCATTTTTATTGTAAATCTGGTATAGCAGATTAGTTGTGTGACTTTTTTCACAAACTTACCTGACAATTGTCCCCAGATAGTTTTATTACTGATGGTACCTGGTGCAAGAATGTCGTATGACCACAATAATCTGGTTGGTGTTTCAGCCACTATCAGTTGAACAGCTTTACCTTGTTTATTGTGAACAACAGCTATGCCATTAGGGAATCTTATACCATCATCAAGATGGATTAATTTTCTTTCTTTCGTAAAGCAATATATAGACCCAAATGGTTCCTGCAAATTGTTTTAAAGGAAAATAGAAAGTAAAATTAAATAAAACTGCTTTAATTTCCCTGTAATTGCAAAAAGCCGTAAGCCATATAAAGAGCGGCCATAAATTGGTAATTTAAAAAAAAATATTAAACTACTTTATAGATAGATGAATAGCTAAATAATCACAATTTTTCTAGAGGGTAATGTTGAATCAAACCTCAAATGAACGTTTATAAGGACTTGGTGCTATTTCTCCAGCTGGGGCTGTGACCCAGAGATTTCCATCATAATCCATCACACAATCATTACAGCCTTGCATTGGTCTTCCCTCAGAATCTGCAAGGGCTAACTGAAAAATAGGGCAAAACTGTTTTCATTTTTGCTCAAATTTTTATTTTCATAACTTAACAAATGTATCTTTCAAAGATGTGTTTTTAAATTACCTGTTCAAAATGTCCATCAGGCTGAACAAATAAAATACCCAACCTCATGTCTGCAACATAAATATTCCCTTCTTTATCTGTCTGACATCCAGCTGGTATTCCACCATCACCATTTACTGTAGGCTCACAAACAACTTCAGTCTATCGAAATAAAAGTAACAAAACTGTTTTACTAATACAATTTGTTGATAACCTCATCTCTTATATTTTTCTTTATCAAACATGAAGTTTAATGCTACAGTAAAAAAAAAACATTATACAAAATAAAAATAACACTGAAAGTAATTAATTCTTTCCCTTTGAAAGGCCATTCAATGAGGCCAGTGGGTGGTCACATGTTGCCAAGAGTGCTCACTAAAAGGCCATTAGAACAGGTAAAAAATAAGGACATCCATCCAAGCCTTATGTCGGGAAAGAGTTAACAACGAATACTGAGCTCTTTGACATATAATAGTTGGGTCACTGGGTGATATAAAATTTCTTTCTCTATTTCCAATTTATACTTTTTGCACACAAATATATCATCAAGCTATAATAATGGATTAGGCAAACAAGGCCTGCTGGCCAAATACGGCCAGCTGGACTGTCTAATCTGGGGGACGGATGGTCGTGCAGCAACGCGCTCGACTGTCGACCTGAAGGTACCTGGTTCGATCTCCAGTGAGGACCAAGGAAACTTTCAGGTCTTGGCTCAAGTTCCTTTCATGTCTCCTGTGGTGCCTCCATGGTCACTGCACTATCGGCTATGGTGGGGATGAAAGAAGGGGACCATAAAAAGCGTCCCATTAGTGGTTTATAGGGTCTAAGAGATTTCATCTCATCCTTACAGGACTTCACACACACACACTGTTTAATCCGGCCAGAGGCCCACTTCTTGTTGCAGAGTGAAGCACAGCACTGACCTTTTATGTTAATTTACTTTAGAACACGTCTACACTACATCCATCTGATTTTTGTACGCCCACATGTTAAATTTAGGAACCCAGTGTCGCCTGCAAATAAAAAATTTTGCCCACCCTTGGACTAGATAATAATAACAACTGATCTGCATTTGGAGTTTATGAAATTTATGTCCAGCTGCATTATTCTGCCATCCTCTATCACATATCAAGCTCTTTTACACTCATTATTTACTCTCCGCAGCACCCAAACTGTATTCTCAGTGAGATGAAAAAATTATCTTTAAACTATTTTTGAAAAAATATTTTTCAAAATCTCTTTTATGTATTTTATTTTCTAATATTTAGTGTTTCAATTCTGCTCCTCCCCCTTCCACCAATACACATAAAGCCCCAAACACACACACATACACACACACTCACCTTTCTTCTTTCTCCAGTATTTTTTTTATCATTATATAGGCTGGTGTCTAAAAGATGTACAGTCAATTATATTAAAAAAATTAAACTGAAAGATAAACAGCAACACATGGTTTTGTACAAAACACATGACACTGGTGTCACTTGGGCATATACTAATCAGCTTTGAACAGTGGGCGTGTCAGAGCTCTAAGACAAACATGTTGTTGAAATCTACATACATAAATATTAAGAAAATATTGAGAAAAATTGACACTATTTTTCCATATGGAATTTTAGTTAGTTGATTAGCGCAAAAGGAAAAAAATTAAATGTGGCTAATTATTGAATATTGTATTGCAGTAATGCAAAATTTCAAAGAAATCAAGTGTAGGGAAGTGGGTAAAAATTGATTACAAAATTCCATCCTGACAAACATACATACATACAAACTGACAGAGGTTCCTCAGAAAAAATGTGTAAAAATCAGTCTACCCAGATATCTTGCAGTAAGTAATGTTCATACATCATTAAGTTTTTACATTACCATTATTGGTGGCTATGTGGCAGTGAGTGGTATAGATGCTCCAAAGCCAATCTGAGGGTCCTGGGTTCCATCCTCGGTGAGAACCAAGGGAGTTTTTGAGGAAGTAAAGACAGCTGGGCATTGTGCTAACCACACAATTCCTTCATGTGTCCACATTACAGAAACAGATGAATTCTACACTTCATCTGCCCTGATGGCCCTTTAAGGTTAAGGGAACTTTACTTTACTATGCAGCAGTGAAATACGGTACACATTCCCATTACTAGCCACCTAACATCATTTCGTAACAAGCATAGGTTACCATCAGGCCCGTAGCGTGCGGGGGGGCCTGGCCCCCTGCTATTGCCTGGCCCCTCCTGTAAAATTTTCATGCTACGTGGCTGGTTACCATAGTCAGGGTTGTCTTAGTAGCTTTATGAGCCCCTGTGCAAACTTGTATTAATTTTTGGGAAACACTTAAAAGGTTGAAATACAAGTTGTAAATTAGTATGGGGCCCCTATACTCATGAGGCCTCCTGGCTGTGCTGCCCTCATGGCCAATGTGAATCAGGCAATGGTGGGAATATGGAAAACACAAACAAAATAAAATAATTTACATACTGTTGAATTATTATGACCTCATAAATATATATATATTATATATATATGGGTGTGTGTGTGTGCAAGATTCAGCACTGAACATAAGATTGCAATGAATCTATCAACACATTTTTATACTTGAAAGCTGTTGATAATTTTTCTTTTTTATTTACAATTTGTAAATACAGACTGATATGCTTATTATTTATTTAAAATATTTATTAAATTGTTAAGAATAAATGATTTAATATGACTAATAAATGGTTTCTTCATGTGAAATTGGTGGAAAACACAATGAATGACTATTTTATTTTCGGTGGCTTGATCTTATCAGAAACGCAACAGCAGTTTAACTTACCTTTCCTGTTGTAATGTTTACTTTTAATATTTGTCCAGCAGGTCGGTTTTCTTTTTCTACCTCAGGTGCAACCATGTAAAAATTTCCGTTTGAGTCGAAAACTGGGCCTTCAGCACCTAATATATTATCAGTAATCTTACGAAATACTGGAGATAGAATATTCATTTTTTTAATGCACACGGCAGCTCTTTCGCTACAAGAATTTCACTTTTTGCAGGGTATCACTGTTATCAGAATAATCAGATATAAGCTCGGTTTATAATTATTTATTTATTTTTTAAAAAAAATCATCAAGTCTAGGTACTCTAATAATCATCTTTAGTTGAGTTATTATTTATTACGCCCCTTTCTAACAGAGTAGGCCTACCTGTACATTACATAAGACTCATATCTATGCCTGCATGCTTCATTCAGTCGGCTTAGCGGCTTCATGTTTAGGCAATGCCTTTCACCAGTTAACCAAATAACTTACAAGAACCCATCCATATTATAGCTCTTTTCACAGATGTGTCACTATCAGGCCCGTAGCCAGAGTGGGCTGGGGGGGGGGGCTGAGCCCCCCCCCCGTTCGTGACCTGAGCCCCCCCGTGCATGATTTGAGCTTTTTGACAAATTTTAATAATAACGACTATAAAACATCAATAAATCAATAATAATAAAAACTTAAAAGTTTATATTTTGGCAATCATTCAGGCTATTTTACTTACATATATAGCTTATCTAATTTTTGAGCATTTGGGGCTACAACAGCCGTGTGTGAGAACAGTTTGTCAACCCTCACACGAATGCTCACCCCATATCACAGATCAATGTAACAAAAGCCTCTAAGCAATCTTGTCCTGCTTGCATTTGAAAAAGATTTAACAGACAATTTGAATGTTGAAGCATTTTTAGGTAAATTCAGTGCTAAACCACGACGTTTCCAAATTTGAAACGTATAATAATATAAGTTCGCAACCAGTGCCGACGAGTGGGGGGGGGCAAATGCCCAGGGGCCCGGCAAGTTTTAGGGGCCCGGACTGAGCTGGCCAATCAACTTTTTAAAATAGTAATATCAGCACGGTGGGCCGTGTCATCCCTGCCCAGGGACCCGAAATTTCTGTCGGTGGGCCTGTTCGCAACCTTGTAATAGTTTTATATATTGATATATTCTGAGGACAACTAGCAACTTAAATAAGTTAATAAAATACCATTCTGACTTCATTTTTATACATATGTATAATAAAATAATAAAGTACAAACTCCGTGATTTCTGAGTGATGCAAATTTACTTTTTAGCAGAATTAATTTTATTTTAAATTGAATAATTGCGACTGGTCAATTTGTTGTTGATAGATCTGTTCTTTGTTTTCAATATTTTATAAGAAATATCACACAAATAGCTAAATTATGTTCGTGCATCTTTGTCGTTCTTCCCAGGTTGTATGTTAAACCAACAGTATAATAATATAAAGCAGGTATATATTATGTAACAATTGTGTAGCAGAACAAATGGTCAATATATTTATAACAGCCTTACAGGAATCAAAAATTGCTCAGCCTCAATACATTTTTAACATTAAAAATCTTTACTATTTAAATTATTTTTAACAAAACTGCAACATGCCATGCATTATTGAAACGTAGTTAAAATTATATATTTCTAATTAATAGCTAAACAATCGGTACCAAAATGCACCATTCCAGATATGGAACTGCAAAAATTTCTAGGGGAGGGGACTCACTGAGATCCCCTCCCCAAACCCCTCCTCTCCGTTCGCAAGCTTTCGGCGCTTCTCGCCTCCATCTTCGCCCCCCCCCCGAACATTTCTTCTACCCCACCAGGGGCGGATTTAGGGGAAGGGGCCGGGGGTGCATGCCCCCCCCCTTTATCGCAAGTTTAGGTAATACATCATTAACTTATCGAAATATTTTTTGTTATAACACCAATTTTCAACAATGAAAACAGTTTTGCCCCCCACAGGGGTCAAAGTTTTGCCCCCCCCCGTCAATGTTGTCTAGATCCGCTCCGTGCCTCAGGATCATTTCTTCGCCCCCCCCCCGAAAAAAATGTCTTCGCCCCCCCCCCCCGAAAATTTCTTCGGCCCCCCCCCCAATCCAATAATCCTGGCTACGGGCCTGTGTAGAGATTCTCGCTTTGGAAAATAATACTTTGTTGATAAACAGATTTACCAAGTATCTATTTAAAAAGAAAAGAAAAACTTAAGAAAACTTTAAATTAAAGATTGGCTAAGAACTATCTGACGTTGTTCTGGATTATTTAATTAAAGTTCTAGTATTTTTTGGGGGGGGGGGAGAGTTTTTGCTCCGACACCGAACCGACTCCGGACAAGTACAAATGCCGACACCGACTCCGGACAAAATACAAATGCCGACACCGACACCGAGCAAAGTACAAATGCCGACACCGACACCGGAAAATACTACAGACACCACCGACACCGACTCCCCAGCCCTGGCTAGTATTGCCTTATTGTTGATATCTGTAGATTCGTCAACCTGGAGTTCCGTACCACGGTAACATATAAATCCTCTTCAACGAATGTGTCTAAATGTCTTCGGCCATTTCCTCAATGGGCCTTGCTAGCCGACAAAGCCACTAATGCAGTATTTTAACATCACCTCTCCTATTAATTTACGACAAATGTCTATAGTATGGTTAACCACCAAATATGCTACTCTCGGTACATTTTCATTCAATGATGTGGCGGCCCTCATAAATTTATTCTGTCCTTCATTTTTTTTCTATCTAAATACTCCAGGGGGCTTGTCTATTAACCCAAGGCGCTTGGCGTCCAAGTGGCGAAGCAGTTTTAAAGGTTTCATTGTTTAATTAGGTAGCCGGTCTCCTCAAAATATGCAGGACGGGCTTGGTATGTGGGAATCACATGTCCCGATGAATCTATAATTCAAGTAGGACTCATGGTATTGTCTTTAAAAAGTTTGTTTCTCTGATGTTGTCGGCTCATGTTCTATCAATTCCTTTAGCCTTTTCTTTTTCCCAAGGAAACTTTATAATGACGTCTGTTTCTTACTCATTTTCGCTAATGTGTGGGTTAAATCTCTTCGATCCTATAAACCACTAATGAGACCCTTCTTTCACCTCCCACCATAGTTGATAGTGCAATGGCCACGGGAGGCATAGTGGGGACTTAAGTCACGACCTGAAATATCCATTGGTCCTCACCGGGGAATCGAACTTTCAGGTCAACAGTCGAGCGTTCTTCCGCACGACCATCCGTTCCCTCAAAAAAAAATAATAATCACCCACCTGAATGGGACAATTTTTAGATTTTTGTAGTCCCAACCACAGCCGGGAGTGTAATGGACATAGAGGCACAACAGGAGACATGAATGGAAACTTGGTCCTCACCGGGGACCGAACCTGATACCCTCAGGTCGACAGTCGAGCGTTCTACCACACGACCATCCGTCCCCGTAGGATTCCTTATAGCGAGTTCCGTATGCCCGGCCCTGGAACAAACGTTTAGTTTTGTTACAGTTAGGTAACAAGCAAAAATATCTGAGCACCGGGTCCCTAAAGACGTCTGCTACTGTGGTGGCATGTTTTCATTGACCAATCCAGTGGGGTTTGTGTGAAAGTGTTGATCACTTAAAAGCAATCACTGCAATAAAATTGTGTAGACTAACATCTCTATACTTATAAGACGCATTTGTTGTCTGTCTGTCTGTCTGTCTGTTCCCTTATAACTCAAGATCCAGACAACCAAATAACGTGAAATTTGTTACACATACACATAATTACATGGGGAAGGTTATAGGACAGGTTTCGTTTCATCTCGATGGGTAGTTTTATTGTAATTAATTATTTTTATTTTAGTATTTTACATATTAAAGTAATCTCGACGGCGCCATAAATAAAATTCCTCTGTGACGTCATTTCCCGATGATCGAATAGAGCTTGCGCGCTGGTGCTGTATCGTGTCTTGTGCTGCAAAGAATTGTTGTATTTTCATGCTCCCTGATTTGTAAAGTTTGATGAAGGTAAAGGAATGAAGAAGGAATGAAGAGGGAGAGAGAGGAGGGAGAGGGAGGGAGGGAGGAAGGGAGGGAGGGAAAGAGAGGGGGAGGGAGGGAGAGAGGGGGTAGGGAGAAAACAGAAGGGCAACAGAAAACCTTATTTTAAACCCGGGCAAAGCCGGGTACTTGCAACTAGTAAACAATAAACGTGATTTGTTTAATTATTTTTAATTCTTTTTTGCTGAGGTTTTTTTTTCTGGTAATTCCTAACTTATTTACTTTGTCGTTTATTTGGCTGAATGAAAATTTTCTGATAATATTTCATCTAGTCGGCTTCATTTGTGCCAAAGTACTTCAAACCTGAATCTAAAGAATGCCAATATCACCTGTTCTTATGTAACAAAAAAAATCTCTGTTTTGGGCCAAAGTGATTTATTAAACAAAAGAAATACAAACAGTCAGGAATGAATGAATATTGTAATATTTTAAATAAATAATTATGGCATAACAATAAATACATTTCATTGTACATTAACAACGGTTTAATTCATAAATTGAGTGGTCGTTGTTCATTTTCATATCATCATCACAAAAGTTATCACAACAAAGAGAACACAGCACAAAGAGATGAACATAAAAAACATCCTAAAATGTAAGCGGTGACCAGTTGACTGGATGGTCACTAAAACAAATAGCCATGTATCTTCCGTGTATACAAAGGCCATGAACGACGAGGCAACCATTTACCCGACTAGGATGGTCACTAAAACCAACAGCTCTATAACTTTTGTGTAGACTATGACCATAAACGATGACGTCATTTATAATCCCGACCAGCATGCCAACTGTGAAATGTATAATAAAATCACGAATCAAATATAAAAAAAAAAAACAAAGGTCAGTTGGTAACAAAGTTTGATAATAGAGACTAAATTAAAACAAGCAATTTAAGTCTTTTCCGTTTCGGACAAAGGACATTTTTAGAGCATTTTCGGTTACGCCGGACGAAATCCATATTTTTTTTCCGGGTGACAGCCATAGATTTTGCTGAATTTTGATAGAGAGGGAAGTAATCATGTTGAATAACTGTTACAAAAATAAATAATGATTACGCCCCTTTGATTAGCTTTTATTATTTATATTTACAATATAAGCAAAAACGGTACTTAAAACGCCCCCCTTTTTCGGCCCTCAGAGGTCAGATCGCGAAATGGACTTTTGATGTACACTAGGCAGGCCAAGACCTACAAAATGATATATACATCATGGGTCTAGGACTTATGGTTGCTTAGATATAGGGCGCTCATTTGTTAATATAGCTTATATAGTAAAAAACGGTACTTAATACGCCCCCTTTTTCGGCCCTCAGAGGTCAGATCGCGAAATGGACCAAAGTCATTTCTTGGCAGGCCAAGACCTACAAAATGATATATACATCATGGGTCTAGGACTTATGGTTGTTGAGATCTAGAGTGATGACAGACAGACAGACAAAACGGGGACAATAGAGCATTTTTTTTTCGAAAATGCTTTAAAAAAATTAATGAATATAAAAAATATTTTGTTTACAATGAGTTAAAAAAACAACAAGCATGCTTGCAAACAACTTAGAGATATCATGACATTATCATTAAAAAAAAAGGTTAATGACAGTTAAGATTGACATCATAAATTGACCATGTACATCTAAATGACAGTTTTATATTGACCGTTATCAGCAACTAGCTGTCACTGAACATTGACATCATAAGTTTGCTTCTATATAGGACTACATCTTTCTATAGACACACACTTGTCAAGATAGAATTGTTATTAAATATTTTCCGTCGGTACACATTTACATATTGAAAATAATAAAACTAGATATTTTAGAAAGTTCAGTGCCGGCTTTAGGTATAGGCGATACAGCTGTCTAGAGCGGCATGATTTCAAAACGCGGCTAATTCCAGCAAAATAATATAAAAATGAAAAATCATGAGAAACTAAAGTAAAATAAAGGAATTTAAGAAAGTGAAGAATAAAATAGGTTGTACATTATACACAAAATTGCTCAGAATGGTGACAACGAATGAGTCAGGTGGATTAACTCTCTATCTCAATTTATTTCTTTACTATTTCATTGGATATGTTGAACTTAAAAAAATCTAGATGTGTAAGTATGGTGGAAATTTTTCTTAAAGAACTGTCAGATTCAGGCATTTGTCTAGATGTCATGAGGGGACTATGAGCGAATATGTAGAGAATACATATTGGTGTCCAAGCAAGAGTTACAGAGCTAAACCGAAGAGTCTTTGGGTAAATCTCGGTGCTTTTTTTGTGCCGGTACGCGCCGGTACGGCGTGCCGGCACTTTTTTCAATGTGAGGAAATTTTTTTTTTACCTTTCTTGTATTTCAACGTTTATTATTAATTTATTTTATTATTAATTTTTTAAAAGTGAATTACTTTAAAACAGTATCTTTGCAGTTGTGATCTTGCATCGAGGTGCGAACTTGTAGTTAAAAGTTAGGCAATCCATCACTGAGTACTGGCACCTATTTTTTTTTTTTTTACAAAAAAAAAAAGCACTGGTAAATATAATATCAACAAATATGAGTTTCCTTTTGTCGACACGTGTTTTTTACGTATCAGTGAGTCTGTGTTTATTTGTGTGAGTGAATTTGTGTGTATTTGTGTCAGTATGTGTTTGTGTATTTGTGTCAGTGAGTCTGTGTATATTTGTGTCAGTGAGTATGTGTATATTTGTGTCAGTGAGTCTGTGTGTATTTGTGCCAGTGAGTCTGTGTATATTTGTTTCAGTGAATGTGTGTGGATTTCCTATCAATATTTGATTTCTGTTACTATTTTAATTACACTATCACCAGCACCGTAGCGTGAAGATTCTACAGCAGGGGCCAAGCATTCTACAGCAGGGGCCAGGCAATAGCAAAGGGGGCCAGGTAATACATTTTAATAAGTAGAGCAAAAAAGCAGAGGGGGCCAGACAAAACGCAGGAGGGGCCCGGCCCCCTTGGCCCCCCGCACGCTACGGGCCTGACTATCACGCCAGTAATTGGATTTGAGAATCGCTGTCTTAGGGAAGAATCGGTATCGAAGCGGCATCGTTAATCACTCTGGTATCGCACCCTCACAACATTCATATTAAAAAAATGATTCGAGATGAGATTAAATGAAACAAATTTTTCAGCTTCCAGAGACTTTATGACATTATTGTTTTAAAATTAATTGTACACAATTTAAACATAAAATACTCTCTGTCATTGTTTGAAACCTGAATATTAAAAAGCAGACTTTCTTTCAGCTGACTTACCTATATATACCAGAACTTACCAATTTATATCAAGACTTAGGCCTGCCTATCTACATCAAAACTTACCTATCCATACTAGAACTTACCTATCTATACCAGAACTTACCTATCTATATTAAGATTTAGGCCTACCTATTTATACTAGAACGTACCTATCTATATCAGAACTTACCTACCTATATCAGGACTTAGGCTTATCCATCTATACCAGAACTTACCTATCTATATCAGAACTTACCTATCTATATCAGGACTTACGTATTTATTTCAGGACTTATTTATCTAATTCAGGACTTACCTTTGTACTTCTGGACTTACATATCTAATTCAGGATTTACGTATCTATTTCGGGACTTACGTATCTATTTCAGGACTTACGTATCTATTCGAGGACTTACCTATCTATTTCAGGACTTACCTATCTATTTCAGGACTTACCTATCTATTTCAGGACTTACCTATCTATTTCAGGACTTACCTATCTATGTCAGGACTTACCTATCTATTTCAGGACTTACCTATCTATATCTGGGACGTGTTGGTCTAGGACGACGCGACAGACATACATTCGTCTTGGTCCATTTGGGTTGGAAAAAATAAATAAGATAAATTAACACATGTTAATAAATAGAAAAAAAAGTATAATCAATAAATGAAGTTATTAAATGTGATTTCAAATGAATTTGTAGCTACCAGGCCAACGCTGAAGTGCCACAAGTCTGTTTTGAACAGTATAGCAGCTTTCAGGCCTACGTTGGAGTGCCACAAGTCTGTTTTGAACAGTATAGCAGCTACCAGGCCTACGCTGAAGTGCTACAAGTCTTTTTTGAACAGTACAGCATCTTTCAGGCCTACGCTGAAGTGCCACGAGTCTGTTTTGAACAGTACAGCAGCTTCCAGGCCTACGCTGAGGTGCCACAAGTCTGTTTTGAACATTGCTTACCATTGCTTGTCGTGGACTTATATGAGTCAGTCCGTCCTGGAACTATTTTATCTCTTCCGTTCAAAGAACGGTGGTCATTTGAAGAAAATAGTACGGCAAACCTTTCCTCTTTCAACACTAAGATGGTATCGATACGTCGTGTGTACATTATTTCAATCACGTTGACAGGGCCCGCGAAGTGAGCCCTGAAAATGCCCCCCCCCCCAAACCTTTATGAAAATACAAACGCCTTAAAGTCGTCAGACTTGGAAACAATACAAATATTTAAATGCCTTAGAATACGAACATGTTTTGATATTCGAATGTTCTGCCTATTAATTCTGATTCGTTGTTTTCCAGTTTTCTCTATTTGCGCTCTTGGTATTTATACAATTTTTCTGTGTAGTAAAAGTATCATGAATGATTTTTTTGCAATGAGTTTCAAGACAAATTGACACTTTTCTTCGTGTTTTTTTATGAGAACATTTTAATGAATTTACCATTTAAACACAAGGTGTTCAAAGTAACGACTTATACAGGATGTATGAAATTTTATAATTGTATTAGAATACACCATATTTGTGATGTCCTATGTAACGAGCGCGTCGTCCTAATACTTCACATGGACATATGTCAAAGTCAGCATTTATTTTGAACTCCGCTGAGATGTTCCTAAGGGTCGTCTACGCCGGTCCCAGGTCCGTAAAAAAAAACCAAAACTAAAGAAATCTCAACAATATGAAATCAGCAATGGTCAAGTCGGGAAGATTCTTCTGTAACTGAGGGCATGAAGGGCAATGGTGAAAACCTTTTAGAAGCCAATGTGTTGACGAATCGTTTTATTTATTTGTTTGTTTGTTTGTTTTTTTGCAAGAATTATCCATGTTATGCACCAACTAACTAAGCTAAGGAAGACAACAATTATCCATGTTATATTATACCAACTAACCCAGCTAAGGAAGACAACAATTATCCATGTTATGTACCAACTAGCTAAGCTAAGGAAGATAACACTTATCCATGTTATATACCAACTAACCCAGCTAAAGAAGACAACAATTATCCATGTTATGTACCAACTAACCCAGCTAAAGAAGACAACAATTATCCATGTTATGTACCAACTAACCCAGCTAAGGAAGACAACAATTATCCATGTTATATACCAACTAACCCAGCTAAAGAAGACAACAATTATCCATGTTATGTACCAACTAACTAAGCTAAGGAAGACAACAATTATCCATGTTATATACCAACTAACCCAGCTAAAGAAGACAACAATTTTCCATGTTATGTACCAACTAACCCAGCTAAGGAAGACAACAATTATCCATGTTATATACCAACTAACCCAGCTAAAGAAGACAACAATTATCCATGTTATGTACCAACTAACCCAGCTAAAGAAGACAACAATTATCCATGTTATGTACCAACTAACCCAGCTAAGGAAGACAACAATTATCCATGTTATATACCAACTAACCCAGCTAAAGAAGACAACAATTATCCATGTTATGTACCAACTAACTAAGCTAAGGAAGACAACAATTATCCATGTTATGTACCAACTAACTAAGCTAAGGAAGATAACACTTATCCATGTTATATACCAACTAACCCAGCTAAAGAAGACAACAATTATCCATGTTATGTACCAACTAACCCAGCTAAAGAAGACAACAATTATCCATGTTATGTACCAACTAACCCAGCTAAGGAAGACAACAATTATCCATGTTATATACCAACTAACCCAGCTAAAGAAGACAACAATTATCCATGTTATGTACCAACTAACTAAGCTAAGGAAGACAACAATTATCCATGTTATATACCAACTAACCCAGCTAAGGAAGACAACAATTATCCATGTTATATACCAACTAACCCAGCTAAAGAAGACAACAATTATTCATGTTATATACCAACTAACCCAGCTAAAGAAGACAACAATTATCCATGTTATGTGCCAACTAACCCAGCTAAAGAAGACAAGAATTATCCATGTTATGTACCAACTAACCCAGCTAAGTAAAACAACAATTTTCCATGTTATGTACCAACTAACCCAGCTAAGGAAGACAACAATTATCCATGTTATGTACCAACTAACCCAGCTAAGGAAGACAACAATTATCCATGTTATGTACCAACTAACCCAGCTAAGTAAGACAACAATTATCCATGTTATAAACCAACTAACTCAGCTAAGGAAGACAACAATTATCCATGTTATGTACCAACTAACCCAGCTAAAGAAGACAACAATTATCCATGTTATGTGCCAACTAACCCAGCTAAAGAAGACAACAATTATCCATGTTATGTACCAACTAACTAAGCTAAGGAAGACAACAATTATCCATGTTATGTACCAACTAACTCAGCTAAGGAAGACAACAATTATCCATGTTATGAACCAACTTACCCAGCTAAGGAATACAACAATTATCCAGTGTTACGTACCAACTAACCCAGCTAAAGAAGACAACAATTATCCATGTTATAAACCAACTAACTCAGCTAAGGAAGACAACAATTATCCATGTTATGTACCAACTAACCCAGCTAAAGAAGACAACAATTATCCATGTTATGTGCCAACTAACCCAGCTAAAGAAGACAACAATTATCCATGTTATGTGCCAACTAACCCAGCTAAAGAAGACAAGAATTATCCATGTTATGTACCAACTAACCCAGCTAAGTAAAACAACAATTTTCCATGTTATGTACCAACTAACCCAGCTAAGGAAGACAACAATTATCCATGTTATGTACCAACTAACCCAGCTAAGGAAGACAACAATTATCCATGTTATGTACCAACTAACCCAGCTAAGTAAGACAACAATTATCCATGTTATAAACCAACTAACTCAGCTAAGGAAGACAACAATTATCCATGTTATGTACCAACTAACCCAGCTAAAGAAGACAACAATTATCCATGTTATGTGCCAACTAACCCAGCTAAAGAAGACAACAATTATCCATGTTATGTACCAACTAACTAAGCTAAGGAAGACAACAATTATCCATGTTATGTACCAACTAACTCAGCTAAGGAAGACAACAATTATCCATGTTATGAACCAACTTACCCAGCTAAGGAATACAACAATTATCCAGTGTTACGTACCAACTAACCCAGCTAAAGAAGACAACAATTATCCATGTTATAAACCAACTAACTCAGCTAAGGAAGACAACAATTATCCATGTTATGTACCAACTAACCCAGCTAAAGAAGACAACAATTATCCATGTTATGTGCCAACTAACCCAGCTAAAGAAGACAACAATTATCCATGTTATGTACCAACTAACTAAGCTAAGGAAGACAACAATTATCCATGTTATATACCAACTAACCCAGCTAAAGAAGACAATAATTATCCATGTTATGAACCAACTTACCCAGCTAAGGAATACAACAATTATCCAGTGTTATGTACCAACTAACCCAGCTAAAGAAGACAACAATTACCCATGTTATGTACTAACTAACCCAGCTAAGGAAGACAACAGTTATCCATGTTATGTGCCAACTAACTCAGCTAATGAAGACAACAAGTATCCAGTGTTATGCATCAACTAACCCAGCTAAGGAAGACAACAATTATCCATGTTATGTGCCAACTAACTCAGCTAAGGAAGACAACAAGTATCCAGTGTTATGTATCAACTAACCCAGCTAAGGAAGACAGCAATTATCCATGTTATGTACCAACTGACCCAGCTTTGGAAGCGACAAGGAAGAGTTCTTCAATTGCATTCAATCTTTAATAGGGAAAGCAATGAAGAGAGATTTAAATATTCTTACTGGAGATCTCAACTCAATGATTGGCAGCAGTAACAACGAAAGAGAACTTATAATATGAAAATACATTATGGCTACTCGAAATGAAAAAGGGAAGCTTTTTGTCAAAAGTGGCACAATTTTCCCCCATAAAAAAATGATAAAAAACGACTTGATTTCATCTGTTTACCAAAGCGATCGTGTTACTATTTATCGAAAGTGAAGTCTTGTGGATGTGAGAGTGAGATGTGGATCAGGTGTAGCCTCAGACCACTAGCTTAGAATTGCATCAAACTATGGGCTTTTTGAAATACTGCTGACAGACAACACGGCAAGATGAATGTATATTTATTGAAAAGTGAAGGAAAAAGTAAGATCCAACCGAACAAGTAAGAACAAGTTAAAGGCTTAGGCAGATCTCAATGAGTGAAAAATATGAAAATAAATACAGACACATATCAGTACTCGATTTAAGAATAAACCAGTGACGGGGGATGAACTAAAATTTCTGCAGAGCCGGGGATGACAGTTCTTCCCGGCGGTAAATCGAGCCCTGACACATATATAGATAGATAGATAGATAGATAGATAGATAGATAGACAGACAGACAGACAGACAGACAGACAGACAGACAGACAGATAGATAGATAGATAGATAGATAGATAGATAGATAGATAGCCTCTTTTTTTTAATTAACAATCAAGTCTATACAAATGACTTACCTTTTTTTCTGAGACTGTTCGTAATTCAGTATTTAAAAAATGGCGACATTTTGTAATACTTTGTTTTAAAAGAGACGTATATCTCACGAAAGAGAAATTAACAACAAAAAATGGTTGAAGGATTCGAGCAAAGAAATACATAAATTTAAAAAAAATTCAACAGAATAAATGTTTTTAGCCCAAGGGGGGAAAAGGTATTGCTGTTGTTGTTGTTTTTTTTTTATTTATTATAAATAATTATTTGAAACAGAGGAATTGAAAGTCAAAATGACTTCAAGACTAAAAATAAAATCTGGAGATGATGAATGTAGAGCCGTGAGCAAGAGATTATATGTGATTGTAAACGGTATCACCAGCTGCACAGCTATTAGTGAAAACAAAAATCTCCGTTTAATTCTACAATCATACTTGTGTGAAATGTAAAACTGTAGTCGTGAACATCATGTGGGGAAATTTTTAGAAGCCACAAGTTCAATTTAAATTAATGCACGTGTCAAAGGTCATGGTTAGAAGAAAAAAAAATGTTTGACTGGAAATTCAAGTCGGTAGTTTAAAAATTAAGTCTCCAAAGTAAGCGTTCTGTCATAATTTCAGTATTGATGACAGTTTACTGTCGCTAAGAAATTTAACGGCTGTTCTGGTTGGCTTAAAAAAAATTGACTTGATTATAGAGAATTATTTAATTGGTTGAGTGATGGAACAAAGCAAAAAATGTGTTTACCTTTGACATCATAATTGCGATTTATAAAAATAAAGCGGTTATGTTATTAAATATCATGTCAGAAATTTTAGAGATTGAAAGTTCGAATAACTCAGGGTTAAAGGTCACGCTTAAAATAAATATTTCCATGAAAATTCAACTCGGTATACAAATGGTTGGAAATAATGTCAGTATAGGAGATAATTCGTCTACGCTGGTAATTTTTAAGAGCGAATGATACAATTGTAATTATAGTATTATTTTCTTACTTTATATTGATACTTATTTTCTTTACATAAAAATCAATCAGACGTTTGAAATAAGCTGTTCAAATGTCACGATGCTATCATCAATGTCCCTTGTACTATCTTTCCCACCCCAGTAATGTACAATGACATAAACATTATAATTATTATAGCTCTGGTAATTAAGTGACCCCATTCAACATTTTACTGTTTGTAGATGTTTTATAACATAAAAAATAAACATATTCACAAATATATCTAAAAGTAATAAATTTGAAACCACCGTACATATATATTTGATTTTTCTGTCTAAAATTCTGTATTATTTTCATAGGCGAATCAAGAAAAACATTAACAAACAAAAACAACGAAGTGAAGGAAAATTTCTTTGTAGCACTTTGTAACTTTTGATAAATTACTTTTGAAAACGAAACTAATACAAATTTGTTTGTTTTTTTAAATATCGTGTTTTCGTTCAACGTTGCTGTCATACACATATAAGGTCCAGTCACAGAGTCAACGTTGCTGTCATAAGGTACAGTCACAGAGTCAACGTTGCTGTCATAAGGTACAGTCACAGAGTCAACGTTGCTGTCATAAGGTACAGTCACAGAGTCAACGTTGCTGTCATAAGGTCCAGTCACAGAGTCAACGTTGCTGTCATAAGGTACAATCACAGAGTCAACGTTGCTGTCATAAGGTCCAGTCACAGAGTCAACGTTGCTGTCATAAGGTATAGTCACAGAGTCAACGTTGCTGTCATAAGGTATAGTCATTTCCTATCCCTTGTGATTAAGCTTTTTTTACGTTTCTTGTTATTGCCTTATTTGGTATTGTTCCATCCCTTGCTACCACGCATTGTTAGTCACTGCGTTATTTCCTAATATGGTATGGTAAGTGCTTGCAAGTTCAAGCATGCATGATGCAATAATGTCAATCACCCCCACGCAAGGAGTTCGGCGCGAATCGCCTACACATTGACCTCTGTGGTTTTGGCGGGAAAATGACGTAATATGCGGGGGTGTATTACCTATAAATAGGGGAAGTTATAACGGTCGAGAGAGGGGATCCAAGAGAGAGACTAGAGACCCAGGAAGGGGATACTAGGTGTAACACGTGGACTAAGTGGACAGTGCAGTCGGGAGTAATAATTGATATAGGGTCGTGTACTGGTTTATAAGTTATAGCAGCTACATGCGATTTATTGCCACATCTCTCATCGAATATTAATCATAATATTTATCTGGTAGCAGCGGTAAAACACCCCTGTGGTGAGTAACACTTGTATTGATACAATATTATATTCCGAAGAGACTGGATTTTACCTGAATTAGCAATAGCTAAAAGCGATAGTAAATCAAGTTGTACGTTACTGCAGTGTTAAAGGATTCGTGCATTCCTCCATTGGACATACGCTACAAAGGAAGAATTTTCTGAAACTTAACGGTAAGAATAACATTTTATTCTTGATATATTTCTCGTCATATTTTGGATTCGTTATATTACCACGTGACATTCCAACGTTTTCATTTGTGGCCATGAGCTATAAGCACAAGTAACCCCACAATTTGTTGTATCACATTACAACTGTATTTAAGTCCACAATTTGTTGTATTACACTGCAACGGTATTCAAGTCCGTCATTCTGAAGAAACTCTGTTTCATTTTTGTTTATACTTCTGAACATAACAATGGCTAGTACCAAAATTGAAACCCCAGAAGAAGATAAATGGAGACAATACAAAATTAGAGGAGAAGAATTAGGTCTCAAAGATTATAAATTGTTGGAATATATAGACAAAAAAGAAAATGAGGATAGAGAAAGAGATGAGAGAATAAAAGAAAGAGAATTAAAAAGAAACTATGAAGAAAGAGAATTAGAAAGAAAAAGAAACTGTGAAGAATTAGAAAGAAAAAAAAACTATGAAGAATTAGAAAGAAAAAGAAACTATGAAGAATTAGAAAGAAAAAGAAACTATGAAGAATTAGAAAGAAAAAGAAACTATGAAGAATTAGAAAGAAAAAGAAACCATGAACTAGAACTAGCAAGAAGAGCTGCAAATAAAACAACTGTAATAGAAGACTCAAAAGGAAATTACTCGACTCAATTAAAAATGCAACCTTTTAATGGTAAAACTGAAGACACACATGTTTACAATTCTTCGAACAACAATGTCAGCTACAAAAAATTCCAATCAGTGACTGGAAGTCAGAACTGTTCAAGCTTGTAAAAGATGATGCAAGAAAAGCAATCATGACAATACATAACTATGCTGAATTAAGTTATGAAGATATAAAGATGAAACAGAAGAACATTATCGTCACAGATTTCATGAACTAAAAATGTCAATTAAAGAACAACCTCAACAGTTCATTGATTTAGTTATGAGTGATTTAAAATCATGGCTTATGATGCCAGAAGTTGACATTAATAAACCAACTGAGATTTTAGAAATGATGGTAGTCGACAAGATTCTTAACATGTGCACTAGAGAAGTGTTTTCCTTCATTAAACAAAGGAATGTAAAAACTGTCAAAGACCTCATAAAAGTTCTAAGTGACTATAAAGACTGCTATCTCAATGATGAAATAAGTATATCAGACATTTGTGCATCTATCGATAAATTCAAACCACGGAATGAAACATACAAATTAAAGAATGATAGATACAAACCAAGATACATGAGTCAACCTAAAGATAATACTGTTTATTTTGAAAGAAGAATTCGTCATTTTTGCAAGAAAAAAGGACACTTTTTGAAGTACTGCTACTTGAGAAAGAAAGAACTAGAACAACATAGACCAGAAAAACTTTACTTACGTCAAAACAGAAACAGAGCAGAACATAATTCTACTGAGAAGTCTGCTAGTGGAAAGTATCCAAAACAGAAAATTCAAGATAATGGTGAAACAGAACAATACTGTGCAAATATTATACGTACTAAGATCAAATAATATTTCATCCTGCTATCGTTAATGGTCAACAAATAAAATGTCTTAGAGATTCAGGTTGTACTACTGTAGTGGTGAAAAGAAGTCTGGTTAACAAAGATCAGTACATGTCAAAGAAAACACACACCAAGCTAGGAGATGGTACTATAAAGTCGTGTGACGTAGCAACCATTAAAATAGACTCACCATGGTTAGCTGGTATATGGGAAGCTATTATACTAGATAATCCTGTATGTGATTTGATTATTGGTAATGTGCAGGAGTATCGCAAGATAACACAGAAACAATCGTAAAGAACTGGATACGAAGAAAAAGAAATGAAGCTAGGCAACAAACAAGACATAAAATACGATTCAAGAATAAAGGGTACAAACAATCATATACCAGATCTGTTGTCTGAAATGATAATTGGGACATCTACAGACAATTAATGAATGTGGATTACTACTTAAATGGAGATATTTTATACTGTCGTCGTCGTCATTGAGATATTCAACGATTTTATTACACACAAATGTACGATTGATTGAATTATTGTTGTTTGAGCTGACGTCACAAGACTTTTTTATCAACGCAAGTTATCGTTGCGCACACTTTGCTCAATTTTTTTCGTCGTATCTAATGAGAGCAACCTATCATTGCTGTGAGCAGTCTTTGCTCAATTTTTCGTCGCAGTTAATGGAACAATTTATCGTTACTGTGAGCAGTCTTTGCTCATATTGTCATCCTGACAATGTTAAACGTGAACACTGTGAAAACAATTTCGCCATGGACATTTATAAGATAGAGACTATTTTGTGTAGAGACTATTTTGTGTAGAGACTATTTTGTGTAGAGACTATTTTGTGAAGAGACTATTATTGATTTTTTGTGTGCTTAACTTTGACCTGACGTCATTGAAGCAAGACAGAGTGTAGTAAGAAACATGTTAAACATATCTATCGTCGTCCTGATGTTGATGAGATGATGGACTACACATCTACTCAAGGAGAACCATACTTTTATTCAAGTTTAAGTTATAACGGTCGAGAGAGGGGATCCAAGAGAGAGACTAGAGACCCAGGAAAGGGGATACTAGGTGTAACACGTGGACTAAGTGGACAGTGCTGTCGGGAGTAATAATTGATATAGAGTCGTGTGTTAAGTTATATGATTATACATGTGATTTATTGATTCATCTTCTCAAGTGTTTATATTGGATTATCATATTCTCATCTGTAAATATCATGCATTAAAAAGTTCAGTTAATTCTCTTACAATACAAGGAGTTGTGTCGTCTGATTTAATTAGAGCACAAGTGGGATACGACAGTCACGGAGTATAAATGTTAAGTATACGTATTGTCAATTTAAATTGACATTTTCCAAAGACGCCATATTTGTTTTATTGTGATATTGTGTATACATATTAAGGTGCTAGACTATTAGATAGGAAAATAACACAAATGGCGACAGCCATCATTATAGAACTTTTTAAATAGCGATGCGCTTTCTGTAGGAAATTAGAATCTCAAAAATCTTTGCTAGTTTTTTCATGTCAATTTGAAGAAAATCATTGAATGGGCTCAACATAATGTTTATTGAACAGAATGTGCATTCCCCTTTTAAAAAAACAAGCAATTTAAGTCTTTTCCGTTTCGGACAAAGGACATTTTAGAGCATTTTCTCTATTTGCTAAATAGAGAGTGAAGTAATCATGTTGAATAACTGTTACAAAAATAAATAATGATTACGCCCATTTGATTAGCTTTTATTATTTATATTTAAAATATAAGCAAAAACGGTACTTAAAACGCCCCCTTTTTTCGGCCCTCAGAGGTCAGATCGACTTTTGATGTACACTTGGCAGGCCAAGACCTACAAAATGATATATACATCATGGGTCTAGGACTTATGGTTGCTGAGATATAGGGCGCTCCTTTATTAATATAGCTTATATAGTAAAAAACGGTACTTAAAACGCCCCCTTTTTCGGCCCTCAGAGGTCAGATCGCGAAATGGACCAAAGTCATTTCTTGGCAGGCCTAGACCTACAAAATGATATATACATCATGGGTCTAGCACTTATGGTTGTTGAGATCTAGGGTGATGACGGACAGACAGACAGACAGACAGACAAAACGGGGACAATAGAGCATTTTTTTTTCGAAAATGCTCCAAAAATCATGTTTAAAAATTCACTATTTCATAATATTTGTTTTTTCCTCAACCAATGACGTTTTCCACTTTACAAAAAAAAAGCAAAACATCGTGATTTGAAGCAACAAAAAACTCAATAAAAAAGTTTTCAATTAGCTCTAAAAAAAAATTAAAATGCCAAAATATATTTTACAACTCCCAAGTTCATTACTTTTGTAGTTTTTCTTTAAAGAATTTTGCCTTTACATAAAGCTCATTTGAAATACTAATAGTATTCCCCAAATACTAAAATATTTGTATTCAAAACAGCGGTCACTAGAAAAATTCGGAATTATAACCTTTGCCTCCTAATAAACAAAAAATTTCAACTTACGAGAAATTTCCTAAAACATTAGAAATAATCGATTATAATCTCAATAGTGGTTTTTAGAGTTTAAAACATTCTATTAAAATATTTTTTTTTACAAATTTGAACCCATGCACCGAAAGCAAATATATACAGACTACAGAAACAACTGCACGCAGACAATATTTTTGCCTTCGTAAAACTGGGGAGAACATTGCTAGAGTCCAGACTTTTATTATTATATCCTGCCGAGAAGCGCCTATCGCCGAACCCCACTTATGTGTGGGACCCTGGCTGTTTTAGATGTAACTCCTCTAAGTGACTTCTGCTTTCAGTTTGTGTATGTTGTTGGGTGTGTATTTGAGGGGGGGTGTGGATATTTATGCTCTTCTGCTTCTCACAAATCTAAAACTTGTTGTAATTTTTTTTTTCAAATTCTATTTCTATTTTATACAGCACAAGAATGAACTCAGACGACATGTACGCAGACATGTACGAGTATTACTACCACGAGACAAATTACTCTCTGGAAGAGTTAAACGAGCTATTTATGAAACCGACTGTCAAGAATGAGCCCACTTATGAAGACTATGTCGAGTTCTGTGGAGTACAGGGGCATATCAATCATGTGATGCTCCTCAAGGCGCACATGTGTTTTATTATGCCTCCACTGGCGGTTATAGGAATCTTTCTGAACATCATTTGCGCCAAAGTGCTACGCAGGGATGGGCTAGACAAGCCGTCCAACGTATTTCTGTTTGCACTTGTCTTAGCGGACATCATTAACATATTGCGCTTTATGAACTATGGTGACTTGGTTTATCGCTTCGGGCCAGGCAACTGCCATTACACTTATGAACTAAATGTCAATGTGTTTCTATTCTCGTCTGATCGATTCTTCACATTCCTGGATGGCATGGGCCGCTCTGTCAACGCCACAGTTCCCATGGTGATCACCGTGGAGAGATTTCTAGCAGTGTATTTCCCGATGACGTTCAAGCTAGTCGTCACAAAAAAGTCCGCCATCATTGTTTGTTTATGTATTTACGTCTTTTGGTTACCATGGGCACTGATGGTAGCTAGTTTCCAGCAGTTATCGACCGATAACTTTAATGATGAGCTTGGTGTTATAGTTGCATTCGGTGGTAACTCTGATGAGATTATCTTTTATTTTCAACAGGCGGTTTTAGGAATGTTTTTAGCCTGGATACCGAATATTTTCGTCTGCATAGGCTGTGTTTTTGTTGCAGTGAAAGTGAAAGTCTCATTGAGAAACAGAAGCAAGATATCCGCCAGAAACAAACAGATCAAGTGGTCCCCTAGGACTACCCGGACTCTCCTGTCGACGTGCATCGTGTTTGTTATCACCCACACAATATCAGCCAGCATATATCACTCATTACTCGGTATAATGCAAATGAGTCAGGTTACCGTGATGACAATGTACACAGTAAATATGGCAGAGTTTTTTAACTTTCTCAACTGTGTCTCTAACTTTTTTATTTACATAGCATCCAACAGGAACCTGTTCCTTCATGTCAAGCAGATATTTCAGAGGAAATAGAAAACTATGTTCCCGTCGATTATGCTTTAGAGAAAAATTATCAATTCAGTATAATCCAATCACACACACATGATATAATGAACTATCTAAATAACAAAAAGACATATCATTAGCCTACTATAAAATGTAATGTATCATTAAACTTCTAGAAATGTAATGTATCATTACACTTCTAGAAAATGTAATGTATCATTAAACTTCTAGAAAATGTAATGTATAATTAAACTTCTAGAAAATGTATTGTATCATTAAACTTCTAGAAAATATAACGAATCAATAGTCATGGTGGCTGTGACACTAGAATAAAAGATTTATTTTGTCTCCAAACTGTAACGAAATTAGATGTTTGTTTGAAGGAAAACGAAATTAGATGTTTGTTTGAAGGCAAACGAAATTAGATGTTTGTTTGAAGGCAAACGAAATTAGATGTTTGTTTGAAGGCAAACGAAATTAGATGTTTGTTTGAAGGCAAACAAAATTAGATGTTTGTTTGAAGGCAAACGAAATTAGATGTTTGTTTGAAGGCAAAGTAGGTGGGGCGGGGGGGCGGAAAGCATAAATTATTAGAATAAATATTACAATGAATTTATCGACACGGCGTTACAACCAAACAGTTCCACAAATATCAAAAGTTTCACCTTTTGTTTTAATGACACAAGCTCCCAATTCGCGTTGTACTTTATTTTTGTACCAACAGGCCTTAGACCGATTCGAACTATTGCGCCCAATGGTACCCCTAGTTTAAGTGTAAACTTCCCTAAAATATTATATGTAAAATATACCATTTGTATCCCCTTTTTGAGTAGCGCCCGGGGTATGATGCCCCCATCGCCCCCCCCCCCCGCAACGCCACTGATAATATGCTAATCAAACGGTCGATTATCCTAGTATCAACCAATCACCCACAAAGGAATCATGAATTAATTTTACATATTTACCGAATATCAAAAAGATGTATATATATATATATATATATATATATATATATATATATATATATATAAACATAATCGTCTAACCTAGGTGTACGTTCGACCGTGTGTATAACTTCCGCGGCTAAAATAGTCTGGGGAATTCCAAAACTGGAAATCTAAACACAACAAGGATTTCTTTTTATATCACAGGTAGCACAGCCAGCTTCAGCAAGCTTTTCAACTAGTATATATATATATATATATTAGGGTGTCCCAAAAAAAACTTTTTGTCAAATACTTTTGGAGCATTTTGTTTTTTGTGTTCCCTATGACTTCAAAACAGCACAGAAAAAAAATTAATTAATATATGACTTTATTTAGTACTACCTCATCGACATTGAAATTTTAAATCATTTTGAATGAATTTTGAATATGAGTATGTATTTGTAAAGCACACAGAAAATGCTAGAAGGTTTTGGAAAGCTTTAGAAAAATATGTCCAACTCTAGAAGGTACTGGAGGGTGCTATGAAATCTCTAGAAGGTTCTAGAAGCTTCTAGAAAAACGTGGAGACCTTGAGAAGGTTCCGGGAAATTCTAGAAATCTCTAGAAGTTTGGATTTTCATATAAATTGTCAGCTTTACCAGTGCATTTCAATTTAGTTATAAAAATCAAGTGTTATAAGATCAAATGTTCCGGCTTTATAAATATCATTCATTTAGTAAGGACTACTAGGTCGAAAAGAATTGTTCAATTAACTAGTATAGAAGTTGACACAACTCCTGTTTGAGCTAGGTACTTCCCCTAATTGAGCCTACTGGCCAATGGTATGTTTACAAACACAGCCCTCTGGCAGTCAGTTGGTACTATTTTTTCATGAACTATTTCTTTGCTTGTATACTGTCCAGTTGACATGTCAATGTTTATTGAGCTAGGTAGCCTACTTCCCCTAATTGAGCCTACAGGCCAATGGTATGTTTAAAAACACAGCCGTCTTCAATAAGACATTTGGGGGTAGTACAACTGGACCGGATGTGCTGCTATTCAAGCGCTTTAGAACGTTTTGTCCAAATATAAGACAGCCAGAATTTAGTATATGCCACGATGTTCGACTGGAGCAAAATCTAGAGCCATTAAAAGATGAAGTCATCACATTTTGTTCATATATCCAAATGAAAGACAACTCAATATATTGCCACGTGAAGATTACAAAATACTTCTGACTCTGAATCTTATCCTCCTGGGAGGAATTCCCCCCACCCCTTTGGGGTGCGTTTTCGTGTTCCAGGAACTTATCATGCAAGGTGGATGTCTAAAATATTCTACATCATGAAGATTTATCTCTTCCATCATCAATTCAAGCTGACTAAGCATGAAGACACATCAATTGCAGAATTTGGTATCTTTGCATCCTTGGTTTACATTAGAGCTTGGATTCGGTGTCCCATTCCAGCAGACGCACATCTGAATTTTATCAAGCTTCTTGTTGATTATATGAATGTTTCTCCCTCCATTTCTCAGACTGCATTGAAAACGATTGGCCGACATCTCTGGTACCTTAGTGCAGAACTTATTCCTCTGGTTCTCTTTTCTTAACATGTCTCAGTGGATGAAAAAAACAGCCTTGATGCATGCTTGAGGCAATTCATGGAGAAATCTACTGATGATCAGCAAAAAGAACAAATGATCCTTCAGCACTTCAAAATGTGACATTAAAGGATTATGTGACCTCGTCATCGCTGCTCTTCTTTTATGCTCTTCTGCTTCTCACAAATTTTCCCATGACTGATGCTTCCACCTGGCAACAAACTCCATCCTTTCAGAAGGCAACAGCAGTGGTCTCTTCCTTGAAAGTTGTCAATGACTGTGCCGAGCGGGGAATTGCACTTGCGTCATCATTCAACTCATCTCTCACCAAATCAGAGGAGGAAAGCAGTACTTGCTCCAAATTGCTGAACAGCATAGCAAAGAGTTTCCAGATGCAAAATATTAACTGTGCTGAAAAGATCACAACTTGAAGATCTTCAGGACTCAGAAAGCACAGACTAAAAAACTTTTAAAGTGTATTTTTGAATGGCATACGTAGAACTACTCTGCAATACTGTCAGGTTAATGTGTCATGTAACTAGTATTATTTTACTGTTTTATTCCTACTTTGTAATATAATTTTCTTTGTATCTAAAAAAAACATTTTAAACCTTGTAAAATTTTCATTTAATACAATTGCCGAATACCATAAAACACGGGATAATAAGTGCATTGAGGCAGTATTTATAGCAGCCCAAATGTTGTGATTTTTTTGGTATATACATGTTTTAAATCCTAGTGAACCAGAAAGCTAAAATGCTCATGATAAAAAAATCAACTGTATTTTTTTTCCATTATAAAGTGAGCCACCCTAATATATATATATATATATATATATATATATATATATATAAAGGCTTTATTTTAGGGGGGGGGGATTGTTGTGTATGGAATCGACGCCAAATAAACTCTATTCGGTCGCATTATTTATTAAATATTCTTTATTGATTGCGGTTGTTTGTTACGGTTTTCAGACGCGTAGCAACAAAGAAAACGCATCGGTGTGTGGTGGGTTTAAAATTTTCTTTTGTTCTCATATTAGCCATATTCGACACGAGAATATTTTTTTTTATAAACCTATAAATACTATTGTAACTTTGTGATTTTTGTTCTCTATTAATGGGCTCAATTTTCGAATTAGAAAGTAGCTCAAGTCATAGATGGATTTAACGGTGTAGGGCACGCACAGGTAGCCCACCAGAATTCTGAATGGCCCTCTTGAACAAGTGATCTGGTTCTACCCGTAAGTAAATACATTTACCGACTACAATGGGTTGAGAAGGAATGATATTTTTCTAGTTGCTTGATTTCGCAAAATTTTTCGAATCGTTTTCAATAAATTGGTTAAAGTTAACTACAATATAAAAAGAATTACAATACGGTATGTATAAAGTCTGTCATTAAGGATCTCTACCACATAGCAGCCGTGCCCCCCCCCACTACCTAACAGTTGAGGGAGGTTTGAAAGCCCCCCTGTTATTAGGGGGGCCAGAATTTGCGAGCAACGACTTTGAAAGCGTTGTTTCCTAGTCCCACAAATTTAGTTTTTCCTAGGGTCTACAAATATTGCTTTGCCTAGGGCCTCGAAATGTTCCTTTGCCTAGGGCCCCGAAATGTTCTTTTGCCTAGGGCCCCCAAATATTGCTTTGCCTAGGGCCCCCAAATATTGCTTTGCCTAGGGCCACTAAATATTCAATTGCCTAGGGTCCCACGTGGAGGCACCTTGTTAGTACAGTGGCGGTACAGTGTCGGCGCCACTTGGTGGCACGGTGTTAGTGCAGAGGCGGCACAGTGTATGCGCCAAGTGGTAGCACAGTGTTAGTACAGTGTCGATACAGTGTATGCACCAAGTGGTAGCACAGTGTTAGTACAGTGGAGGTACAGTGTATGCATCGAGTGGTAGTACGGTATTAGTACATTGAGGGTTCAGTGATTGGTGGTCAAGTGATGGTACAGTGTGTCACAGTGTCGATACAGTGTCATTATAATCTCAAACATTAGTACCAAATAAACTCACATGTGACACAATGAAATGAATAGACCAAATAAACTCACATGTGACACAATGAAATGAATAGACCAAATAAACTCACATGTGACACAATGAAAGGAATAGACCAAATAAACTCACATGTGACACAATGAAAGGAATAGACCAAATAAACTCACATGTGACACAATGAAAGGAATAGACCAAATAAACTCACATGTGACACAATGAAAGGAATAGACCAAATAAACTCACGTGTGACACAATGAAAGGAATAGACCAAATAAACTCACGTGTGACACAATGAAAGTAATAGACTATATGTGCAGAGATGTGAACTGTGTAGTCTGTGAACTCGACAAACTACCTGACTTAGAATACTGTATTGAAATTCAGAAAACCTAAAAAATTGAGTGTAATTTCCTTTTTAAAAATCTTGCTAATATATGTGAGACTATACCTAAGGAAACATATTTGCCTAAACTTGTGCGGTCAATAATTTGAAAGTTTAAAGTAGAATTTAGTTGTTATTTATTTTGTTTCCTTGAAATGTTTTTAATACTAACTAAAATCAAATTTTAAGTACGGTAATTGTTAAGTACATGTATTTGTATTTATAAATGATATTGTATTTCAATACAATTATATTTCTTGCGAACACGCTTTTATTTAGTCAACAAAATTTCTATAAATATTTTTTATCATTTAAGGCAAAGGAAATATATTTTTACTTCTTAGTGATTTGAATAAAAACTTATCGAAAAAATTTTTTTTTTATTTTATACTTTGTACTGTGTACGGTACATAGTGTGATAACGAAAGACTAAAAAAAAACAATTGTTTTTATTTCTTTTCTGCTTACTACTCTCAAAAGAATTTCCATTGCATTTGTTGGTGAAGTTTATATAAAATGTTAAAAATAGTTTACAAAGCTAATTAAACAAGCAATTAAGCCTGTTCCATTCTGGACACAGGACGTGTTAGCGCATTTTCATGTTATGTATCAGTACGTTTGTTAGCTTTCAGTAAATATTAGTAAATTTTGAAAATGTTTATAAATTCAATTGTGTAATGCATATATCTGTAAAAAAAAATATTATAAAGACGTTTCTTCATATTTGAAAAAAAAAATATTTTCTCTTAAATCTAACTATAAGTGGTTTGTGGTTACTGAAATAGGACTCATAATTGAAAACATTCGAAATTGTAGTCATTTAATCGTCCGAAAACTCTGTCAATTGTTGCATAGCTCTGATACTTTCAATTAAACTCAGAACACACGCTTACTATTTCATTTGATGAGTTTCTTAATAAATCTTGGTGAAACTACGTGCTGCAGTATTTCGCACCAAATGAATGGGTTATTGAACGTACAAGATGTAGAATGGGGCCATATATATAATATATATATTAGGAGCCCTGAAGCCCGGCCCTCAGAAGCCTATCGCGAAATGAACTTTTGATGTACACATGGCAGGCCAAGACCTACAAAATGATATATACATCATGGGTCTAGGACTTATGTTGCTGAGATCTAGGGCGCTCCTTTGTTAATATAGCATATATAGTAAAAAACGGTACTTTATAAGCCCCCTTTTACGGCCCTCAGAGGTCAGATCGCGAAATGGAAAAAAATCATTTCTTGGCAGGCCAAGACCTACAAAATGATATATACATCATGGGTCTAGGACTTATGGTTGTTGAGATCTAGGGTGATGACGGACAGACAGACAGACAGACAGACAAAACGGGGACAATAGAGCATTTTTTTTTACGAAAATGCTATAAAAACTAAATTTATAACTCTACTTAAATAAACACATGCCAACTTTGAGAAACCACCATTTCTATCATATTTCCATGGATATTTACCACTTTATATAAACATTTAACACACACCATCAGCTCTATCACATTTCCGTGGATATTTACCACTTTATATAAACTTTTAACACACACCTTCATCTCTATCACATTTCCAGGGATATTTACCACTTTATATAAACATTTAACACACACCTTCATCTCTATCACATTTCCATGGATATTTACCATTTATATAAACATTTAACACATACATATACATATATACATTTGTTTTGGAGAGTATCATAAAATATTTAGGCATGATATTTGTATGAACTCCCCTTCCTGGTCTGAGAGACATACCATGATCCACGGGGGATGGATCATAGGGGTTCTCTAATCAGGAAAAAAAACCATTACTTGCGAGGGTGGTGGTACTGTGGTCGATGAGGACTATCTGAGACCGTAGTATTCACAGCTGGCGGTGGTGACGGATGTGGTCGGCACACAACACCCTTCCACTCCTTCCCACTCAAGCACACCTGCGCAGCTTGCCATTTCCGGCTGAGGGTACAGGCACACTACACCCTCCCCTCTGTCCGAGTGGCAGGAAAAACCCCTTTCCTTGCCATTCTGGCCGATCGGCAGTACACACACCCTGCTGGTCTGACCAGTTTGGGCAAGGATTAAAACCCATTTTCTGTCATCCCTGCAGATGATAGCGGGCACACTCAGCCCGCCGCTCTGTAAGGATGGCAGACGTGCATCAGCGCCGCCAACAATGCTGGTGTGGTAGGCACACTACACCCTACCATGCTGGCAATGGCGGCGTTAAAAATAAATATATATATATATATATGTATATGTGTGTGTGTGTGTTCTATTTATACATTTGATAATCAAAATTAACCAGGATGCTGACAATTGACAGACAATGAATGAACTCAACACGAAGTTCCACATCATAAGAAAGAAGTTAAATAATACATACTCACTTATAAAGCTCAACATATGACTTGACTAAATTAGATTCAGGAGGAGTACATAGAACATCTGCTTTTTATTTATTGTGGCCATGATTTTGAAATCATAATCTCAAAGCGAATATTTTTTATCATTTTTAAACACTGCTAAATATTAATTTGCTTCTTAACTCCACAGCATATTTATTCCTGAACTAGAAATTATTAAAATCGTGTATTTTTATGTAGAATCGACATGTGTGCCAAATTGAGACTTCTGACTAAATTAGAACATTTCTAAACAGAATAGGATTTGTGTGGACATACACACAGAAAATGAAACCAATTAAAAGATTCTGAATCCATAAGAATTTCATTAATTCACTGGGGTGTTTTAAAATAGCTTATGGTCTTATTGTAGAGAATACAATACACTAGTGTTCGATGTGGTCTTAGAGAATACCATACACAAGTGTCTGATGTGGGCTTAGAGAATCTGTTGATATCTAATTTCAAATTTGTTAAAAATGAAGCTAGTGTTATAAAAGCATATAAATGTGCTCTGAATAATTGAGAAGTACATTTTTTAAAATTAATAACTTTGAGTCGTAAAGTTATTTCCTCTATTATCAGTACTACGTTATATTTTTTGAGCTGGTCGTACAGGAAGCGACGACTAAAAATTAACAAGAATTGTTTTTGCTTTTTAGTATTGAACCTTAATTTTGCTGAGATTATGTTATACTATAAAGTGCCAACTAACAAAAAAACTAAGAGGTTAGGTAAGACCTGACTTGACCAGCATGTACACAATACATAATAGGTAGGTAAATGGATAGAAAGATAGACAGACAGACAGACAGACAGACAGACAGATTAGATTAGATTAGATTAGATTAGATTAGATTAGATTAGATAGATAGATAGATAGATAGATAGATAGATAGATAGATAGATAGATAGATAGATAGATAGATAGATAGATAGATAGATAGATAGATAGATAGATAGATAGATAGATAGATAGATAGATAGATAGATAGATAGATAGATAGATCTGTGTGTATTATTCCACATGTACATATTGTGTACAGATCAGAGCTGATGTCTTCTAGTACAGAATGTGTATGAAGCTGTGTTGCTGTGTGTGTAAGTTATTATAGTTCAAATTTAACCTTCAATTTTACTTATGATTGTGTAAAATAACAATAATAAAATGTTCAGATGGATTGTACATATATACATTGGTTACTGATTGATTGATTTAGTTATTAGTTAACATAGAAAAAAGGCGTCGAAAAACAAATCAACAAGTTTTTAGCAATGCCAATGTATATAATTAAAATCAATACATGATGTAGATTGACAGCAATTTATCTACACTTATTTCAAGATTTATAAGCATTATGAACAATGATTTTTTAAAATATTATCGGTCATCACACAAGCGCACGCTTTATGTTGTCTTTGAATTTATGTAAACCCTGAAAATTGTTACAGTTTTTAAAAAAAAAGAATAATTTTTCACATACACACCCAAGAACGTTCGTGGACCATGAGCCGCATGTTTATACCCCCCCCCCACCCCAGCTAACCATGTCAATCCGACTAGCCCAGGGGTAAAAAAACTGTAAGGGTGAGATGTACATCTTTGAGCTCCTATAAACAAGACATGGTACATTGTTTGAAGTGCACAAGACACAGTACATTGTTTGAAGTGCACAAGACATGGTGCATTGTTTGAAGCGCACAAGACATGGTACATTGTTTGAAGCACACAAGACATGGTGCATTGTTTGAAGCGCACAAGACATGGTACATTGTCTGAAGCCCACAAGACATGGTACATTGTTTGAAGCACACAAGACATGGTGCATTGTTTGAAGCGCACAAGACATGGTACATTGTCTGAAGTCCACAAGACATGGTACATTGTTTGAAGTGCCCTTATGACATCCCCAGTGCTCGAGTCAAGAAAAAACCAGTGCCTGGGATGAAAAAAGAATTCTGCAGAGCCGGGGATACATCTGGCCAAGGAGACATCTTGGTAGACAATAGTTAAGTGACTGACATAGCAAATAGATCAAGATACATCATGCAGACCCGGCTCTCTATCAAAGTGAGTGACGCCCAGCCTTCTACCAAAGTGAGTGACGCCCAGCTCTCTACCAAAGTGAGTATCGCCCAGCTCTCTACCAAAGTGAGTGACGCCCAGCCTTCTACCAAAGTGAGTGACGCCCAGCTCTCTACCAAAGTGAGTGACGCCCAGCCTTCTACCAAAGTGAGTATCGCTCAGCTCTCTACTAAAGTGAGTGACGCCCAGCTCTCTACCAAAGTGAGTGACGCCCAGCCTTCTACCAAAGTGAGTGACGCCCAGCTCTCTACCAAAGTGAGTATCGCCCAGCTCTCTACCAAAGTGAGTGACGCCCAGCTCTCTACCAAAGTGAGTGACGCCCAGCCCTCTACCAAAGTGAGTGACGCCCAGCCTCACCAAAGAAAAAAAAATGTTCCCCTAAGATGGAACGATTTTTTTTGTTTGACGGGGGGGGGGCGGTAAGGTTCTATTGCCCTTTTTCATCCTCACCGTAACCGAGATTGAAATGGCTATGGAGGTACCAGTTCAGACACATTAGGAACTTAAGCTATGGTCAGAAAAATTGACTTGATTATCATAGATCGAACCCTGACCCTCAGGTGGACAGTCGAGTTAACACTGCTTGACCATCCGTCCCCTGATAATTCTCTTTAGTTGTCTCTATTCACCCACAGTTAACTGAAATCCATTTTTAATTGTTTTTTTAATCGATATGGCAGGAATTCTATGGACACGTCAAGTGCAGGTATCTCAATTTACTGCTGGTCAACTTATAACAAACATGTATTAAATTAATTTTTAATCTTTCTAAAATATATTTAATTGTTTCACCAACCAGTTTTACTTTTATTAGAAAGGTCGTTACTTGTATCTTTGAAATAATATCTGATACACTTTCAATGAAATAATATTTGGTACAATTTCAATGAAATAATATCTGGTACACTTTCAATGAAATAATATCTGGTACACTTTCAATGAAAAAATATCTAGTACAATTTCAATGAAAAAATCTCTGGTATCAATGAAATAATTACTGGTATTAATGAAATACTAAACACTCTCTCTCTCTTTTTCTCTCTCTCACTCTCTCTCTGAACTCTCTCAGTGATAACTCCGGGCTGAGACTTAGTCTCTTGGAGCCCATGAGATCAAACTCGCTGTATCCCTCAACATATGGGAACTGCCATAAAGGCCAATGGCCAGCAAGCTACCCGGCTGGTCCACTCAGTGGTCGGCCAGCCCGGGGCACTCAAAAATCCCATGATCCACGATTTCCTCAACTTCTCTGCAGTGTCATCGACATTTGGCCTCAACCACCCAACCTCAACCTTCTGAGTGACCGCCATTCAATGTTGCATTCGATTCTATGTAAGAAATACTATCTGGTATCAATGAAATACTATCTGGTACACTTTCCAATTATTGTTCAATTAAATCACCATCGGCATTACATTGTTGTATTATTGTCATGAAATATCTAATACATAATCGTCTAACCAGGCGTACGTTTGACCCACCGTACGTTCGACCGTGTGTATAACATCCGCGGCTAAAAATAGTCTGGGGAATTCCAAAAAAACTACAAGCGGGGGAAGAGATGAGAGGTGGAGTGTTTTACGTCACACATTAGCGGAATTTTAAAAAATCAATAAACCAGTGTTAAGTTCGTATGTTGAACATGGTAAAACAAAATGAAGAACTGTTGGGAAATGAGTCCTTTAAAATAATATTAATGAATTAAGATTTTTAAATGATATGGAGTACTGTTTGCAAATTATGTAAAGTTGGATGTTAGATTCAAAGTTTGATGGTCGTGAGTTGTTTTTGTTAAGCTTCTGTACCCATAATGAAGATTATTTTCTTTGGGATGAGCTATATAAAATATGAATTTTATTTGATGTATTATTAAGTGTCCTTTAATTGTGTTTTGGCTACAATAATCTGTTCATGTCCTTTGGGGCCACTTCGAGCGCATAGACATGCGCTTTGTCTGTCTGTCTGTCCGTCATCACCCTAGTCTCAACAACCATAAGTCCTAGACCCATGATGTATATATCATTTTGTAGGTCTTGGCCTGCCAAGTGTACATCAAAAGTCCATTTCGCGATCTGACCACTGAGTGCCGAAAAGGGGGGCGTTTTAATTACCGTTTTTGCTTATATTTTAAATATAAATAATAAAAGCTAATCAAAGGTGCGTAATCATTATTTATTTTTGTAACAGTTATTCAACATGATTACTTCACTCTCTATTTAGCAAATAAAGAAAATGCTCTAAAATGTCCTTTGTCCGAAACGGAAAAGACTTAAATTGCTTGTTTGTATATAGACTGATTGTTAACGTTCTCAAATATTTATCACCATTTTCAACTCCAACTGCGTGCCTAATACTTTATTACACCACAGCTAAAAAAATGAAAAATAAACTACAACAATGTAATGACGATGATTTAATTGAAAGATTTTTGCAAAGTGTGCCAGATAGTATTACATTGATATGAGTCGAGATACTATTACATTGATATCAGTCCAGATAGTATTACATTGAAATCAGTCTAGATAGTATTACATTGATATCAGTCCAGATAGTATTACATTGATATCAGTCCAGATAGTATTATATTGATATCAGTCCAGATAGTATTACATTGATATCAGTCCAGATAGTATTATATTGATATCAGTCCAGATAGTATTTCTTACATGGAATCGAATGCAACATTAAATAGCGGGCACTCAGAACATATTTGTTCATATAACTATTATATCCTATAAACCAGTTGTTCCCAAACTTTTTCTCATCGCGGACCGGTCAACGTTTGATAATTTTACCGCGGCCTAGGGGTTGTGGACCACTGCTATAAACCAAGGAAGGTCTTTCTGTTCAGTATATAGTCAGCTATGTGATCACACCTATTATCAGTCAGCCTATTAATACATTTTCCACAATACAAGCAAGTCGTTTCCAAATCATGTCTTTTACATCTCCTCAGCCCTGAAGTCTGACAGCGTTGACCCTAAACCCATCAAAGTCACAGAGCCCAAGTCTGACATCAGCCTGGATAAGATGGTGGAGAGTAATCAAAGTAAGTCATCCGTTCAAGCCAGATATTTCTACGGCCGTGTTGATATCCCGTTCTTCAAACGACACAGAATGAAGTCAAATAAAAGCGCGAAGTTGAGATTCATGTTTGACGATTTATTCGGCACTGAATTGTAACTGTAAGACTTTATATTATACAAACTTTAAGTTTGTCAGATTCTGAATGACATCTTTTTACACACATTAAGTTTGTTCTTTTCTTAACCTTTTTTTTTAAATGGTAAAATTCATAAAAATCATTTGTCGATTTTTATTGATATCAAAACAATTTTTATTATAATTCTGAAGCTATACAAATATTATTTCATGTAATAATTTTTAATTTGTTCAGTGTTGCTGTAGAAAATTTAGTAATTTTTGGTCGCTGGATTCATTATCTACTAACTTTTCTATAAGTAATCTTAACCTTGATCTACTGACTGTTCTATATGTAATCTACCCTTGATCTACTGACTGTTCTATATGTTATCTACCCTTGATCTACTGACTGTTCTATATGTAATCTACCCTTGATCTACTACTGACTGTTTTATATGTACTCATCTACCCTTGATCTACTGACTGTTCTATATGTAGTCTACCCTTGATCTACTACTGACTGTTCTATAAGTAATCTACCATTGATCGACTACTGACTGTTCTATATGTAATCTACCCTTGATCTACTATTGACTGTTCTATAAGTAATCTACCCTTGATCTACTACTGACTGTTCTATATGTAATCTACCCTTGATCTACTACTGACTGTTTTATATGTAATCATCTACCCTTGATCTACTGACTGTTCTATATGTAATGTACCCTTGATCTACTGACTGTTCTATATGTTATCTACCCTTGATCTACTGACTGTTCTATATGTAATGTACCCTTGATCTACTACTGACTGTTTTATATGTAATCATCTACCCTTGATCTACTGACTGTTCTATATGTTATCTACCCTTGATCTACTGACTGTTCTATATGTAATCTACCCTTGATCTACTACTGACTGTTTTATATGTAATCATCTACCCTTGATCTACTGACTGTTCTATATGTAATCTACCCTTGATCTACTGACTGTTCTATATGTAATGTACCCTTGATCTACTGACTGTTCTATATGTTATCTACCCTTGATCTACTGACTGTTCTATATGTAATGTACCCTTGATCTACTGACTGTTCTATATGTTATCTACCCTTGATCTACTGACTGTTCTATATGTAATGTACCCTTGATCTACTGACTGTTCTATATGTAATCTACCCTTGATCTACTACTGACTGTTTTATATGTAATCATCTACCCTTGATCTACTGACTGTTCTATATGTAATGTACCCTTGATCTACTGACTGTTCTATATGTTATCTACCCTTGATCTACTACTGACTGTTCTATATGTTATCTACCCTTGATCTACTACTGACTGTTTTATATGTAATCTACCCTTGATCTACTACTGACTGTTCTATATGTTATCTACCCTTGATCTACTACTGACTGTTCTATATGTAATCTACCCTTGATCTACTACTGACTGTTTTATATGTAATCATCTACCCTTGATCTACTGACTGTTCTATATGTAATCTACCCTTGATCTACTACTGACTGTTTTATATGTAATCATCTACCCTTGATCTACTGACTGTTCAATATGTAATCTACCCTTGATCTACTGACTGTTCTATATGTAATCTACCCTTGATCTACTGACTGTTCTATATGTAATCTACCCTTGATCTACTGACTGTTCTATATGTAATGTACCCTTGATTCAACAATTTAATTTCTGTAACATTTTTTTCTTATATTCCTTAATTGTCCTTTTTCTTGAAATAGTTAAAATAAATGGATTAAATAGGAAATGCGTATTTCTTCATGTCGCCATTTAATCCAAGACTGTAAGTGGAATTTTTAGGCTCGAGTGGAATAGACAAATGTAAATTGAACATGTCGATATATGCTTAGGTGTTCCAGCTTTTTTTTTTTAAAGTTTTTTTTATATAGGTCAGACTCAATAGATCCAGAAATGGTTAAGACCGGGCTCAATATTCACAATTGGCATTTCCGTGTACAATCTCTGACGCCATGTAAGCCAGCATCCGCCGGTTCACTGTTCCCTTGTGCATGGGGAACTCTTCAAAGAAGAATACATATGTTGGCATGTGTGGGTTGTCATCATCGTCATAGGTGCCGCCCAGCTGGTAGCGACAAAACTCTTTCACTCTCTCAATGGTCAGTGAATCATCGGTCCGTGGTATGACACAGGCGCACATCTGGGGTCAAAGATGATATGTGTCCAATTAATAAATGGGTGTTAATCTAGGCTGGACAACCTTTCACTGTTCACCGCGCAATTTATTGTCCATATCACATATAAGGTACACCTTAGAATAGCATGAGTGGCGTAAATGGTGAGGGGGAAGGAGGTCAAGGTGTTCTGTGCAGTGATACCTTAGAATACGAACTCAGAGTTTGAGATAAATCCTTCGAATGCCGAATCGTATTTATATGTTCTTTTATTTAAACATTATTTAAAAGAGAGAGATAGTCAGGCTTGTCCATGGGACAGATTTTTCTGTCCCATCCCATGGTAATTTATGTTTGTCCCGTCCCATGGGATTCCCATGAAATCGCCAACGACACCAATCATCAACTACAACAATGGCTGACAGTCTGATTACTGGCGTAACGGTTGTGTCTCCGCTACACGCAAGCGGTAAACAGATTATGAATAAATGCGTATTGCTTCAGCTACGCATGGCAAATTTATATGTAATCTCCGCCCATCTCTTAAAATCAGGCCGTACTATTGGTGTTAATAGCTTGCGCTCCATCTAGTTGTTTATACCCAGACGTGACGCACCAAAATGCAAACGAACCATCTTATATGATAAAAGGTTATGTGTATGTATTTATTTATTATTTGCTATCCGGTGTCCCACCACAAGATAAAGAACAGATTACACAATACATATTTAAATGAAAAAGAAGGATTAAAAGCTTTAAAAATTAACAAAAATTAAAAAAAAATTAAAAAATTAAATTAGCTCAGGTGCACATCAAGTCGCTATGACGCGGCTACACTGTCCCATGCCGTGTCCCATGGGACATGGAAAATACAAATGTGTGCTGTACCATCCCGTCCCATCCCATGGACAAGCCTGAAGATAGTGAGAAGGCGTGAGCTAGAATGTTACTTTTGATGTCACTATATGTATGATATCGCTATTAGATGCATTAAATCTTATGACATATACTTTTGTTGACATTTATTTGACATATTCCTTAAAAAAATGTTCATGATTGTGACAGTTAATGGCCTTGATTTATTTTTTCTTTTTAAAAGTTTCTTTTTTTTTATTAAATCTATTTCACATCAGTGACAAATAAATAAAATGTTTTCTTATAAGCTTTCATCTTCTATCGCTGCCTGAATGGTTTCACCAACCCCTTGGGGGAGGGGGAGGGGGCGTTTCATCATCCACTTTGAGAATCACTCACTTAGACCTACACTAACCTTAATCCGGAACTCCTAATCCCTTGGTGACCCTCCAAACAAAAATGTTGTTGTGGACGGGAGGAGTGCTCCCAAAAATAAATAATGCATGACGTTTCATTTTTTTAGGGAAGGGGGGGAGGGGCTCTTATGTCCCTCCTCTACCCCCCCTCCCCTAGCGTGCATCGATGTCCTTACTTATATCCCACTGCAAACAAACACCCTCATTGCAGAATGTGACATGACCATCCGCCCCGTTGGATATAAATATTTATTTAAATAATGGTCCCATGAAATACTTTTTAAAATAAACATTATTTTTTGTTTAGATCTTAAGGAGAAAAACTACAGTTTAAACTGAAAATATACCTGGACTATTCCTTTGTAGTCTTTGATTGAAACGACCTTGACTTTCCATATACCTGGGCACTGATTGACCTTCTCTTCAATGTCTCGGGGGAAAATGGCTGTCCCGGCTCTGATGATGGCATCCACTTTACGACCAAGCACATACAACTGGTCTGACAAGAAACAAAGGACATGAATCAAACTCAATCTAATCACATACAACTGGTCTGACAAGAAACAAAGGACATGAATCAAACTCAATCTAATCACATACAACTGGTCTGACAAGAAACAACGGACAGGAATTAAACTCAATCTAATTGTAGGGCTGAAACACCAAGTGATATTTTTTATTAAGTAGGATTCAGAGCCGTACTTGGGGGGGGGGGGGAGAAAACTGGACGGCCCCAATGTTAAGAAGTCTCTCTCTCTCTCTCTCTGAACTTTTCCAGCCACGGAGAAAAACAATGTGGCATCTATCGGAAGAGGGTGGAGCTAGGACTAAAATGATTTAACAGTTGTTGGAGTGTCAGAAAAGGTCCCAGCATTCAAAGATTGATACGGCCCCGATATTTGCAGGTGGCGGTCTTAAAAGCATTTTTGCCTCGGGCCCCCATAATATACCTTAACCTAGGGGCCCTAATGTTCTTTTGCCTTGGAATCTGACATGTACCTTTGCCTGGTCCCCAACATGTACCTTTGTCTGGTCCCCAACATCTACCTTTGTTTGGTCCCAACATGTACCTTTGTCTGGTCATAACATTTACCTTTGCCTGGTCCCCAACATGTACCTTTGTCTGGTCCCCAACATCTACCTTTGTTTGGTCCCAACATGTACCTTTGTCTGGTCATAACATTTACCTTTGCCTGGTCCCCAACATGTACCTTTGTCTGGTCCCTAACATCTACCTTTGTTTGGTCCCAACATGTACCTTTGTCTGGTCCCCAACATGTACCTTTGTCTTGTCTCAACATGTACCTTTGTCTGGTCCCAACATGTAGGCCTACCTTTGTCTGGTCCCAACATGTACTTTTGTCTGGTCTTCAATAACGTAGGAAGGATTCTATTGGGAATTACTTACCTGTAATTTAAATCTTTGTTTGTGTGTAGGTATCAACGTTACACTAACATGTTATTTGTTTACCATTGTGTTACGTGACGTCTGCGCATGCGATCCACACACATGTTATGTGACCATTTACGTATACATTAGACCTTTGCATACTGGTTAAATATTACTATATATACTATATTTGGATGGGTACCAGGAAAGTTATTAGGGTGGCCCAAAATCATATGGAAAAAATAAGGATTCTCACATCTAACGGCACCCTCTTTTTAAGTTCCATTTGTCTTACTTAGTAACTGACAACAATTTCAGCTTCCTACTGCTATTGGAAGGGGATGCTCAAGAGTCACAAAGTTTTACTATATTAATAAAAACAAGCAATTAAGCCTGTTCCTTTCTGGACACAGGACGTGTTAGTGCATTTTCGTGTTATGATTCAGTACGTTTGTTAGCTTTCAGTAAATATTTGTAAATTTTGGAAATGTTTATACATTCAATTGTGTAATGCATATATCTGTAAAAAAAAATATTATAAAGACGTTTCTTTATATTTGAAAAAAAATTATTTTCTCTTAAATCTAACTATAAGTGGTTTGTGGTTACTGAAATAGGACTCATAATTGAAAACATTCGAAATTGTAGTCATTTAATCGTCCGAAAACTCCGTCAATTGTTGCATAGCTCTGATACTTTCAATTAAACTCAGAACACAAGCTTACTATTTCATTTGATGAGTTTCTTAATAAATCTTGGTGAAACTACGTGCTGCAGTATTTCGCACCAAATGAATGGGTTATTGAACGTACAAGGTGTAGAATGGGGCCATATATATAATATATAAGCCCCTTAGGAGCCCTGAAGCCGACCCTCAGAGGTCCTATCGCGAAATAAACTTTTGATGTACATATGGCAGGCCAAGACCTACAAAATGATATATACATCATGGGTCTAGGACTTATGGTTGCTGAGATCTAGGGCGCTCATTTGTTAATATAGCTTATATAGTAAAAACGGTACTTTATAAGTCCCCTTTTACGGCCCTCAGAGGTCAGATCGCGAAATGAACTTTTGCTGCACACATGGCAGGCCAAGACCTACAAAATGATATATACATCATGGGTCTAGGACTTATGGTTGTTGAGATCTAGGGTGATGACGGACAGACAGACAAAACGGGGACAATAGACGCATTTTCGTTGAATTTTTTTTATTACATTTTCAAATCATGCCATTACTGTAATGTAGCTGTTATGTAACGAAAATGTCAACATAAAATGTACATTGTAGAGTGCTGAAGAGTCAGAGCACATTGTCTAAACATTGTCTACACCGAAACAGCACAGATGGCAGACTTCTTTGTAGTTTGTGTAGGGATGACTTTACTGTTGGCTTCAACAACTTGCAAAATAAATTGCTTTTCTGCCTCGTTTTTTGTCAGCAGTCTATTATATTCCTCAAAAAGTTTAACTCCACGTTCTGCAGTATCGTTGATCACACACAAGTCGTTAATGCGCTGCTTACCCTTCTGGTATTCAATATTATCATTCCACTGAGGAAGAACTAGAAAGGAGTTGCCTATGTGTAGCTTAGTAAGCAGGTTCTGTGAACGCCTTGGGGAAAAGTGACCCAAGCTGACGCCTTCATTTTGGAGCAATGATGGATCACCTTGAACACGTCGCTCACTAGGTTCTATTCCAAAACCTGTTATTGTTTTCTGTTTCTCAATTGGTGACACTTCATCGGGAAACAATGCCAGGCTGACAGTCTCATTAGACAGATACCACATGTGATTCTGGATAATTTTGTGCTGCAATGCTGATGTCGTGATTAACAGACTGATATTGCTGCAGGTCCTTACAGAGCAAAAGATCTCCTCCAGGTTCTTCCGCTGCACAGGGTGCTTGAATCAAAGAATTTGTGTACAACAAGGTTCCAAACTGTACAAATCGTTTGAGTTGGCTCTCTTCCTTGGATGTAAGACTGAAAATCTCTCTCTGATGACGGAGGAAGTAAATTTTGATGACATAGATCAGCTTAGCCATCCACCTAGCATGATTTACAGAGTCTGGTGCTCTCCAGTGAAAGGTTTTTGGTGGATCTCCTAAGATGATCATTGTCAGTTCAATAAGTTCTTCATAATCATCTCTGACCTGGGACTTCAAGTCAACGAAATTTGTCAGGAAGCTTACCGTGTTTTCTCGGAAAACGTCAGTGCTTGAAGGCAGTTCCAACTGACTATAGTTGTCAAGCTTTATGTGTCCCCAAACTTCTTTAAATCTTTTGAAGATAGGTATGTTTGGTGAGTTAGAAGGACCGCAACACAAACTGAAAGCCTTTGCCAATTCCAGTTCAAGAACATGATGACGACATGCCAGCCACAATAGTTCTCGACCAATACGATTCTCAAGCAGTACACAAGCTCCATTGAAACGACAGAAGTGGTGTCGAAGCTCATAGCCTGGATGCTTTCTACCAGTGCCCACTGTTCTGACCATAAATAGCATCAGCAGCATTCTGTCGTGTCCCTGATGTTAGTTTAGGGACGCCTGGTAATTTTTCACTACCATCACCAGAAACCAGCACCAGCAAGCGGTCAACTTCTCCAAGACCCAGGATTTCAGGTAAGATTTTTCCATCCCAGTGTAGAACTACAGGATAGTCAGGCTTGAATGAAACCTTTTTATCTTCTGCTTGTTTACATCTGGCTTTCTTTCTGGCTCTTTGCATGGTACTTCGTGAAACTGTCAATGATGAAGGATCATGTCCCAGTGCTGCAGCAATAGGAATCATAAATCGCATAGCTTCACTATCAGACGTTTGTTTGCGATCCAAGGCACTGGTAACATGCTTAGTGAACAAGGAAGTATGATACCCAATCTCCGTCTTGTTTGTCCGTTTTTAGTTGAGCTTCGACTTGGTTCATATTCATCTAGGACTTCAAATTTATTGGATGATTCACAGCTCTGTTTCATTTTCACCTGATTCACCTTCTATTGTTTGTTGCTTTCGTTTTTCCTCTTTCTGTTTACGAAGTAGCTGTTTCTGTTGTTTGTGATGGACTCGTTCCTGCTGTGCTGCCATCTTTTTATCTTCACCACTCATGAACATTATATTTGTTGATTTTCCGTCTGCACAATGTTCATAAAAACAACAGGAAGTCATGTATCCAAAATGTGAAGTAGGTCCACCAGTCAACAAAATCGAGTAAAATGCCGTAAAAGGTAAAACAACGAGGCCTGTGAGCATCCCCTTTTACTTGGAATTTAGTTGTAAAATTTTAATAGTATACTAACTAAGGCAAAAGTATTCCAGTTTAAAATACAATCATGAAAAAAATCGGATCTGCCCGAAACCGAAAATAACCTGGCCTACCGATCAAGCCTAAGGGGATATAATTCTATGCAAAGGTTTTGCAGGGTACAGCTAGTAATATTATATAATGTATCATAAAATACTAGACTTACTTTCTTCATTATAAAATCCCAGACTTACTTTCTTCATTATAAAATCCCAGACTTACTTTCTTCATTATAAAATCCTAGGTCTCCTGTCATAAGAAACCCATCATTAGTGAAAGACATTTTCGTCAGATTTTGGTCATTGTGATATTCTTTACACACCAGCTTGCCTTGGAGTAAAATTTCACCAATCTTCAAAATTTGAACAAAAAAAAATCATTTGTGTGCGGTACGATGCAATTTCTATAGCCGTGAAGCATTGGAGATAGACAACTGCATTGTGCTGGGGAGTTAACTGAAACTATTTATGGCCACACGAGAACTACCGACAACCTAATCGATGACTTGGAAATTCCATGGTTCTCACCGACGATTGAACCCGAGACCCTCAGGTCGAAAGACATTTGATCAACACCCAAATAGCTTCTAATTCCATTATTAGTATCAAATGTCAGAGGGAGAGAGTTTTATAGTAATCATATAATGGTAGTACTAAATTTCAGAGGGAGAGAGTTTTATAGTAATCATGTAATGGTAGTATTAAATGTCAGAGGGAGAGAGTTTTATAGTAATCATATAATGGTAGTATTAAATGTCAGAGGGAGAGAGTTTTATAGTAATCATATAATGGTAGTATTAAATGTCAGAGGGAGAGAGTTTTATAGTAATCATATAATGGTAGTATTAAATGTCAGAGGAAGAGAGTTTTATAGTAATCATATAATGGTAGTATTAAATGTCAGAGGAAGAGAGTTTTATAGTAATCATATAATGGTAGTATTAAATGTCAGAGGAAGAGAGTTTTATAGTAATCATATAATGGTAGTATTAAATGTCAGAGGGAGAGAGTTTTATAGTAATCATGTAATGGTAGTAATAAATGTCAGAGGGGGGTGGTGTTACACCTTCGAGGCCTTGGCTGATCCGTTTCCTTCTGTATCAAATCGTGTTCTGACCGGATCACTCAAATCTCCTACACAACCTTCTGAGAATCTTGTTTTATTTTCATGAGTCACTCTCAATCTTGAAACAACTCCAGCCTCTAAAAATATTAACAGAAAATGCAAAAATGGGCGGGGGGGGGGGGGGATACAAAACATTAGTAAATAAAATGAGCGTGGTTGTCAACCAGTGTATACATTTTGAGCTCACTAGGCAACACATTTTCTAAACCGGGCGAAGTTTTTTTTTTATACAGAGTGTGTCAGAAACTAATTTCTTACACTGTGTCTCTACTGAACTTCTGAATTCACAGAATATTAAAAGACACGTTGTAGTTTTTTTTTTAATTATGTGTCTCACCTATTAAATTGTGTGTCTCACCTATTAAATTATGTGTCTCACCGATTAAATTATGTGTCTCACCTATCAAATTATGTGCCTCACCTATTAAATTATGTGCCTCACCTATTAAATTATGTGCCTCACCTATTAAATTATGTGCCTCACCTATTAAATTATGTGCCTCACCTATTAAATTATGTGCCTCACCTATTAAATTATGTGCCTCACCTATTAAATTATGTGTCTCACCGATTAAATTATGTGTCTCACCTATCAAATTATGTGCCTCACCTATTAAATTATGTGCCTGACCTATTAAATTATGTGTCTCACCTATTAAATTGTGTGCCTCACCTATTAAATTATGTGCCTCACCTATTGAATTATGTGTCTCACCTATTAAATTATGTGCCTCACCTATTAAATTATGTGCCTGACCTATTAAATTATGTGTCTCACCTATTAAATTATGTGCCTCACCTATTAAATTATGTGTCTCACCTATTAAAGAGTAGCACGTGATTAATGACGTAGTGCAGGGCCCAATGGCATCCATGACAGACTGGCGGACAAAGCCCGTGGTGCTCAGCACTTTCAGGGTCCAGTGGGGCTCCGGGATGTCGTCACAGTGGGAGGACAACATCTGTATCATGGGAGGGTGGAGACTGGCTATGGTCACGTGCTCAGTCTCTATCAGGGACCAGGTCTACATGTAAACACATGATATCAGAACATAATACACTCTCAACATTTGTGTTTTACTTTACAGAAGACGTAGGTCACACGTATGTCCAGCTCTAGTAGACCCATATTAAACAATTTATTTTAAAGGTCAGTTGGTATATCTGAAAATCCTAATACTAGTGGAGCCTTCTGTATAAGACAGTGGACGGCACATTTCGTGGATCTTGGGTGCCGTGTGAGTTTAAATTTTAAAGGGGCCAGACGAAGAGCATATGGTGAAAGTAAAGCGCAGGCCGATCAAACACTCAAACGGTTGGTCGTACTTGGCCCACGGGTCGTATTTTGCCCAACCTTGGTCTAAAAAAAGATTGACCTACTTATTTCAGATGCTGTGAATTGAGTCCACGTTTAGTGTCAATAATGATGAGAACTATTTATTGTTCCTTTCTCTCCTTCCAACTACTGGAACCACAGATATAATTGAGACTATTGCTGACACAGTTTGGTGTTGTCTATTGAGACTATTGCTGATACAGTTTGATGGTGTCTATTAAAACTATTGCTGATACAGTTTGGTGGTGTCTATTGAGACTATTGCTGACACAGTTTGGTGGTGTCTATTGAGACTATTGCTGACACAGTTTGGAGGTGTTATTTAAAAGCTTCTATTAATACTGGCGCTGTGATAGAAGCAACATTGAGTTCAGAAGATGTCATATCCTGTTTCTCTAAAGACACATTTGTTCAGTGACATATTTATTTCATACTCTCAGTACTACCTGTTACATTACCTTATCAACATTGAGGCATTCAGCTCAAATAGCCAGAACTAACCAGAGCAGTCGTAAAATAATAATTGCTCCCCACAACCTTACAGGAGCTAACCAATCCATTATGACCCAAAGACAAACAGAAAGAAAAATATGCATGGTCAATCAGCCAGCTTTGAGAACATATAAGTGAAGGCCGTCACGATAAAAACGCAGTGAACTAACCTCTCTGACAACTTTTTGGGCTGGACAGTCCGTTAACGTCGACTTCACCATAGAGCACCCAGTACTTATGTAAGGGAACGGCAGCCCGGGCAGCCAGCTGATTGGCCAATCATTGTACACGACATCATCCGGCGTTATGTTGAACATGTCTTCCACACGGTGGGCGATCTGGCACAGCTGGGAGTGGTTGCGGAGAACAAGTTTGTAGTGTTCTGTCCAAAGTAAATAGATTTTAAAACATACAGCAAACTATCAGCAGACTGAAAATACATTTTAAAACAAACAGCAAACTATCAGCAGACTGAAAATAGATTTTAAAACAAACAGCAAACTATCAGCAGACTGAAAATAGATTTTAAAACAAACAGCAAAATATCAGCAGACTGAAAATAGATTTTAAAACATACAGCAAACTAACAGCAAACTATCAGCAGACTGAAAATAGATTTTAAAACATACAGCAAACTATCAGCAGACTGACAGCAAACTATCAGCAGACTGACAGCAAACTATCATCCGATTGTTAGAAGACTATATCCTACTATCTATGGGGACTTTTATTTACATGCACGCCAGCCACAAACTAGGGGAATCTGAGCCAGGGGGAGCCTGGTTTAACCATCAAAACACACACACACACACAAACACACAGCTGTGCTATGAATGGGAGCCTGGTTTAACCACCAAAACACACATACACACACACAGCTGTGCTATGACAGGGAGCCTGGTTTAACCAACAAAACATTTATCAGGTGAGATTGATCTCAGATGAATCGATCAAAGGACCACAACAGTTGTTAGTGCTGGTCCTGGCTTTTATTTTCCTGGGGCCCCAAAATTAATCTTTGTCTAGCCCTGCCCCCCAAATGCACCAGACACACACACATTTAGCCTGCCACGGACCGCAGGACTGTTTAATACAGCCTGCCACGGACCGCCGGACTGTTTAATAGCCCTGCCACGGACCGCCGGACTGTTTAATAGCCCTGCCACGGACCGCCGGACTGTTTAATACGGCCTGCCACGGACCGCCGGACTGTTTAATACGGCCTGCCACGGACCGCCGTGTTTAATACGGCCTGCCACGGACCGCCGGATTGTTTAATACAGCCTGCCACGGACCGCCGGACTGTTTAATACGGCCTGCCACGGACCGCCGGACTGTTTAATACGGCCTGCCACGGACCGCCGGACTGTTTAATACGGCCTGCCACGGACCGCCGGACTGTTTAATACGACCACAACAGTTGTTAGTGCTGGTCCTGGCTTTTATTTTCCTGGGGCCCCAAAATTAATCTTTTTCTAGCCCTGCCCCCCAAATGCACCAGACACACACACACACACATTTAGCCTGCCACGGACCGCCGGACTGTTTAATACGGTCTGCCACGGACCGCCGGACTGTTTAATACGGCCTGCAACTCGTTTCAGAGTGAATCACAGCACTAGCCATTTTATGTTTACGACGTTAACCTTTAATTTATATTATTACCAGTGCATACTTTAAACACAGCAACCATCTCCTCTTGGTCCAGACCCGCTGGTCAATTTTACAAACCCAATGCTGCTTGTGACTCAAAAAGGTTTGCCTACCCCCGGCCTGTGTCCTACAAAAATGTAAAACCGGCTCTGATTTACATCTCTGTCTAGGGCCTACCAAGACCTAAGAGCGGCTCTGTATGGATAACATCACAAGATAAAATATAACAATAATGATGACGTATTACTTTGTTGTGCACTCTGACTGACAAAGATGGCGGCAGCGTCATGGGAGTAGACTCTTTCCTCATATGTCCCAGCGTGGGCCCTCATCAAATCAAAGGCCGACTTGGTCTCACTTCGGTCTACACCCTTAGAAAGTAAATAAAACATGTGGTTCACATTTTGTACAACTACTACCACCCCCACCCCATTTCAATATGAATCTGTCGTCTCTGTCTGGTTAAATATTTCCTTCGGACTATTATTTTTTAATGATATTTTTAACGAACACCTATATGGGATAATTTTGACCCAGACAATGTTCAGAGTTGTAAATTAAAATTTTAAGTGGCCCCTTTTTCTAGTGGGGGGGGGGTCCAATGCGGTCGCCTTGTTCGCCTATCCAAAAAAAAAAGGCTAAGTTACACATTGTTTACCAGCAGCTGATCAACATTGTTATCTATGTGTGAAATAAAACGTTAATAGCAGCTGATTAACAAGGTCTTGTATATGTCATATGAAGCATTAAACAGCAGATCAACATGGTATTGTATATGTCATATGAAGCATTAAACTGCTGATCAACAAGGTCTTGTATATGTCAAATGATGCATTAAATTGCGGATCAACAAGGTCTTATATATGTCAAATGATGCATTAAACTGCTGATCAACTTGGTCTTGTATATGTCAAATGAAGCATTAAACTGCTGATCAACTTGGTCTGGTATATGTCATATGAAGCATTAAACTGCTGATCAACTTGGTCTTGTATATGTCAAATGAAGCATTAAACTGCTGATCAACTTGGTCTTGTATATGTCAAATGAAGCATTAAACTGCTGATCAACAAGGTCTTGAAAATGTCAAATGAAGCAGTAAACTGCTGATCAACTTGGTCTTGTATATGTCATATGAAACATTATGCTGCAGATCAAAATGATCTTGTATAAGTCAATTAAATCTTTTAAGAGCAAACAAACTCATCTGGTAGCTAACTTATAAGCTGATTCAAGGGTTCTATAAGAGTGTATCGCGACCTACTAGTGGGTCACGAGATGATATGAAGTGGTCACCAAAAATTGTTATAATTACTTAACCGACAATATATGAAATTAAATTTTAATTTTTCATTATTGCATCATTATTTTCTTTCTTTGCAAATGATTGGTCACGATGCTCAAATATACTGAAAATTGTGGCGACTGGTTGTTAAATTAAGTAAATTGCGACAGCAGCTGTGCTTGCTCACCCTTACAGCCTCGCGTGCAGATTCTTCTGTGTGCGCATGCTTACAGCAGTCAAACAACAAGCGAAATAATGTTTTATCTTTTTCATAAACTTGGTAGACGGGTACGGTACGCCATTGACATGATTAAATTAAGTATTATATATCGTACAAGTATACGGATAAAATTAAGGGAAAAAAAAGAATAATAAATCAATAATATCAAGTGGAAATAGAGGCAGCTGCATTATTCCACAGTGCCTGCACATGAACCATTGATCCTCCTTAGTTTGCGAATCACTGCACTAACTTAAAAAAAAAACTTGAATAAACACCATGCAAAATGAATTAATATACATCTTACTTTTAAATGGTGCTCTAGTCTAAATTTAAACACTTTTTGTATTTGTGGGTATTCGGGGTTGGTTGATCTCTCGATGTCTGCACCACTTGGCTCTATGTCATCTTTTAACTGTTTTGGATTAAATGTTGTTATTTTCATCTGTAACTAAATGATGATAATAAAAAAGTTAATCCATTTAAAAATCTTTCTGAATTATTACATAAAGTGTCTAAGAGCCTTACATAAAGTTATCTATGAGCCTTACATAAAGTTGTCTAAGAGCCTTACGTAAAGTTATCTAAGAGCCTTACGTAAAGTTGTCTAAGAGCCTTACATAAAGTGTCTAAGAGCCTTACGTAAAGTTGTCTAAGAGACTTACGTAAAGTTGTCTAAGAGCCTTACATAAAGTGTCTAAGAGCCTTACGTAAAGTTGTCTAAGAGCCTTACATAAAGTTGTCTAAGAGCCTTATGTAAAGTTGTCTAAGAGCCTTACGTAAAGTTGTCTAAGAGACTTACATAAAGTTGTCTAAGAGACTTACGTAAAGTTGTCTAAGAGACTTACGTAAAGTTGTCTAAGAGACTTACGTAAAGTTGTCTAAGAGCCTTATGTAAAGTTGTCTAAGAGCCTTACGTAAAGTTGTCTAAGAGACTTACATAAAGTTGTCTAAGAGACTTACGTAAAGTTGTCTAAGAGACTTACGTAAAGTTGTCTTAGAGCCTTACGTAAAGTTGTCTAAGAGCCTTACATAAAGTTGTCTAAGAGCCTTACGTAAAGTTGTCTAAGAGCCTTATATGTAAAGTTGTCTAAGAGCCATACGTAAAAGTCGTCTTAGAGCCTTAATGTGTACATAAAAAGCTGTGTCAATTAGAGACAGCTTATGTAAAGTTGTCATACAGCAAGCCTGTACAGAAAGTTGTCTAAGAGCCGTTAACGTAAAGTTGCCCCAACTAAGAGAACCTTATGTGAAGTTGTCTAAGAGCCTTATGTAAAGTTAATGTCTAAGATAGCTATCACGGCAAATTCACTGTTTTAAAAAGACCAAAAAAAAAGACTTTCGGGTTTTTTTTTCCTCTCAATTAGTTTCATTTTTTTCTCAGGTCTTAAGAAAATTCAAAAAACTTTGTTCATTTTACTTTTTTAAAAAAAACTTTGTTCATTTTACTTTTCAAAAAGCTTTGTTCATTTTACTTTTCAAAAAACTTTGTTCATTTTACTTTTCAAAAAACTTTGTTCATTTTACTTTTCAAAAAACTTTGTTCAGTTTACTTTTTTAAAAAACTTTGTTCATTTTACTTTTCAAAAAACTTTGTACAGTTTACTTTTTTTAAAACTTTGTTCATTTTACTTTTCAAAAAACTTTGTTCATTTTACTTTTCAAAAAACTTTGTTCATTTTACTTTTCAAAAAACTTTGTTTATTTTACTTTCTTACTTTAATGGTCTCTTAGTTTATTATTCTTCGTTTCTATGCTAATAACCTATTTCAAAGTATTGATGTTGCCAAAACTTATTTACCTGATCTCAAACAAAAGTAGACTTAATTTGGTCTCTGTTTCGGTTTAGTTTTTTTTGGGAGTGGTGACAACTGAATTACCGTATTTTTCGCCGTATAAGACGCTCCGGCATATAAGACGCACCCAATTTTAAAGGAGGAAAATCTAGAAAAAAAAGATTCTGAACCAAATACTGTACTAAAATATTTTATATCAACTGTATAAAGTAAACAGCAGTTTAAGAACAATTTTATATCAACCATGTAACATATTAAGAACAATCTTTACTCTCATTAACAGTCAGTAAAGTCAGTAAACAGTGAAAGTAACAAAAATCAGTCTGTAATGTTTTTATTCGAACCCCAAGAATTCCTCGTCTTCGCTGCTATCAGAAATGAGGAAGGACAGATCCTCGCAGTCATTGTCATCACTTTCTTCCTCACTGGTGTCAAATAAGACGTCGTCTTCTGTTCCGTCCAAGGCATTACTAATGCCACACTTCTTGAAGGATTTTACAACAATGTCCTCCTTCACGGAGTCCCATGACCTTTTAACCCATTCACACACTTGTGTGATAGTGGTCCTCTTCATCCGCCCAGTAGGTGTCCCAAATCCAGCCCGCAGCACACACACTTGGGCGAGGACTGCGGTAAGCGCCACACACGGAAGTTGGGGCAGTTTTAATGCATGTAAAATGTGTATTTGCCGTATAAGACGCACCAACTTTTCCCCCTCCAGTTTTGGGGAAGAAAAAGTGCGTCTTATACGGCGAAAAATACGGTACTTATCCTGCCCCCCCCCCTGAAGGAACGTGGATGGGACGCCACTTAAGATCATGTAGTTCTATTCACACACACACACACACACACACCTAGTTCTCAGCTTAAATCAAGATCTATTTACACCGAGACATATCCATCTAGGTTTTTCACTCACTAATTATCCATACCCTCTGGTAAACGTCTCAAGGTACTTTCAAGAGGTACATTAGATGGGAGTCACTGCAGCATGGAGATCCGGCTCACTACCACAGCGCCACCCAGCCACCCCTACATTTCCACCTCCATACTAACAAGATTTATGTTCTAATATACATGGTATGTGTGTCAATATACATGGTATGTGTGTCAATATACATGGTATGTATGTCAATATAAAATGCATATGTGTCACATATCTCGCTCTATGCTCACAATATAGGGGATATATATGTATTTATATATATATATATTAGGGTGTCCCAAAAATGCTCGAAAAAAATATTTTTTTAAATCTTTGGTGTCTCACCCCAGAAATGTGTCTCTTGGGTACAATGAGTGAATTCGTGAAGTTGTAGCTCATTTGAACAACATTTAGAGGTCCCCCAAGAGCTTTTAAAATTCCAGTATTAAGCCAACATAAAAATCCAGACGAATCATTGCTCAAATAATCTGCAGTTTTTGCATGCCATAGTTGAATAAAATGAAATTTAAATATACTTATATTTATCTCATTGCTACCATTAACTAGAGTTGAAATTGTGTGATTCTTAATTAGAAAATGTAATAAATGCTAGAAAACATAAAATACCTAATGTGCTAAATTTAAGCAATGTGCATATTTTTGAAGATTTAATTTTTTTAAACTAAGCATGCTAAATTGTCAGGCATCATATCACCAAAAGTTGCTGCAGTGCTGGACAGAACGAACACCAGCATTAGAAAATCAACAATGATACTTGCATCCGCATTCAACGAAGCTGGTGTTCTGACATCTGACACAGTATTTTCCAAGAGCACAATGCATCGTCATCGCAAGCTTTGTCGTCAACAAGCTGCAGCATGTATAAAAAAAGACTATATTCCCTCAAAATCAATTGTACATTGGGATGGTAAGGTATTGCTCGATGTTACCGGACATGTTACCAACAACGGCGATCGATTACCTGTCCTGCTATCGTCATTGTCGATGGCACTACAAAGCTTCTTGGTGTTCCCAAGTTAACATCCGGGTCAGGATGGGTAGCTGCTGATGCAGTATATGAACATATCAAATCATGGAAGTGCGAATCTATGGTCATCGGCATGTGCTTCGACACTACGGCTTCCAATACTGGAAGACTCAATGGAGCTTGCACTCTGTTAGAAGTAGCCCTGGGACGTAATCTTTTATGGATGGCATGCCGTCATTACATGTTGGAAGTACTCCTTTCCGATGCATTCAATGTTTGTCTTGGACCATCCACTGGACCAGAGATTTTGTTTTTTAAGAGGTTTCGAGAAAAATGGCCAGAATAAAACCACACACCCGAAGCCAGATCCGCCCCTTTGATAATCGTGTCCGATTCGATTAAAGAATTTATTAAATGTCAACTTGAGGTCAGTCATTCATGTGATGATTATTTGGAATTTCTTCTGCTTGCTGCATAAATGGTTGGGTTGGAGGTTGAAGTCAGCATTCGCAATGAAACCATCTTTCAGTTAACAGCTCGAGAATTACAAGGTAATCAGCGCTTTAATCGGTTTACCGTATGTGTTTATCTTCAATCATGGTTTTCATGCAGGCTCACCGCAGATGCACCTGTGAATGATATCTTGTTGATAAAACGTTTATACGAATATGATGATGCTGTTCTTTGATCGACTGGATTGAAAATGATGGTGCGTCACTCGTGGTACTTGAGTCCGGAACTGTCGACGCTTGCGTTATTTTAAACCCTTTTGTCGGACAAAGAAAAAACTGGCCTTGTTCGGACAATGCAATCAGAACGTGGACCGCATCTCATAAAAACACTATCAAAAAGTGTTGTTGATTTGCGTGCTTCTACCCACATTTTTTGAAACATCCAACATTGATGCCAGTTTTCTAGATGTTCCTGTTGAAGCCTGGTCAGATACACCATCTTTTAAAGTTGCAGCAGATTTTGTAAAGAATCTGGCTTGTATCAATGACTCTGCAGAGCGAAGTGTAGCATTGATAAAAAATTTCAATAACAGTATCACCAAGAATGAAAAACAAAGACAATTTTTGCTCCAAGTGGTGGAAAAACATCGGAAAAATTTTGCAGAGTGTAATCGTGAACAGCTGGCTAAAATTTAAATTTGAAGAGCTTTTTTAATTTTTTTTTCTACCCTACAGTACAAAGTACAAAATAAATAGCAGGAATGCTTATTTGCATTGCTTATTATTATTATTTTTCAAGCAGATTGACATTGATTCAAGAATTAACTTGACAAAATGAATAAAACTTTGTTTTTCATATTTTTTTACTTAAATTTCAAATTTAAAAATATAAACCATTCAAGATTTATATATTTTGTTTCATTTAATATTATAAACAATACTAAGCATCAATTTGTTACTTAATATATCAGTTTCGCATATAATGCAACATTAACGCTGTATTAGATTTAACCGCGAATGATTTTACACCAAAATCTGGAACTTTAAACCTCTTGGGGACCTCTAAACATTGTCCAAATGAGCTGAAATTTTGCAGATTAACTACTGTTACCATACAGACATATTCTGTGGGGTGAGACATCAACATTTCAAAACTTTATTTTTTTGGGACACCCTAATATATATATGTATATATATATATATATATATATATATATATATGTGTGTGTGTGTGTATGTGTGTGTTGTGTGTGTGTATCTCCAAAGTGGCGAAGTCCCTTTATAACTACTCACCATCTTCCACCCAGGTGAGTCATCCACAGGTTCGACAATCAGGTACCTGGCATTGGCCTGGATGATGGGTGTCCAGAAATGGTGGCCCGTGTCGTTAATTACGTCACCATGCATCACTATAGCCCCTAAGAAATCAATTTACATTGATTTTAACCTGTATCTATCATTCATTAATGTAATTTACATTGGTTTTAACCTGTATGTATCATTCAGTAATGTAATTTACATGTAAGACTTTTTGTGTATTTTAAAATCCGGTAGTTGTGTATTTTTTGCCTCAGTGCAATATCTTTTTATTACCGGGATCTCAGTCGACCTAATCCGCCTAGGGTGGTACGCCAGAAACCACAAATTATATATTATAAAGATAGCGTATCTCTATAGAAATAGTCCTCGGTTTTTTGTTAAAAAATCTCGCACCTTTGCTATTAGCTTTTGTCCAGTGACGCTTTCCATTACACCTGCTCGTTGTTCGTTTTTTCTAGACTTGAAATATGAATGAAAAAGCTTTCAATTTGATTTTAAAAATATATAAAGCGATAATATATTATTTAATTCATGAGTTCATGGGTTTTTAAGAGCTTTATATATATATATATATATATATATATATATATATATATATATATATAATAAACATTTTTATTCAATGAATGGACTGATATGAGAGTAAATATCATAAATGGCGACGATGAAAACATTGTTTCAAAAGGAGGCTTTCGCAATCATTATATCTAATCTGTGCCAGAAACCGCTTTGCTGTGATTTCTAATCAAGAGGGTTTTAAACATGAGGTTGAGAAACACTGATTAAGCATCTCATAAGATAGAATTTAGGGAGAGATTATACTTAATCTGCCTCAATTGAATGAATGACATGTGAACTTTATACTAAATAAACAGGGTTGTTAGTATCGAAGTATCGGTATCGGCCAATACAGTATCGACGATACTTTTTCAGTATCGGTTGCTGTATTGCCGATCCTTTTTGTATCAAGTATTGATTTGTGTATCGCCGATACATTTTAAACGAAAAAATGTTCGATACTCGATACCAATACTTTTATGTTGTCATTATTAGCTAATTGCAGATAAACAATAGCGATTTTAATACATTGTTTTAAAAGTAATCTTCATAAATTCAATCACTGCTTGTAATGATAACCATCAGCCCTACCACTATTAATACCACCCACCTCCCCACCAAGACAACTTGGATCACAAGGCTGAAGTTGAACAAAACTTAAAGCGGTGCTTGCAGTACACTGAGTGTAGTATCCACTCCACTTACTCGGCAGGGTGGTTGCAGCTTCAGTACAGTCAGCAGTGCAGTTTTACTGCACGGCGGCAGAACCAGCTTAAGAGTGAAGTTCTGCTGAAGTAGACAGATATCTTGAAGATAACTCATCAGAAATGCTGTCATTAGCACCCTACCCAACCTACCCAAGCATTAAGAAACTATATTGCTGAGTTGATCGGCTAGTGCTGAGTTGAGTGCCTGTTTTCATTAGGTGAGCGTATTTTTATGCCATTACGTTCTAGGCTAAGCAATGATCGTTTTGAAATGATGATCTTCTTACGTGCTGCCAAGTGATGAAATAGTAAAGTTCCATTAGCCCTGACGGGCCATCGGGGATTCATCTGTTTCTATGACCTCGGCATATGAAGGGATTGTGTGGTTAGCACAACGCCCAGCCGCCTTTTTCTTCCCCAGCTTAAAGTCGGGTACCTATTTAAAACTGGGTGAACTTGTGGGAAAATTCCCATTGTTCTCATCGAGGATTGAACCCATGACTCTGAAGTCGACGGTCGATTATCTACACCACTTGGCCATCCGTCAAGTACTAAAGTGATTAGCATTAAATTTGTGCTTTGACATTGTATTTTATTGTTTTCACTTTTTTTTTAAACTTAAAAAACTTGCACTCATTATATTTTAAATAAAAATAATTTGTTGTTCTCAAAAGTATCGGTATTGTCTCGGTATCGATTTTGGCAATACATTTTTACTTGAGTATTTGTATTGGTATTGGCGATACTATTTTCATGAGGTATTGGTATCGGTATTGACGATACAATTTAAGAGTATTGTTAACAACCCTGTAAATAAATTGATCAGTACACAACTCTGGCTCCGAACAATATCTACACAACGTGAAACAGTTGTTGATTATTTTTTTACGGCTCATGTTGCGACTTCAATCATTGTGTTCTGCTCGCTATGTTTGTCTATTAAAATATATTGCAGCTACCTGCTAGAATAATTCCGAAATTTGTGACCTCCCTCTCCATACTGCTCTGGAGCAGGTTGCAGACTACGTCACCTTTACGGACTCCGTGAGACCGGAGCAGAGAGGAGCATTTCAGTGACAGCTGCTGGATGTCTTCATTTTTCAGACTCGTTCTTTCATTGTCATCATCGAAAAATATTATGGTTTCTGGAATTCATTATAATTTAATAATTCGAGCACTACGAAAAATAAAATTATATGCTGTTTACTTAAAAACTGAACGATATTAGAATGTGAATGAAACATATACTATCTATTAGACTGTATACTGTCTGTATACGATATGTATACTTTCTGTATACCATATGTATACCATCAGTATACTATCTGTAAAAGATCATTTAAGACCATGAAGCAAATAAACCTTTCTCAGGATGACTCTCCCAGATTGACTTCAGTTTCCCGGTGACAGTTCTATAATTTAATTCTGGACGAGGACCAAGAGCCAACTTGTTGAAAATGTCTTCTGAATCACATAACATCTTCACTTGCACCTAGACATACAGAGTGATATTCTTCTGAATCACATAACAGCCATTTTTTTTTTGCAGTGAGTGGGCAAAGTCGAAGACAATCTCATCAAAGGTGACACTATGTCTAGACCAGCCATGGGCAAACTACGGTGCGCGAACCCAATCCGGCACGCCGGACTGTTTTATCCGGCCCAACACTCGTTTCATAGTGTAGCACGGCACAGTGTAGAAAGGAACAGTGTGGCACGGCACAGTGTAGCCTCTTATGAAATGAGGCTTAAATTTAATTTATAATTAGTTAATGTCAACAGTGCAACTATCTGCGCTTGGCGCGGCCCGCAGGACAATTAAGAACCCAATGTGGCCCGCGACTCAAAATGTTTGTCCACATCTGGTCTAGACACTGTCTCATCTATTATGACACTCTAGGTCTGGACATTGTCTCGGCAGTGGTGACACTAGGTATAGACACTGTCTCAGCAGTGGCACACTAGATCTAGACACTGTCTCAGCAGTGGTACACTAGATCTAGACACTGCCTCAGCAATGGGTTACTAGATCTAGACACTGTCTCAGCAATGGGGACACTAGATCTAGACACTGTCTGAGCAGTGGGACACTAGATCTAGATACTGTCTCAGCAGCGGGACACTAGATCTAGACACTGTCTCAGCAATGGGGACACTAGATCTAGACACTGTCTCAGCAGTGGTGACACTATATTTAGACACTGTCTCAGCAATGGGGACACTAGATCTAGACACTGTCTCAGCAGTGGGACACTAGATCTAGACACTGTCTCAGCAGTGGTGACACTAGATCTAGACACTGTCTCAGCAGTGGTGACACTAGATCTAGACACTGTCTCAGCAGTGGTATGACCAAAGAAACTGTCTCATAAAGAAACGATCAAGGAATAGCATCTCATTCTGTGTGGAAATAAATGTTAAAATAATGGCACGTTCACTGTTATTTCATTCATTCGATGTAGGATGTCATCATTTCATAAATCATTAGACATTACTAAATAAAACATTAACTTACTATTGTTTCGCCAAACTCTGTATAACTATAAAAATAAGTTTCTGTTTACGGGCTAGAAGAGATGACTTAAAGAAAAAGTTTAGGCCAGAAATAAAAATAAAATATCTAATGTTTATAATTTCCGGGTCAATTTATTAGTTAGTTAATAAAAGAATGACGTCATTATGCTGCTAGGACTATTTCCCTTTACGTTTTACATTTCCTCATTTATTTATTTTTATTTTATTTTACAAAAAAATAATTTAATATAGTTGTTTTGTTTTTTTTTTTAAATAGCTTTTATTTGTAGAAACAATGAACATATGCCTCAGAACTTCGGGTAAACATATGCCTCAGAACTTCGATTAAACATATGCCTCAGAACTTCATGTTCATGGATTATATCACTTTCCTTCTTGATGCTGCAGTCAATAGAAGGCTCTGGCTCCACAGTAAGGCCAGTCAGTGGTTTGGACAGGGCCGGATTTAAAGATAGGCCGACGAGGCCGTTGCATAGGGCCCCGCGAAATATGGGGCCCAAAATGTTGAGTATACACAAATTGAAAAAAAACAGCATTATTTTTTATTTTTCAAAATGGCCTCAAAATTTGTAAATTGTAAATCCGGATCTGGGTATGGATGTTTTATTTTGAGAATCTTTTTCTTACTTGTATTTGGGAAGTGCTTTTAATTATTTGTATTAAATTATGCAGATAAATACAAAGTTATATCTATTATAGAATCAAAGGTATACGTAGACCTTTGGTTCGTGTGCTTGTAAAACGCATATCTCGGACTTATTGGATATAGAAAGAGTCATGGTTTACTGTATAGTCATTGTGTGCTGTATAGTCGTTGTATGCCGTAAAGTCACTCTGTGCTGTATAGTCACTGCAAGAATAATTTAGTAGACCAACCTTAAGTAGAAAGATGGAGGAGCAAGTTTAAAAACCCAGATCCGAACCGGGCCTTGTGAGACTATGGCGTACTGTGTTTATCATAACGATCAACATGGGTTCATGACTTTAAAATATTGTAATTAATTGATACAGAACTATGTAGGTTGATATTTGTTGATACTTTAAGAAATATTAAGGTTAAAATATCAATTAATACAACTTAGCTTATGTGTCTATTGTCACAGAGTGACTGTGTGTTTGTGCGTGTGCATTCGTGCGTGCGCGTGTGTGCGTGTGTGTGCGTGCGTGTGCGTGTGTGTGTGCGTGTGCACGTGTGTGCGTTTGTGTGTGTGCGTGCGTGTGTGTGTGCGTGCGTGTGCGTGCGTGTGCACGTGTAAGTGTGTTTGTAAGTGTGTGTGTGTGCGTGAGTACGGGCATAGGTGAATAGGACTGTTGTGTACGCACGGCTGCATAATAGTACGAATGGTCAGGTGAGAGAATCAGTGGTTGACTGCGATAGGAGATGAAGGAACAAGTGCGTGGGTGTGTGTGTGATGGACGAGTGAATATGTGTACCAGTAGCTGATGACCACCTCTTGTTTAGACAGTTAGTGTATGTCACTCGTCGTCGGCATCCGTCCGTCTCGAGAGATGATGGTGTAACTAAATTGGGTCTATAAGCACCGCCGGGAATGACTGTGCAGTCCGACTCGGGAGTGGCAATCCCTGCCGCACTTGTCGCACTTGAATATAGATGGTTGTTGGAGCTGTTGTTGTAACTGTTGCTTTTGCTGCTTCCGCCTTGATCTTTTCAGGGCAGCATTTTCCTGTCTCTCAGCCTCTGCTTGCGATGAACCCTGCCGGACAGCGAGACTGGTGGTCGGCTGCTTGGCTCTCCCAGGAGTTGGGGTTAATGGAGCACTGTTTCATATCCTTTTTGCATGTGTCTTTGTAGGCATTTTAGGGCGCCCTGTTTTCCTCTGGCCGGTTACTAGCTCGCCATAGAGTAGGTCCTTCGGGATGCGGCCTGCGTCTATTCTTTTGACATGACCGAGCCATCTGAGGCGTCTCTCGCTGAGAACTGCGAACAAGCTGCTCATGTTGGCCCTCTCCAGCACCCCAGTGTTGGGGATCTTGTCTTGCCACTTGATCTGCAGTATACGTCGCAGGCACCTCATGTGGAAGTTGTTTAGTTTCTTTACGTGCCTCGCGTAAGTGGTCCACGTCTCGCATCCATAGAGGAAGGTACTGAGTATGCAGGCCTGGTAGACGCGCAGTCTGGTATTCTCGGTGAGGCTTGTGTTTTTCCACACCCGTTGATTTAGTCTCGCCATGACTGTGGCTGCCCTAGCGATTCTGCAGTTGATCTCCGGGTCTATGGATAGCGAGCTGGAGATGGTGGACCCGAGGTAAGTGAAGTTCTCGACGACCTCTAGGGTGTGCCCATCGATGTCAATGCTTGGAGGTGTATCTGTACCTTGTGCCATGACATTCGTCTTTTTCAGGCTGATAGTCAGTCCAAACTCCTTACACGCGTGGGAGAGGCGGGTGACAAGCTGCTGCAGTCCGTCTTCGTTGTGTGATGTCAAGGCTGCATCATCAGCAAAGAGCAGCTCGCGAATTTTGGTCTTTGCACGGAGGCGGGCTATGTTATAAAGCTTGCCATCAGACCTTGTATGTCACTCGTAGGGAGAGGTGAATTAGGAGATAGCTGTGGTTATAATGTTTTATTCAAGCGTGTAATTAAAGACTTATTGAATTTATATATCGAGTTGGAGTTACTATCTATCGTCACGTTCGGAGTTTCTGTGTTATTACGAATACCCCTAGACAAATGTGCACGTGACATTTATCGACATCTGTGTTGATGATATATGACTGAATTTGATGAGTATAAAAGAGTTATCATCATATTATGGGATTCAGAGAGGGGTATTTTTACAAAAACACTGTCATCATTAATGAAGTCACAATGAGTGGGTGGAACAGCCATTAGAGATGTAACTAAGTACGAGGCCAGCATACAAGGCAAATGAACATATCTTAAGACATTGTGGAAATCCCCGGTTGGTCGCCAATGATATAACTAGGGCTGCTGATTAAATTGCATTAACGAGCGATTAACGCTTCAAAAAAATTGCGATTAAAAATTTTTAACCGCCTAAATGCGTTAAGTTTACCAAAATGCTGAAAGTTTAGAGCAGCGCCACATCGATAAATAACCGAATTTCACTCTACAATGTAAAGTACGTTCACTTACTGCGTAGCTATTCCCACCTGATCGCAATTCACAACAACACAGCCTCACCACCAGGTTTGCGGACAAAAGCCCAACGTGTAACAAAATGAAGAGGATTTTTGTATGGCTGTTGATTTACTATAATTAGCGCGTAATTAATGCGTTAAAAAATTGTGCGATTAATTTCTTAACGCAAACTCCTAAATGCATTAAATTGTATCCAAATGCTGTTATTTCAGAGTAGCGGAAAATCATGAAAAAAAAATCAGTAAATAACCCACTTATATAATCAGAAATAGATCACACAAGATTTAAAAAAAAAGCAAGAAAAAATAACCGAACACAGAAACTGTCACTTAAATCATAGCAGTTATATGACCTTGAAACAATAGGATTGTCATTTCTTAATTCTAATGTATGATCCTAAATGATACTAGTTTGATTGACAGGTGCCATGGATTTGAAACATGTGTCAACTTGTTTTGGGACAGAGGGGGGTACGGTGGTTGGGTAAGCCACGAGTAACGTCATCTTTGTGGGCTGCGAAGTGTGTCAAAACTGTGAAAGGATAAAGAAATAAAAAAAAACGCGTTTATAAATTAGTGGGCGACTACTTTCTGGCTATTTTATTGTTTCATAAAGGAAAGTGCACATACGAGACAGAAATGACGTGTGTAATTTTTTTTTGTATGGGAAGTGGAGGATAGGGTAAACAAGACTTACGGGGAGGGGGGGGAGCGGGGGCTCGCAAAGTGTAGCGAAATATGACAGGGACAGAGGGCTTTAAATACGTCATTAGTTCGGAACAGCCCCGTAGCGTGAAAATTCGACAGCAGGAGCCAGGCAATAGCAGGGGAGGGGGGGCAGGTAATACATTTTACTAAGTAGAGCAAATAAGCAGAGGGGGCCAGACAAAACGCAGGGGGCCCGGCCCCCCTGCACGCTACGGGCCTGGTTCGGAACCCACGGTACGAGAAAAACACATGTTTGTTATTGTTGTTGATTTCAAAAAAACAACAACTCGCCTCACTTGACGTGATTGATACATGTCAGTAAACTGATCTCAATAACTAATTCAATAGACATTGCCTATATGCTAAAGCTTAATAGATCTGTTACAATTAATTATAACTTTCATAAATTAAACTGACTTGCTGAATATATAGCAAACAATTGTACATGTATGTATTATTATAATGTGTCAATTAAAATGTGCGTTAATTTGCGATAAAAATTTTTAATTATGCGTTAATTTCGATCAATTTTTTTAATTGAACAGCAGCTCTAGATATAACACATATTGATTCACCCGGTGTCTGCAGAAATGAACATAACTAGCACAATGGTTTTTTTTTGTTTTATCGATAAGAGGAAATGTTCCTTGAGTTGTTATATAGTTTATGAGGGAACGAAATGTATTGGACTACAGAGGAATCAAAGCGCAATGTATGGAACTTATGTCCCCTGATTCGATTCCTTGAAAATGCATTAAAACATGTTTCAGATATATTTGTAATAGATACAAATATGAAAGCTATTGTGAAACATTCTTAAGGAAAACATATCATATTAAACATATGAGAAATTCCCCATGATGACTGTAAGACATTTACATCTCTTTATGTTATCATAAAAACCAGCTGTTCTCAACCTTTTTTACGATTGTATCGTACATGGTGCGACAGTATATCCGCAGGTACACCTCACACCTCACATGTAAGTTCACAAATAGCTGTACTTATTTTCAAAATGGAATGTGCTTACCTTTCTAACGCGATCCTTGGGCACCGTGGTAAGGTGATGAGTCAAGGAGCAAACTGGCGACCAACCTCTAACTCTTGATTGTTTTAAAAGAAAATTATGTCACTGCATACCCCTGGATAACCTTTCCCGTACCCATTGGGGTACGCATAATACCGGTTGAGGACCGCAGATATAAACCACTATTGTGACGGCCACTAAAGCAGACAGAGGACTTTGATTAACTTGAATGAGACTTTCAGAACTGGTTAATAAAATATGTTACATCTAACAAGGTAATCAAGTCACATCAATGTCCACAGAACTGGCAGGAAACTTGATAATATCAGTATTTCCAGATAAAAACATAAATAGATTTTCAGAACAAAATAAAATTAAACTGTCTTTAAGCCTACGGACATAATTGAAAAATTGTTTTAAACTTTTCTTTAAAAAAAAACAGGATTATTCAAATGATTATTTTTTTAGACTAACAAGAAAAACATGTAAACTTGTTACATTTTCCTGAACACAAAACACACAATTTTTTTAACAGATTTTATTTTCAGCAAGAAACATTCATAAATAATTATTTCTATCAAATAGCAAAATTTAAACAAGTAAGATAAGCAGAGAATTCCAAACATCTTTAATCAAAATTGGTAAAAAATAAAAATGATATAATAGACAACATGAGTAACTATTTTAAATGCTCATTTGTTTGTTTAAAACATTTTCCACAATATACTGAAATATATGGGTCAGTGAATGCAGGATAAGTTGAACTTATCAAGACTTATCAAACAAAATAAATTACTAGTTGCAGGGGTACAGGATCTCAAAACAGCCAGAACCTATACCAACATTTTTACCAATGACCAAACTGGCACTGGGAGATTTCAAGTTGTCTGAACTGCCAGATAAACAAGCATCAAGTAGAAAATTCATTGTGGTTTCAAAAGTCATTTTCTGAAATGGTGAAGCGTTGAAATACATGTCCCTGCGATTAAAAGCATCGTACAGTCCTCTGGATGTCATGTAGTCCGCCAGAAGTGATAAATGATGATAGTCTACAGTGATGCCATAGGCCCCGAAGACATTCTGAATTTCCTGTTGGAGTGAAATATGAAATTTTAATTTTTTTAAAATCTTTTTAATAACTAGCTAGCAGTATACCATAGGAAGTGGAAGTGCTGCAAGACACTTGAAACATTGCCATATCCTCACCCTTTCTAAAAATGCTTATTAATTGATACCATTTTGTGCAAATTATTACTTATAGTGGTGCAGAGCAGTGGTCCCCAACCCCTCTGCCCGCGGATCGGTGCCGGTCCGTGGATCAAAGGGTACTGGGCCGCCAAAGAAACATGATTAAATGTCGACTGGTCCGCTGAGAAATTATTAAACGTTGACCAGTCCACGACAAGAAAAAGGTTGGGGACCACTGATGTAGAGTATTGCTTTTTAACTCCTATCTATGAAGAGTGCCACCATCTAAATATGTTACCTTGATAATAACTCTGTTGGCTGCTTCAATGCCATAGGTTGTAGCCATAGTGTGGACACAATTGGAATACATTCTATTCAGGTCCAGTATATCTGGATACTTAAACATTTCCTGTTAGAAGTGAATGAAAGCGGCATGCATTACTAGTAGTGTGGTATTTCTGCCTTCTGTAGATTATTATAATTTAAATTGTGTAAAGAAAAATATTTACATGGATAATTAAAGTAAAAAGAAAAGTTCCCTTAGCCCTAACGGGCCATCGGAGCAGATGAAGTGTAGAATTCATCTGTTTCTATAACCTCGGCATATGAAGGGATTGTGTGGTTAGCACAACGCCCAGCCGCCTTTACTTCCCCAACTTAAGTCAGGTACCCATTTAAAGCTGGGTGGACTTGTGGGACGACTTTGCACCAAATTTCACCTCAAAAAATTCCATGGGCCTCACTGAGGATCGAACCCAAGACTCTCAGGTCGACAGTCGAGTATCTACACCACTCTGCCATCCGTCCCACACATGGATAATTAATCATGTTATTAAAAAGTCAAATTTTTAGAAATTTTTAAAGATGACAATTAAGAGAGCCCCCCCCCCCCTTTTTTTTTTTAAATGTCAACCAGACAAGAATTACATTTCAAATAAAGTTATTTTGAAGTTATTTAAGTATGAAACAAAATTTGATGAGAGTTAACAGCAAAGTTGCTTATGTAAGAATCATAAAATAAAGTTATTTTCAAGTTATTTAAGTATGAAACAAAATTTGATGAGAGTTAACAGCAAAGTTGTTTATGTAAGAATCATAAAATAAAGTTATTTTCAAGTTATTTAAGTATGAAACAAAATTTGATGAGAGTTAACATTGCAAAGTTGTTTATGTAAGAATCATAAAATAAAGTTATTTTCAAGTTATTTAAGTATGAAACAAAATTTGATGAGAGTTAACAAGTTGTTTATGTAAGAATCATAAAATAAATAAAGTTATTTTCAAGTTATTTAAGTATGAAACAAAATTTGATGAGAGTTAACAACAAGTTGTTTATGTAAGAATCATAAAATAAAATAAAGCCTTAACTTATTGAGGCCTTTTTCCCCATTACCTGCATATTGATTCCTTCTGTCTTCAGATGTAAAACTTTCTCTCCCTCTTCTTTTTCATCTGTTAAAAATGCCCGAGTGATACCTTTGACTTGATGAAGAACAACAGATCGTATTGTTCGATCAAGAAGCATTCTGATGTCTAACTGCAGGAAACTCTGTTCATACTATAAAGGATAAGATATATTGATGAGCATTACAAGACTGTCCCATTGTGTTTTTTTTCAAGCATTACATTTTGTCATATCTATTAATCAGTTAACATGGACAGATTATATATAACTTTAAATAAATTACTGATGGATGCACATTGGATTCTTTTTCCTAAGAAATTCTCATAAGTTAAAAGACAGAGAATTACAATAAATACTTTAAAAATATTTCTATTATCAGTACCATAAAAGTAACTGTGCACCAGCGACGTTTTTTCTTGTCAAATTTAAAATCTTTGATAAAACTGTAGGACTTGGCCTGAAATAGAGAGATTAAATATATATAATATTTTGAAAGTGATATAATTATATTTTGAAGTTATGTATATGTTATTTTGAAAGTGATATAATTATATTTTGAAGTTCCAAAAAATTCAAATAATTTTTATTGAAATACATAGATAGGATTTCTTATTTGCTAGCATTTTCCTTATCCTAGGACATTGGGATGAAAGTTGCTCTCTTCCATGGATAAAAATATTTCTTTTAGAATGTATGACAACTGAATTGATGTCAAAATGTGGAAATATTCATCACTTATTTTACAGTCTTTTAATAAATTATGAAATCTCTGTAGTTGGCAAAGAAATACATGTATATGTACAACAAAAATTGTAAAATCCTACCATTGTCCAAAGTGAATTTTCAAATATATTACACAACCAATATGACTTGATCTAAGAATGTGGTCACCAAATTTATTAGTACATCTAAAGAAATAAAAGCATTCTAAGCTAGTAAAAAGTCAAATTTTTCATTTTTTGAAACACCTTCAAAGGCACGTTTTCAGATGTCAGTATCTATAAAACTAAAAGTTTTTATTTACTACATGTACCTATTATATTATTGCTGATAAATTAGTTACAGCAAGTACAGAACTTCGTTTTCTGACACTTAACCTTTTAGTACAAAACTAGATATTAAACCCGGCGTTGCCCGGGAAATCTAGGTGTAATGTTAAACCCCTTCCTAATCAATTTAATTAATTTAATTACGTGCTGATTTATGCCACCTTCCTAATGTGCAGAAATGACCTACATTTCATACGTCAAAAGATGTGGCTGCCATAACCAACAAACCATCATCAAAAAGTAATCCATTGAGGGAACAATAACCTCCAGTACACAATGTTAACAAACTATAATAACTGAGCATAATTATCAAATGCGCAGCCGATTTACGTGAAATCAAGTGCAGAATTATTATTTTTTTATTTTGACATCACAGAGGATTTTTATTTATAGCATTTTGCCCTGAATTCTATTTATAGTTAAATCAAAACAAAGCATTAAAAAAATGCACTGACAAGTAAAAAATAAGCGAAGGCACGATACATTTAATAATAAAAAACCACAGAAACTATTTAAAACTAGATTTTTGAAAAAGAGATATCGAATCGATTTGATGCAAGCGCCATTTTGAAATATGTTTTCGTGACCTCGCTGGTCACGAGATTACTTTACCAAATACTATTGTTTTATTTATTTCTGGAGGTCGTTTATTTATAGAACGTATTCCCCACACGCGACCTGGACAAGCTTAGCTGCTTTATAAGTAGGATGCTATAATAGCATTATAGAGGATTTTATGTCTATACATGTTACTGTAACACTGGGCGAGAAATTTTCTGTAGAAATGTTTTAATTTTTTTTTTTATTTTATAGAAAATCGGTCAAGCGATTCATTGGTGGTATTTGCTTCAACAATTGAATCCAACACCATAAGGATATTGAAAAAAAACCCAGTTTTCCCCAACATTTTATCATGTTAGCCTCAAATTAGCAATTCAATTGTATAACAGTCTCAAATTAAATGCCATTCTTTTCTCCATAGTGGGACAGATGGCCGATTGGTGTAGATACTCGACTGTCGACCTGAGAGTCCTGGGTTCGATCCTCGGTGAGGCCCATGGAATTTTTCCAGGTGAAATTTGGTGCAAAGTCGTCCCACAAGTCCACCCAGCTTTAAATGGGTACCTGACTTAAGTTGGGGAATTCAATTGTATAACAGTCTCAAATTAAATGCCATTCTTTTCTCCATAGTGGGACAGATGGCCGATTGGTGTAGATACTCGACTGTCGACCTGAGAGTCCTGGGTTCGATCCTCGGTGAGGCCCATGGAATTTTTCCAGGTGAAATTTGGTGCAAAGTCGTCCCACAAGTCCACCCAGCTTTAAATGGGTACCTGACTTAAGTTGGGGAAGTAAAGGCGGCTGGGCGTTGTGCTAACCACACAATCCCTTCATATGCCGAGGTTATAGAAACAGATGAATTCTACACTTCATCTGCCCCAAAGGCCCGTTAGGGCTAAGAAGGGAACTTTACTTTTTTTTTTTTCTCCATAGTCTACATCAATTAGTTCATTAATTATAGAATTTAATCATTTATTAATTGGTTTTGAGAAAAAATACTGTCAGCTAACTGAACAGGAGTGGGGGGGGGGGGGGGGTAAAAAACAAATTCCACTAAAATCGCTGTTAGGTGAACTTTTTTAATTTTAATATTCATAAAATATTCTTAAAATCACCGAAATAAAATTACATTAGTATTATAAAGCTTTGAATAAAGTTTAGAATGGTATTTACCTTTTATGTAAAAAAAAAACATAAAAAAATACTTTGAGTGGAAGTAACTTAAAAATGAGCTTTTGAGTGAGTTAAGCAGTTTTTTACACCATTTTAATCCACCAAATTCTACAATATTCTTTTTTTTTTTTTTTAAATTTTTCTGTTTAACTGAAAATTGGTATAAATACAACAAAAAAAAAAAAAAGCTCTTATTGTAGTTATGAAGAAGATTGAATAAAAATTATATCAGACTTACGTAAAGAACACCAAGACACTTTTTTTTAAATATAGAGAATTAATAACCTGATAGATTCACACATGATCTTGTTCTTATTCTAGCTGAAAAAAAAAATTCCACAGCTGAGAATTTTGTTTCTAGTTCTACTGACTGGTAGTTAAGCACATGATCCAATAGTTCACCCTTCTTGTTTCAATAGTGGGGCCAATATACAAGTGCATGCATGTCTATTTACCTAGGTAAGGTTACTGAAGGCTTCATCGTCAAATGAAGTTAAGCCCCCTTAGGCCTTGAGGGCCACCAGGGAAGATGAAATGTTTCTGTAGCCATGGCGAAAGAAGGGGGTAGTGTGGTACAACTGCTTCATATATTAATATATATTTATACAAGAAGTGTTATAAGCCGTGTTTAGTACCTGTCTGACAAGTGTTATAAGCCGTGTTTAGTACCTGTCTGACAAGTGTTATAAGCCATGTTCAGTACCTGTCTGACAAGTGTTATAAGCCATGTTCAGTACCTGTCTGACAAGTGTTATAAGCCATGTTCAGTACCTGTCTGACAAGTGTTATAAGCCATGTTCAGTACCTGTCTGACAAGTGTTATAAGCCATGTTCAGTACCTGTCTGACAAGTGTTATAAGCCATGTTCAGTACCTGTCTGACAAGTGTTATAAGCCATGTTCAGTACCTGTCTGACAAGTGTTATAAGCCATGTTCAGTACCTGTCTGACAAGTGTTATAAGCCGTGTTCAGTACCTGTCTGACAAGTGTTATAAGCCGTGTTCAGTACCTGTCTGACAAGTGTTATAAGCCGTGTTCAGTACCTGTCTGACAAGTGTTATAAGCCATATTTAGTACCTGTCTGACAAGTGTTATAAGCCATGTTCAGTACCTGTCTGACAAGTGTTATAAGCATGTTCAGTACCTATCTGACAAGTGTTATAAGCATGTTCAGTACCTGTCTGACAAGTGTTATAAGCCATGTTCAGTACCTGTCTGACAAGTGTTATAAGCATGTTCAGTACCAGTCTGACAAGTGTTATAAGCCATGTTCAGTACCTGTCTGACAAGTGTTATAAGCCATGTTTAGTACCTGTCTGACAAGTGTTATAAGCCATGTTCAGTACCTGTCTGACAAGTGTTATAAGCCATATTTAGTACCTGTCTGACAAGTGTTATAAGCCGTGTTTAGTACCTGTCTGACAAGTGTTATAAGCCATGTTTAGTACCTGTCTGACAAGTGTTATAAGCCGTGTTTAGTACCTGTCTGACAAGTGTTATAAGCTGTGTTTAGTACCTGTCTGACAAGATTCTTGTGTTCCTGACTGTCTACAACAGCAAGGTTTGCAATCTCTTCTCCACTCTCTTCCTCACTTTCATCATCATCATCATCTACACCACCATCACCACCATCTGAAAGTAACATGAGTTACAAGAGTTAAAAAAAATTGAGCAGACATGTAGAGCCCATCTACGATTTTTGAATTAGACAAACATAATCTATTTAAATTAGACTAACATAATCTATTTAAATTAGACAAAAATAATCTATTTAAATTAGACAAACATAATCTACTTAAATTAGACAAACATAATGTATTTAAATTAGACTAACATAGTCTATTTAAATTATACAAACTGTAACACTGTATTTTTTGTATATAATGTTATGTATGTGATGAATACTGTTGTAGACACCAATTTAACGTTAGAAATTGTCAACGTTATGGTACTATCGTTGTTCCACCAAATGCAATACTTCTTGTTCTTCACTGCTGCTTCAATGTGACGTTATGGTTTGAACGTTATGTAGTTTGTTGATATTAGGTTATGTAGTAGCCGATATTCTCTCTGGTTTTACTTCAAAGATGGTAGCGTTCAGTCTCTTGGCACTCACACACAAACACACCATGAATAAAGCCAAGTTCCACGATTCAATAACATTTATTTAAATAATAATAAAACACAGATAGAATGCACTCAAGTGCCGAAATATTCACAAATATGCTTTAGCAGAATAAACGTTGACTGTGTACTGTTAAAATTCAACTTATCTCTGAATGTATACTGTCTTCTCGTATGAGTAAGAGTACGTATATTTAATAACTTGATTTCTCTCTGAACACCTGTATACTGTCTTCTCGTATAAGAGTACGTATACTTAATAACTTGTCAATATATGTATACTGTCTTGCGGTAAGAGTACGTATATCTAATATGTATACTGTCCTACAGGCAAGAGTACGTATATCTAATATGGTGTCCTGATGTCTCTATCTCTATAGTCGTTCTGTCGATCGGTAAGTCTCGATGTCTTTCGTCAGTCTCTCGAAATTTCCGCTACATCTCTTTTTATGTGATGGTGAATTATCACGTGCCCCAAAGCCCCAGAACTTTTGATTGGTCCCCTAATACCCTTTCTAACTCATCTACATATTAATGAATCTTATTCCAGCCTAGGGATTGGTGCGGCTAAAAACTCACTATGGGCTAGTATTTCTTTGTCTCCCTAATTACGTCTTATCACATACATCCGGTGTCATCGACGCTCATTGACAGATTTATTCCACCCAAAACAAAGATAACACGCTGGAATTCTAATTATCAAAATCTCTGCCGTTTCCTTGGCCCATGAACTTTCAATGTTGACCACCCAACTAAACCAGTGGTTCTAAAATTGTATGAATCTATCTAAAGCTATTGTTACACAAACATAATCTATTTAAACATAAAATTTACACTCTTAATATATATATATATATATATATATATATATATATATTGGCTGGAAGCAACCGTCCAATGTTGAAATGACCATGTGAACAGTATTGTATGAGCTTTTTGAGTGTGGGGAAACCTTTAATGCAAGATAAATTTATTTTTATGAATTTTATTACAATTGTTAACGTTTGACGATTTTAAACTGGAATACTGTTGTATTAATTCTTCACTTTCGATTTAACGCAGAACCCACACCGCTATTATTTATATAGATTATTTATTTTTTTGTGTTACCAAGTTAAAATATTTTAAATGATGTCATCTTTCTCTATCATCATTTGTTGAAACAAGATATTTTTACACATCTATAGCTCAATAAGTTTATTAATTTTACATTTGCAACTTGAAATTTCCCTCTAAACTGATCCCATAAACAGACTATTTTAAATTATGAAAGATTGGACCCAGTGGTCTAATCAGTTAGCTATAAATGTAGTCCTATTCTTATTCTAACACCACTATGGTCTTCTTTGCTCTAATCTTTGATTTTACCCTTCTACATATAAAGATCCAAGGTTTTTCAGCCATGTTTTGTTAAACCAGGTAGATTGACTTTCCATACCACTGGGCTGACTGCTTTTATTTAATTGGAACAGATTTAATTGAGATTTGTAGTGAATATTGACCAGTGTCATTGGTCATAACATATTGATATAACTTACATATTTCATGAATTAAAATTTATGTATAAAAAATAAAGGTTATAGTAAATTATGTACTACCATATGTACAAATAATAAACTACCTTTTATAATAATTAATATTTCACAGAAAAAATAACAGCAGGAGCTAATAGTACACTACCATCTATCAGCACTTCTTGCTGTTCCTCTTCCTCTCCTACGTATTCCTGGGTGTCCATCTGTCTCTGTTGTTCTTTCACAGCTGTGGCATCACCATCATTGGCATCTGTCTCTATGTCATCATCCTCATTATTTGTCCTCTGATCACCTACATTCTGATCATCTTTATTTTCTGCAGGCGATCGATTCACCCTGCCACTTGATAACAATCTGTTGACAAATAGACCGTATTTATATTGTACAGAACAAAACAAACATTGATTAGACTCGAGTAAAACAGTGTGCTCATAATTTTTCATTTCAATATGTAATCAAGCATATCCAGTGTATATCTACAGTGTATATCTACAGTATATATAGTTCAAAGAAAGGTAAAGCAATCTCCTACGTTGTTTTCTCTTGGATGATATTTTCCTTTTTGATGTTGTTGTCCAATGTGACCAAAAATTGTTTTACAACACATTTCAATATGTCCTTGTAGCTTAAATTGGTAATACTTTCAAAATCACGATGTGGTAGAAATTTAAACTTGACATCAAATAACTTATAACTACCTCTGAAAAATAAAAATCAAACTTGTAAAAAAATGTGCTCAAGAAAGGTAAAAATGATTTATATAGTATTATTTATTATCCAAATTTAACTAATACATGTTTTTCGGAAAGAGAACATGTATATATTTAAATAAAATACTCAAGAAATTTCCCTAAATTTCAGCACATAACTAATGTAATAATTAATTGTATTATACGGCATTAAAATATATTAGCATAATCAAATATTTTGTTTATTAAAAAGATGAAGGTATTTTTTTTTTACCTTCTCCCTGTTTCATTAGAGCATTGGGAATAGACTTTCACTTTAACTTTCTCAACAACCTAGATAGCATAGTGTGATACAAATTATAGATATATATTAGAGATGCTGATTATCATGCCATTACCTCATTAAAAATGTATGCAATACAAATTTATAACAAAAAACTTATTGAGCTAATTTTGACCCAAAAGCTGTTTAAAAATAAAGAAGAAGATATCTCAATTATCAGAAAAGGTCTGAAAAAAAAGTGAACGCAGAAATTGTCTTGTAAACTTGATATTATAGGTGCCAAAAATTGAATTTTTATTTCTTAATTCTTTTTTCTGACCTTGAATTATAAGATCAGTAAAAATCTGCTGATGCTTTAACACTTTTGATTGACACATCATAGTTTTAGAACGAATTATAGGAAAAGAACTTCAAGTCAATTTTTATGGGACAGACAATGGTGGGGTAAGCTATAAATAACATGATTTTTGAGGGGTGTAAGAGGTGGATTATGAAGTGAGTCAAAATGTGACTGATTTGGGGGAAAGAGGGTTGGGAGTAAAAATCAAGAAAAAAGCACTACATAAAGTCATAATATTTTTATGAAGAAAGGGGCATCATTTATCTGACATGTGTAAATAAACTGGATTAAATTACACTCTGCCTGAAACAATAATTTAATATAAATACATGTACATGTATATGGTAATGCTTAATGCAGCTGTAACAATTTTAGAGAACTCTGCAAAATTCAAAATTTATTTATTTTGCCTTTTTACAGCATAAAGTATATAACAAGGCTCGCAATCCTTTTTTTTAATATTGTAAAGTATTTAAAAAGAGCCACCAAACAATTCTAAACAAAGTAATAAAATACTAGAAAATCATTTTTTGGGAGTCTCACAAACTCACAGAAGACAAGAGATTAAAATTTTTTGTTTGTTTGCAAGTTCAATCATCAAGATTTTGCAAAAAAACATCTTAAATGAGATTGTAAATCTGAAAATTCATTACAATAAATTAATGTTATTAAGAACTGCAAGCTTTCCTGACTTGTGTCAATGTTTCATGAAACAATCATTTCATACTGCAAAAAAAAAGTCGATCAAAAAATGCTGCTTGTCATATGTGGGTCATGTGTAGAGATTGGTATGTCAATGTGTAGGGATTGGTGTGTCAATGTGTAGGGATTGGTGTGTCAATGTGTAGGGATTGGTGTGTCAACGTGTAGGGATTGGTGTGTCAATGTGTAGGGATTGGTGTGTCAATGTGTAGAGATTGGTGTGTCAAGATGAAGGTGGTTGGGCGGTGGTAAAATGCTGGTTGAAATTTTCTTGAGTAACTGTACAGTGGGCATGGATATAGAAAGGTCAGACAGTGTAACAATGCAGCAGGGAGAAGTAAGTTAGGGGGAGAGAAAGGTCAGACAGTGTAACAATGCAGCAGGGAGAAGTAAGTTAGTGCCAGGACAGAGTGATTATTGGAAATGTTTTACAATGTGGTGTGAATAAGAGCTGATGTGTTAGAAGTCAATTGATTAAACAGTTGAAATGTTATATTATTTACTATTCATGTTGTGGATTTCTATGTTATTTGGAAATCTGTGTATTAAATATTATTTACTATTCATGTTGTGGATTTCTATGTTATTTGGAAATCTGTGTATTTAATATTATTCACTGTTCATGCTGTGGATTAATAAATGAACCATGACTGCCAAAGTTTCTTGTGATTTGTGAGTGCAAGTGAAAGTCTGTATCCATTGTACTAGTCCTAGTATGTACGTGACAAGTTTAATTAAAAGTGACCACATAAAATAAACGATACATTGATATGCCTTGTTCTTAAATCAAAGAAAATAGTTTTTCTACTTATACACTTTAACAAATCTTTTTTTTTTCTAGAATCATTTTAAAAAAGGGGAATGATATTGGGTCCAGACTGAACAGTTCTGTGTTGCTGATCTCTGATTATCGGCAAGATGCATAAGACATTATGTAAGCAACACCCTGAATTTTAAAAAACACCTTCCGCATCAGAAGGTAATCTGTTGATAATGTTACAAAAATAAATAAGATCCTTTAACTTTTAATAAAAAAAAAAAAAAACCAGAAAGTATGTTACTGATATATGAATCCTTAAAAAACCTGATAAAGCCAGGTTATCAAACTCATGGTCAGCAATTTTTGTTTCAAAAAATGAATTCACAATGAAAGACAAGAAAGATGGTTTGTGCCTAAATTCAACTAGAATTGAGCTGTTCACTGAAATGCTTTTTATGACTCTAGTATTAGTTTAAAAAATAAATAAAAGCTTTAAATTACACTTCTAACGGATCTTAAAACATAAATAAGATGAGCATCTACAGGTGTGTGTGTACCAAAAAGAGTTTCTTGTAATTTTAAAAATTGTTTATTTGTTAAGTTTATTAGAATAAATAAGCTATAGCTGATATAAAAAGAGGGCCGGAAGGTGGCAATTTTTAAATTATTTTTTTTTAAACTTTAAATCTAAAGGTACATTTGATTAGAAAAAAGAAATTACTTTGTCCATTGTGATCCTATTTAAATGTTTCTGTAGCCACTCAGCCTTTTCTCTGGAGTCAGGCAAGGGAATGATCGGCACATCCATAGAAGGGGTTTTAATGTTTGAGGATGCAGTCATCAGAATTTCTCTCAACCGAGGGATACCCAAGGTAACGTTCATCTCACCTCGACCGGCAAAGTGGAAAGTATTTAAGGTCATCTGAGTAGAAGGTTCACCAATAGACTGGAAAAGTGAAACAACATGTTTCAACATTAGATCAAAGTTTGACACAGAAAAAATTTTTGTAATTAGTATGACACAATGTCAGAACTTCATTATTTAAAGACCCACCTGGGCACAGACCAAACCAACTGCTTCACCGGGATGGGCTAATGATTTCACAAATTTTTTATTGATAACTGAGGTAAATACATCAGGTGAGCAGTCAAGTGACGTATTAGCTGCTACCTACAAATGTAACCAAAAAATGTCATGATTTAATACAATTTTCAACCAAAAGTAAAATTTGTATTTGTTGGGGTAAAAGTACTTAAATAAAAGAAATGATTATGTTTATAAGAAATATTTGAAACAGAAGTATTTTTAGAAAATAACAAGACAGAAAATAAATTTTTAAAAATCTCTATCATGTCAATTGTCATTTAGCTGAAAGTTCTAAAATTAATAACCTTTTTAAAACTTTTTTTGCAGTACACATTCAAAAGATGTCTAAATTTTTCAGATAAAACATTTGGGTTAGAGTGTGGAAAAAATCTGGACATCACAGGATCTGGACAGCTAATTTTTGAAGGCATCCTGAAAATCAAAAAATCATATTGGTGGAAACAAACTAAATATTTCTGCAACCCCCAAATCAATATCTTGAAGTATTTACACACTAAAAGAGTTCATTAAATTTTGTGTTTATTATCTACACGGAGACACAAATTTGGAAAAAAGATAACCTTTTGCTGGGAAATTTGTGAACATTTCACATAACATCATCATTGGCACAAAGCAAGTTGTCTAAAAGGTTTATACCTTCTTTTAAACTAACAATCATTGCAAAGATGTTGTCATTTTTCCAAATGTATGCAATACATCTACATGTATTACAGTTGCTTTACCTCCTGGACTTTTCTGTCTCATCTAATGACTCCCAGGCCTGGCAAAGTTTCTGGACAGCTAGCGACCTTCCAAGACATTTGCCAGAAGTAACAATAGTGTTTCTGTCTTCCTCTATTACAGAATCACCCTGGCTTTTACAAAATTTGAGAAAGTCACTATCTCTGTGAGACCAATGGCCCTCTTTTGCAGTGTGAGATCTCCATTTGCTGATCTACAGAAATAAAAGAGTTTAGCTCAGAAAACTGTATAGTTCATAAAAACAATGAAACACTAATAATAACTATAAAAAAAAATTTATTACTAAATAACTGACCCTTTTCCAAGTTCTACTGATCTGTTTATTATCATCATTTGAAAGCCATGGGTTCTGGGAATCACTAAGAAGAACATGAAGATTTTCAGTAAGAAATGGAAACTGGGAGGCTTGTAAGAAAGTACTACGCATGGGTTCCAGTCCATCCTCACCGTAATAAAACTGCAAAGTAAAATCATAGTTGCATAAACCTGAACTTTCTACAAACTTTCTTAAATGATAAGGTCAAATGCAATGTCTTATCTCTTGAACTCCATCAATCTTCACATCATTTATCTAAATAAAACAATCCAGCTAATCACCTGAATCACGCCACCATCACTGTCTCTTACTGTCAGATCATAGTTGACCATTAACCCTTCCAAATGCTTGACCAAACACCTTTGTAAATAACCACTGCGACTTGTTTTAACTGCTGTATCAATTAAACCCTGTGGCAAACATCAATATGGGAAATAAAACAAATATGTCAATATATTGCATCATTTGCTTATAAGATTAGATATTAAAAAAAAGGCAATAAGTTAATTAAAATATATGAATCTATGCATTCAGATATTTTGCAGTATTACACAAAACTGAATTATTATATTCAATAAAGAAATATCTATTGAATAGCTAACATGTTATAATGAAGACAAAAAGTAACATTTTTATTGAACAGTTAAATTTGTTTTATAGCACCACCTAAGAAAGACTAATTTTTTTTTTGAGCTTTAATTGAGAATGCAGAATAATTGCTTTCAAAAAGATGGCTATACCAGTTTCAAAACAATGTCACTGAATTATTCACTTTAACAGCTATCCAAATACCTAAGCCACTTAAAACTCAAATGTAATTTTAATCGTAATTTGTCTGTAAATAGCAGTTAAATTTGTTTTATAGCACCACCTAAGAAAGACTAATTTTTTTTTTGAGCTTTAATTGAGAATGCAGAATAATTGCTTTCAAAAAGATGGCTATACCAGTTTCAAAACAATGTCACTGAATTATTCACTTTAACAGCTATCCAAATACCTAAGCCACTTAAAACTCAAATGTAATTTTAATCGTAATTTGTCTGTAAATAGCAATCATTGCAATAAATAAGTTAAATCTTTTTAGTTATTAAATGCCTTGCTGTTTTATTGACAGGAAAAATAAAAAGAGGAAAAAAATGATAACATTGTGAATGAATTTTGGGCTAAACATTGTGAATGAATATAGGGCCAACCATTGTGAATGAATTTAGGACCAACCATGGGCCAACCATGTGAATGGAGTTAGGGCCAACCATGTGAATGAATTTAGGGCCAAACATTGTGAATGAATTTAGGGCCAAACAGTATGAATGAAGTTAGGACCAACCATGTGAATGAATTTAGGGCCAAACATTGTGAATGAATTTAGAACCAAACATTGTGAATGAATTTAGGACCAAACAGTATGAATGAAGTTAGGACCAACCATGTGAATGAATTTAGGGCCAAACAGTGTGAATGAATTTAGGGCCAACCATGTGAATGAATTTAGGGCCAACCATGTGAATGAATCTAGGGCCAACCATGTGAATAAAGTTAGGGCCAACCATGTGAATGAAGTTAGGGCCAACCATGTGAATGAAGTTAGGGCCAACCATGTCAATGAAGTTAGGGCCAACCATGTCAATGAATTTAGGGCCAACCATGTGAATGAATTTAGGAGCAAACAGTATGAATGAAGTTAGGACCAACCATGTGAATGAATTTAGGGCCAAACATTGTGAATGAATTTAGGACCAAACAGTATGAATGAATTTAGGACCAAACAGTATGAATGAAGTTAGGACCAACCATGTGAATGAATTTAGGGCCAACCATGTGAATGAATTTAGGGCCAAACAGTGTGAATGAATTTAGGGCCAACCATGTGAATGAACTTAGGGCCAACCATGTGAATGAACTTAGGGCCAACCATGTGAATGAATTTAGGGCCAACCATGTGAATGAATTTAGGGCCAACCATGTGAATGAATCTAGGGCCAACCATGTGAATGAATCTAGGGCCAACCATGTGAATGAATTTAGGGCCAACCATGTGAATGAAGTTAGGGCCAACCATGTGAATGAATTTAGGGCCAAACATTGTGAATGAATTTAGGGCCAAACATTGTGAATGAAGTTAGGGCCAACCATGTGAATAAATTTAGGGCCAAACATTGTGAATGAAGTTAGGGCCAACCATGTGAATGAATTTAGGAGCAAACAGTATGAATTAAGTTAGGACCAACCATGTGAATGAATTTAGGGCCAACCATGTGAATGAAGTTAGGGCCAACCATGTGAATGAAGTTAGGGCCAACCATGTGAATGGAATTTAGGGCCAAACATTGTGAATGAAGTTAGGGCCAAACATTGTGAATGAAGTTAGGGTTAACCATTGTGAATGAAGTTAGGGCCAAACATTGTGAATGAATTTAGGGCCAACCATGTGAATGAAGTTAGGGCCAACCATGTGAATGGAATTTAGGGCCAAACATTGTGAATGAATTTAGGACCAAACATTGTGAATGAATTTAGGACCAAACATTGTGAATGAATTTAGGGCCAACCATGTGAATGAATTTAGGACCAAACATTGTGAATGAATTTAGGACCAACCATGTGAATGAATTTAGGGCCAACCATGTGAATGAATTTAGGACCAAACATGTGAATGAATTTAGGGTCAACCATGTGAATGAAGTAAGGACCACAAAAACTTTGTCAACTACTCCCAATGAACTCACTAAATAAACAAACAAAGTTGTTACAGCTGTATGCCCAGATTTATAGAATAGAAAAAAAAAAAGTACTTTTAGAACAAAATACACATTTACCTCTCTCCCTGCCATACAATGAAAGAAATACTCCTGTGGCCGGATCCCAGTAAGGAAACGCCCCGTAATGAATCCTCCAGCTTTTGGTGATACATCATAAGGTAAAAAGGATGGCAGTGATCTACCACTCATCATAAGCGGAGGACGTCGACCTTCTAACTCTATCTGACCCAGTAAGCAGGATATCTGCATGCAGTTGACCTATGATGACATTATGATAAAAATATTCAATGACAGTGAGATATTTTGCTGTTGTTTTTTAATCTGGCTGATCTATCAGTCAAAGAAAACATTATGCTTACTGGAGAACCTTTAGCACCTGACTGTACCATGAGCTGTAAACTGTTTTCTGGAAAACCTTTCTCCAGCCTACCAGGCATTATATTTCTAGAAGTCAAGACAAAATAAGACCATTAGCAATGCTGTGTGACCCATAATCATTCTAACATTTAGTAAATACAATGAATGATAAGAAACACTTGCAGTTAGGGTCAGTGAAGTAGCATTTGGGATATGCGTTCAATAACTTACTTGGCAATATTGTCCTGTATCTTGTCTGTCTCTGACTTCATACACATGTCAAGTTCTGCCATTTTCATTCCAGCCTTCTCAAAATGAGCCCGTTTCAATTCTAACAATAGATCTGGTTCTGTTGTAGTTGTAGGGTTTAAACTCAAAGCTTTTAGTGCAACATCTTTACCAATATGCTGAGACTTTTTGATGAAGCCTTTTCTTTTTTTGTTTGCCTATGGAAGGTAATAAATAAAGAGATTTAGTACGATGTTAAAATTTAAGGCCATCCTCGCTGCTAAAAATAGATTTTAAAAAAAAATGATTGATTTTTCAAAAGTGGTATATTCCATTAGAACGATATCGTAGTTATCGTTTTGTAAAGTCAGAAACTAACATATGTATCATTATTATATTGAAAGTAATTAATAGTAGGGGTGGGGGTCTGTGTTTTTTCTCGTAAACTTAACAAAAATGACAATTTTCAACTTTCGGTACTATGAGAAATAATCTGTCTAACCTAGTCGCAAATGGTATCGCCTGAATCGTGAAAATGTGTTGATTATATTATTGCTAATGACGTTTTGACCTAAATACCAAGACAGTCAAGGAAAGGCCTTGAACTGGGTGTGTATTACACATCACACATCATTACAAGAGCATCCATGCGATTTGATTGGTTGATAGGTCTCTTTGCTGGGTTACAATTGTTTATTATCCCATAAAACCACACACGACAGATATAAACTATAAAGTTATTTTACCGTCTATTCAACTGTTTATCTGCTAAATATAAGCAAATTATTTAAAATAGTACTGAATCTGTGTTGTTTTTGAAAGAACTTATCATTTCTTTTAGCCATTTTGGATGGATATCGCAAATAAAGTTTCTTTTCTTTTTTGTTATTTCTCTTACTATTAGTATTACTATCTTTCAAAACAATGCAATACATACTAGAACATGTACATGTGTAGTGAAAGGTCAAATAGTGCCATCATAGAAACACAGCTGGCTCACAGCACACAGTATATAATTTTGCATAATACCATTAGGCCTAGCCTACAACTGGTTCACATACTGACCAGAGCTGGTGGTTATGCAACATTAGATGTCAGTCTTCCCTGGTTGTGTTACATAACACCAGACAACAGTCTTCACTGGCTGTAGTTTTGTGTATCACTGCATTCTAATTAGGTCAAGGTGGCAGTGATAGTATGTGTGTGTTCTGTTCATTCATAAGTATAGAAATGGAATGTAGACATTTTTTTTTATTATGAAATGTTTATTGATAGTTTTAGACATTTTATCAAACTAAAATTACTTTTATACAAGAAAAAAAGAATAACAGCTGTAAATAATAGGTCTACAATAAAACAACATGTTTTTGTATCATTATTAACAGACCAAACTCAAGGATACAATGACTGGAGATGTATTTTTCTATACATGGCATATGTTCATTATATAGGGTGTGTAACTAATAATAAGTCAGTTTTTTTTCCTGACATTAATTTCAGCTGAAAAATGATTCACTTTCATTCCTTTGATGTTAATAAACATATTTTAATCATTAAATACCTTTCAAAGAGCTTCAATTTTTTTTTCTCGATGTTTTAAAGTGTTTTTTTTTTGTTTTTCTCAAAATCAAGTTTTTTAAATTTTCAACGCACACTTTTTGAAATTTTACCAAAATTACTAAAGATAGAAGCATCAAATTTTGTTTGCTTGTTCTTCAATATAATGTTTACATTTCCTCAATTTTGTTTTTCGAAAAAGTGTTTTGAACTTTTTAAATCATTTCACGTTTTTACATAGACCCTTAGTAAAAATTTTTTATTTTTTAATATTTCAAAAAACAAAATTGAGCGATTGTTGGAAACGTATCTGTTTATCTATGTATAAAATATCTTTCTTAAATAAGCAATACTTTTTGAGATTTTTCACTTTGAAAAAATGTCAAGAAATTAGACTTTTTACCTAAAAAAGTCAAAAAAAAATTTTTTTTGACAATTTGAAAATTCTATTGGTTTTCTATTGATCACTTGATTGTGTGTGCCAAATATGGTTAGTGTACGTCAATAAAAAATATACCAAGATGGCGGCACTAGAGGACTACCTTAAAAAACTTCTAAAAAGTAAAGTATTAAATTATGTTTAAGGTGGTCCTCAGGTGCGGCCATTTTGTTTTTTATTTATTGACGTACATTAACCCTTTTTGGCACAAACAATCAAGTGACCCATTGATGAACTTTCACAATTGTCAAAAAATTTATCTTGTGACTTTTTTGGGTAAAAAGACTACTTTCTCGACATTTTTCTAAAGTAAAAGATCTCAAAACCTATTGTTAATATAAGAAAGCTATTCTGTACATACATAAACAAATATGTCGCCATTAGGGGTTGTCGGTTTTTAAAAACCGGCGGCAAAAAACCGGTTATTCGACGAATCTCGAAGCATTCGACAACCAGTTTTTTTTAAAAAGTCGGTTTTAGCCTAGCACTTAACAATTAGATAAACAGCATAGAAATCTGGGAAACTTTGACTTTCCCACGTCAGTCTGACCCGTGTACTTGTTAGAAAGTAATTGTTGAGCGATACAAGAGAGAAGGTGTGACCAGTGGTTCAGGGTTAACTTGAGGGGGAGGGGAGGGTATATACACATAGAGAGATTTATTGTATCCGTTGTTTCCTCGACCTGGAAAGAGGGCTAAACTCAGATCGTTTACTAATTCCACAGAAAAAACCGACTTTTTTAGCACAAGAATTTAGTGTTTACTTGCGTAAAATATACAACTTGAAACGGGCATATCATTGAGACGGGAGAGGGGATTGGGGGATTGGTATCTTCTTAGTTCGTTACTAAACAATAGACAGAGGATATTTTTTTCAAGTTGACTAAATTTATGTTCGTCATCCAACACCTTCACCACCGCCATCCCTCTACCCTAAACAAGGCAGGACCGTCGTACAGCCGCTGTAATGACTGGTGTAACTGATACATCTCAGGGATGGGGAGATAATTGTATGAAGGGAGGGTCGAGGAGTGAATTTAGAGTTCAGTGGAGACATTTTTTGAAATGGACATTCAATGTGGCCGTGGCCCGTGGGTCCATAGAGGTACAGAGGTGTTTGTGTACTGTGTCACATATATAGATAACATTAGAAACTTAGAGGATGTGAAAGAGAAAGAGAGAGAGAGAGAGAGAGAGAGGAAGGGAGAGAGGGAGAGAGAAAAAGACAAAGATAATACCAAGAGTAAAAAAAGAACCGTAATATCTATAGACTATATATAAATAAGTACTATACATGTACTGAGGTCTACATCACAACGGCTGATTCTGAACTTGTCTGTGAGCGGCAAACCAAACCTCGTGTCTTTGACAGCCACGTATATTTATAGCTTAATATGAATGAAACACGGGAAATAATTAAGTCTCATTCATGACTGCCAAACAAAGTTTAGCAGTTCAAAGGCCATGATAGAAATATAATAAGTCAATATGCAATTTAAAGGAATATATGTACCCAGTAGGCAGTAGTAATATTTTTACTGTCATATTGATATTTTTTTTTCTTGTATTTATTATTTTACTTTAAAAAATTGGTTGACATAATTACATTAAACTTTTTTCATTTTCATGCCCGTCAATTAAATACGGCATACATTGAAAATATTTATTGCTAGAATGCTTTAAAAATCGTTTATTTCAATTATTTTATTGTAAAACCGAAAACCGGTTTTCGCCGGTTTTTTGAGAAATTGACCTTCGACAACCGGTTTTTTAAAAAGTCGGTTTTTGTATAACCCCTAGTTGCCAACAATCGCTCAATTTTGTTTTTTTTTAAATAATTAAAAAGAAAAAAAAAAGATTTTAAAAAGTTCAAAACATTTTTTTGAAAAATAAAATTGAGGAAATGTAAACAATAGATTGAAGAACAAGTGTACAAAGAAAATTTTTAAAATATTATTTTGAGAAAAAAAACAAAAAGATATTTTAAACCGTGGAGAAAAAAAAGTTGAAGCTCTTTGAGAGGTATTTAATGATTAAAATAAGCTTATTAACATAAACGGAATGAAAGTAAAAAAAAAAACACATCTACATTCCACCACTTATGAATGAACAGCACACATACTGTGTGCATACTATCACAGCCGCCTTGACCTATTTAGAATGCTGTGATACACTACACTGCAGCCAGTGAAGACTGATGTCTGGTGTTACGTAACCACCAGCTCTGGTCGGTATGTGAACCAGTTGTAGGCTAGGCCTAATGGTATTACACAAAATTCTATACTGTGTGCTGTGAGCCAGCTGTGTTTCTATGATAGTTCTATTGCCCTTTCACTACACATGTACTTCTAGTTTTTATTGTCTTGGTTTGAAAGCTAGTAATACTAATAGTAAGAAAAAGAAAAGAAACTTTATTTGCGATATTGTTGCAAAATGGTGAAAAGAAATGATAAGTTCTTACAAAAACAACACAGATTCAGTAGTATTTTAAATAATTTGCTTAGAATTAGCAGATAAACAGTTGAATCGACGGTAAAATAACTTTAAAGTTTACAGCTGTCATGGGAACCAATCAAATCGCAGATGCTCTTGTGATGATGTGTAATGATACATGCCTAGTTCACTGCTTTTCCTTGACATTCTTCATATTTAAGTCAAAACATCATTAGCAATAATATAATCTACACATTTTGACGATTCAGGCGATACCATTTGCGACTAGGTTAGACTGGTTAATTCTCATAGTACCGAAAGTTGAAAATGGTCATTTTTGTAAAGTTTACGTGAAAAACATGTACGCCTACCCACATCCCACCTTATTACAATGGCATGTTTAAAAAAAAAAGTCATGTAATCAAGTCTCACCTTTTTTTGTACCAAAATATCTCCCACACCCAGTGAGAATCCAGCCATTTGTAGAAATGATGTAAACAAACGACCAAGGTAAGTCAGCAGCTTGCCAGCCATTTCTCCACCATACAGCTATTAAGAAAACAATATCTTCAGTAATGAGTTTCTGGTGTCACTCGTTCATAAAATCAAATTATATATAACAAGAATATTAAACATATAAATAATACAAATGAAACTAATTTCATACATACTTCTGACATGGAACACACTACATACACCAAAACAATATACTTTTTTATGTCAGATTCGATTCTACTTCATTTTCGTTTCAGGTTTTTTTTTTATAACATTCAGGATTTTCCTTGGCAGTGAAATTATTATGCAAATAAATAACTATATTAAATGTGAGTACATTACAGACAGCATTGTTTCTTCTAACCTCATAACAACTGTGCACCAAACCATAAGAAGAAGGGCCGTAATGAGCTTTGTCCAACACACCCTGCAACAGCTCTCCTTGTCGTATTATGACAGTACTCTCTCCTAGTTTCTCTGTTTCATAGGCAGCCATATTTAATGGCATGCTGGGTTTGCTACTCCAGGGAAGCCAACTCTGTAATGAAAAAATAATAATTAAATGACTTTCAAATAGCTATTTTCGTTACTCCATCAGCAGTTTTCCCAACAAATATTCTTCATGAGCAATTTTATTGCAAAATCATAAAGCTTTAGAATTTTATTTCTATTCAAGCTCAATTTCTAACAAAATGAAACAAATCTTTCTTAGCATTATCGAACTAATTTACAATTACCTTTTCAGGAATTTTAGCCTTACTGTTTAAATTAACGAGACCCTTGCCTTTAGGAATCAGGTTGATTAAAATTGTGCTGATAATCTGAAATAGATAAAAAGATGAAATAGCAATATAAGTTTTTAAAAATTGTTCTAATCAAAAGTAATAAGTAAGTTAAGTCCTCATAGCCCTAACGGGCCATCTGTGAAGATTAAGTGTAGAATTCATCTGTTTCTATAACCTCAACATATGACGGAATTGTGTGGTTAGCACAAATGACAGAATTGTGTGGTTAGCACAACGCCCAGCCATCTTTACTTCCCCAACTTAAGTCAGGCACCCATTTAAAGCTGGGTGGACTTGTGTGATGACTTTGCACAAAATTTCACCAGGACTCTTAGGTCGACATTCAAGTATCTACACTACTCTGACCCAAAAGCACAAGTAATGCTTTAAAATAAATTTCACATAAAAAAAAAATAGTACTTGTTTTCCAGACCACAAAGGTGTGGGTTTTAAAATCGTAGGAGGCAGAATGTCAATCTTCTCTTTCCAGTCGTTCATAGCACTCCATATTAATCCACAATACTCTGACCTGGTTTTATGAGGATACAAGTTCATGATCATATAAAAGTGTAAGTATTCTGATGATATTGAAATGAGAAATATGAAATTTAAAAAAACAAACTCTATTACAAGTAGCATAAGATACATGTTTACAGAAAGTTAAAGCAAAAAAAAAAAACAAACCTGGTGAAAAATCTTCCCCTGATGGTCAATGCCACTCCAGACACCATGTGATCTTGAATAAGACCAGCCAGTGGTGTACTATCTTTAGGTACCAAATATTGATAATCTGTACATGCTACCAAAAATAAAATTCATTAAAAACATATTCAATAATTTATGAAACAAATACACCATTAAAATTATATTGAGAGAGTTGTTTTTTTTTTGTTCAGATAGTTCTGAATTTTTAACAAACAGTCAAAATATACCAATAAATCAGTGAAATTATGAAAACTCTCTACTATAACTGATGTGTCAAACTACACTTACCTATACTAGCAGCTTCTGCTCTCTACTATAACTGATGTGTCTAACTACACTTACCTATACTAGCAGCTTCTGCTCCATACTATAACTGATGTGTCAAACTACACTTACCTATACTAGCAGCTTCTGCTCTACTGCGTTCACACTGTGGGAAATGAGCATTCATTTCATCTCCATCAAAGTCTGCATTGTAAGCCTTACAATTTGAGTAATGCATTCTCAATGTTTTGATTGATGGCAGTATACGAGCCTATAAAATGAACAGACAAAGAAAAATTAATCAATAAATTACATGACGATCTCAGGTACAAATTAAAAAAATTTTACAAACAAAAAAGGGCAGATAAATCACAGATAATTACAATGCAATGAAGATTTCCAAGAATATCTGACCTTATGAACCTGCATACTGGGTTTATGTAAAGATGGCTGTCTGTTAAGAATCAAATAGTCACCACTGATCAAATGACGATTGACCTTTGAAAGGATAAAACAAGCAGTTCACTAATGTAAATGGTTAAAGTATTCAGAAAATTACACAAGACTAAGAACACAATTTGCAAGATAGTTAAAACACCCTTCATGTCCAAACATTTGTACATTATTACAAATTTAGATATATATTATATAGAACTGTATAATTGTATTTATGATTGAGCTAAAATGAGTCTTATTTACATACTTCAATTGCATTAATTTCACATAAATAAAATAAATGACTTTTGAGAGAAATATGATGAGTTAAAGCTTTATGTGACATCATTTTTTTTATAAATTAATTTTTAAAATGCTTACAATTTTAGAGCCAGATATGTTTTTGTCTGGTACAAGCAACTGTTTGGCTACAGCTTCTCTTTGACTATTATTCGTTGCACTAAGTTTAATTACAGTTCCATCTTCATTCACTATGCTTACAGCCCTATGATAAAACATATTTTGGCACATATATATAGCATATAAAAATCCCATATCTTAATGATAATTGTCCCTTATATAAGACAAGTATTTTTAATACATCTACCTAAGCAGAAATGCTTGAGGTTAAAGCAATGATGGTTCATATCTACACTATCAAATATATTCTCAATATAAGTTACCATTGAAACATTAACCTATAAAAATATGAATCACATTATGGTTTTCAATCACCATAACTTTAATTTCATACCCTGGATAGATTTCTGGCCCATTAATGACCATTTGACGTAATTGATGAATGTTCCATGGAGTTACTCTTTGAGGGTAAGTCAGCTTGGATGCAAACACCATAGGAATTCCTATTTCATTTGTAGCAATGTAAGGGTCAGGTGAAATAACAGAACGTGCTGCAAAATTTACACGTTTGCCCATCATATGCATCCTGAACAAGCCTTCTTTTTTTTCCAGAAGCTGCACAATAAAAAGATATGGTATTTAAAAAGAAAAGTTCTGAAAAAAAAAACTTTGAAAACATTGAGAAAACCTGCAGTAATAAGAGGCAATGTTACAGAATTTAAATATCATTAAATCTAGAACTTAATAGAACTAATGTAAGTATTGGGCAATATGTTTACCTGTTTGATTCCCATAGACTTGTCTAAAGACAACTTGTCTAGATCACTGTCTAAGACTACATTAACTTTGGACTGTAAACGTAACCATGATGCCATTATTTTCTGAACATTTAGGGTCAAAGATTCAGCTGTTTCTGGCATGGTTAATCCCTGTTTTGACAAATTTTAAGGAAATATACAATTTAGAACAGTTACAATCAATTAAATAAGCAATTATAAAAAAATTGTTTTTAAGAAGGTGACATACAATTTTATCCCAACTTATACTTTTAATTTCATCTTGTAAGTAGGGAATACTTAATAAGATTCAGTTAATAATTTGGTAAAAACAAGTATAATTTTTTTTCTTTGGACTCAACAAATGAACAGAAATTAAAAACTTTAATTAATCTAACTGCCATTAAAATATATAATCACATTTTAGCATATTTTAATAAACTGGGGCTTTGTAGAAACCAGGCAAGGAAAAAAACAATGCCATTTTAAAATATATTTGCACCTGCTGCATGCATCAAAAACATTTCAGTTGATTCTTATGAAATTCTGTTAACCTACTTGCACATTATCTCCTGCCTCTAGCCTCTTATTATAAGTGTATAATAAATCTTTCAATATTGCACATTCCTTGAGTACATTGGATAAATTAGAAGTCTGTGGGTGTTCATATTTACGTTCTTTCATCACACTCAACTGAAATTTTTTTTAAATACAATTATATAGTTTTATCAAATTGAAAAAGTATAAAGGAAAAGATATCTACTTTATTTTACACATAAAAAACTTGTTTAGCTTTATCTACCATCTGTGACCAGCTAGTAAATTTAGAAAGTAAAATAGAACAAGATTTCTAAATAAGGACTTTCTAAGTTATTAAAACATTTTAAAAATTGTAAAGATATACCAAAAAGTTCATCTAGAACTGGTAACAGGTGACATAAAAATAAAGTAAATTGCTTACAGGACGAAATCGTGTGGGAGGAACGGGAAGAATGTCCAAGAAAAATACATCAGTGGGAGCTTCAGAACTTTTAACTTTAGCCAAAAAAGGAAAAAGTTGCTTCAGGAATTCTTTGCTATTTTCCCATACCTGTTTTTCATAAAATGATTCCCCAAAAGAAATCAATGTTAATTAACATGGTTTAAATTATCGTAAGTATATTGTATTTAAAATAATCATACCCATAAGAACCTTTAATCTTACCATTTTTATATGCTCTCTTGCAATATTAGGAGACAATATACACCTTTTATGCTTTGACTTGAGAAAATTTTCCAACTCCATCTGTAGTTGGCCATCTATTTGTGCTGCCTCTTCTGGAGGTTCAATTTTAATTTCAGTATCTGGACCAAGTTGTTGATTATCCATTTCCACCGCATCTTCATCAGCAGTTGTTATTTTGTTTTTTTCTCCTTTTTTCATGCTGAAGTAAAATATAAAATGTTTATTAACAATAAATAATATTTTAACAACAAAACAGACAAATGTATTACTAAATAACAATATCAAATAATTAATATTAAATAACAAGACAGTAGTCATGACTGTTTAAATGAAAAAACAAAAAAATATATGTATACTTTTTATTAAATTTTTTTTTAATGTTGAAGTAACCCACAATTTTCAACAGACTATTTTTTTGGATCTGGTAATAATCTAAATCATATTAAAATGAGAATTCTGTTATGAATGATCTACAGAAAAAAATCAGGTATTAAATGTACTAACACAGAAAGTTTTAATTAAAACAAACTAAAAAAATTATATTATCTCAACACACAGAATACCATTCAAAACTATTTAATGTTACCGAACAAAAAAATCGTACATTGGTTTTCTTCTGTTGGATCCTCTGTCTTCTGACATGGTGCCAATTATTGTTTGATTATACTCAGCTTTCAGAGAACGGTTTTTTGTTAGGCAATGTACACATATAGACTTTGCTTTACCTAGTGCTTGTAGGATCAAATTAACCGTTTGATGTCTGACTGTAATTATATTCTTAGTCAAGACTGCTTCATCTCTGTCACCTGAGTAAAATTAGCATTTTTTTAATAGTAAAATAGGTTAATGCTTTGCTAGTACTAAAATGATCATTTTAAGTAAAACAAAATAAATTTAAATAATAATAATTAGTGGTGCTAAATGAAAACTGTAGTCAAACCTTTGAGTTGCAAATAAAATATATGTTTAAGTGACAAAGGTTATAAATAAAATACCTTGCAAAGCACTATCAAAATAATCTTTCATTTCCTGCATCACCAATACTTCTGCAAGTTCTGAGTTTAAAAATCTCTCCATCAATTCCTGAGCTTGCACTAATAAGCCTTTCTGTAACAGCTGGAGCTGGTAAGTGTATAACTGGATATGAACATTTGATAAGCTGATTCTATGACAACTCATACAAGTACCTTGTAATAACTGAAAACATACAAACAATTTTATTGATTAATATTTGATCAAATTTATACAGCGAAAAGACAACATACGTGTTGTTTTTATAATAAATTTCTTTCCTCAAAATCTTATCTTATTACCTTTAGCAAAATTTTAAAAAACAAAGGATTAAAGACCAGCACTGGCAATCTAATATGGCCAAAATGACCAGCGCAATTCTTTTCACTTTGCCCACAAGTTTCACAGCGATCATCTCTCCTACATGGACCTGATAAGTTCAAGACATTTATAAAATGATAAACAAAGTAAACTTAATATTTTTTTTAAAGAAATTTTTAACTGTAATTAAAGACAGCAGTTTTATTTTCTTCCCTGTTAACACTTGAAAAAAATGTGTACATTTTCTATAATTGTCAGTAGTCATTGACAATAAGAGTTTCTAAAACTGTCAGTAATCAATGACAATTTAAATTTTAATTTAAAGAAGAAAGCTCATAATACAAAGTATTTTATTTAATTAGTCATGTTCAAATATGTATCTTAGTATACCTAGTGCTGGATCATGAAGTCCCCCAATCACAGAATTTTGTAATAAATCAAAAGTTTGTGGATTTATTATCTCCTTTACACTCAGTTCAAGAATCTCCTGCTTGCTATAAACTCGAAAATCAGCATTGGATAGAATCCAGTGCAAAGTATCCATTTTCTGTTAGATATAAAAATTGAAATGTAATAATTCAATAGGGTATTCAATCAATAATCTGAATCTATATACAACAATAATAAACAACAAAGATTGTGAATACAAAATTTCAGCAAATTTCGCTTAAGATCTGTATAATGTTTTAGAACTTGAATGCCATGTGAACTGTTTGGGTCTGAGTGTGCATGTGTCTCCAGAGTCTGGATACCTAAAATCCATTTAGACACTCAAATGCTGTCTTAAGTAGTAGTGAAAGCATCTCTTGTACTTTCTGTCTCTATATTTAACGCTTTTAAAGTTTTGTTCTTATTTTACGCTTTTTTTTATAAGAGCAACTGGTGGTTTTTACACACATAGGTATTAAACAGAGTGCGCTGGAGAGCGGTTGCAGAGGCCCTCTGCTCGGCAAGGTATTCAAGACATTAAGTTAAGTAAGTCAAGGTATTAAAAAGTATAGAGAAAGAATAAAAGTAAGACAAAAGCTATTATAATGATTCATATAAAATAAGTAAAATAAGCAATTATATGCCAAAAACGTTTTAATAATTTTTATTGATAGTATCATCATTGAAAAAACTGAAATATGCTACGTACATTTTAAGTTGCTCTAATGTTTCACCAATCGATCTAATAGTAGTATCCCGAAATGAGAAACATTAAAGTTTCTTAATCATAGGACTTTGAACTGTTTCAAGATGCTTATTTTTTAAATCAATTGTTTATCACATGGCCGGAAAGTAAGATGAATTATGTCTCTATATTGACTATATCTATCATCATTTCGGTAACTTTGTTAATAGCATATATTTAATGAATAATGTTTATATATTTAATTCCAATTTTTTTTTTACTTTGCTTAATAAAATGTGTGAGACTGGTGGCTGAGTGGTGTAGATGCTCAACTATCGACCTGAGAGTCCTGGGTTTGATCTTTGGCCCAAACCAAGAGAATTTTTCCAGGTCCTAGTGAAAGCTGGTTTCAGTCCCACAAGTCCACCCAGCTTTAAATGGTTACCTGACTTAAGTTGGGGAAGTAAAGACGGCTGGGCCAACCACACAATCCCTTATTATGCAAAGGTTACAAAAATCAGATGAACTCTAAGCTTCATCAGCCCCCATGGCCCTTTAGGGTTAAGGGAGCTTTACTTTAGCAAATTGTATAATGAAACAATGTACACTATTATATTTTTGTTTTAGCATAAAGAAAAACTATGTTGAAACAGAGCATCAAAATTAAACTATTAAAACAGAGAGAATAAAAATATTAATTTTATATACGAATTCCCATTATACTTTGCAGATAAACAAGGTTTTTAGGTTTGTAACATTAGAGAAACAGAGTTGTCATTATGCACAAATCGCTTAGTTTTTCTTAGCTCAAGAGTGTCTCTGCATTGCATAATACACAAATCTGTGTCGTATATGACTCAATGAGTCTATGTTACATCACACATTGCACAAAACGACATTTATTTGATATTTTAAGTCTTCTTATATACAAATACATTAATATGTTCCATAAGGCATAGTCTTTATCTAAATCCATATTAGCATTCATTATAAGATTACATGCATTTATTTATTTTTTAATTAGAAATCTTTTTATTTTTGTCTCAAAAGCAATATAATAACGAGATTGCCACTCACCACTTGTGCACCCCCTTGCCCCATAGTACAGTATGGCCATGGGGCTAAAGGAACATTAGGGATAATTTGCCTTATTAGGTCTTAAATTTAAACATTTCACTAATAATTATGATAATAATTTTAATATTAAAGAATGTATGATGCTACAACATACATAATTAAATTAACTTCTGATAATTTTTTAAGCCCTTTTTAATATAATTGTATTGATTGTATATTATTATTTTCTAGCATACTCAGACTCCAATCAACATAGAGTCATAGTAAAAAATGGACTAGTGAGGTCCAATGAGTTATCAAACTTTTACGTTTTACAAACCACAACAAAAACTGTTTACCGCAGTTTCTGAATGCAATCTACATGAAACAAATATATGATAAAAGAAAGAGAATAAAAATTTAATTTATTTTATATAGGCCTATAATGTCCTATGGATTTTCCAACTTTAGTTTTCACACTTCAGATTAACAAACATTCAGTTTTGTAACAAATTACCAATCGTCCAATGTCGTCCCCGACCTACTAATAGTTCACTAATAGGCACTTTAGTAGCTTACACATTTTGGTGGTATAATAGACAGTAATGAGTAGCCGGTTTAAGATTCAGATATAATTTAATATTTATTTCAAATTATTTTAGAATGAGGATATCAATCATTCAATGATTTTATTAAATTAATATCTACTGCCAGTAGTCAGTACTAAACTTAGTCTAATAAGTACTGCCTAGTCTAGATTGACTAGATCGCAGTTGAGTAAAGTAAGTTTTAAATTACGAATATCAATCTTACTTGTTTTAAAAATCAATTTGCTATGTATAAAATCACAGCACATCACAAATAAAATATTAAAAACAAAATGATTATAATTATCAAATACACATTGAAGTTCGTACATCGTTTTCACGTGTGATTGTTGTGCAGTTTCATACTTTCTTGCAACTATATAGATCAGTGATTGTTAAACACCAGAACACTAACCTTTATAACTTATCAGGAAATGTGGCGCGTATTCCGATTGTCACAGAAATTGTTTCTAAGAATTGAAGGCGATTCCATTAACAAGTTGTTGGTTGTAAATTAAAAAGAAGGGTTTTTAAGTGAAGCCACATACGGCTAGCAATTATTTTCATTGTCTTAGCTAAATCTAGCGAATCTTCGGAAGCAAGTCTTTGAAACCAGTAGCGGTTTGCGTACTGCTGATATTGACAATTGTAAAAATAACAACAAATATTTCTTTCTAACCTATTATCTGACATAGTTTACACATATAGGGTTGACAAACAAAATTGTTGGAATGTTCTGGAAAAGTACTAATGAACAGCAAAAACTAGGTAGCAAATAATAACCAGTACAGTTAAAAAATTGGAAGTAATTTACTGAAGTAATTATCCTATTTATCTGGTAAGAGCTTAAATTTTTTAAAGAGTGTATTTGTTATTTGGCTTTCTAATAAAAGTATTGACTAGATTGTTATGAATTATCAATAAGCTGTTTACAGGTCCTTTAAGTCTTAAGTGTAATATACTATGATTTCATTACCATAGGCACCCTAATAGTGAGTAATACTTACTAATACTATTATAGTCACACTGTGACTATACAGACTTTACTTTTAGTATAGTGGTTATCATGGTTATGTTAAATGTATAATAAACAATGTGTACTAGTCTAGTATATGTAAATCAAAATTCATAATATTCATTTTCATATGATATGCATATTATTTTATAGCCTAGCTACCTAGAAAAGAACCATTTATCTTGTGGACGGACTGTCGTAAACAATTACCAAAAATACTGTACATGCGACAAAATGTATAAGTAACAAAAATATACTGTTGCAATTTAAGTAAATTTTGTGTAAATTGCTGAGTAAAAAATAATTCCAATACATTCTATTTTACTTTATAGATACATGACTAGTTAAATAATGTTCAAAATTAATCTTTGAATCATGTATTTCCCTATAATCATGTCCTTTTTATATCCTCATCTGTTGTCTTAATCAATAATTTTGCAATAAGAAGTTTTCTCAGTTATAAGTTATATGTTTTGATGAAATTAATTATAAAATTTCTTCATGGCATTCTTGGTAAAATTGCATTCATATTTTAAATTCTTTGCAGGGATATGTGTTGAATGAAAAATAGAAATGTCCAAAATGCAGAGCAGTAGTCTAAAAAGACCTTTTAAAAAAAAGAATTCCTCATTTGAACTAACTTTGGAGTCTTTAAAATCAGTATCCAGTGAAGAAAAGAATGTTCAAAACAAAACAAAATGGAAAATCTATAAATCAAAAACAACAGTCACACCTAGATGCATATCTGTTATTCCTGGAAAAGGTTTTGATCTCAAATTTCAATCCAATGTATTAAAAAAAAAGCATAAAGGAAAAAATAAAAATTCTAAAACAAGACACCAATTATCTAAAAAAGTTAAAACAGTGTCGAGAAAACCTTTACAGACATTTCCAGTTAACTCACAGACTATTAGTCAAATAGTTGTGGAAGAAAATTCGGCTTGTATCTGCACTTCTGGTTTTGTGTTATTGGATGAAATTTCAAAGAAAGAACAAAATATAAATGTCTCAACTGATCTACTTTCAATTGCTGATGAAAACATTGATACAAAAGATTCTCAGAATTCGCAAAGTGTACCTGAAAACATTGAAAGTCTAGAAAATATTCAGAATAAGCCAAAAGAGAAACAGATTGACTGTGTCTTTGAAACAGAGCATGAAAGCCCTGAGTCATCAGCAACAAAAGAAATTTCTCCAAATTTAAGCAAGTTGTTTCCTATTTTTAGTAAGAATTTCAAGAGCATAAGTACTAAGGCACTGAATAGGTAAATTATTTAAGAAAATTGTTTAATAAATTGCATTTATGACACATTTGTCTAGCATAATTACTACAAAGTATGACAATTGAATTGTGTTTGAAAGTGATGTTAGAACATTATCAATTGAAAGTCTGTAGAGTGTATGTCTCACTGTTTTGGATGCAGTCCAGTATGTTTATTATTTTATTCTACTATTCTATTAGCAGTTCTGTGTCATTTTTATACAAGAGCTTTGTTTTTATGTCTGTGACAACCGCAAAATGTCAATCACAAAAAAGAGCAATTTATGCAGCTTTAAAATTTAGCATGGGTATTATTCATTTATTCTTAATACAGAGAAAGCCCAAAAAAATAAATTGTTTAAACTTATTTTGACAAAATATTTAATGTTAGAACGAAAAGCATTTCATCAGTAGTGATTATTAAATTGTTATTTTTTAGGTCTGAGAGCAAATCTCCACCACCTAAAAAAAGAAAGACAAAGGATGAAGGACCACAGCAGATGATATTGGTAATTTTGTCTGGAAAATATCTAACATGCCTGCATTTATCATCCAATTGTAAAGTTTCATTGGTTTTTATTTACGAAGTGGCTATTCGGACCCAGGTCCTAATAAAGTCTGATTGTTATTCGGACCCAAGTCTCAATAAAGTCCGATTGTTATTCGGACCCGTGGCAAAAATACACTTAGCTTAGCTATATATAAACTTTATTGTTTTTTTATTTTATGATAATTGTTTGAATTGTATGATTTAATCGTTACCCAGTGGCTAGGGTTCAGACTAAACGGACTTAGTATTATTTTTTTTTTTGGGTCTGTCCATAGATATCAAATAGCTAAAGGATTAATATTTTAGAATACTCTGAAGTGCAATATTCATAGCTAAATATATAAGCATTACAAGTTGTGTTTATATTATATTTTTCATTTATGCAGATAATATCTCTGGATGTTTCTCGGCTTTCTGACATAATTTTTCATTTTTTATTCTTTTCTTTCTTTTATACAAGATCATGACATAAATATTGCTCTGTATTGCTCATTAAATGATAAACTAAATGCCTTAAAATTTCTGAGGAGAGTGTTGCTATCAATAATTCTTTGTAGTAACGGTATTAGCAAAATTATTGTTTTAAGAAATTGTTCTAAAACAAAACATCACTATTCTAGTAACTTTTTTTTTTTAAGAAGCATGGTAGTTTTACTATCAAATATAGTTTTCACAAAGTTTTTAGATTCAATACTTTTCTTTAATAGTGTCAGTTTATATGTTTTTCTAATAGGATGCAGGACAAAAGCAGTTCGGGGCCATCCAATGTTCAGTGTGTAATATGGTTTACTGTGCATCAGACCCTGTTGATAAAGCAGCCCACCGCAAATTTCATGTGCGCCTTGAAGAAGCACTAAAATTTTCAGTATGTTTTATATATTTCAGCATGAAAATCAAAACTGGGGAAAAAAATGCACTATTTAAAAGTTGTTGTTTTTTGTACAAATACTTTAATAATTTATGGTTGTTTCTATTTTTTTAAATCAGTTATAAATATATTGTGCTTTTTTATTGAAGGGTTGGAAAAAAGAACGCATTGTACAAGAGTTCCCTGAAGATTCGGGCAGAGTGCTACTCATATTACCAGAAGATCCTAAATACATGAGAAAAAAGGTTTTTATTTTCACTTTCCTTGAAATATGACCTAATTTAGTATCATTATCTGTGAACCCATAGTACAAAAAGCCTGTGTTTAAACTATTTGAAAAATCTATGCATAGTAGTGATGGGACGATTGATCGGAATTGAGAATTGATAGAATCTGTACTTTTTGTATGAAGCCAATCAAAGGATTTTTATCCAAATTTTCAATTCCAGAAACAATGTGTTGCTATACATGGGTGTGTGTCTTAATTTGTGTGTATATCCTGTCATAGATGTGTATCTCTTATAATAGATGTGTGTATGTGAGTCTATCTGTATATCCTATTCCAAACCCTATTTAAACACAATTTGCTTTCACCTATAGAAATGGAATTTGAAAATTTATCCTTGATTCGGGCATGCTAAACATTTTCAAATATTTTACATTTTCTAACACTTGTTCTTTTATGATGTGTGCAATTTAGCGACTTTTTTATAACTTGACAAATTATTACTAAAATTAAAGGAAAGGGGGGTAATGGGATGCTTGTGTAAATGCTGGACGCCTTTGTTATGGTCACCACTCACTTTTTACGTAGCAGCTTGGAGGAGGGGGGGTGCTTAGTTGTTGTGCACTGTAAAGGAATGGTGACAGTGTAAAGGAATGTAAAAGCCAAAAATGCAAAGTGTTATGTTATAAAAGAGTGCCCCACAGTTCTGAGAAATTCATTCATTCAATGCCCTTCACCCATGGCCACCAACAACAGATCTCCAGAGTCCTCTACCATCTTCTCCAGCTGGTTCCAGTTGTGTCCCATCTTTATGGTGTCCGCTTCCAGGTCTCAATGCCAGGTGTTTCTTGGGCGGCCTCTCTTCCGTTTACGTTGGGGGGGGTTCCACCTCAGTACCTGCCTTGTGACACTGGCTGCTGGTTTGCGTAAGGTGTGTCCTCTCTCTCTTTGAACTCTCTCAGTTTTATCTGCGGGTTGAAGTCTCTTAGAGCCCGTGAGATCAGACTTGCTGTGTCTCTCAACATCTGGAGACTGCCATAGAGCCCGATGGCCAGCAAGCTTCCGGACTGGTCCACCCTGTGGTCCGCCAGTCCGGGGCACTCGAAAAGCAAATGATCTACGGTTTCCTCCACTTCCCTGCAGTGTCTGCAAAGGGTGTCGACATTGGGCCTCAACCTCCCAAAGTACGCGCCAATAGGACAGTGCCCAGTTCGGAACTGGGCAATTAAGGCCTGCTCGACACGCCTAAGCTTCCACCACGGGTCAGTTTTGGACGGCCGCTCCAGAAACTTTCGGACGTTAACTCCGTTCACCCCATGAGCCCAGCCTGAGAACCACTTCGATTGTCCAAAGAGGCAGATCTTGGAACGTGCTGCCTCAAATGAGCTCTTTCTTGCACTCGCGGGCAGCACTTGGGAATCTGTCGACTGGACTATTGCCTTGGCAATGCCGTCTGCCCTTTCATTTCCGGGCACGTCCGCATGCCCGGGAACCCATTGGAGGGTCACATGCACGTGATGTTGGGACGCAAGACCCTGTATTGCCATCAGCATGGCTTCCAGCAGAAGCGGCCATTCTCCCGTCCCTTTTACAGCTTGGAGAACAGAGGGCGTCAGTGAGGATGACAATGTCTGTAGCAGGCAAAGTACCCTCACCGATTAGCTCCTGTATGTGGTCCACTGCCTCAGTAATGGCTGTCATCTCTGCCTCGTAAGCACAGAGCGACCCACATAGGCCAGCATGGTCTTTCACAAAGCCAGTTTGTGGGAGAGTGATGTGGACCCCAAACGAGGCGCTTGTCCGGCCGTCTCTACTGGATACAGAGGCTTAAACCGCTCATACGCAGTTATAACGGCCTGCTCTCTACGGATACCCAGAGGTGGCACATTTGCCATGATTTCCACCGCTGCTGTGGGTGCCGTTCGAAAAGTGCCTGTGATCAGCAGGAGAGCCTGGTTTTGTACAACATCTAGGGCCTCTAAAGAGGACTTAGACCCATAGACTTGCACAACCTGGCTATAATCTATCTGAGACCTTACTGCACCCATGTACAGTGACCTCAGGACATCTGCTCGAGCCCCCCAGGACGTGCTCGCCAACTTCTTGACAATATTCAGTCTATCAGAGGCGCAGCGGGCAACCTCCGAAAGATGTGTGCAGAGAGTAAGCTTTCTGTCAAGTGTCACTCCCAGGTACTTGGGCTTAGGTTCCAGAGCAAGAACCTCACCCTCTACCTCCAGTCTAAATGGTTCCTTAAGGATACTCGTGCCCATGGTAAACAGCGAGTAGACGGTCTTCGAGACGTTAATCTCTAGCCCCCACATCCTAGTTCAACAGCCGACCGTAGTCAGGTCCTTCTGGAGTGCGCTCTCAAGGACTGAGGCACTCTTTCCGGTCTTCCAGACCGCTAAGTCGTCGGCATACAGTAGGCTTTTACTTCCCAGAAACTCAGGCAGGCCCTCTCTTTCGTTTACATTGGGGGGTCCCACCTCAGTACCTGCCTTGTGACACTGGCTGCTGGTTTGCGTAAGGTGTGTCCTATCCAGCCCCATCGCCTCTTTCTGATCTCTTATTCAGCTGAGAGTTGGAAGGTCTTTTCCAAAAGGCTGACATTGCTGATGGTGTCTGGCCAGCGAATTTGGAGAATTCTTCTGAGGCAGCTGTTGGTAAAGGTTTGGACTTTCCTTAGTGTGGTATTAGACATCTTCCACGTTTCTGCTCCATACAGCAGGACCGATTTGACGTTGGTGTTAAAAATTCGAATCATGATGTCTAAGGACAACTCTCTGGGGGACCAGACATTCTTTAGCTGCATGAAGGCGGCTCTAGCTTTACCAATTCTTGATTTGTCTGAGAAATTAGTGTCATTAAGTCATTGGACATGTTTGGTGGATTCATTTATTTTACTTAGGCCAATACATCTTTCATTTTTTTCTCATCAATAAATAATTTACTAAATCCTTTTCAAAGTAATATTATACAGTTACTTATAAAAAGAATTTGTTTGAAAATCATATTAAAAGGTACATATAGATCTATTAAAAAATCAAAGCTATAACATACGTTTTAAAAACAGCAATGCTAAAATTTACAAACAGGACAGTTGTAAATATATATTAAAGTAAGACATGTTAACTAGTTTTGCACCATGTCCTCACTGCAGCAGGCTTGCATTTTTCCTTAAAGTTCATTATTTAGGTAATAGCTTAAAGTTGTAACATGCCATTCAAAAATCACATTTGAATGAAGAAAAACTTAGATATAGAATTTTTTTTAACTCCTTATGAATCTTCAAATAGATTTATAATCCATTTAATAAACATTTTTAAAATGGTTGATATTTTTTAGTAATTGCAACAGGCTAAGTGAAGCAGTTTAAGACTGCCTATTATAGGAATAAACATAAAAACAATTATAATATTTTTTCATCTTACTAAATGGCTCATAGAGTAATTTAAAGTATTGAGGATACAACTATTATTTTGTTTACAATTCCTAATTGTAAGTAGTTTTACATGATCTATATGTTATCTTTCGAGTCAGGATGGTTTGATAACTTTTAATTTTATTTTTTCCAAGACTGGCGACGCCTGAAACCTTGCATCTTTTGCACGTCCCTGGATGCAAGTCTTGTTCAAGTCACTTCAATCTCTGGATTGCCATTATGTGTTTATATATATATATATATATATATATATATATATATATATATATATATATATATATATATATATATATATTTTACATTTGTATTTATTTTTTAATTTCAAATTCTCTGCAGCTAGATGAAGTAAATCAGGTTATGAGCCAAGACCTGGGATTTCTAGAAACCAATCCTTTCAGCACACACAGTAGTAAGGTAAATGTACCTACGTTTAATTACAAAATTGTGAATTAAATTTATTTAAGGGACACTTACAAAAAACTTTTACAGATTCTGATACAATTAGCAATTTTTCACTAAACTACCTACAACAAACACGTCTTTTTTACTTAGTAATGAAACTTTGATCTATTACAGATATTTTTATATGTCCAAGATAAACAGATTTGTGGGTGCTGTGTGGCTGAGCCAGTTGATCAGGTAAACAGACTTACAGTAGTTGGGGGATATTTTCTGCAGGTGTCTCATTTACTGAACAAAATAAATTATCAGTACATGTATTATTTTTTATTTGTAGGGTTATCGCATAATACCTGTTGACCACAAAGAAACTAAAGGACATCGTCCCTGGCGGTGTAATGAAGTCCCAGAGCCAGCATCTGTTGGCATAAGTCGCTTGTGGGTTGCTGCTGAAAAACGCAAATTGGGTATTGCCACTAAACTTGTGGATTGTGCAAGGTAATGTATTGTTCGTCTTTTTTTTTTTGTTCAAGAAATAAAATAAGATGTTTTACATTAGTGATTTCATCTTCATTAAGTTCAGCATTGTTTAAACCAAAATCAAGGCAATACCATTCTGAATACTTTGAACCAAACTAAGCCAGATTTTATATGATTATGAGCCCATGATGACCAATCAGGGCAGATGAAGGCATATTAAGAGATTTTGTAGCTAGCATAATTCCCAACTAACTTGTTTTTTCTTACTAATGTCATATGCCCTTTGTAAGCTAGGTGAAATGAAACCTAAGATGACCAGATAAAAATTTTCAAGTACTGCTGGGTTTCAAACCCAGTACTGTCTTGTGCATTTCGTTCATTATAGGCTTGATAAAAATTATTAGGGTAATTTTACTAACAATAGACCAAACTACACGTGTTTAACAAAATGTTTTCTATTCGTGAAATTTTTGTTATGTACAAAATTAATGTAAAAAGAAATCTAAGGGAGTTAATGCCATTTGAGGTCATTTCCGCACTGAAAGTATGGTAAGTAAATTATTTTCCCTGCTGAGCTTTCCCGACCATTCTGCCTTGTTTTCTTACACACACACACCCCACCCACACCATCGCTTGGACTCTTGACAGTGATTGATACCTACCCAGCTCATCTGTTTTTTGCATACTGAACTCAAACCAACTTTTAAAAACATTTTGTATTTGAGGGGGGAAAATATTGGGCCCCCCCCCCATAAGAAATTCATTACATAGAAGTTTTTTTGACAGATGTTATATAATCAGTGCTGGAAAATGTATTCATTGGAGTTCACTATAATGATATTTCACTGTGTCTCTATATTTATAAATGTGAAGGTGTAAGTACTTATTTTGAACATAAGACCGCTTCTGTGAACTAAAGCATATTTAGTGAGAATAGTATTCATTGTATAACTCTTTCTTGCTTAAAACTAAAAGGAAGTAATACTGTCCATTCAATTCACTTAAATTAAGTCTACCCCACAGAATATATATGAAAGAAGTCCTTTTTTTTTAAATATGGTTGCTGTTTTAATCTTCTATTTATGTGCTAAGCTATTAGAATTTTAAAACCAGAAATGCTGTTGAAACAATTTTTCATGAATTAGTCATAAGCATTGACACATAAAGTGTAATTTGTGATGGATGAATTGTCGGTTATTTCTGCACATCAGGTAGTTGGCATAACTTCGCTCCAATATCTTTACCTAATGGTATATTAGAATTGTTTCAAGTGTCCTGTGGAACTCCCAACTGCTAGTATATTAGAAAAATATTTATCTAAAATGTTTTTTTTTTTCTTTTTAGGCAGTGGTTTAACTATGGCACACTCATACCAAAGTTCAAAGTTGCCTTTTCTGATCCTACTCCTGATGGGTACAAGTTTGCTTCCAAGTATATAGGAAGTAACAGTTTTCTAGTCTACAAGTACAGGGAACTTTGATTTTAAATCATGGAATGTTGTTATGTTGTCTATTTAAGAATTTGTTACATTTCATAACTCATGCAATTACAAGGAATATATTTTCAAGTGAAGAAATATTAGAAACAATGGTTTTGTCTGTTTTAAATTTAAAGATGTTAATATATTATTTTTTTACAATAGGAAAACACTTTTCCATCTTTTGAAACTACATGTGTTAAGGTTTTATTTCATAGATTATAATACATGTACAATATAACAAAAAAAGTTCCCTTAGCCCAAATGGGCCATCGGGGTAGATGAAGTGTAGAATTCATCTGTTTTGATAACCTCTGCATATGAAGCCATTGTGTGGTTAGCACAACGTCCAGCTATCTTTACTTCCCCAACTTAAGTCAGATACCCATTTTAAGTCAGATACCCATTTTAAAGCTGGGTGATCTTGTGGGACGACTTTAAAACAAATTTCTCATGGAAAAATTCCCATTGTATCGAACCCAGGACTCTCAAGTTGACAGTTGAGTATCTACATCATTCAGCCATCCGTCCCACACACGTTCTGTATACATGTAGTATATTTTTGTTCTCATCGTTATAAAAACATTGTATAAAACACAATCAATTTCTAATGAATTTGGATTCAAAAGAATATAAAAATAAATTTCTTTAGAAAATACAGGTAAATATATTTATGTTTTTATCGATTTCTTATAAACATGAAAAATGTATTAGAGAAGTGAAGTACTGAATGGATTTCTTAAGAAAATTCATATGAATATTTTTTGAGTTACAAAACATTCTTATTTTATTCCCATCTGGAACATTGAAAATGAACTTAAAAAAAAAAGATAAGTGAAATATGAAATATTGAAAGAAAAATAGACAGATGAGATAATCAAAAATAGATATGTAATTATTCTATAGAAAATTTATTATTTGATTTCTTTCCTTGGACTTCAATAATGCTAATATCTAGAAGAATTAATTAGATGCAATAAATTTAAATGTACAAGAAAAGCCCCCAAAATTGGACAGCTTCTTGTTATGCAATCTTTTGTGTTAATGTAACTGCCATATTATGTGACTTTTTTCTTAAACAGATGGTAGCATAATTACTTTTTTAACATAAATATTTGTCAGTCTTCATTAAGTTTACATTAAAATGAAACCAAATTATGGTTGTCTTATTTGGTTTTACCAGTCAAAATGTAAGTCCTGACAGACACTTATTATACAATTGTTTTTTTTTTTACTATAAGTATAACTATGCACTTTTCTTTTTTATGCAAAGAACTGTTGCATTTTTTTTTTTTTAATAACAACCCTCTTTTTTTTTTGTGGAAAATTTTTTCTTGTAAAAACTCAGGCTTAATAATTTATTGTCAAATAATTGCTTTTTTTCTAACTCTCAGAATATGTACATGTATTAAACAGAAATTGCATTATGGATTGGAAAAATTTGAATTTAATGCTGTATGATTTCTATTAATCCAATGAAACTTCAGTCACTCATCCCGTAGTAACCATAATGTAGTGTTTATTTTTCTTGGGAGTCCACTAATTTTTGTTTTTTTATTAGGAAATGGGAACTCATTGAGTATTAAGTGGCAGAGTCTCAAAACATAGTTGGATGACTTTTTATGTAGTGAATGCATTCTGTTTAATATATTTTCTGGGGGATTGATGGTTACAGTGATATATTTAATTCACTTTTGTCCAAGTATTTAGAAATATTTGTGATATTCAGATTCATTGTATCAAGTCTGTCCTCTAATGGCTGTTATTTCTTTCTAGAATGTCAATTTAAAACAAAATATCAAAGGTAATCTTTAAAAATAACTAGTACACTGTACATAGAAATTTTCCATATTGAAAATTTACTTAGAATGTTTAATTTTTTTTTTCAGGATAATTATGTGTAATTAACTTACGGGACTTTTTAATGAAAATTCAAGCATGATTTATTTTTAGTATCATCACCCTGTTTTCACATAATCATTATAAAATCGCTGATGCATTGTCAAAAAATGTATGTATTTGCTCTTACTATTTCATTTTTATTAACATGTTAATTCAAGTGCCTTTGAGATTTTTGTATTGAAAGTTTCATATTCAAATAAAATAGATCTAAAAAAATATTGTATTAGAATTATTTTATTAGAATCTTTTTTACATTGTTTATGACGTATTTGCTCCTATGAAAGGTTGATTTCTAGAGTGTCAAGATCTTTTGTGAACTCTACTGACAGTTGATTGGAAAAATTATACCTTTATTTGTTTTATTGAAAAGAATTCATTTTAAGACAGATCCTGTATTAGTTTTCTTATAAAATATAAATGTTACCTTGTTAAGAGTCGAAAAGTTCTGTTTTCATATCATCTATAAAAATGTACAACACATGCTTCAAACTAAGTTTTTATTACTGCTATAAATAAATTCATGTAGTAATTTATCAACACTGCAAAGACTCATAAAATTTGCAAAAAATTAACTGAATTACAGACATATTTTGAATCATAATTAATCCTTTAGGATCATGTTACTTCTGTCAATCTCTGAATTAATGTAGAATCCATTTAACCAAAATTAGGTAAAAGAAAAATAGACCTGTATGGGATTATAATCTTTACACTGCTCTATTAAAGTTGTTACACCTAATCATATGATTGTTGGTAAATCTATTTGCATTAGAGAATGTAAAGCGCTAAATTTTTCACCATTTGAGTTAGTCATTGCTTTATTTAGGATTTGATATATATTAGCATTTCTGTAACAGGCAGCATCAAATTTCCTGTAAATATATCTCAATTCCTTTTTCAGTTTTTATGAAATTGGACAATCTATTTTATCATGAAACATCTGAAATTCATACACAATACACTGATATAGATTATTGTATGGTGAATGAAAACCAAGTACATGTATGATACTAATAGTATAAATAGTTCACAGGTTGCTCAATGGTGTGTATTTAGTACATAAAATTGGTACATGTATTATATTAAAAAGGTAGCTTGTTTCTCAGTACCCTCAAATGAAGCCAGTGACAATCATTTTTGTTTTACATGATCTCCATCCATAGTTATTAGCTTCATAATTCTACAAGATTTACTTAAAATAATGTATTGTCATGTAGTATCTGAACATGTACTAAATTTGAGCTTGCTCACTAAACAAGAACAGGTCAAAATTTTAGTGGTAAGATTTGCTGACAAATATGCACAATAATTACACCCTAACATACAGAAAGTGAAACTAGATAAAGCTTTTAAAAACATATTTATTCAACATTTTTGAAAACGAACATCAAAGTGAAATTGGAGTATTCATCATATTCAAAATATAAACATCAGGATATGCAAAGCAAACATTGACTTCCAAATAAATAAAATCGTCACATTCACTATGACAACTAAATAAACAGGAATTCTGAAGGATGAAAGTTGTTTATTTGATAATGTCACAATTTAGACTATTTATTTGTTCTTTATGGCTTTGTTGGATAGATCATTACTGTATTAAATTTGCTAATTAATTTCATATGGAATGTAATTATTAAATGTTTTATGAAAATACAGATATTCAAATCTAGAGCTCTTTAGCAAATCAAAATAACAGCTGTAAATTATCTAGTTATGAGAAATTAACAGATGTAAACCTAAGAATTGATCTTTATAATGATAAATATGTAAATAATAAGAAAAATGTTTAAATTACTAACAAAACTTAAGAGATGCTATCTGAGGCAAGTGAAAATGATCTCATTTGTTTAAAAAAATCTGTAACATACAGAGATTTTTACAAGGAGATTTTTCTTATGTTGGTCAACTTTTATAACAATTGTCTTAAAGGTAATCCTCACATCAATGTGTATGTTGAGGTTTTCATTTGGCCAATTTTGAACAATATGCGACAAAGGCATAAAACAAATCTAACAGCATCTTAGGACCAGCCAGTTCTTTAGTAACAGATTTATCTTCAGATATAATTCTGTGTTTAGTGATTAAGACATCCAATCATTTTCTCTACGTCTACCTCTTCTAGAGAAACCTCTACCTCCTGTTTCTTCATCACTTCTTAACTTAAATGCAGAGTATCTTTCAGCCATGGAGACCAATTCATCAGGAACATCCTGAAAATATAAGTGTATATATGTATGGGGTAAACTAAAAATACTAACAAAAAATGAGAAAATATTTCATTATTTTAATCCTGTTTTTTTTAATCCCATTCAGGAGTAGTAACCGATAATGCTTTCAATTTTGCCCACAGGCTGCTAGCAGTGGCCGATGGTTAAAATAATAAAATGAACTGAATAAATTTGCAAAGGAATAATTTTAAAATCCTTTATTTGAATGAATGAAACTTATGTTTTTTGCTATCACTTATATGGATTAATCACATTGTCTAAGTTTACGATCATCTGATATAATTTATAACATAATTTAGAAACTGTAACACTAATACACTTAACGGTAAGCTATATCTTTCACATCAAAGACCATTCCACTCTCTTTCATCAATATACATAATCGTCAAACATAGTAGACCGTTTGACAGACCTTCACACTGTGCTGTGTATAGGATGTTCATGGCAATAAAAGCCACATGTCTGCACGTTACAAATACACGGCACCGCACGGATGAAATAGTACATCAAAGACGAAGAGAGGTTCGCGGAGTTCAAAAAAAAAAAACAGCGCTTACTAAATGAGAGTATGTTTGGTGCGCATTTTGTTTATCAAATGACTCTTTCTTGAATAAAAATGAAATGCTGGGGAATTCTAAACACAAGGATTTCTTATTAATAAATTAAGATTTTTAAATGTTATGGAGTAGTGTACGCAAATTATGTAAAGTTGGAATAAATATGAAATAGAAGAAAACTCAAATAATACATGTTCAAAGAACATTCAGTTATACTAAATGCCCCTTTTTGTAATTTTGTGCCTGTGGTGCCAATAATATGTAAGACTTTTGTATCTCTATCTAGAGATAGATAGGAGATAGATTTATAGATACATACATACAGATAGATAGAGATAGATACATAGAGACAGATAATGAAGAACTGTTTGGAAATGAGCCCTTTAAATTAATATTAATGAATTAAGATTTTTAAATGATATGGAGTAGTGTGTGCAAATTATGTAAAATTGGATGTTAGATTCAAAGTTTAATAGTAGGGGGTTGTTTTTGTTAACCTTCTGTACCCATATTGAGGATTATTTTCTTTGGGATGAATTATATAAAATGCTGTTTTTTGTATATAGACTGATTGTTAACGCGCTCAAATATACCGAGTTGGTTGGGATAGGGGAGGGAATAAACCAATTGGTTGTGGAAAAGGAGGGGTCAAGCAGATGATTCGAGATGCAACACCACTATTTTTTTAACCTCACGTCTCTCTTTTTTTTAAATACGTCATGTTAAACATGATAAATTATAAAAAAAAGAACTGTTGGAATGGGGGTGTAGGGCTGGGGAAGGAGCGTTTAACGGAGGGAGGTAGGGAGTAGTGTAACGTGGTTTTGTTAACAGGGTTCGTCGTATGTACATTGAGACCCACTGTGATTCGAGCATGTCTTGAGTGGAAGGAGGTTGGCGGGCGGGGGAGGGAGGGTAGGATGGATGTGGGGCTAAGTGGGAGAAAATTGATAAATTATAAAAAAAAAAAGAACTGTTGAGAAAGAAGCCTTTAAAATATTATGAATGAATTAAGATTAGTCAAATTATGTATAGTTGGATGTAAGATTCAAAGTTTAATAGTCGGGAGTTGTTTTTGTTAAGATTATATGCCCACAATGAGGATTATTTTCTTTGGGATGAACTATATACGATATGAACTTTATTTGATGTATTATTAAGTGTTCTTTAAATGTGTTTAGGCTACAATAATCTGTTCATGTCCTTTGGGGCCACTTCGAGTACATAGACATGCTATTTTTTTGTATATAGACTGATTGTTAAAGCACTCGAATATATATCACCATTTTCAACTCCAACTGCGTGCCTAATAGCTGGTCCGTGTACCGGGCCTGTTTACTAGTTTGTTATAAAATACTATGATTATTTTTAAACTAACCACAAAGTAAAACACATTTTCTCAAACATCTATAAGTAGAATCAAGGGGGGAAAAGAAAACTCCATACAGCGAAAATAATTTGGTACAAACCCTTCAACAATGAAGAATCTTTTACAACTCTCTTTTCAAAAACCCATTTAAATTAACTGTGATACATAACACAGAAGTCCATGCCTGATAAATAAAAGGTTACAATTATTCTTTTACTTACTTGACCAGCTTCAGTCAAAATGTCAATAAGATGCTGTGCACTTTTCCAGTCATTTCTTGTTACAAATGTTATTGCTGTACCTGACCGTCTGGAAAAAACAACAGAAAAATATATATAACAAAGAGCAAAATGTGTACAAGATAGATTTTCTTAAATGCACTGCACTGCAGCTATTTGCATTGTATGTTTTTCTACCATTAAGACACTTCTTTTAGTGTCAGCCACACCAATCATCTGCCATTTACATCTGTCTATTTAAGTCAGGTTGACGATGCATTTACTGGCTAACCCATAAGAATCTAGCTCAAAATGTATATAGGCCCATCAACATAGCCAGGCTATGATATTAAGTTTTAAATTACCTGCTCCTACTGTCTACAATACTTCTTAGACAACAGTTATCAATTATTTATCCTATGTTTTTGCCTAAACTTGTCATGCAACAGCTTTTAGGTGAGCTGGTTATGTTCCCTCTCAATCCATTGTACAAACAGAAACTCAAAGAAGAATAGCTTGAGATACAACCAGAAGAATATTTCGAAACAGATCTGGGAACCCAGCACTGAATGCATTTCAAAAAAGGTTTAAGACCATTTACCTATAATTCAGATACAGGCTACATAAAATTATTTATACTAACCCAGCACGTCCAGTCCTTCCAACACGATGTACATATTCTTCAATGTGGCTAGGAAAATCATAGTTGACAACATGACTGAAATGTAATATATATGTGTGTATTGTTATAAATAATTGTAAGAAAATATTTTAGTCCTTTTACAAACAGTAAATCACATTTTCAAGGTACATTGTATTTTTCAATGTTTTATATATCAATGAATGTTATACTAAAATCTTACTAAGAGAATATACCACACAGATTTAAATACTATTCAGAAAAACCGATAAACAGCAATAAGATAAAATATCAATTTAATGTTTCTTTAGCTGATCATGTATTTTTTAGATAAACTTTATCAAAAAATGTAATTAAGTAAAAATATAATTTCAGAAATGTATTTGACAGCCAAGTCATACTGGGACAATAGTAGCAGGAAATGAATTTAAAGAAAATAATGATAAAACAAACAGGCCAGGGTCCTAAATGGGCTGTAGAGCCAAAGGAAGAAATCTATTTATAGGAGTCTTTTAAACTGTGCATAGCTCCACAAAGAAATTAAACATCACAGAAGGAAAAAAATAAGAGCATTTGATTAATAATTCTTATAAAAGAATGAATTCCATTCATATATCATCAATGCAGCATTCTATTTGCTTAAATCTTTATCAATCTTTATTTTCATAATTAAAAAATATAATATATACCTTTGGTTATAATTTTTTTTTGTTGAATTTAATACTAGAAATTCATTAAATAGAGATATTTAAAAATCTGAGTTAAGGAATAAATTGAAATCCATCTAAGATATACATTACTAAGATGAGAAGTGACCTACGTAATATCTTTAACATCTAGACCTCGAGAAGCAACATCTGTAGCAACAAGAATACGCACTGCTCCACTTCTGAATTCTTCTAAGGCTGTTTCACGGTCACACTGCTCTCTAAAAAATAACATTCATTATTTTATTTAAAACTATCTAAATGACTGCAAAATCAATTAAAAACCCACATTTTAAACACACATTTTTAAACAAAAATGACATAGAAATTTGCCATTAAGAACACCGAACTAATGAAATATTCAGTGCTGCAAACAAAAAAAGTCACTCTTCCCCTAGCTTATGTATGTTTAAAAATTACTACATGTATAATGAATTCCTAAATTTTAGTAAAGTGAAATAAATTGTAGCCAAGTTAATTTATTTTTGTTTTTGCGAATTCAGCACATTTTAAAGTTTGCTAGAGTTCAGTATGCAATGAACAGTTTTCACTTTTAAAGAACGAGGAGGAAGGGTGATCCCAATGCAAGAAATAGCACATGAGGCTGTCTAAAAGTTTGAAATTTATGATTAACCAATGTTGGAATAATACAAGCAGGATAAAAAAAAATTCATTAAATAAAGTAAGCTAATCCATTTGAGTTCAGAAGGAAAAAACATATTAAAGTTCTCTTTACATTAAGGGCCATTGTGTCAAAATAAGTGTTGAGTTCATCTATTTGGAAGTTTTGGCATATTAAGGGATTTAAAGCTAACACAACAACACGATAGGCAGCCTAAAACAGGAAAGGGGGAATACTGAACAAAAGATGGCCTATGTTGCTATTGGTGCACAATAAAAAATAACCAGGTACCTAACAACGTTTACTAAACTGAGTAGTGTTCTGTATGTGTGTGTAGGGGAAGAGTACGGCAAGAAAATTATAGGTGGCATTTTTCAACACATATAAATGCATTATCAGGCATATACAGTACCATATGGATTGTATTTGACAAGTGACTTCAAGGGTTACAGTAAAGCTTAAGAAAAATGTGAAAGTACTGTTTGGGGTATGGGAACTGACAATTGTGTTTTGTAAAAAGGGTAATTGACAGTATAGTATTTTAAGAAGCTATTAACTATTTAATCAGAAATACTGAATGAGAAGGATAGGTCCTGAGAATTTAAAAGCCAATCAAAAAGCCATCTGGGTATGCATTTATTTGAATATTTTTTTCCAACTAAAATTAATTACAAGTTTTGTTTGCTATTCTCCCCAGGTACCTAATCTACCCAAAACAAACTAGTGTGTTGTGTGTGTGGGAGGTGGGGGGGGTGGACCTAACAAACTAAAATGTTGTAACTGTATAGCTTCATAGCTTCAGTAAAATATGATCATACTGTATGAAGGTGGGACTTTGTGGAAACTGATGACCACATTTTGCAAAGATAATAATTAACAATATATATTAATAAATTCAGGTATACAAACATGCAAAAGCTTTAAGTTTTTAGTCACACTTGTTTTATTCAAAATTTCACAAATAGAAAATATTTCCTTAAATACGGTTATGGTATTAAAACTAATTGGGTTTGAAATAAATACATTGATCATTATTTATGTAATAATTTAGTTGGTATATTGGACAGTGCACATTAAATATTAAAATGCATTCAGATGTGTAAACAGGTTTGATTTAATTGACTAAAAATCCTTGTGTAATTGTTGTTTGATTATGCAATTAAATTTTTTTATACAGGTTTACTTAAATCAAGATTATGAATACTTCCTTTCTGTGTTATGTTTAATCAAACTTTGCTTCACCACTTAATTTTTTTGTGGTATATATAGGGCAATTTTTAATAACATGCAAGCATGTTGAGACATAAATATGAAACCTCTTTATAAATAATTTAGGCTAAAAAAATATTTCTTTGTTTTTATGATTAAAGCCCTACAGTAGTTACAAAATTATTTAAGATAAGTGCATAAAAAAAAACATTATTTCTCACCTGTTACCATGTATACATTGACAAATAATATCATTCATCGCCAAATCACTTGAGACATCATCAGCGCTGTGAAATACATTAATAGAATATTTATGAAAAGTTTTACATGCTACGAAATTCTTCAAAATAATATTGTTCAGAATGTTAATATTTAACTCTACATGTACTATACATTGAGATATATAACACTTAATATACATTATGATATTTAACACTACTATACATTAAGATATAGTATTTATATTGAGAATTATTACAACACCTACACAATTTTCTTTCCAACAAAAACAATTGCTTTGTCATTTTCTTGCATTTGTTCAATGAAATCTAAAAGCTAAAAGAAAAGAAAATATATTATTAATATAAATATCTTCATTTAAAAACATGCAAAGCTGCATCCAACTTTATTACTCACCAAACTTTTCTTCTCAGTTTCCTCGACAATTTCCACATACTGTTTTACACTATGCACCGCCTGCAAACAAATACACACAAAAAATATAAAAAATCTATTTTATAAAAATGTATTAAGTAAAAAATAACACTGATTATACGAATACATGTACATGTATTTGTAAAAATTATAAATATTGGGTGCCAATCTCATTTTTTTTTTCAGAAGTCCCTAAAAGGATGAGATGTTATTCTCTTAGATCCAATAAACCACTAATGGTATGTTTGTTGCAGTGCTTTTCTTTCATCCACACCACCGCTGATAGTGCAATGGCCATGGAGGCACCATGGCTGACATAACCTGACAGTTTTCATATCTGATGCAGCATGAAGATGTTTAAAAACCTTTTAATAAAATGTAATACAATGAATTGAGTAAAACCAAAATATTTTGATGTCAAATAAAAATTCCATATGAATTCCTGTTTTTTTTTAAACTATTATCGAAAATTACATAGGTATAATTTCTATACATATGCATTTAAAAAAAAAGCAATAAATATTTTATTTTTCTGCATAAAACCAGTTAAAACAAATGTATTTGAACATATGTAAACAAAAAATAGTCTAGAAAAAATTTAACTACAGGTTTTGTTTGCTATTCTCCTCAGAGCAATAGATTTCTGTATGATGCTTAAGTTTTATTTTTATAGACCTACAAAATGATCATTTTCATATGATTGATGAAGTAAAATAGTGATTGTTGGTTGAAGACACTCATAGTTAGATCAAATGTAGAATGGATCTAATTTTAATTTTGTCACTTTTTCTGTTGTTTAATTTCTTTTAAACACGTATCTGTTTTTACTATTCCAGCCAAACTGACAAAATTAAACTGTTCAGCCCACAACTGATGACTGAAGATGCCCAGGTACTTTTTAAGTTTAAATGATGTCATAGGTCCAGCCAGCTTAAAATGGATAACTGACATAATTTATGGATCGGTATATACATTATAAGTATATCTGAATAAAAACAATACATACAGCAAGATCTAAAGTTCCTACAAAAACTTTGTATGGATTGGTCATGTACTGGTCAGCAAGTCTCTGAACTCCTGGAGGCCATGTTGCACTGGTTTAAATTAAAAAATATATAAAAATGTGCATCTTGATACAAATTATGAATTTTTCATATATATAAAAGAATGTGTTTCTTTTCAGGAAAAAAATACATTGTAGGTACCTGTTTAATAATGAAGTTGATACCAGTGAAAAGTGTAATCAAGATCTAACAATTGTTTCAATAGTCTGGAACAAAACTTTTTAAGTCCAATATAATATGGGGCTGAGATAAGCCCCACAGGTCTTTATATCTTGGTATGCAAGTGAATACAGCACCAATAGTGGTGCAACTATTAAGGACATACGGCACCAATAGCGGTGCAACTATTAAGGACTACCAATTAGTCATAAAATATGATTAATATGCAATCCAGATATTTTAGAGCTCAATGGGACTGGCTATGACTAAGGTGAAATACCAGCCATAAAGTTTTCATGGTTCCAACAAATCTGCCATAGTTCATTTGGTTAATTTTTTTTTACAAGTGACCATCAAATAAAAAATATTACAATAGGCCACCAGCAATAAAAGTTCATTATGTTGCAACAAGAACACAACTGTAATTGAGACTAGTTATTTTCAAAAATGTATACATTAATGCCAAAAATATATAATAAAAAAAAAACACACCTTGTCATAACAGTTTGTCGATCTGGTCTAATATCCAACATGACTTTTTTAATCTCAATTTCAAAACCTAAATCCAACATTCTGTCAGCTTCATCCATTACCTGCAAGTTAAATTAGAGAGCATTATCAAACTCAGAGAATTAGAACAGTGAGCAATTTACAATTGAAGTAACCAGCATAGTGATAACCCTCTAAATACACATATTTAGAACTGACTTTTGTATTTCTTTAATTAAAATTAAGAAATAGAAATAATTTAATTAACAACTTAATTTTAAAATAAGCACATACATTTGAAACTTCCTTAACATTAATCAATAATTTTTGTATATAATGAAATAAATTCATGCTAACTTCTAAAATATTTTTATTACAGTACTCACCAAATATGTTACATGTTGGACATCAATAACACCACAATCTACAAAATCATTTAAACGCCCTGGAGTAGCAACCACTATTTCAACACCTTTCAAAAGTTTATTTTTCTGTTCTCTTCTATCACCTCCACCATAAACACAAATACTATAAAACAAATTTTAGACAACACAAAGTCACAGTGCCCAAAAAAAAACAATATTTTTTAAATACTTTATCACTGAAAATATGAAATAGATTAATGACTAGGGCTCAGATATTTATGACATAAAAAGTAGAAATATGTGTGTATTTAAAGACCAAAATAAGCCCTAAAAATAAACTTTAAATTATAAATTATTACTTGAATTAAAAACTGACTTCGAAAACAGATTTCAGGGAAAGAAGGAGAGATTTCGTGTAAGAAATCAGACTATAACCGGACTAGGAGTTTGTAATTTACAATCAACCAATAAGGTGAATTGATAGGAACAGACTTCGGGAGGGAAAAATTCACTAAACCAGTCAGAGGTTACGTTCAGAAGGGAAAAAATACATTTTATTTATGATAGTGACAGTGAGGGACTGACCTTCAGCAAGATGATAGGCACCTTACAATGTGGATTGGGGAGGTAGGGGGGAGCATCTTCAATACTGCTTTTCACAAACAAAAACAATAAAAGGTTTGTTCATTTATTATGTAACACCAAAGTAATGAAATACTGTGTTAATGAATGAAAGAAAAACATTCATGGGAAAGGGAGGGGGAATGAAGAAAAAAGCATAAAGTAGTGGGTGAATGACCAAAACCAGGTACCAAATTTACCTTTACCAAACTAAGCAGTGTTGTGCATGTGGAGTGGCAGGGGTGGGCATTACCAACCTACTAATGTGTTGTAACTGTATAGCTTCATAGCTTCAGTAAAATATGATCATACTGTATGAAGGTGGGACTTTGTGGAAACTGATGACCACATTTTGCAAAGATAATAATTAACAATATATATTAATAAATTCAGGTATACAAACATGCAAAAGCTTAAAGTTTTTAGTCACACTTGTTTTATTCAAAATTTCACAAATAGAAAATATTTCCTTAAATACAGTTATGGTAGGTATGCACATGAAAAAATTTCAGATGCCATCCTTCAAATTAAGCTTACTTGTGTGGGACTGATTTATTTATCTTCGAGTAGTTGTTTACTTTTGTGAGGTTTGGTTAATACAATCCTAGATTATAGCTTTTATTTTTCAGGGCTGGTTAAATTAAAACTTTAATAGAATGATTGAATTGTTCAAGGAAAATTTTTTAAATGTTTACCTGCGAATTCCTTTATAATTAATTTTATTTACTTCCATCTCAATCTGCTGTGCAAGTTCTCTAGTAGGTGAAAGCACAAGAGCTGATGGACCAACTCGTTCACTGCGTGGTCTAAATAAAGGTAAAAAAATTATGCATTTTTTAAAGAAAACAGTTAAGAAGCATTTAAAATGTAACCAGATTATAACTGATATTGCAGAAAATGTAAAAAAAAACATTCAATTGATTCATTACTTTGTACTGAATTTTTACCAAGTCTCTAAATCCCAGAATACAAAAATAAATGTGTTATCCAAATTATTTGATATATTATTTAACACCTGTTAAGATGAGAGGTGCTCCCAGCTTTCAAACTGTGCAAATTTAACCTAAATCTACAAATACCAGGTGCTAGGTATCTCAGAAAAATAACTCGGACCAGAGATAAATCATTTCACTCACTCACCATGGCTCTAGCCCGGGGCTTTTAGTTGTGCACCCTACCTTTCAGTCATTACTATAAATATCTATCAGGATTTTAAATTAACTTAGCTTATCAACTACCAGAAAAATGTAACATTTAACACAAGTTCTATTGAAAAATTATGCAATTTAAGAAAAAGCCCTAATATTTACAAAGATAATATGCTTTCATTTTCAATCAGAACCAAATAATATAAAGTAATGTACTTAATTTGATTCGGCCCCTCGTAACAAGTGTTTTAGTCACCAATAGTCTGGTTTTGGTATTGTACTGGGAATTAGATATTTGTCATACTTTTGATAAATATTCGTCTACTACTGCACACTCTCCACGTTTTCCTTGTAGACTTCAGTGACTGAAGATTTCTTGACTATACTACACTATTTTTCTGCACAGAAAATGCCAAACTTTATGATATTATTTCGGTATAAAACTTTCTTTACACTTCTTCTGTAACAGGACACAAAATACAAATTTGATTACAAACAGACGATTACAATTGAATGAAATTGAAATAAAAGAATACAATATACCCAAATCAACTTTCCATATTCCAAGCAGACCACTCGTTACCAAACAACTTGGTATCATAAGATTTGACCATTTGGGCAAAGTTGCAGTAATACATTAAAACGGTGCAATTTAAGCTAAAACTAACTTTTTTTATTTATTTGTTTCAGACATGGAGGTAAAAAAATAACCTTTAAAGTTTCAGGATGTAATTAATGTAATTAAATACATATTATTGCTATCATTAAAGAAAAAAAAATATTGAAAAGAAGCAACTTGTCTTTGTAAACACAAGATAGACTGATGGGAAAGGTTTTTTTTTGAGTGAAAAATAAATGAATGTCTTACCTTACTTTTTTTGCACTAATGTTCATTTAAATACATATATTAGATTGAACAAAATTGTAAAAAGTCATAACACTAATGTACAACATTAATTTAAAAACTGTTATCATAAAAATAAACTGCTCTGGCTACTAACAAAATATAACACTATATATTTTACAATACACCTATAACTGAATAACTCCAGAAAAACTAGTAACACTTTAAGTTTCACGTCATCTCCTTGTATTCCCAGTTATATAACTTAATCAGTCAATTCGTACAAATTGTTAATTCACAAACAATCGAAAAATGTACTGTACTGTGATATAAATCTGATGTAATGTTGATGTCTAATGACTAAAAGGGTTTTAGATTTAAGTTCAGATGAATGTTACCAGATGATTGACTGCAAGTATCTTAACTACCAATAGCGCCCTTACTAAACACATTATTTACAGCATGCCATCAAAAAAGAGTGTCGTGTCTAGAGCTCATGGACACTTATCTAATCTTCTTGAATAGCAGCTACCAAATGATTAATGATTGGTGTTTTCGTCCACGCAGGATTTCCACAAGTTTTTAACTGCCCCCGGCGGGTTATCTTCAAATTATTGCTCTATCCCCGCGCTAAACCCATCCCCGAATATCTCTCTAGTACAGATAAGCTTTTTCCAACAAGAAGTCCACAAAAATCACGCTTCTTTCAAATATTTTTTATTTCATAAAAACCCTTCCACTAAATATACCATTAACGTATTAATAGTCATTTGTAAGTGTAATAATATTATCAACTAGTAATTAATATTACAATCGTAGTCATTCATGAGACTGCAAAACATTATAATAAATCAATAGAAATGACTTAATAACCGACGAAAAACAGCGATTTTCTTACATGAAAATAATTTAATGCCAATTTTCAACTTAAAATTTTAAAATATATCATTAAAATATTTTATAAGCGTCTTATTATATTTTGTTTTTATTTTCGATATTTTAACAAACAAAATCTTAATGTGAATTGTCAGCATACTTTTTGTTTTTCGGGACTAGGGTTAGGGTTAGGGTTAAAAATAGGGTTAAATTGGGGTTATGATTAGGGTTAGGGATAGGGTTCAGGAATAGGGTTAGTATTAGGGTTAGGGTTAGGGCGAGGAGCAATATCAATAGCTGGACCTAATCCTATTCCTAGCCTAACCTTATCCTAACCATATTCCTAACCCTAGCCCTAGCCCCGAAAACAAAAAAAAAATGCAATGTTAGTATGGCTGGTACCCGGAATAAAAAATACGGGTTCTGTGGAATACATATTATCCACTCGTTTTAAGTTTTCCTACTAAAAAAGCCGAATTGAACTTGCGCGCGGGTGCTGCATCGTAATGTTATTGTATTCAAATTGTATCAATGCACAGGGCATTCCATTTATTCGCGCACCAAGTAGATGTGTCATTGATCGGGCGGAAAAGTTGGGTACGGAAAAAGAAATAAAGAATGGTTGTTTTTTTTTTTTGTTTTTTTTATGCTGCAAGTACCCGGCTTTGCCCGGGTTTAAAATACGGTTCTCTTTTTATTTAAGAAGCGTAATTTGACGTTTAATTGTACAGAAAGATAGAGAGAGAGATAAAGAGAGAGAGAGAGAGAGAGGGGGGCAGGGAGGGAAAGAGAGAGGGAAGGAGGGATGAAGGGAGGGAGAGAGAGGAAGAGGGAGAAGAAGGGAGGGAGAGAGAGAGGGGGGTGGGAAGGGAGGAGAGAGTGTGAGAGAGAAAATAGAGGGGAAGAAAGGGGGAGGGAGAGAGGGGGTAGGGAGGGAGAGAGTGAGAAGGGTGGAGAGAAGGGGGAGAGACATAAAGAGAGAGGGGGCAGGGATGGAGGGAGGGAGAAAAAGGAGAGAGGGAGGGGATAGAAAGGGAGTAGGAGAGGGAGGGAAAGTGAAAAGGGAGGGAGGGAGGGAGGGAGGGATATTAGAGGCAGAGGTAAAAGAGAGAGGGAGGGAGAGCGATAAAGAAGAGGGGCCAAGGAGGAGAGAGAGAAGGAGGGAGGGAGAAGGTAAACTGGAAACCTTATTTTAAACCCCAGCGAATAGAAAGCTAGTATGTTTTCTATTGTATATATATTATTTTTTACTATGATTTTCTTAATTTTAGATGATGACCAGCTCATTATTTTAGTGACATTATTTAAAGCAGTAATATTTCTTACTATAAAAATGCTTATTCCACAAATTAATAGTAGACCCTACTGTATTTGTCAAGAACTGTAGAAGACATGTATCTAGTTCAGAGGGCATGGTATCCAAGATGTGCTGTTTCTCAGTGAAATTGTTGAATGCAATTCAAATATTTCAGTCAGTATTGTGTACTACACATAGTGTATTGGGACATAATTTACCGTCCTGCAGTTAATTTTACTACATAACTAATGAACAACTTATGAATAAAAAGATAATAGATTTCTTTTTGTTGTTGTATGTGAAGAATTGAGATAACTTTCCAAATAGAGTTAACATTAGTAATGTACTCAAACATCTATTGATGTTATGTAAAAGTTATAAAAAGCTACGAAAATAAAAGTACAGATAGCATTATTAGGCATATACTAGTTTTAAAATGTCAATTCAATAATTCATCTAATTCTTCAAATTGAATCCTAATTTGCCCCAACTAGAAATAATAGCAATTAATTCAAAGATTTCTGTATCATTTCTCTGAATAAATCATACTTGAATTTAAAAGAAAATTAAAATTCACCCAGTACATATGCATATGCTACAAATAATAAAAATTTGAGCTACAAACACTTCCCGATCAATATCCACAAAGTAAAGAAGAAGTAATTTTGTTAATTTGGTATCTGCACTGGTACATTGTCTTAATATTATAAAAGTGTAGTAATAGATTATATTTGTTCTTCAACTACTGTTATTAGAATTTTGTTAAGCACTCACATTACCTATTTATTGTTTTTATTGTAGAAAAAAATTATTAAAATCATGATGTAAGTATAAATTTATAACTCGAATTCATCAGGTCTAAATGAAAAAAAAAATTATAGCTTTAGATGACATTCATATTAAATGTCATAATTGTGCTTATGGCTTTTATTTAAAGTGGATATATCTCTAAGTTAAAAAAAATAAAACACATTTGATCATGTTAAATAGTTCAATTACTATATATAATTGAATTTGCTTACTTTATATATAGCTGTTGTTCGATAAAAAAAGAATCGTAATTTACGCCTGATTAATAATTTTAACGCAATTATTTTTATTTTTAATCGACACAATAAAATATAATTTTGTATTCAAACTAGTATGTAATATCATAGCATAATATTGGCATAACTAGTCAGATTAATTTACAAAAGGGTATAACTAATTGTAAAATATTTATTAAGCATTAGCATACATTGTCATATATGTCTATTGAGTTAGTTATTTAGACCAGTTTATTGACATGCATCAATCACCTTTTGTTCATATACCTGGGTGTTAGGGTGTGAGCAAATTGCGACAGAATGGTGTGGTAGATCTACTGAATAAATCAACAGACTTAACTTCATATTGTTGAGTGAAAATCTGTTATTTATCGATTTGGTGAACTTAAAACATTGAGGGTAAAATTAACGCATATATGTGTTGCGTAAAATTTAAACGCAAAATTTATTACGTATTAATCGCAAATTATCGCAGTTGAATTAGCATTGTTACTTTTGCTGCAAAATTACTGATTTAAAGATAAATTTGAATTTTTTAAAAAATTTTTTGATGAATAATATTTACATATTTTCATTGTTCAACTTTACTCTTTAAAATGATACCAACATCTTTTGTGGGTTTGCTAGTTGTTTGCTTTTTTCTAATATAAGCTTATATAAAATGCCAATTTTCATATATTTTACCTCCTTTTTAAATTTTATAAAAAATATGATGTCCCATATTTGACCCCAAATAACATAGCTTTCCAATTTCTAAAAGTTCTTGGAAAAAATGAGTATGTTATACATTATTGTGTCTGATTTCCTTTAATAATGGTCTTTCTCAGAGTAAAATCTTTCGAAATATTTATCCCCAAAGTGGGCACTTTAAAATGTTGAAAATTGTCTTAATTATCAGACAAGTTAAAAACATGTACTTTCTTAAATTTCGCTTCATACATAGACAAATTTTGGTGTCAATGAACTTAGAATGACCAATATTTTTTAGACAAAGTGTAAAAAAAACTTAATTATTTGTAAATGAAAAATCTGATTGGTGCACCTATTATAATTATGGCAGATAAGAGGTGTTGAAAATATGTCAAATAATATTTTGTGTGCGTTGGAGGTTGGATGAAATTTTTTGGCATTTTTCGGACTATATAATTTGAACTGCATCTAAATTACTATATATTTAAGAAACAAATTGTAAGCACTTAATCCCAATAAAGTATTTAAAATCATTGGATCGCTTTTTACAAGACGGTTACTGCTGTATAAATAGGCGAGACAATTATTTTAAAAATGTTAAAAGTTTCATATTTAGATATCAATTTACACAGGAAAGACAAAAAATACCATTAAAGTCAATTTTTAAATAAATAAAGATGCATGGAATTTAATAATATTTTTATGCCATAATTACAATTTGAGAATTTTAAAAATGTTTTTGTTGTAAGACAAACTACTTAAATGTTATTATTATTACTTGTTAATATTTGTGAATTTTACGTCGTATATTTAAAATTAAAGAAACTATTTACAGCTATTGATTATTATAAATATTGTGCCGTGCCAAGAAGCCATCCTTCTTATTAAGCAGCTAAATTTTTTCGGGTCGCTTGTGGGAAATCCGTTCTATAAATAAACGACATCCAAAATAATAAATAAAACAATATTATTTGATAAAGCAATCAAGTGACCAGCGAGGTCACGAAAATAGTCAAAATGGCGTTTGGAATCAATGGGTTCGATATTTCTTTTTTAAAAAATCTACAGTTTTAAATATATTCTGTGGTTGTAAAAGTCCTAAATATTAAATGGTAATATCACTAGATAACGACCAAACTAATTTTGACATATCATTATTGATATTTTACCTCTATAAACATTCCAAAATCTTAGTATTGATTGTTATTTATCAAAAAAATACGAGAAATATTTTTTAAATGTGCTTAAGTAAATCAAATACATTGGGAAAAAGGTCCTCTATAATCTATATAAAGTACTGTCAGCTAATTTCAGAGATGTCCTAGGTTGTATACAAAAAAGGCGGCTGCCAATACAAGATTATTAAACAATAATGCAAGAAAAACCCGGCCTTCAGAAAAACTAATGCCCTGCACTTAAAAGGCATGACCAAAATTATATAAACCAAGTTTATCTTGAGGATAGATACTATTGGGGTTCTAGGGCCGTTTATCTTGTACCCCTACGTATAAGGTGTAGAATTGGAGCCACCTAAGCATTTTTATTATTATTAATATAAAGCTTATCGCTAAAAACATTACCCTTAGAAACACTGATGCCCAGTACTGTGAGGCATGACCAAACTTATTTAAAGCCAAATTTATGTTAGGAGGATAGACACTCTAGAGGCCCCTAGGGCCGTTTATTTTATCTAAGTATAAGGTGTAGAACGGGGCCCTGAACTGGACATATATATTAATATAAACTTATATTGTAAAAAAATGGTACCTTCAGAAAAACTAATGCCGTGCACTTAAAATGCATGACCAAAATTATAAACCAAACTTATGTTAGGGAATAGACACTCTTGGGGCCCTAGAGCCGTTTATTTTGTATCTCTAAGTATAAGGTGTAGAACGGGGCCATAATTAAGCATAGATAATAATATAGTTTATATTAAACAAGCAATTTAAGTCTTTTCCGTTTCGGACAAAGGACATTTAGAGCATTTTCGGACGAAATCCATATTTTTTCCGGGTTACAACAATAAATATTGCTCCACACCCAGATGGATTTTGATAATTTGAGGAAGTAATCTGTATTTGAATAAATATTACAAAAATAATAATGATTACTTTGATTAACTTTTATTGTTATATTAAGGCTCTCAAGCAAAAACAACGTTATATAAAAACTCTTATATTTTTGGCTCACGAAAATGGACTTTTGATATACACTTGGCAGGCCAAGACCTACAAAAATGATATATACATCATGGGTCTAGGACTTATGGTTGCTGACATATAAGGCGCTCCTTTGTTAATAAAGCTTATATAGCAAGCAGTGCTATTAGCCCCCTTTTACGGCATCAGAGGGTCCAGATCGCGAAACGGACAAAAGTCATTTCTTGGCAGGCCAAGACCTTCAAAATGATATATACATCATGGGTCTAGGACTTATGGTTGTTGAGATCCAGTTTGATGACGGACAGACAGACAGACAGACAGATGAATAAAACGGTACCCTTAGATACACTACTTTCCCTAGCACTCAAAGGGCATGACAAAAAATTTTTTAACCAAATTTATGTTAGGGGGATAACGCTTCTCTTGGGGCCTCTAAGGCCGTTTATCTTGTATCAACCTCACGTATAAGTTGTAAAGAATGGGGCCTGAATAGAATCTGCAATTATTAATACCAAGCTTTTATTGTAAAAAAAAAAACGGTACCCTTAGAAACACTGATGTGGCACTCAAGGGGATGACCGGTCAACGGTCCGTTCACTAGTACCCATGCTTTATATGTATGTGGGACAGTCGCGCCCAGTACTATGTAAAGAAAGAGTAGCGGAAGGCGAGGCAGTAAGTACAAGGGGCGATAAACACCATAAAAACTAATCTCTTGTTGACCGGAGAAGATATTGATCCACCGCTACACATGAAACTTGGGTTAATGAAATTTGTTTACGCTCGCTCTAGACAAGGATGGGAGGCGCTTCGATACCGCTCTATTACTGACGTTTCCTCTTGAACATTGAAAAGCTGAAGGCTGTATTTTTTGACGGCCCACAGATACGGCAACTCATAAAGGACACATAGTTCCAAAAACTCCATAGAAAGCGCTTGAGTGCGCCGCCTGAAATCGTTTGTGCAGATGGTGAAGAACTTTCTGGAGAACACAAAGGCAGCAAACCACGCCAGACTCATCTGCTGCATGATAGGGGACTTACAATCTCAAGTTGTTTGATGGTATAAAGATGCACTTCCTGTTCTCTAAGTTTCCTGAAAACCTTGGGGCGATGAGCGATGAGCAGGAGAAAGGTTCCATCAGGACTACTTCATGAATGCGCCCGGAGAGGTGGGACACCCAGTCATGCTGGCGGACTACTGCTGGTCGCTAAAGGAGTCCAGCCCACAGCAGCTGCTCGCACACGAATCGAAGAAACGCCGATTTATGCCTTGAACTCTGAACTTTTGTTTCACGTAACGCTCATTGTTATACTAATATTATGATAATATATCTTGGGCCCATAAAGGTCTACAAATCATGAAGGCATGACACAGTGGACAAATGGTGAAATGTCTAAGTTTCGGTGTACCAATTGTATGGCGAGCCGAAAAGACTCTTACCTGGTGATGTCATTTTTGTATTGTGAATGTTAAAGGCTTTAATCGACACAAGAAATCTAAGTGGGATTATCCTAATCTTGAATCTGCAAGGAGACCAATTCCACATAGCAGTGAACTTCTTATACCAGTGTTTACTGGATTATTAGAGCTTTCACCATCAGACTCCGACCAGTGGCAAGATCTGGAGTTTTTGGCGGGTGAAAAACAGTGGAAGCGATTGTGAAAAAAATTCTTCAACACCTCAAACATTCAGCCAAGAAGAACTCAATGACCTGATACAAGACCTAAATCTGTCCAAGCAAGTATCTGAGTTTTTAGCGTCCAGGCTCAATGAAATACATTTTCTCAAAACAGAAGTTAAAATAACATCTTGCGAGGAAATATTTTTTTTTTCTTTCATATTTCAGACAAGAGGAAAGTCTTTTTACTGTAACGACATCCCTGGGCTTCTGCTTCAAATGGGACTATAAGACGACCATTCCAAAGAAGACTGGCGTCGTTTTTAAAGAGGTGGTGCTTCTTGCCATTCCATTTATTCCTCGATGGGTCATCACGGAGGCGTGTTTTGGGATTGGGCGCGACTCCGAAATTGAAGGGAAGGTAAATTCTAAACGTAACATTTCCTCGGTACGTGAGCCAGTTGATGACCCGTACATGGGCGAGGAGGTGGTGATTTTGCCATTCCATTTATTTCATTGATGAGGCGTGTGTTGGGATTGGGCGCGACTTCTGTGACCCAGTATTAACGGGGTTAAATTCTAGACTTAACGTTGGCGGGGAAGGTGGAGGACCAGTGCATGTTGGCATTGAAGGGGTTAAGTCTTGACGTAACATGTCCCCAAACCCTTTAGTTTATTACATGGTCAACTGATGAGAATTTTACGAGGGTCAGTATTGGTGGGGTAAATTTAAATTGGCAGTGGAGGTGGAAGGGGGGGGGGCTAATTTATAAACGTAACAATATATATAATTCTCTTCTTCTGGCAACCAGAATGGACACCAAAACCTGCAAGACGCAATTCTATATATATATATGTGTGTGTGTTTGTGCGTGTGTGTGTTTGGGTTTGTCAGAAGCTTGAAATGTGTTCTGTTACACAATGGTAACCGTTATGCATCTCTTCCCATTGCTCACTCCAGCAACACTTAAATAAGGGTATGAGAAAATCAAAACAGTATTGCAGAAAGTCCCTTATTATGAGCATCAGTGGTCAATTTGTATTGATCTTAAAATGGTAAACTTTTGCTTGGGCAGCAGTCAGGATACACAAAATACCCATGCTTCATGTGCCTTTGGGATAGCAGGACAAAGGCAAGATCATTGGACAAGAATGAAATGGCCTTTTAAGGGATACCATGACCTTAGATAAAGAAAATATCGCCAGCAAGCCCCTGGTTGACAACAAAAAATATAATTCTCTCACCGCTTCATATCAGTCAGGTTTAATGAAGCAATTTTTAAGGCTTTGGACAAATCTGGCATTTGCTTCAGCTATATTTGCAAATCATTCCCCCGGATTGAGCATGGAAGCTGAAAACTGGGATTCTTGCCGGTCCTCAGATTCGATAACTCATCAACGATTTAAATTTTACTAATTTCATGGATCACCTTGAAGCTTCTTCATGGAACAGTTTTTTGTTTCAGTTATCAGGAACTTCTTAGGTAATAACAGAGCAAAGAATTTCGAAGAATTGTGTTGCACAATATGCTCGCTAACTTTAGAATTATTGGAGCAAATATGAGCATCATGGTACATGACTACATTCATTTAAACAAATTTCAGGTTACCTTGGGGACTTCAGTGAGGAACAAGTCGAGATGTTTTATCAGGATATGAGGGGTGATGGAAGAGATATCGAGGAAGATGGGACATACATATGATGGCTGACTTCTATTGGGGCCTCCAGCATAGTTGCTTCAACGACACACAAAAGGAAGTCGAGAAAAAAGCAATTTGCTAATGCATTACTACAGAACCAATTAACATATTCATTAATTAATTAATTAGACATAATTATTTTTCAAAATGTGAAAATGTTTTCTTCTATAACACTATTGCAAATATTTTTGAACAAATGTCGGCATCACTATTAGCAGTTTCTCTAGTATTTGTTAGTATATATTTTACTTCATGCAATTCTTGACAATTTCAAACACAGTACATACATTATTTAATTAATTTTAATTATCTCGTAAAATAGAGAAAAAAACTAGCAAAAGCACTTACATATTCTAAATCAGCATAGTTTACTTTGTATAAAACAAACTCAAATATCACTGGCGATGAAGTCACTGTTTACCAGTGTAATCATGCTCAGTTATTATAGTTTGTTAACATTGTGTACTTTAGGTAATTTTTCCCTCGATGGATTACTTTTTGTTGATGGTTTTGTTGGTTATGGCGGCCACATCTTTTGACGTATGAAATGTGGAGGTCATTTCTGCACATTAGTTGATTAGGAAGGGGTTTAACATTACATCTAGATTTCCCGGGCAACGCCGGGCTTAATATCTAGTGATTCGCTCTTCCCCAGACTGTTCAATCTTCTTTGATTCTTTTTCTTACTTTTGATCTAACGCTGACAGCCGGAAAGACTAGAGACATATATTATTCTTATTAACTATTGCCATCCCTCCCGCTGAAAAAAAAAGATATATTAAAAATTAAAAAAAAAAACTCACACCATCTGTAGGTTTAAACCAACAATAAGCTTGAGAGGAAAACTTTTTTTTGTTGAACATTCTAAGGATAAAGTCCTGTTGTAATATGTCAGAGGTGAAAAAACACAGCTCACATTCTGAAGTTTCGGCTATTTAAAAAAAAAAAAATAATGAATTAGTTTTTTCAATAATTATCTTATCTGCATACTTTTCGATAGTATTAAGAACACGACATTTTTTTAATTAAAACACTACAAGCTGTAACAGTTGATTATGTTTAACAATTCTAAAAATCTCTGCCTGGCTAACCATTTAGTTTATACACAACTAGTCATTCCGTTTCTTAGCATACGCCGCCTTATCAATCAATATAATTTTGCTGTAATTATTTTTTAAATAAGCAATCAAACAAAATAACAATCCGACATACATGTTAGCAAAGTTGAAATTTGACCTATCATGTGCAGACGTTATGGTCACTATTTGGCACCTTCTAACTTAATTTTTTATTTCATTGTTTTCAGATTTTAGTTAATTCTTTAGTACCCTTGGTTCTCTACTGAGCTGCCAACGTTTCATTTCTCTCTTTATTGGTTAGATATATTTGAATGCCTTTTTAAAATCAGGATTTTTTTTTTCATTCAGATTCTAAAACATATTTTCTTGGAACTGTAATTTCTTTTTTCATTATCAGTTTCTAACAAATATATTTCGGGGGCTGGGTGTTTTAATTTGCATTGCTTTTAATTTGGTTCGTTTTGTGTATGTCTCTTCCCCCAGCACACTGTGATGTTATTTTGTTGCAACATTTTTTTCATTCATGTGTAGTCTTCACATAACTTGTAGGCAGCTGTTGTGTATTTTTTAGACTGGCTCCTTGCAACTAAATTATTTTAGTGTAACCTTCATCCTATATTCAATACAGATCGATGTTTGTAAAGATTTTCTAATACCTTACCTATTCTGAATCAGTTAACATTAGTTTGTAATGCGCCATACATAATACTTAATCAAAACAAAAAGATTTCACCAATATCTAATAGTAAATTGTCTACACTTCAGCATTGAATGTGTTCTCTTGAACCAACTTTAAAGCCTAATGGTAGCGCCATTGCTTCATAGCATTTTCACATCTTATCTATATGTATACACCATTTTTACTCTAGAATTGGAAATTAGTTCAATAATATTTTTTATTCTTCACACATAATTGTATTATTAAATGTGTTTTATTTTTGTTTATTTTTTTACAATAATTAGTTGGCATGCTAATGTTATTTTATGTACAGCATTTCTCATTTCCCGCGGTCAAACGGAAACATAATTTACCGCGATGAGATAAATAAAATAGTTTCTGTAGTTCGACCAATAAAAACGTAATAACGACCAGACAATACAGTTTTGAAAATTATTGGAGCTGTGATTGTGAAATAATATTGTACAACCAACATTGTGCTCGTATTTTTAGAGCATTTTTCAGAAAAAAATATCTCTATTGTCCCCGTTTTGTCTGTCTGTCTGTCTGTCATCACCCTGAATCTCAACAACCATAAGTCCCTAGACCCATGATGTATATATCATTTGTAGGTCATGGCCTGTAATCATTTTTTCATTCGCGATCGACCTCTCAGGGCCGTAAAGGGAGCTTAGTACCGTTTTTTACTATATAAGCTATATTAATAAAGGAGCGCCCATTCTCAGCAACTATAAGTCCTAGACCCATGATGTATATATCATTGTGTGATTCTTGGCCTGCCATGTGTACATCAAAAGTTCATTTTCGCGACATGACCTCTTGAATTCCGGGCTTCAGGGCTCCTAAGGGACTTATATATTATATATACACCTTGTACGTTCAATAACCCATTCATTTGGTGCGAAATACTGCAGCACGTAGTTTCACCAAGATTTATTAGAAAACTCATCAAATGAAATAGTAAGCTTGTGTTCTGAGTTTAATTGAAAGTATCAGAGCTATGTAACAATTGACGGAGTTTTCGGACGATTAAATACAATTGAATGTTTTTCAATTATGAGTCCTGTTTCAGTAACCACAAACCACTTGTAGTTAGATTTGAGAGAATTTTTTTCAAATATAAAAAAACGTCTTTATAATAATTTTTTGTTTACAGATGCCATAACACAATTGAATTTATAAACATTTCCAAAATTTAAAAATATTTTAAAGCTAACAAACGTACTGATACATAACTTACGAAAATGCGCTAACGATCCTGTTGAATGGAATAAGGCTTAATTGCTCATTTAATATCTTCACTAAATAAAAGGACTAAACGTCTTTTAGAAATTAAGAAAAATCTGGTTTTGTAACGTCAGAAAATAAAGCAAGTTGTCGAATGTGGTTGAATGATGAACGCGTCTTGCTTGCTTTGACGTATTCAGGAATTCCACAAACGCGATATTTAAACACACACACGCACAAACACACACACACACACACACACATACATATATATCTATCATATATATATATAGAATTGCGTCTTGCAAGGTTTCTGGTATACATTCCTGGTTGGGTGAAGAGAATTATATGTATTGTTACGTTTGAAATTAGCCCCCCCCCTTTCCACCTCCACTGCCAATTACCCCACCAATACAGCCCTCCGCGCACCTCATCAGTTGACCATGTAATAAGAACGCAAGGTCAGGGACATGTTACGTCAGGGCCAACCCCTTCAATGCCAACACATGCACTGGTCCTCCACCTTCCCCCTTAACGTAAAGTCTAAATTTAACCCCGTTAATACTGATTACCAAAGATTAACCCAATCCCAACACGCCTCATCACCCGGAATAAATGGAATGGCAAAATCACCACCTCTCTAACATACGTGCAGATTCATCAACTGGCTCACGTACCGAGGAAATGTTACGTTTAGAATTTACCCCTCCCTTCAATCCCCCCGGAGTCGCGCCCAATCCCAAAACACGCCTCCGTGATGACCCATCGAGGAATAAATGGAATGGCAAGAAACACCACCTCCTCATAACCCGGATCTCTTCTTTTCCCTTACAGCCTTTATAAAGGTGTTTAAGAAATGTGTCTAGAGACCAGACAGCACAGTCACAGTCGTGTCCAGAGGTTGGTCCACCGGACTAGTAGATTTAGAGAATATGTAGATAATCTTCAGAGTAGACTTAAGTAGCTAGTCATTGTAAAAAACATATCAGAAATTGCTAAAGTTTCCTCTGTGTAGTCTTCCACAAATGACAAATCTTGGTATTGTGTTATCAAACTAACTCTACTTTTAAAAAATGTTTTCTTTGCAGCTATGATAGATTTACCGAGCCTGTCTATTAATTAATTTTAATTTAGTGCTGCTATTCAAATAAATATTTCTCTATATTTTAACAAATAGATGAAAACGTTCATGAAATAAGCGTTTAATTAATTAACAAAATTGTTATATTTACTAGGGATCATTCGATATGCCTTTTTACCGATAGTCCGATACCGATATTTTCCCAACATTTTTACCGATAGCGATACCGATATTTTCTTTTTAGGGGCTGTCCATTATTCATGTCACAAATTGTCAAACTTCCAGAGACCCCCTATAAAATTACGTCAACATTGATTACCCCCCTAAAAGGTGGCTTCCAAAATGTTTATGTGGCAAAATTAGTACTAGGAATATAGTTAGTTTAATTAAATACTGAATGATAAGCAATTGTAACTCACAGAACTACAAACGCTGCTTAATGTTCCTATATATTAAGTAATCAATTAAATTAAAAAATGTAACATTGTTGACGACAACTTTTCTTGACCTCTCCCTTGTCAACAATTGTCAAAAATTTTCTGAGCACCCCTCCCTAATTTGTTGACGTAATTGATGGACAGCCCTTAAGCATCAACAATGCCAAACGTGTTTTTCATTACTGTATGTCGTATTTAAACCCATGTTCACATATTTTGTAACACTTCGCCACGCGTCTTGTTTACGCCCAACTTCCCATCCCAAAAAAAATACACACAGATGTGCACTAATTATATCATTTAAGGTCATACATTAGAATTAAGAAATGCCAATCCTATTGTTTCATGGTCATATCTCTGATACGTGACAATCTCTGTGTACGGAGTTTTTTTCCTTTTTTTAAAAATCTTGTCTGATCTGGTTATAGAATTGGGTTATAACTGTTTTTTCTGCAACTCTGTTGTGAAAAAAAAACAATGTATCGGCAGCCACTAAAAAACGGCCGGTCCGATGATTCGCCCATAGTGCCAATATCGGTTCAACTATCGGTCGCTCCCTACAACAGTCGGCCGATCCGATATTAACCGATAGTGCCAATATCGGTCAAATGCCGATACCGATCCGATTATCGGTCGCTCCCTAATATTTACAATAAAAAATGTCCCTTGCTAAATCTGGGTCATCGAGGCAGATGAAGTGTATTATTCATCTGTTTCTTTAACCACGGCCTTTTTCTAAATTGATAGTGTGATTAACTTTAACAGCCGCCTTTAATTCCCCAAATTAAATCGATTGCCATTTAAGTAAAATGGTCTTGTGGGACGACTTTCCACAATATATTTCTTAAAATTCACATAGTTTTTACCAAGGATCAAACTGTAATCTCAGGATGTAGTCAGTATCTACACCACTAGGCCATCCATCTAACTTGGTCACGATATGTATTTAAATTTGTTTGTGATTATGATACAAAGATGGCCACAAGTAGTTGACAGCTGCACATTTATGTAATTGTCTTTTCCAGCAGACAACTAAAATTTCCAATATGTAACCATTTTTCTAATAAACCATTCCAGCCTAACAAAATGCACTCCTGAAATATATTAAAATTTTATGCAATTTTCATTGTAATTATAATCCTATAATAAAGTAGCTATGTTGTAGGGCGTCAGTGGGCCGTCGCTATAAATAAACGACTTTAACAATATCTTTCAGTATTTGATGTCTCACAATTAAAAAAAAAAATTTTACGCAATATTTTTATAGTGTATTTAAAATTGACTTGCACTTCTGTACTTTATTAAGATACACGTATAAAATAAAAAAAGTTCTTTTGCGAATTTAAAACGTATCAGTTTATTGAAGAAGATGAAGGCCAAATTTGCAGCCCTTTAATGGATCTATTGAAATAACAATATTTTTTGTCATAGTCGATTCAAGTAATGACTACAACTTAGATACATTAATAAATGCTAAAGATTAACGCGTAATGATTATTTATGGTTTTCTTATACACATATGGATTTCTTCTTAATAGCTCATATTTGTTCAGATATTCAAAAAATATTGAGGTCAAATCTTTTATTCTTGCAGAATTAGCATTTTCTAAATGGGCATTTTGAAGTATTTAACATTTCACATGATCTTTTATGAATTCATTCAAATATATTAACTCATTCAATCATTAACTTATGTGATTAACTGATATTTAGTCGAAATATCCATTAAAACTAACAGTTTAGTTGATTTCATGCTTTAATGAGCTTCGCAGTATCTTCTTTATCTTACGCATCAAACTTGGTGTCTTTGCTGGAATTTAAATTTTGTTTTGATTTTGTATGAATTATAGTTTCAGACATACTTGAAGCAAACTCTAGACATCATATTATTCAACAATGATTATAATACCATATAATGGATTGTGTGCTAATTGTATTTTTTTTTTTTTTTTTTTTTCATTCTGTCATTCCATTTGTAGTACATCTTTGATATTCGATTTAATCAAGAAAGTGACGTGAAGAGCTCTGGTTTAAGCAACTCGAATTAAAAACTTGGGTTTCTCGTTGAAGAAAATCCCAAGTGATTATATGGTTTATTTGATTCTGTGAACTGTTCATATCAACAACATTTACCGTTTTCAGCGGAAATAGTTCTTGTGTTTATTGCGATTTTGTGAACATTGACTTTATTATGGTTATTGTGAGTACTGATTCTGCAACTTCTATATACAAAGTTGTGAAAAGCAGTTGTATCATTTATGGTTGAAATTGAAGAGCTTGAGCTGGGAGTTGATTTTGCAATTAGTCGATGTATATCTTTACAACAATCTTACCCAGCGCTATGAGGTGGATTCTGCGACACGACTCAAGATCGTAGAAAAAAGTAATATCAGCATATGTGAAAACTCATAACATTTTTGAATCGATGGAGCATTCCGGTTGGATGCTGTGCCAAGAGGTCAAGATCATGTAAAGATTCAGTAAAATTCGAACTGGTAGTCTGACTTACACCGTCTGTGAAAGCTAAAAATCTATAGAAGTTGGAGGTATTTCTGCATAAAAAGATTATACCTGTCTATATTGTTCTCAATTGAAGTTCTGGATTTTTATAAAAAATAGCATCAGTTATCTGGACAATGCAAGTGGATTGTATATCAAAAATTTATAAAAGTATTACAAAATGATCTGACTGAGTTTAAAAATTAGAGAAAGGTCATTTGAAAGTCTTTGGAAAGTCTTTGAGCAAGTAAATCTCAATGAAAGTGGAAGATGGTAAAATATCAAAACTACAAAATCTGGAAGATTGATTTTTAATTTATCAATAAAATTCGACACATTCAGTGCAGCGTCAGTTTTGTTATCTTACATTATGGCGAAAATTATTCTGCATTCTTATTGGTATTGTGCTATTATCTTCTTCATATTTTTACAATGCATTTATATTTGAATGGCACATGTTTAAACTCCCTTTAAAATGTTTAATTGATGTTTATTATATTAATACTGTAAACCGTTAGCACTCTCTCTTTTACTGCCCTTCTATGGATGTCTTTGGCATCATAGCAATGTGGGTTCCTCTTCTTGTTGTCACATCATTATTGTAGACCATGCTAAGAGTGATTCACTATTAATGTCTTTTGTGAGCTTTTCTGCATTCTTTAATTTTCAAAGTGTCACACATCTTAAAATTCATCTGCTTTCACCTGTTTGAGAATTCTGTTTCTAACTTCCATTTTCATCTATTCAACTTAATATTATTTAGCTTTAAATTTAGTTCGTCACTATGTTTTCCCTTCACTTTCATATTCAGCTTCTATTGGGTAATCTGGTTTCAAGTCGCTGTATTGTCTAAAATCTGTGATTTATGATTGTCTCTTACTTATAGAGGCATTGTTGTCTATCTTATCTGTAACATATATCAGATCGATAATAATCATGTGATTATTGCATGCATTCCCGGGAAGGATTTCAGGTGAGTTTGTTTCATCTAGTCTGGTTAAAATTGTCGTTTTGCTGCTTTGCTATATTAAGTCAGCGTATAGGTAAAGATTCTATGTGATAACTGCCTATCTTTGACTTTTAAAAGAGGTAATATGGAAGCTCAATTACAGGCGTTCAAATCGCTGGTCGTATCTAACACACCCTCGTTTTTATATTGGAAGGTCAAAATCGTAAAACACAATGGCTAAAATGATTGATTCATGTGGAAATATCTTTCACGTTATGTTCGTGTTTATTAATGCAATCTCAATGTGATTTGATGCATTAGTGCCCAGGTATTTCTTATCATTAAGTATTACGGTGGATTAACTCTACTCTTCTCAAATGCGTCTTTAATGATGTAAATGAGCGGTGCATTGAAAGAAGAGCTCAAGGACAGAAAAAAAAATGTATTCAGCTTTTTCTTATACTTGAGCTTTAGGATCATCAGTTTCTGTTTATTTAAACATTTAATGATCATCTGAAGAGAGGAAAATAAAGAAGAAGAGGAAGGAGGAAGGAAAGGAGAAGCTATTCGAAGGAGGAAGGAAGGTCGTAGGAAGGAAGTCAAGAAGGAGGAAGGAAGGTTGGAGAAAGAAGGGAAAGGAAAAAGAAAAAGGAAAAGGAGAGAGTAAGGAGGAGATCGAAAGGAGGAGGAGAAAGAGAGGATTGGGAAGAAAGCCATGGGACAGGTATTGGAAGGTCTCTCAAAGAGGAAGAGATTAGGAGGAAGAAGATTATGAAGGAGGATGTGGACTAAAGGGATGGAAGAAAGTGGAGATGGTGAGAAGAGAAGAAGGAGGGAGTGAGAGAAGGAGATGGGAAAGCAAAAAGACATAGAAAACTCTCCTCTATTGGAAACAAAATTAGTTTTCTAATAATGAAATAATAAATTATTAGTTTTATGATTTCAATGTCATATCTGTATCTCTTACAAAATAAAAGAAATAATTCTATAGAATTTGTGCATTATGGTTCAATTTCTTTTCAAATGTTTCTTATTTTCAAAAATATACAGGCATTATTTCATTTTTTGGTAGTCTTATGATTTTCATTAATCAAGAAATATATACCACGTTTCTTTCTTAAAAATTACTTATACTTAGGTATGTAATCTTAATATTAATTATAATCAACTTTTACAAGTAGAATTAATTTATTTACTGTTTGTAAGGGCTATATTATTGGTGATTGTCTAGTTGAAAGCAATCTATTTACTTTTGCAGTTCTTGCTTTTCACATTCAACTACAGTGTGAGATTCTTCCTCTCTTTTCATGCAAAGACATAAATCATCGGGTATCAGCCAGTGCAGCAGTTATTGTTGTTGGATGGCACATTCAATGGGATTCAGTTATTATCATTGAAACTTACACGTTTGGTGAGATTTTTGTTTCGGATAAAGTTATGTTTTATTTCACAATGATCTTTCTGTATTATAAAGATACATCATCTGTTGTTTATGTATCGTGCATTTGGTCTATAATTATTTCTTTACGTCTCATTGACTTTACGATGTCATCAACCATGCAGCATATTTAATTAAGTCGACGTTTTCTGTTTTTATCTGCACCACGGTCTAATCAACTTTGGTAATCCGATGGTTCTTTGTTTCCTTCAATATATGGATATCATATGTTCGGTGTTATTTATTATCATTCAAAAGTGCAGAGTCAACGACAATCTGAAAGTGATACCATTATCGTCAGGGTTTTTTGTTATTATTATTTTTTTTTATTATATTTTTTGTTTTTTCGCGCATTCATTTGTTGGTCTGATATTACCTACTACCATTTACTGCTGGCGAAAGCGCAAATTACCTCTTTAAGCTTGTGGGTCATTGCACCTCTCTGGGTTGTGAAAGATCAGTTTTGATCTTATATTCATGATCATTTGAGTATTTACCTTTGTCACATTCTGTCTGGATCTTTCAATTTGATATTGAGATGAAAAATGATATCATTTTAATCAGCTGACCTTCAGCTGTTTCGTTTATCGATTGATATTTAATGTCGGTGGTTTATTTCATTTTTATGTGGTGTCTTCAATTTTAAGTATTTTCTATTTAAGAGTTTGACTTACTATATGATATAAGTCATTATAATTTACTATTGTTTTTCTTTGCTTTAACTTTATCATTTCATTATTTATTACATTGCAGTTTTATCATCAGTCTTTTTCCATGACATCTTAAAATTATTTCACTATTCTCTAATGAGGTTAGTTTGACAAAGAAATGTTATGTGAAATTATTATTTTAACTCTCTTTATAACATCAATTTTTATTCTAAAAATATGAAAAACCTTGTCATATATAATTAATATCTGTTTCATTTTTACATTAAATTATGGTGCATTCGTAGTATTATCTTTGTTCTTATCTAGTGAAAGTATCTATTGGTTTTTGGTTCTTAATCAATCAGCATTCTGTTTTCTATTCACTTCCTAATGTATTGTTTTATTTCAATTGCAATACTAAAGTATTTATATTTTTGATTGTCATTGATGATATCATAGCAGCGCTTATTACTAGAAGGTCAGCATCACCGTTTTCATCAATTAATAATGAAAAAGAAATCATTTCGATATATTACGTCGTTATAGTTTAATTTGATGGTTTGTGTTTTAATTATAATTTGATCGAGCTCATTGACATATCTGGTGGTTCGCATTTGTTGGGTATTCTACTGGATCATTTCATTGAAACCGATTTGATCTGGTGGTCTTAATGAGACATTCATAGCTTTAAACGCTGGTTTCAGCATTTCAGAGCTTATTCTTGTTTATTAGTGTCTGCAATTTCGGAATTATTATTGTTGTGCGTTTCAAAATTAGAACAGTCAGAAATGAGTTCTGAGTAATATCTCTTGATTATTACGCATTTTTCATTATTACTCGACTTTTCACTGACAGAAGACTCTTGATGGAAAAAAAACTTGGATCTGATTCGTTTTGCCAATGTGACCTCATTTACGATGAAATTTACCATACTGGTCATTTTGTTCAATTTTCGAGATATAATATTGAAAACAGTATTTACAAGAGATGATGGTATCAATCATTTTGTGGTGATCTCAAAATTGGTAAATATTTTGAAAACAGATTTAATGAATCAGAAAAATTATTAATTTTATTGCTGGATATATAGCTTTAGATTGCCCGGTTCCTGGATTAAAGATTGAGTTTTTTGTGCAAAAAAACTGTGTAGATAAAAAACTCTATGATATTTTGAACAAACAATTTCTCCTTATTTGCACAGTTTAGATAATTGGATTAAATTATTTCTTAGAGTTTAATTGATATTATTTCTTCATTATTCATTGTTCAAACTTATTATGGAATTTGAGAGTATATACAGTGTGCTTGAGAACAGTTTTCATTAAGCTTCTTCTACTTTTTGCATGTGCCCAAACATTTTTCCCATCAGGTGATTGTTTCTTAAATTCCATTGTAGTGAATGTGTTATTAACATCGCTCTCAGCTGTTTCACTTACAAATAGTGCGACAATCTTAAACGAACAAATGTTTCTAGTAAAAAAGCTAAGAAAAACACAACTAAGCACAAATAGTTTGTTAATAGAAGGTTTGATAAAGAATTTTGTTAATTAATATTGATATTGTGGTTTTTTAGAAAGAAACTGGGCAGCACAAGTATTCTTTTTGTCAATTGACCGTATTATCAGTCAACATACTTTTTTTTATTTTTATTCTCTTCTTATTTTGGCAATGTATGATTGCTATTCTGTTTTCATGATATTCTTTCAATTTGACTTTTCTTGTTTCGTCAGTTTTGTTTTCTTCAAAGTATTGTTGAAAATAATATAACATATATGTATTTCTGGATTGCTGATACCACTACCCACTGGGCGGCCTGGTGGCAAATCGTTCTTCAATTAAATATACTTCAAATCTTCAAAATTGTTTGATTATATATTATAATATATTTTTTAAAGCAAATCTGAACGTATACGTTATAAATATATTTTTTTCTGCATTTTTTAATTTCTTTGTGTAATACACAAAAAAGGTTTTTTTTTTGTTATTTAAATATTGTGACTAAAATAAAGATGTCATCAATATTTCTCTTTCCTATAAAATACCGGAGAAATTGTTGTGGACTGACTTCAGGCATATTTAAGAATTGAAAGCTTATATTAAAATTTTAATATAGTATGTTGCTTTATGTTGATATGTATTTCTTTTGTGTTGTAATGTAAAATGTTGTTGTTTACTAGTATAACTGTTTGTCTATTCAGTTTTTTACTGTTATATGTCCAATATTTTTAGATTTTGCATATATAGAAAAAACAATTAAGCCTGTTCCATTCTGGACACAGGACGTGTTAGCACGCATTTTCGTGTTATTTATCAGTACGTTTGTTAGCTTTCAGTAAATATTTGTAAATTTCAAAATGTTTATAAATTCCATTGTGTAATGCATATATCTGAAAAGAAAATTATAAAGACGTTTCTTTATATTTGAAAAAAAATTATTGTCTCTTAAATCTAACTACAAGTGGTTTGTGGTTACTTAAATAGGACTCATAATTGAAAACATTCGAAATTATAGTCTATTTTAATCGTCCGAAAAAACTCGTCCAATTGTTGCATAACCTGATACTTTAAACTCAGAACACAAGCTTACTATTTCATTTGATGAGTTTCTTAATAAACCTTGGTGAAACTACGTGCTGCAGTATTTCGCAAAATGAATGGGTTATTGAACGTACAAGATGTAGAATGGGGCCATATAAATAATATATAAGCCCCCTTAGGAGCCCTGAAGCCCGGCCCTCAGAGGTCCTATCGCGAAATAAACTTTTGATGTACACATGGCAGGCCAAGACCTACAAAATGATATATACATCATGGGTCTAGGACTTATAGTTGCTGAGATATAGGCGCTCCTTTATTAATATAGCTTATATAGTAAAAAACGGTACTAAGCCCCCTTTTACGGCCCTCCAGAGGTCAGATCGCGAAATGGAAAAAGTCATTTCTTGGCAGGCAAGACCTACAAAATGATATATACATCATGGGTCTAGGACTTATGGTTGTTGACATCTAGAGGTGATGACAGACAGACAGACAAAACGGGGACATTTTCGAAAAAATGCTCTAAAAATGTAGCACCATTGTGCTGTCTCAAATCCAAACAATGTACGCAAGGCTAGCCTTAGCATAGTAACACACTCGCCAGCCTGTACCATTCACCTGGCGGCCTATTGGTAACTATCTTCACGTCACAGCGGTGGAGTTGGCCCGTCTATGACGATGGCAGTGGCCGATCGGTCAGAATGGCAAGGAAAGGGGTTTTCCTGCCACTCGGACACGGGGAGGGTGTAGTGTGCCTGTACCCTTAGCCCGAAATGGCAGGCTGCGTAGGTGTTGCTTGAGTGGGACGAAGTGGAAGGGTGTTGTGTGCCGACGACATCCGTCACCACCGCCAGCTGTGCGCTACGGTCTCAGGATATTATTCCTGCTGACCACAGTACCACCACCCTCATAAGAAGTAATGGGTTATTTTCCTGTCTAGAGAACCCCAATGATCCATCCCCCGTGGATCATGGTATGTCTCTCAGACCAGGAAGATTTATTCGTTGAGAATACCAAAGGGTAATTATACGATCATATGGCAGGTAACACAAAATCATGCCAAAATATTTTATGATACTCTCGAAACATACATTTATGGTGTTCAATTTGTTATTAATGATACGCGATAATAAAAAAGTATTTACGAGAAATCTTTCAAATTATGTTCATATTCTTTTCACAATTTAAATTTAAAACCAAAAATTTGGATACCTCTTTATATTATAATAATTATATTGTTTAAATTGTTTTTTATTTCTAAAATATGTCTATTTCTAATGAAAAATTATTTCCCTTTATTAATAACCTAAAATACGTCGCATTTTTTTTTCATTTTTTGAATTACGTCTCTTTTATGAATGAATTGAATAATGGTTGAGTTTGAGTAACCGTACAAAATGTTTACAATGCAGACTAACCCATTTATGATGGGGACTTCACACCAGGGTGTATGGAGTGGCCCCAGTTTGAAGAGGGCCCCCAAATATTTTAAAGCTAAATATTAAGTACATTATCTCTGTGCTATACTACAATGTGTATAACAGTAAGTAAACCACCTGCTAAACATGTAGTGTTTTGCTTAAATTACAGGCTTAGTGCTCGTCTCTCTCTTTGTTTTTAAATACGTCATGTTGAACATCATAAAACATAACATGAAGAACTGTTTGGAAAGGAAACCATTAAAATATTATGAAGGAATTAAGATTTCTATCAATGATAAGGTTTTGTGTGCATAAGTCATGTTGACTATAGTTGGATTATAGATTCATCGTTTAATAGTCGGGGTTCTTTTTGTTAAGCTTCTGAAGGATTATTCTCTTGGGAATGAGATTTAAGTATTATCGCAGCTTTACGAGGGCCCTAGAAATTTTTTTTTTTTTACATTAAATATTAATTACCTTTATATTGTCAAAAATGTAGTTGCTCCCGAAGAGGCCTAAAATCCCCCTTGGTTCGGCATTGGCCTCACAGAACTATAATGTTGAAAGCTTTGATATATGCCTTTTTTTCAGAGGCCTAATGTTTTTGCGTCTGCAGCCTTAACTGGATTGATGGAATATTTTTTAATTGAAGGTCAGATAAAACCTACACATTATTCTATCTTTCCGGGCCCCAACGAGGAGTTACCCCAATTTTTTTTACATTAAATATTAATTTCATTATCATGTCATGGTGTCGAATGTCAAAATGCAGAGACCTCTAAAGAGGCCAGGCCCACAGAGCCCAATAATCCATAGGTTTGGCACTGCCGAGTTGGCGTATTATCTTAGTATATTATCAATGCAATATAACAGTAAGTAAACCACCTGCTAAACATGTAGCGTTTTGCTTAACTTACAGGCATTCACTTACCGTCTATCTCTTTTTTTCAGCTACGCCATGTTGAACATCATAAAACATAAAATGAAGAACTTTTTGGAAAGAATCCATTAAATAAAATGAAGGAATTATGATTTTAAGAGTTGTTGTTTATGTTTACCAATAGTGAGGATTATTTTTCTTTGGGAGGAACTATTTAACATATGAACTTGATTTGATTTATTATTAGGTGTCCCTGTTCTCAAATATTATTTTGGCTACAATAATCTGTTCATGTCCTTGGGACCACTGCGAGTATATAGACTGATTGTTAACGCGCTTAAATACATATCATCATTTCAACTCCAACTGTGCCTACCGCCGGTCCGGGTACCGGGCCTTTGTTTATTAATTGCGTAATAAAAAATAAAGTGTCTAGAAAGTGTCATATATGAATCAACCATATTTTTTTCATTATTATAGTCTTATTATTAGCTTTGGCCTAAAAAAAGGTGAGGATGTAAAATTACCGGAAAAGCATGCGCAATCAACTTTCGCTTTTTTATTTCCGATCTGATGTTAATAATAGTAAAAATATTTTTAAAAATGGGCACTGTAGGGTTAATTGACTGATTTGTCCAGAAGAATATAGGTTTTTGTGCAATGGTTGGAATTTGGCTTTGCAATCTACCGTTGAATTGAAATGTTGGCAAAAAATATCTGATCTCGTAGTTGTTATAATGTCCTTCGTCATCAGCATGTGTATTCTATAATTAAATGAATTTTCTATATACAAAAACTGTCATCTGACCATGAAGATAAAAAATGATTATTTATGTAGATCATGAACCCAAATGTGTCGTTACCAGAGTAATTAGAGGCACATACGATGGTAAATTATGATTGCTAATCATATAACACTTATTATCAGTTTGGTACCTAAAGCATTATACAAAATTATAAATAATTAATCTTTTTTTATGTCCTTTGCTTTTCTATACATGTATATATTGATTAGTGCTAATATTCAAAAATATTGAGCTGAATAAAGATGAGATAAGCTATTTTAATGCCTTTTTATATTATGATAGCGTGTAATTAATATAGCCCATTTATTAATGGTCAAATATTTAAGATGATGTTAATGTTAACAACTATTTTATATTTTGCTTATGGATGCCCTGTCTGTAAAAAGAATTATGATTTTAGAAATAACGTTTAATGGTAAACTAAGAATAAGTTCTCAAAATTTTTAAATTGACAGTTTTAAATAAAATATTTCAGTAAAAACTAGTAAATTTGTTTATTTTAAAAACGTCATCAATATAACAAAATACTCACCAATGAAATGTAAATCTTCATATTCTACTGTCATATTCTCAGAAATATACGTACAATATATTCCACCTGATTGATCGACGTATTACTAGATCACTTTCCTTAAACGGCATGTAGTAGCCGGTACTGTTGAATACAACTATATCTCCTTGGGGTACATAACATGGCATATTAAGCTTTGTAACAAGTCAGTACAGATCTGCTGGTGTTTCCAAGGTAAAGATTGAAAATTAAAGATTTTGAAAAATTTCTTGGTGGACAAAAAAACAGCCGCTATTATTTTTTCTGAAAAACATCTGTGCACAATCTAACGAAGGAAGAAAATAATATAAAATATACAACATGGTTGATTCTCGATACTCAACATGACGCTATAAAAAATATCCTGATTGGCTATTCATTAAAACATGAAATAAAAATATTTAAAAAAAGAGAAAGATAAAAACTCTCGGACATTTTTTGTTAATGTATGCTGTATCGATTCTATGGTACTAAATGTTACAATACTGAACAAAAATAATGGTTATTACTCTCTCTCCATGCCCCCGACCTTACGTATAAATTTACCGTTGAAAGCAAATACTGTGGCCAGAGTAACAACAGCAACGTAGTTATAATGAAGCCGGCAGTGTGGAATTGTGACCATTGTAGCTGTTCACTGTAAATAGTACTGTTTTTTTTATTTAACCTACTGTCGAAGTGCTGTTGTGATTTTCTTTTAGAGCATTTAACAGTATATTAAATAACATTTATAACACAATAGTCATGCAATAGTTTTATACACCGAGTTAAGGACAACATTCAATAAATATTTCACTAAATATAAATTGTTTGTTTTGGAATTCCTATTTATTCGGCAATTTTTTTAACTTTTTAATATTTCAACATTTTTGTTTTTTTGAACCATCTGACCTTTACTTTCTCTTCCATTTTAAACATAATATATAACATTTTAATCATTTGAAATATTGGTCATGATTCAGAGTACATTTATAAAACATTCAATAATGACGCGATTTTAATAACGTAATCTAACAATTAATAGACTATCTGAAGCTAATAATTCGCAATGTCTAATTTCTTGCTTTGGCTATGACATTACCATTCAGTTAAAGAATAACAAGTAATTAAAGATAACAACTTTGTGTATGTTTCAGCAGGAAATTGTTTATTAGAAATATAATTTGATATATTATTGTAAATAATAATTGTTATTGTATAATAGTGTGATGTCAAAATAAAATAAAAACTCAGATTAAAAGCGTAAATAAGTTAATTTTTCTCTATTTCATCTGATATACTATAATACTGGGTAACAACCATCGTCATGGGTTTCTCAAATGATTTAAGACTAATTTTGGTGTTCAGTCCGAATATTACATTGATTTTGCTCTGTCAGGTAAACTACTGGAGATAAAGCCATAAGGGCCTACCTGACGAGGCAAAACTTATTCTAACTTATCAGGAGTTTTGAGTTCAATCATTTCTCTATATTAACTGCATAAATTAGCAGCAAAATAAAAACGAGATACTTATATTTTATTTATAAATCATCAGTCTGGATTATCTCTTTATATTTAGTGCATCAACACTGGATTCGGATAAATAAGCCAATCAAATTGATTCTAAATTTCACTGGCTTACACTCAGTTGCATCATGCAATTAGCAAGTTTATTGATATGGCTTCTGCTCCACGGTCATGCAAGGAGAAATCCTGACGTTTTCTACTCCATCTACTGGAGAACACACGCTGTGGCCGGATAGAAAGAACATCACAACATTTGTGAAGCACGCCTACCAGGCTTACTTTAAAAAAAGTCAAGCTGGATGACCAAGATAAGTCCTGGGCACTGCACACGGTGTGCAAGACTTGCGTGGAGTACCTCAGCGGTGGACGAAGGGCGCGAAAACTTCACTGAAGTTTGGGATCCCGATGGTTTGAAGAGAGCCGTTTGACCATTCATCGGATTGTTACTTCTGCGCCATCAATACTACTGGCATCAACCGAAATTGGCGCCTCCAATTAAACCTTCCATCTGCCAGTCGTCCAGTTGCTCAATGCGAAAAAATATATATAATATTTACTCTATCGATTTGGTAATTTTTTTCAAAAGCCACAAAGTGCTAACTTATATATTGTCAGTATTTGTTTTAAAATAAACCAATCCGTCGTGTGCCAAGCTAATACCACTACTAGTAGTTCGTCAGTATTTTGTTTTAATTAACTAACAGTATCGTAATTTTTTTAACTTTAGTTTGCAAATTATTATTTCGTCAGTATTTTTTTTATCATACAGGCAAACATGATTCACGCTATTATTCATAACTCGAAAGAACATCCAAAAGCACTGTATTGATAAACATAACAAATTTAGAAATGCGTGTCCGTGCAATAGACATGTATTTTCTTTCCTTCTCATTATAATGATTGATAATATTTGTCTCTAAAAAAAAATGTTGTCTTATTTAAATAAACAGAATTAGAAACAAAGGCTTTATCAATACTTACTATTAAATTACATAGCACTTAACTAACGGAAACATAGCCAGGTACAGTTAGTTTTACATTTAATATTATATTGTTATCGAATGAGGGACTCTATTTGCTTATTGCGCCCTGGTCGCTAGTTAAGGTCCTTTACTTTATTGCTTACAAGCATGAAATTTAATCAAACCAATTAATAGAAGCCCTGTTACTTTTCCATTTACATTTGGCCTCTATTATGATTACGACTACTGTATTAAGACTTTATAACTTTCTACCGTATTCGTGTTGTGTAATAGTTTGTGAGCTGCAAAGCTGAATTTCTATGTGCGAGTTTTCCCCAAGTGTCACTTGGTGCGATGTAGAGCAGTTGGTATGTAGATCCCCCTAGATGAATATGGACATATTGTTGAGAATTATAAACGAATGAGATAAATTAGAGGCCCTACCAGTATCATGTACACAACATTGGTGGAGCAGCAGGGTATGCAAGTCAGATATCACGTATTAAATAATAAATACTATAAAGACTCGTGTTACCAATATTTTCTACTATTTGAAAAAACCTTGTTTGTATAATTATTTGTAAACAAAGGCTCGTTGAAAAAAAGTCCCAGACGGAATTTTTGTCGAATTTCTAGAGAATAGCAAAAGTCCAAAAAGAATTAATGAAGGGTTCGAAAGGATGAATTAATAAAGTTCGTGAGTAAAAAAACTGAAAAAGAAGCGAAGAAATAGGGAAGAAGAACTTAAACAGAAGGAAGAAAAAAGATCCAATTAAAACACAATGAAAGAAGAAGAAGCGAGGAAAGGAAGAATAACTGAAATCAAAGGAGAGAGACGAAGAACTAAAACAGAAAGGTAAGAAAAAAAGAATTAAGGTGGAAGGAGGAGAGAGACTATCTATTAAAATGCAGAGACTACAAATTGAGATGAAGAAAATGAATTGGGTCAAGCCGGGGAACGTTAATCCAACAACGTGATAATGAAAAAATACTACCAAGTTCACGAGGTCAAGGACGAAATAGATGCCTACATAAAAATAACTGTAAGTCACAGAAAATCCGAAGCACTGAATGTCCTAACATATTGACCAGCTTGGTACAGGGCAGTGCGTTGACTCTGTGTCAGAAACATGATATGTCCACATAACAGCAGCTACAAAAAAATGAAATTCGAGTTGCTCATGCGTACGATTGAGAACACTATTTTATAACAGTCACCCATTGACACAAGAAGATCCCCCATACCTTTGTAAACAACGTTTTTGACTTCTTTGATAAATGGTTAGAGTGTGCTAATGTTGGCAAAACTGTTAAAGTCAGGCTGTCACATTCCTGCTCAAAGACTTGACATCCTTTATACAGGAGAGAGTACCCTAGTCGACCAGTAATATGGTAAAAATTCTGAGGGTCTACAGGGATGCCCACTAGGGTGATAACAAAAAAAATATTTTTATGAAACCACTTGCAATCGAGGAACTTTTATGTACGCAATTTAAGAATATCAATTGCATTTTTGATTTTTTAAAAAAAAGTTCCCCCTCCTCCCCTTTTTCAGGAAGAAAAAAGTGGAAAAATATTTCTTTTCAAAAAAAGGACATTATTTTTTTTAGCTTAACTCAAAGAGTAATAATAATAACTAATCAATTTTTATTAACAAATAAGATACAGATCAGTTAGTAATATGTACAGAATGTACAAGAAATGTTTAAAACATATTTTCCTATGAACTTCAGATTCAAAAATTGAAATTTTTTCGATTTTGCATGAGGATCTCTCAGTTTTTCACAGCACGTTCAACCAATTTGGTTAGATCTGGGAATGTCAATTAATGACTTTTCGACTGTTCGGCGTTCCTTTAAACACTTAATTGCCTTCTTGCATTTTATCCTGATGAGTGAGGTAAACAGTTCATTGAAGGACGCTTCATTATAGTGTTGAGAATGGAACAAGCATTTGCCCATTCGTATAGATGAAGTTGCAGGCAGTGAGATGTTGCCTCTGGTATCAGAAAAAATGATATAACAGTATATATCGCACGTGAGTTCCATGCCCCTGGTGTAAATTTGGTAGTTTCTTCCAGTTGATGCAGGAGCTAACATGAAGTTCATTTTGTATGACGACATGCTGACGCCAATTCATATAAGAACTTGAAATCATCGCCATCCAGGGTTCTTGTCTGTGCTAACATCGTGTCGCAACGAGGCGGTAATCCAGCCCTGAAGAGTGACATAGTTTTGTGTCAGGTAATTCATGAAGGAATAGTTGAGTTTTGGTTTGCTCGTTGGCTCTTGGATAAAAAATTCAGCATGTTTCAAAGGAGGTCGAGTACATGGTGCTGACACCCAATATATTGTGGCTTCTGAAAGCCCTTACTCAAGGCATATCATCCTGTATGAGCTTTACAATCCCATGCAAACGACCAGTATTTACTGCGGTCGTGTCGCATATTATCATGCCAATATTTTTCCAAGCATCATATTCATCAAGTAGCTGATGTAGTTCCTTGTGAATGGCCGCGGCAGACCCCTCTCACATTTAATGTACCAAGTTTGATTTCGGTTGTCATATTTTTCAGCAGAACTACTTGATACTCTTCCCATGAACTCTTTTACCATCAAACTGGAGACAATGAGTTCTTGCTTTGAAGTTTTTGAACAATTTTGGTTTTCATTTTACGTCCTACTGAGATTACTCGTTTCCAGACACCCGCCTGACTTGGAACTGGCACATCGTGACCCTGTTCAGCAATGGTGCCGCGTATCACTTGTAATGTAGAAATGTTGTTTTGCAGTACTAGCAAACCCGCTGTTATATTGCTTGCTCTTTGGTATTTCGGTTTGCACATTCAGGAGAAGATGACGTGGAAGAATAGGTTGTAGATCGGTGAAAGCAGGGGTTTCAGAATCCGAAGATTCTGAGACAGTTATGTGTGTTTGTATAGGTTGCGATTGAAGAGCTGGCTTGTGATTGGGTTTTTGATAGTCGGATTCGTTTTCTTGGGTGGATTGATTCCAAAGGGCTTGTTTGACCATTGAATAACCAATCTTTCCTCCACTCTTAACTTGCCTCTGGTGATTTCTTTTATCCTCGTCTTTTCCATTTCTCCATTAACGTTGGTGACATCAAATAACTGAGAAAGTGTTGTGATAAAAATTTATCAGACGGATTCTTTTGTTTTTGTCATATAAATCAATCAGGCAATTGAGTTCTTTCTGATGAGTGCGCTGGATAATAGTGGAAAGTCTAGAATTTCCTCAAAGCAATTCTATATTCGTAATCATAATTTTGATTCGATCCAGTCGCCATTTCTGGCTATTGAACAGAAAAGTGAAGTTTCCAAGAATTTGATGGTTTGTAGGCATCCGTGTGAGATTGTTTAGCCTATCCTGTCTATCTGTCTAACAATATGTCTTTCTATCTATCCATGTCTATCTACTTTCACTATCCTGACAGTAAGACTTGCAATCTTGCACTGAAAACAGAGATAGTTTATCCAAAATATTCAAAAATATTCCACAATGTTCTAAAATATTCCAGAATATATATTATATATTTGCACCTGAAACAGAAAATAAAAGAAGTTATAACAATAATGAAATAGTTATATATTGTACAGACTCACTAGCTGGGGCGAGTTCAAACCGCGATATGTGAACGAAAAATTAAAAATAGGGGAACTTTTTCGATTAACCCTTTCCGCCTCGACTGGGTGGAACACACCCGGAGACCTCATATTATAGTTGATAACTCTTGTCTCCTTTTGAATATTTTTACTATTTTTTTAACCATCTATAACATACTTGAAATGAACACATTGATGGACTCAAAATTTTAAAACATGCCATAGTGACTTTATTGTGTGGGGCTGAATTTTTTATCTACTGTCCCTGGCAACTGGGTGTAACGCACCCATACACTTTTTAAATAAAACAAACTGTGTCTGAACTAACTTTGAAACACTTTTTTGTTAATTAAAAACTTTTTTGTGTCATCCATAGAATAGGATTGAAACTTTTAGCAATCCATAAGTAATCTGAAGGCATTGGGATATAAAAAAAAATAGGTTTTAGAATTGTTACATATAAATAAATACTGTAAAAGCATAGGTTAAAAAATATATTGATCCTGTGCACACATTTTAAATAAGAGAAGTCATGTGTACATATGAAAAATAGGAGCTTTGTCACTCAGTAAGCACAGTTTAGACATAAAATAACCCAATGTTCCTTGCAGGTATGTCTACTACACTTGGTGCAATGAGATTTTTGCTGGACAAAGTGCACATCTTATCTGCTTTGGCATTGAAGTAGTAGGAACATCAGTTATCCTTGCCCTTTTAACAGGAGTTGAAGTGGTTTGGGTAGCTGGATGGAGTGTTTATAATGAATTTAGAACACTAAAAATATTCTGCCTTATAATATCTTGATGCGTTGGGACAGGTCGTCTCTGAATATGTGGAAGGGTGAGGAAATGTGCAGCTTCAATATTGAATTTCTGTCTGCTGTCTTCACAAGAGAGTAGATTGTTTGGATACTTAGTTTTGAATACAACTCTTGCTGCAATTGTTGCCAGGTCAACCATGTTGAAAAACACAATCAAGGGCCACTTTTAGTTTTTTCTTTCACAGAAAATGCCTTTGCCATTTGGTCCATGGCATCCACGCCTCCCTTGGTTTTGTTGTAATAGAGCACAATCTCTGGTTTCTTGCGCTCAGAATCAACTTCTGTATCTGGACGTTAGTGCATTGTGCTCAGGAGCAGTACATTCTTCTGCTTCTTGCTCTGGTAATTGACCAGTGTTGTATCTGTTCTAATATTGAATCATTGAGAGGCAGAGCTTTCTTTTGTTGGAACTCCTTTGGTAAGAATGTCGTATTTCTTTTGACTGTTCCAACTAAGGTGAGTTTTTTCATAGCCATTGACTCTACAAGTTGTAGGCTAGTGAAATAATTGTATGTTGTGACATTGCGACCACTTCCTTGGAAGTCACTTTTTAGAGTAATTGTTTCTGAGGCTATTCCAACATTTCTCTTTGCGGGCAAGGCACTTGTACATTATTTGCCAAGATATGGGCAGCCTCTCAATGGATAGTTTGAAGAGAATTCACAGGCCCAGAAGATTTTTATTCCATATTTAACAGGCTTGCTTGGTAGATATTGAATAAATTTACAACGTCCTCTAAAACCAACAAGTTGTTCATCCACAGCGATGCTTTCTCCAGGAGCATAAAACCGGACTAAATTACATAAAAATATTTCCCAAATGTATCTTATTGGAGAAAAAAATGTCACTAGCTTGACGGACTGATCTTGTGTCCTTGTTATCAAACCTAATATGATTCAGAAGATTGCTGAATCTCTTTATTGAAAATGCTGCCCTCAAAAGGGGATTTCCATCAACAGGATTAAATAAAAATTTTACTGATATGTTGTTCTGGTGAAGAGCACCAGTATGTAGTAGGCATCCAAAGAATGCGCACATTTCAATAACATCAGTGCTTTGCCATTCATTTCCATTTACTTTCTGACCTTCCTTGTTTGTGAAGTCAACTATTGTGCGTATTATGTTTTCATTTATATAGAGTAGAAAGGCTTAAGTGGGAGAAACAATGTCATTTGTAAATAGAATCCAGTTCTTTGGAAGTTTTAGTATGTTCTTCCCAGGGGTTCGCATCTCTGATATTGGTTCACGGTGCCATTCAGTAATGTTGTCTTTACCAAGGACAACTGGTTCTCTTGATCTATTTTGCACACCATCACTACTACTGTCAAAAGTTTGCATGGTGTCAGTAGTTGCAGCATTAACTGGATTATCCTCATCATCAGAACTACCAGAGTCAGTACTAGTGCTTTCTGGTAGTAGGGGCTGCCATTCTTCTTCATCATCATCTCATATTTCAGGCTCATCACTTGTTTGCCCATCATCATCAAACTGTAAATATGTAGTCCTACCTATTTAGAATTTAGTATCTCTGTGCTCTTGACACTATTAAAAAGCTTGTTTTTCTGTTACTTAATATTTAGTAGCACGTGCAGGCTTCTGAACATCAAAAATACAAAATTCGCCACCGCCAAAACACAACTATACCAAACAAATTTCTGACAGCAAAAGATTAAATAAAAAAATATCTTTCCACACCACATCTAACTATGTTCATTATCTAACTTCCCCTGGCTAAAAATAATAAACTCCTATCTCCTATGTCCTCTTGGTCCCCATTTAATTAGATAATCAGTTGGCTGGTTGACCCTAAACATGACCCCGATACAGTTTAGGTATGTTAGCTGTCTAGACACAAAGCGTGACAAAGCATGGTTTTTATTATCAAGGAAGATCACTCAAAAAAATATATGGGTGTAACTCACTTAGACAAAGCATGGTTTTTATTATCAAGGAAGATCACTCAAAAAAATATATGGGTGTAACTCACTTAGTTGCCAGAAATCAACATAAATGATTATCTCCCCTTTAATAAGTGTACGGGTGTGTAACACCCAGTTGCCTGGGACAAGGTATGCAATATGTCGCGGCGGAAAGGGTTAAGTAGTAGTGAAAGCATCTCTTGTAATTTCTGTCTCTATATTTAACGCTTTTAAAGTTTTGTAGTTTTGTTCCTATTTTATGCTTTTTTATAAGAGCAACTGGTGGTTTTTACACACATAAGTATTAAACAGAGTGCGCTGGAGAGTGGTTGCAGGGGCCCTCTGCTCCGCAAGGTATTCAAGACATTAAGTTAAGTAAGTCAAGGTATTAAAAAGTATAGAGAAAGAATAAAAGTAAGACAAAAGCTTTTATAATGATTCATTAAAATAAGTACCAATCGACCTAATATTAGTATCCCGAAATGAGAAACATAAAAGTTCCTTAATCATAGACAGGACTTTGAACTGTTTCAAGATGCTTATTTTTTAAATCAATTGTTTTATCACATGGCCGGAAAGTAAGATGATTTATGTCTATATATCTACCATCGTTTCGGTAACTTTGTTAATAGCATATATAAGAAAACTTACCATATATTTAATGAATAATGTTTATTTATTTAATTCCAATTTTTTTTAACTTTGCTTAATAAAATGTGTGAGACTGGTGGCTGAGTGGTGTAGATGCTCAACTATCGACCTGAGAGTCCTGGGTATGATCTTTGGTCTGAACCAAGAGAATTTTTCCAGGTCCTAGTGAAAGCTGGTTTAAGTCCCACAAGTCCACCCAGCTTTAAATGGTTACCTGACTTAAGATGGGGAAGTAAAGACGGCTGGGCCAACCACACAATCCCTTATTATGCAAAGGTTACAAAAAACAGATGAACTCTAAGCTTCATCAGCCCCCATGGCCCTTTAGGGTTAAGGGAGCTTTACTTTAATAAATTGTATAATGAAACAATGTACACTATTATATTTTTGTTTTAGCATAAAGAAAAACTATGTTGAAACAGAACATAAAAATTAAACTATTAAAACAGAGAGAATAAAAATATTAATTTTATATACGAATTCCCAATATACTTTGCAGATAAACAAGCTTTTAGGTTTGTAACATTAGAGAAACAGAGTTGTCATTAAGTACAAATCGCTTAGTTTTTCTTAGCTCAAGAGTGTCTCTGCATTGCAAAATACACAAATCTGTGTCGTATATGACTCAATGAGTCTATGTTACATTACACATTGCACAAAAGGACATTTATTTGATATTTTAAGTCTTCTTGTACACAAATACATTAATATGTTCCATAAGACATAGTCTTCATCTAAATCCTTATTAGCATTCATTATAAGATTACAGGCATTTATTTATTTTTTAATTAGAAATCTTTTTATTTTTGTCCCAAAAGCAATATAATACCGCCCCTAAGAGGTTGCCACTCACCACTTGTGCACCCCCTTGCCCCATAGTACCGTACGGCCATGGGGTTAAAGGAACATTAGGGATAATTTGTCTTATTAGGTCTTAAATTTAAACATTTCACTAATAATTATGATAATAATAATAATTTTAATATTAAAGAATGTATATGTTACAATATACATAATTAAATTAACTTCCGATAATTTTTTAAGCCCTTTTTAGTATAATTGTATATTATTATTTTCTAGCATACTCAGATTCCAATCAACATAGAGTCATGGTAAAAAATGTTAAGACATTAATAAATACCAATAATCAATAGGTATATAACAGTGATTATAACATGCATCTTTAGTTACTTTAGAATAGTGAGGTCCAGTGAGTAATCAAACTTTTATTTTTTACAAACCGCAGTGGCTACGGCACCAGCCAAAACCATTATATTAGCGTATGAAAGTCACTAACCTATAATCATCAAAAGTTGCAATTTTAAAAAATTATTTTTTAAAATATTTAAATATAGGGTTAGGATTAGGATTAGGGATAGGGTTAGGGTGTGGAGCAATATCTATGGCTGGTACCCGGGGAAAAAAATACAGATTCTGTCTGGTCAGAACCGTAGCAAGTGCGTTTACAAACCATAACAAAAACTGTTTACCGCAGTTTAGGAATGCAACCTACATGAAACAAATATATGATAAAAGAAAGAGAATAAAAATTTAATTTATTTTATATAGGCCTATAATGTCCTATGGATTTTCCAACTTTAGTTTTCACACTTCAGATTAACAAACATTCAGTTTTGTAACAAATGACCAATGTCGTCCCAGACCTACTAATAGGCACTTTGGTAATCTCTTATTTTAGCGGCAGAAATTTTTTTGATAATATTATTGATACTTTACCTTATTAAACATTCCCACCATTTAATATTTATTTCAAATTATTTTAGAATGAGGATATCAATCATTCAATGATTTTATTAAATTAATATCTACTGCCAGTTGTCAGTACTAAACTTAGTCTAAAAACTTAATAAGTACTGCCTAGTCTAGTTTGACTAGATCGCAGTTGAGTAAAGTAAGTTTTAAATTACGAATATCAATCTTACTTGTTTTAGAAATCAAACAATTTGCTATGTATAAAATCAAAGCACATCACAAATAAAATATTAAAAACAAAATGATTATAATTATCAAATACACATTCAAGTTCGTACATTGTTTTCACGTGTGATTGTTGTGCAGTTTTATACTTTCTTGCAACTATATAGATCAGTGATTGTTAAACACCAGAACACTAACCTTTATAACTTATCAGGAAATGTGGCGCGTATTCCGATTGTCATAGAAATTGTTTCTAAGAATTGAAGGCGATTCCATTAGCAAGTTATTGGTTGTAAATTAAAAAGAACGGTTTTTAAGTGAAACCACATACGGCTAGCAATTATTTTCATTGTCTTAGCTAAATCTAGCGAATCTTCGAAAGCAAGTCTTTGAAACCAGTAGCGGTTTGCGTACTGCTGATATTGTAAAAAGTAAAAATAGCAACAAATATTTCTTTCTTTCTAACCGATTATCTGACATAGTTTACACATATAGGGTTGACAGACAAAATTGTTGGAATGTTCTGGAAAAGTACTAATGGACAGCAAAAACTAGGTAGCAAATAATGACCAGTACAGTTAAAAAATTTGAAGTAATTTACTGAAGTAATTATCCTATTTATCTGGTAAGAGCTTACATTTTTTAAAGAGTGTATTTGTTATTTGGCTTTCTAACTAAAGTAGTGACCAGATTGTTATGAATTGTCAATAAGCTGTTTACAGGTCCTTTAAGTCTTAAGTGTAATATACTATGATTTCATTACCATAGGCACCCTAATACTATTATAGTCACACTATACTGACTTTACTTTTAGTATAGTGGTTATCATGGTTATGTTAAATGTATAATAAACAATGTGTGCTAGTCTAGTATAGGTAAATCAAAATTCATAATATTCATTTTCATATAATATGCATATTATTTTATAGCCTAGCTACCTAGAAAAGAACCATTTATCTTGTGGACGGACTGTCGTAAACAATTACCAAAAATACTGTACATGCGGCAAAATGTATACTTGACTTAATCCTCTGACTCCGCATGGGAGCATAGGGCCTCAACAACGCTCTTCCAGCGAACTCTATTTTGGGCGTCTCTCTTCAGCTGAGCCCACATCCATCCAGCTGCCTTCATCTCTCGCTCAGTGCAGCGTCTCCATGTCTCCTTTGGCCTGCCTGCTCTTCTTTTTCCCTGCGGGTTCCACTCTAGCACCTGCCTTTTGACATTGTCTGGGCTCTTGCGCAGAGTGTGGCCTATCCAGCCCCATTTTCTCTTCCGGTTCTCTTGGTCAATGGGGGTCTGCTTTGTTCTTTCCCATAGGGCGGTATTGGAGATTTTTTTCTGGCCATCTGATACGTAAGATATTGCGGAGGCATCTGTTAACTCTCAACCATCGTAGCATTGACTTTTCGATCACCGGTGATCGACATTTTTTTTATGTTATAATTCTTTATATTTTTACTTTTGATCAATTTATTTTATGTTTTGTTATAAAAAAATGGATATTTTAGCAAAAAATACAACATTTTACACATTTTTTACATTTTAAAAAAAAAACATTAATTAAAAGTCTCGTGTTTACGTCAAAAACTTCCGGGATGATGGTCGCCGTTTTGTCACTTTTACGACAGTCCTGTTTTTATTAGCGTCTCAATTTTTTAAAGAATTATGGATATGTATTCATCTTCCGACGATGAAAATGACTATATTTCAAGTGAGGATGAAGTTTGGCTTGAAGAGGAAGAAGAAGTCAGTGAAACTGAAAATATACATCGATTTTCCACTAAACAAGTCAACAATGGAAGGTAAACATTAGACTTAATGGCAAAGCCGAAACGCACATGGCAATTTTTTTTTATTTTGTTAATTGTATATTCATTAGTAGATATTTATAGGTATCAAAACATTTACAAAAATTATGTTAAACTATTTATATAATTAAAGGTACATTTTCCACACATTCATTTATAATTCATATTTGTTTAGGGCCATAGTAAATGTAACTTTCTTTTGTTTACATTGGTAACATATCTTTTTTTTTTCACATTTGAACAAAACAAAAGAAATGATTCAACAATTTTAGATGGCTAATTTATTACTGAATATTTTGTTGAATAAATTTTTAACAAAATATCATTGTTTCATTTTAAAAAAAATGTTTCTAATGTTACTACATCTTTTTATCTTCAGTTATGATGACCAAGATTCTGGACCTCCTTATGCTTTGCCACCCTTCAAACCTGAGAGAGCTCCTGGAGCTCATTTTCCAGAGTCATTTACAAGACAAGACAGAAAAAAGTATCTGACTCCTCTGTCCATTTTTTCTCTGTTTTTTACTTCAACTTTGGTCAGAGAGCTATGCAACACGACTAATCAGAATGCTGCATTTATTGGACCAACTAAACCAGCCATGTACAAAAACTGGACAGATGTAGGTGAAGAAGAATTTATGAGCTTTATTGGACTTTTAATGTACATGGGGATGATACAAGCTCCAAATGTTCAGTCTTACTGGAACAATAAAAGTTTATTCAATGGACTATGGGCAAGAGCCTTTATGACCAGGCCACGTTTTGAACAAATACTTAGTTTTTTTAAAGTTTCAAACCGAAACACCGAAAAGGCAGAGGATAAATTGACTATAGTTAGGTTTTTTTTTTATTTCATTAGAAGAAAATGCATGAAATTATACCAGCCTGGACCTAATATTTCAATTGATAAACGAATGGTTAGAAACAAAGGAAGATATTCATTTCATCAGTATATTAGAGATAAACCAACTAAGTGGGGGATGAAATTATGGGTGCTCGCGGATTCTGTTACTGGATATACATATGATTTTGATGTTTATTTGGGTAAGTCTGAAACTTTATCACCATTTGGATTAGCTTATGGGGTTGTAATGAATTTAATATCTTCCATTGTTAATCAAGGCTATCGTTTGTTTTTCGACAATTTTTATACTAGTTTTGTTTTAGTAAAAGATTTGTTAAAAAAAGGTGTATTAGCCTGTGGTACCATTTTGACTACTAGAAAAGGATTTCCTACTGAATTAAAAAATGTAAAACAATGGGAAAAGACTTCAAAGAGGGGTGATATGAGATGGGTTAGGAAAGAGGAAACTTTAACAATGCAGTGGAGGGATAACAAAACAGTATCTTTGGTTTCTACAATGCATAAAGCTAATTCTTTTAATTCAGTCATGAGAAGAAATAAAAAAAATGGGACTTTTGAAAAATTAGAAGTAAGACAACCACTTTTAGTCAAGGATTATAATATTAATATGGGAGAGGTAGGCAAAAGTGATCAACTTTTAAATAAATATAATATGCTTAGAAAAACAAATAAATGGTGGAAAACTTTATTTTTTCATTTTGTTGATATTGCTAGGGTAAATAGTTATATTCTTTTTCAAGACTGGAGGAAACAAAATCCAGATATTATTGAATTAAATAGACCAGCAAGATATAGTCAGTTAGATTACACAATAGAGTTAATTAGAAAGTTAGGAAAGATTGATGACTTAGATGAGGTTCCGACAGCGACAGCATATAAAATAAAAACTAATTCTATTTTACCTGTAATGATTCCTTCAAAGGAAAGAAAAAACTGTAAATTATGTTATTCACTTTATAAACTTGAAAGAAAAACAAGAACTAAATGTTCTGCATGTGATACTTTCTTATGTTTTCAAGATGACAGAAATTGTCTTTTACTTTATCATAAATAACATTTAAAGTAATTATCAATTCATTTAAATGTGTTTCCTGTCACTTATAATAATAATATAGAAATTTTAATGATCAATTTTGTCTAGTCTAACATTGTACTTATTGTGTGAGAATTATATGTCTTTTTTTCACACTAGAGGCATCAGTCCTTATTTTTTTTTTTTTTTTTCCATTTTCTATAGTATCAGTTATAGTGGAATAAAAAAAAAATTGTCAAAATTTTAAGTCCAAATTTGTTTATGTGTTGTATAAATGAATAATGTTTATGTAAATAATAAAGATTTTGTTTAAATTCTTCATACTTTTTTTTTTATTCTTACTGTTTGTGATGTATTTTTAGTTAAAAAAAATAATAAAAAAATCATTTACACTGTAATTTTACAAAATTAAAAATTTGTATTATATCAAAAGTTTTATATCATTAAATAGCTTATTCATTTCTGAATTCAATGATGTATAACATCACTAGGTAGCTTATAACATAATGAAAAATGCCAAGTTTTACAAAACACCCTGCAATCAGCTTAAAAGAATGGCTGAAAATGAACAATGGTTGAGAGTTAATGAACACCTGCAGTTTTGTGGTGGTTGTCTTGGTCAGTCTCCAGGCTTCTGAACCATATAGTAGTACTGCTTTCACGTTGGTGTTGAAGATGCAGACTTTTGTCCGCCCAGAAAGTGCGGTAGAGCTCCAGATGGGAAGCAAGGTATTGAAGGTGTGCCTCGCTTTGTTGATGCGGCTTCTAATGTCTTCGTCTGCTCCTCCATCCTTGCTCACCACACTGCCCAGGTAGACAAACTTGTCCACTTCACTGATGTTGGATCCTTGTAGTTGGATTGGATCTTGTTGCTTGTTGTTTATCCGTATGGTTTCTGTCTTTTTGGTGTTGATGTTGAGCCCAACTTTGTTTGCTTCGTCTGCGAGCCTATTCAGTTTCTGTTGCGCATCTTGTTGCCGGTGTGACAGTAGGCTGACGTCATCCGCGAAGTCAAGGTCTTCAAGCTGCTTGGTGAAGGTCCATCAAATTCCTGTGTTTGCATTCTCAGTGGACTTCTTCAAGATCCAGTCCACTACCAGAAGGAAGATGGTCGGCGACAACAAGCAGCCCTGCCTCAGTCTGGTCCTGACCTCAAAAGGCTCCGTCAGCTTGCTTTTGTGGATAACCTGGCATGTGGAACTGGCGTACATTTGTTGGATGATGGCGATGAACTTGGGTGGGATCCCGTAGTGGGCCATGGGGTTCCAAACAACATCTCGGTCCACGCTGTCGAAGGCCTTCTCGAAGTCCACGAAGATTGAGTAGAGTGGAGGCTGCCATTCAAGGGACTGCTCTATAATGATGCGCAGGGTGGCGATGTGGTCGGTGCACGACTTGTCCTGCCGAAAGCCTGCCTGTTCGTTTCTTAGTCTTTTGTCTAAAGCCTCCTTCAGTCTCTCTAGCATGATGCGCGTCAAGATCTTGCTGGGAACAGACAGGAGCATGATGCCTCGCCAGTTGTTACAGCTGGATAGGTCACCTTTCTTCGGGAGCTTGATGAGGTGCCCTTGTCTCCATTCAGCAGGTACTTGTTCTTGCGTCCAGACTTTCTGGAGCAGAGGGAGAAGCATGTTTGTTGTTGTGGGGACATCGGCTTTCAGGGCTTCTGGTGGTATGCCGTCTGGACCTGCGGCTTTGCCTGATTTGATATTCTTCACCGCCTTAGTGATCTCCACTTTAGTGGGTGGGTTGGTGTTGACATCTAGAAGACTGTCTGCTGGTGGTATAGTAGGGGGTTGTTTTTGTGGGGGTCTGTTCAGAATTTCTGTGAAATGCTGGGCCCAACGTTCTCTCTCCTGACTTTCAGTTGTGATGGTTTTCCCGTCTTTGTCTTTAACAGAGCACATTTGCTGCGTGTTCTTGCCTCCCAGGGTCCTGGTAATTTCGTACAGCCTCTTCATATCTCTCTTGCCTGCTGCTGTTTCTGCCTCCTCCGTTAGGTCGTGGATGAATCTCCTCTTGTCTGCTCTGGCGCTCTTCTTCACTTTCTTGTTTATTTCTGAGTACTTTGCCTGCAGGTCTCTTTTCTCCTGTTGGTCATGACTGTGGTTGATCCTCTCTTTCAATGTTTTCCTCTCCTCCACGAGGTCCCAGGTGCTTGCGGTCAGCCACTCCTTGCGCTTTTTTGTCTTCTTTCCCAGGACTTCTTTGCAGGTATCTGTCCAGCTCTTTTTAATCTCCTGCCAGTGTTCCTCTATTGTTTTCTCAGCCAAGTCAGCTAGTGCCTCAAAGCGGTTTTTCAGGCTGCATTAGTACTCTGTGGTTTTTCTGGTGTCTTTCAGGCTCTGGACATTGTACTTGAAGGAGGGTCTCTGTGCTTTGTCCTTGTGGGCTCTCAGTTTTAGCTTCACGGTAGCCTGCACTAGAGGGTGGTCCGATGCAGCGTATTCTCCTTGTTTCTACCTCACATCCAGAAGGCTTCTCCTCCACTTGCGGTTGATGGAAATGTGGTCTATCTGGTTCTTAGTTTTTCCATCAGGGGATATCCAGGTCTTCTTGTGGATGTTTTTGTGAGGGAAGATGGTGCCTCCAATGACTAGGTCATTGAAAGCGCAGAAATCCATGAACAGTTCTCCATTGTTGTTCATATCTCCGATGCCATGTTTGTCCATGATGAGCTCTTTATTAGTGTTGTCATTGCCTACTTTGGCGTTCAGGTCCCCCATCAGTATCTTGAGGTCTCTTCTGTGCACTTTGTCAATGATATTTTGTAAGGCACTGTAGAAGTTGTTTTTCTCTTCTTCATCTGCCGTATTGGTAGGGGCGTAACACTCATACTGTTGCAATTTAAGTTAATTTTTTGTAAATTGCTTTATAGATACACGACTAGTTAAATAATGTTCAAAATTAATCTGTGAATCATGTATTTCCCTATAATTGTGTCCTTTTTATATCCTCATCTGTTGTCTTAATCAATAATTTTGCAATAAGAAGTTTTCTCAGTTATAAGTTATATGTTTTGATGAAATTAATTATAAAATTTATTCATGTCATTCTTGGTAAAATTTTATTCATATTTTAAATTCTTTGCAGGGATTTGTGTTGAATGTGAAAAATAGAAATGTCCAAAATGCAGAGCAGTAGTCTAAAAAGACCTTTTAAAAAAAAGAATTCCTCATTTGAACTAACTTTGGAGTCTTTAACATCAGTATCCAGTAAAGAAAAGAATGTTCAAAACAAAACAAAATGGAAAATCTATAAATCAAAAACAACAGTCACACCTAGATGCATATCTGTTATTCCTGGAAAAGGTTTTGATCTCAAATTTCAATCCAATGTTATAAAAAAAAAGCATAAAGGAAAAATTAAAAATTCTAAAACAAGACACCAATTATCTAAAAAAGTTAAAACAGTGTTGAGAAAACCTTTACAGACATTTCCAGTTAACTCACAGACTATTAGTCAAATAGTTGTGAAAGAAAATCCGGCTTGTATCTGCACTTCTGGTTTTGTGTTATCAGATGAAATTTCAAAGAAAGAACAAAATATAAATGTCTCAACTGATCTACTTTCAATTGCTGATGAAAACATTAATACAAAAGATTCTCAGAATTCGCAAAGTGTACCTGAAAACATTGAAAGTCCAGAAAATATTCAGAATAAGCCAAAAGAGAAACAGATTGACTGTGTCTTTGAAACAGAGCATGAAAGCCCTGAGTCATCAGCAACAAAAGAAATTTCTAATTTAAGCAAGTTGTTTCCTATTTTTAGTAAGAATTTCAAGAGCACAAGTACTAAGGCACTGAATAGGTAAATTATTTAAGAAAATTGTTTAATAAATTGCATTAATGACACATTTGTCTAGCATAACTACTACAAAGTATGACAATTGAATTGTGTTTGAAAGTGATGTAAGAACATTATCAATTAAAAGTCTGTAGAGTGTATGTCTCAATGTTTTGGATGTAGTCCAGTATGTTTATTATTTTATTCTACTATTCTATTAGCAGTTCTGTGTCATTTTTATACAAGAGCTTTGTTTTTATGTCTGTGACAACCGCAAAATGTCAATCACAAAAAAAGAGCAATTTATGCGGCTTTAAAATTTAGCATGGGTGTTATTTATTTATTCTTAATACAGTGAAAACCCAAAAAATAAATTGTTTAAACTTATTTTGACAAAATACTTAATGTTAGAACAAAAGGCATTTCATCAGTAGTGATTGTTAAATGTTTATTTTTTAGGTCTGAGAGCAAATCTCCACCACCTAAAAAAAGAAAGACAAAGGATGAAGGACCACAGCAGATGATATTGGTAATTTTTTCTGAAAAATATATAACATGCCTGCATTTATCATCCAACTGTACATTTTCATTGGTTTTAATTTACGAAGTGGCTATTCGGACCCGGGTCTCAATAAAGTCCGATTGTTATTCGGACCCGTGGCAAAAATACACTTAGCTTAGCTATATATAAACTTTATTGTTTTTTTTTATTTTATGATAATTGTTTGAATTGTATGATTTAATCGTTACCCAGTGGCTAGGGTTCAGACTAAACGGACTTAGTATTATTTTTGTTTTTGGTATTATTTTTGTTTTTGGTTCTGCCCATTGATATCTATGGGTCCGTCTAGTCGGATTAAACAATTTCATTCAAATAACAAGAATAAAAAATAAGATATGTTTGCTAAAGCAGTATACACTTAGCTTAGCTATATATAAACTTTATTGTTTTTTTTTATTTTATGATAATTGTTTGAATTGTATGATTTAATCGTTACCCAGTGGCTAGGGTTCAGACTAAACGGACTTAGTATTATTTTTGTTTTTGGTATTATTTTTGTTTTTGGTTCTGCCCATTGATATCTATGGGTCCGTCTAGTCGGATTAAACAATTTCATTCAAATAACAAGAATAAAAAATAAGATATGTTTGCTAAAGCAGTATTTTTTACCCCCCCCCCCCCAGAAACCCTTTAAATTAATGAAAATCATCTCCCTAACACTCGTTAAATCGTCACCGTCTTGAATGAGATTGTTTTATCTGAATATGTTAGGCTTAGACAGACCCATAGATATTTATGGAGACCCAAAAACAAATAATTGCGATTGTCACACATGGGCACATCTATAGATGGACCCCAAAAAAAAAATAATACTGAGCCCGTTTAGTCGGAACCCTAGCCACTGCGTAACAATTAAATCATACACTTCAAACAATTATCATAAAATAAAATTTAAAAAAAAAACAATAATTATGTTCATTTATAACTAAGCTAAGTACATATTTGCCAGGGGTCAGAATAACAATCAGACTTTATTGGGACCCAGGTCCGAATAGCCGCAGCCTTTAATTTAATATCAAATAGCTAAAGGATTAATATTTTAGAATACTCTGAAGTACAATATTCATAGCTAAATATATAAGCATTACAAGTTGTGTTTATATTTTTATTTTTCATTTATGCAGATATCTCTGGATGTTTTTCGGCTTTCGGACATAATTTTTCATTTTTTATTCTTTTCTTTCTTTAACACAAGATCATGACATAAATATTGCTTTGTATTGCTCATTAAATGATAAACTAAATGCCTTAAAATTTCTGAGGAGAGTGTTGGTATCAATAATTCTTTGTAATAACGGTATTAACAAAATTATTGTTTTAAGAAATTGTTCTAAAACAAAACATCACTATTCTAGTAACTTTTTTTTTTTAAGAAACATGGTAGTTTTACTATCAAATATAGTTTTTACAAAGTTTTTAGAATTCAATACTTTTCTTTAATAGTGTCAGTTTATATGATTTTCTAATAGGATGCAGGACAAAAGCAGTTTGGGGCCATCCAATGTTCAGTGTGTAATATGGTTTACTGTGCATCAGACCCAGTTGATAAAGCAGCCCACCGCAAATTTCATGTGCGCCTTGAAGAAGCACTAAAATTTTCAGTATGTTTTAAATATTTCAGCATGAAAATCATAACTGGGAAAAAAAATGCACTACTTAAAAGTTGTTGTTTTTTGTACAAATACTTTAATAATTTATGGTTGTTTCTATTTTTTAAATCAGTTATAAATATGTTATACTTTTTTATTGAAGGGTTGGAAAAAAGAACGTATTGTACAAGAGTTCGCTGAAGATTCGGGCAGAGTGCTACTCATATTACCAGAAGATCCTAAATACATGAGAAAAAAGGTTTTTATTTTCACTTTCCTTGTAATATGACCTAATTTAGTATCATTATCTGTGAACCATAGTACAAAAAGCCTGTGTTTAAACTACAGTCGATTCCGCTTAATTGGGACACATCGGAACCGAGGCTTTTTGTCCCAATTAAGCGGCTGTCCCAATTAAACATACAAATTTACTATTGGCTTCTTGGTTTGGTTTCTTTGAGATTTGTCCCAAATAAGCGGCTGTCCTAATTAAGCAGAATCCACTGTATTTGAAAAATGTATGCATATTTAGTAGTGATGCGACGAATGATCGGAATTGAGAATTAATAGAAGCTGTACTTTTTGTATGAAGCCAATCAAAGGATTTTTATCCAAATTTTCAATTCCAGGAAGATGTGTTGCTATACATGGGTGTGTGTCTTAATTTGGGTGTATATCCTGTCATGGATGTGTATCTCTTATAATAGATGTGTGTATGTGAGTCTCTGTATATCCTATTCCAAACCCCATTTAAACACAATTTGCTTTCACCTATAGAAATGAAATTTAAAAATTTATCCTTGATTGGGGCATGCTAAACATTTACAAATATTTTACATTTTCTAACTCCTGTTCTTTTATGATGTGTGCAATTTAGCGACTTTTTTATAACTTGACAAATTATTGCTAAAATTAAAGGAAAGGGGGGTAATGGGATGCTTGTGTAAACGCTGGGCGCCTTTGTTATGGTCACCACTCACTTTTTACGTAGCAGCTTGGAGGAGGGGAGGTGCTTAGTTGTTGTGCACTGTAAAGGAATGGTGACAGTGTAAAGGAATGTAAAAGCCAAAAATGTAAAGTTTTATGTTATAAAAGAGTGCCTCACAGTTCTGAGAAATTCATTCATTCAGTGCACTTCACCCATGGCAGGGTATAGGCCACCAGCAACAGATCTCCTCTGCCATCTTCTCCAGCTGGTTCCAGTTGTGTTTCATCTTTATGGTGTCCGCTTCCAGGTCTCAACGCCAGGTGTTTCTTGGGCGACCTCTCTCTTTCGTTTACGTTGGGGGGTTCCACCTCAGTACCTGCCTTGTGACAGTGGCTGCTGGTTTGCGTAAGGTGTGTCCTATCCAGCCCCATCGCCTCTTTATGATCTCTTCTTCAGCTGAGAGTTGGCAGGTCTTTTCCAAAAGGTTGACATTGCTGATGGTGTCTGGCCAGCAAATTTGGAGAATTCTTCTGAGGCAGCTATTGGTAAAGGTTTGGACTTTCCTTAGTGTGGTATTAGACATCTTCCACGTTTCTGCTCCATACAGCAGGACTGATTTGACGTTGGTGTTAAAAATTCGAATCTTGATGTCTAAGGACAACTCTCTGGAGGACCAGACATTTTTTAGCTCTACCAATTCTTGATTTGTCTGAGAAATTAGTGTCATTAAGTCATTGGACATGTTTGGTGGATTTATTTTTTTTACTTAGGCCAACACATCTTTCATTTTTTTCTCATCAATAAATAATTGACTAAATCCTTTTCAAAGTAATATTATACAGTTACTTATAAAAAGAATTTGTTTGAAAATCATATTAAAAGCTACATATAGGTCTATTAAAAAATCAAAGCTATAACTTTATAACATACTTTTTAAAAACAGCAATGCTAAAATTTACAAACAGGTCAGTTGTAAATGTACATTAAAGTAAGACATGTTAACTAGTTTTGCACCATGTCCTCACTGCAGCAAGCTTACATTTTTCCTTAAAGTTCATTATTTAGGTAATAGCTTAAAGTTGTAACATGCCATTCAAAAATCATATTTGAATGAAGAAAAACTTAGATATAGAATTTTTTTAAACTCCTTATGAATCTTCAAATAGATTTATAATCCATTTAACAAACATTTTATTAAAGTACTTTGAATACAGTTTAAAATGGTTGATATCTTTTAGTAATTGCAACAGGCTAAGTGAAGCAGTTTAAGACTGCCTATTATAGGAATAAACATAAAAACAATTATAATATTGGTTCATCTTACTAAATGGCTCATAGAGTAATTTAAAGTATTGAGGATACAACTATTATTTTGTTTACAATTCCTAATTGTAAGTAGTTTTACATGATCTATATGTTATCTTTCGAGTCAGGAAGGTGTGATAACTTTAAATTTTATTATTTCCAAGACTGGCGACGCCTGAAACCTTGCATCTTTTGCACGTCCCTGGATGCAAGTCTTGTTCAAGTCACTTCGATCTCTGGATTGCCATTATGTGTTTTTATATATATATATATGAAGTGTAGAATTCAACTGTTTCTATAACCTTGGCATATGAAGGGATTGTGTGGTTAGCACAACGCCCAGCCGCCTTTACTTCCCCAACTTAAGTCAGGTACCCATTTAAAGCTGGGTGGACTTGTGGGACGACTTTGCACCAAATTTCACCTCGAAAAATTCCATGGGCCTCACCGAAGATCGAACCCAGGACTCTCACGTTGACAGTCGAGTATCTACACCACTCGGCCATCCGTCCCACATAAATTGTTTACATTTGTATTTATTTTTTTATTTCAAATTATCTGCAGCTAGATGAAGTAAATCATGTTATGAGCCAAGACCTGGGATTTCTAGAAACCAATCCTTTCAGCACGCACAGTAGTAAGGTAAATGTACCTACATTTAATTACAAAATTGTCAATTAAATTTATTTAAGGGACACTTACAAAAAACTTTTACAGATTCTGATACAATTAGCAATTTTTCACTAAACTACCTACAAACACGTGTCTTTTTTACTTAGTAATGAAACTTTGATCTATTACAGATATTTTTATATGTCCAAGATAAACAGATGAGTGGGTGCTGTGTGGCTGAGCCAGTTGATCAGGTAAACAGACTTACAGTAGTTGGGGGATATTTTCTGCAGGTGTCTCATTTACTGAACAAAATAAATTATCAGTACATGTATTATTTTTTATTTGTAGGGTTATCGCATAATACCTGTTGACCACAAAGAAACTAAAGGACAGCGTCCCTGGCGGTGTAACGAAGTCCCAGAGCCAGCATCTGTTGGCATAAGTCGCTTGTGGGTTGCTGCTGAAAAACGCAAATCGGGTATTGCCACTAAACTTGTGGATTGTGCAAGGTAATGTATTGTTCGTCTTTTTTTTTTCCAAGAAATAAAATAAGATGTTTTAGATTAGTGATTTCATCTTCATTTAGTTCAGCATTGTTTAAACCAAAATCAAGGCAATACCATTCTAAGCCAGATTTTATATGATTATGAGCCCATGATGACCAATCAGGGCAGATGAAAGGTAGAATTAATCTGTTTCTTATCCACAGCATATTAAGAGATTTTATAGCTAGCATAATTCCCAGCTAACATGTTTTTTCTTACTAATGTCATATGCCCTTTGTAAGCTAGGTGAAATGAAACCTAAGATGACCAGATAAAAATTTTCCAAGTACTGCTGGGTTTCAAACCCAGTACTGTCTTTTTTGTGCATTTCGTTCATTATAGGCTTGATAAAAATTATTAGGGTAATTTTACTAACAATAGTCCAAACTACATGTATTTAACAAAATGTTTTCTATTCGTGAAATTTTTGTTCTGTACAAAATAAATGTAAAAAGAAATCTAAGGGAGTTAATGCCATTTGAGGTCATTCCCACACTGAAAGTATGGTAAGTAAATTGTATTGTTTTCCCTGCTGAGCTTTCCCGACCTCTCTGCCTTGTTTTCTTACACACACACACCCCACCCACACCATCGCTTGGACTCTTTGACAGTGATTGATACCTACCCAGCTCATCTGTTTTTTACATACTGAACTCAAACCAACTTTTTAAAACATTTTGTATTTGAGGGGGGAAATATTGCCCCCCCCCCCCCCCCCCCCCCCCCGTAAGTAAGAAATTCATTACATAGAAGTTTTTTTAACAGATGTTATATAAGCGAAGGGAGTATTAGCAGTGCTGAAAAATGTGTTCATTTGGAGTTCACTATAATGACATTTCACTGTGTCTCTATATTTATAAATGTGAAGGTGTAAGTACTTATTTTGAACATAAGACCGCTTCTGTGAACTAAAGCATATTTAGTGAGAATAGTATTCATTGAATAACTCTTTCTTGCATAAAACTAAAAGGAAGTAATACTGTCCATACAATTCACCCAAATTAAGTCTGCCCCACAGAATATATATGAAAGAAGTCCTTTTTTTTAAAATATGGTTGCTGTTTTAATCTTATATTTATGTGCTAAGCTATTAGAATTTTAAAACCAGAAATGCTGTTGAAACAATTTTTCATGAATTAGTTATAAGCATTGACACATAAAGTGTAATTTGTGATGGATGAATTGTAGGTTATTTCTGCACATCAGGTAGTTAGCATAATTTCGCTCCAATATCTTTACCTACTGGTATATTAGAATTGTTTCAAGTGTCCTGTGGAACTCCCAACTGCTAGTATATTAGAAAGCTTTTAAATATTGAATACTCATCTAAAATGTTTTTTTTTTCTTTTTAGACAGTGGTTTAACTATGGCACACTCATACCAAAGTTCAAAGTTGCCTTTTCTGATCCTACTCCTGATGGGTACAAGTTTGCTTCCAAGTATATAGGAAGTAACAGTTTTCTAGTCTACAAGTACAGGGAACTTTGATTTTAAATCATGGAATGTTGTTATGTTGTCTATTTAAGAATTTGTTACACTTCATAACTCATGCAATTACAAGGAATATATTTTCAAGTGAACAAATATTAGAAACAATGGTTTTGTCTGTTTTAAATTTAAAGATGTTAATATATTTTTTTTTTACAATAGGAAAACACTTTTCCATCTTTTGAAACTACATGTGTTAAGGTTTCATTTCATAGATTATAATACATGTACAATATAAAAAAAAAGTTCCCTTAGCCCAAATGGGCCATCGGGGTAGATGAAGTGTAGAATTCATCTGCTTTGATAACCTTTGCATATGAAGCCATTGTGTGGTTAGCACAACGTCTAGCTATCTTTACTTCCCCAACTTAAGTCAGATACCCATTTTAAAGCTGGGTGATCTTGTGGGACGACTTTAAAACAGATTTCACATGGAAAAATTCCCATTGCATCGAACCCAGGACTCTCAAGTTGACAGTTGAGTATCTACATCATTCAGCCATCCGTCCCACACATGTTCTGTATACATGTAGTATATTTTTGTTCTCATCGTTATAAAAACATTGTATAAAACAATCAATTTCTAATGAATTTGGATTCAAAAGAATATAAAAATAGATTTCTTTAGAAAATACAGGTAAATATTTTAATATTTTTATTGATTTCTTATAAACATGAAAAATGTATTAGAGAAGTGAAGTACTGAATGGATTTCTTTAGAAAATTCATGCGAATATTTTTTTTATTTTTTGAGTTACAAAAACATTCTTATTTTATTCCCATCTGGAACATTGAAAATGAACTTTAAAAAAAAGATAAGTGAAATATTGAAAGAAAAATAGGCAGATGAGATAATCGAAAATAGATATGTAATTATTCTAAAGAAAATTTATTATTTGATTTCTTTCCTTGGACTTCAATAATGCTAATACCTAGAAGAATTAATTAGATGCAATAAATTTAAATGTACAAGAAAAGCCCCCAAAATTGGACAGCTTCTTGTTATGCAATCTTTTGTGCTAATGTAACTGCCATATTATTTGACTTTTTTCTTAAACAGATGGTAGCATAATTACTTTTTTAACATGAATATTTGTCAGTCTTCATTAAGTTTACATTAAAATGAAACCAAATTATGGTTGTTTTATTTGTTTTTACCAGTCAAAATAAGTCCTGACAGACACTAATTATACAATTATTTTTTTTACTGTAAGTATAACTATGCACTTTTCTTTTTTATGCAAAGAACTGTTGCATTTTGACACTTTAATTTATTGTATAGTTGCTTTTTTTTTTAACTCTCAGAATATGTACATGTATTAAACAGAAATTGCATAATGGATTGGAAAAATTTGAATTTAATGCTGTATGATTTCTATTAATCCAATGTCACTTCAGTCACTCATCCCGTAGTAACCATAATGTAGTGTTTATTTTTCTTGGAGTCAGACTTCAATATCTCACAAAAGGGCACGGTATAAGGCCAGATCTACATTATTAATAGTTATGGATCATCCAATTTTTAACAGCATATTTTTAAAATTGACAAGGTTGTTCCACTAATTTTTGTTTTTTTATTAGGAAATAGGAACTCATTCAGTATTAAGTGGCAGTCTCAAAAGATAGTTGGATGACTTTATATGTAGTGAATGCATTCTGTTTAATATATTTTCTGGGGGATTGATGGTTACAGTGATATATTTAATTCACTTTTGTCCAAATATTTAGAAATATTTGTGATATTCAGATTCATTGTGTCAAGTCTTTCTAGAATGTCAATTTAAAACAAAATATTAAAGGTAATCTTTAAAAATAACTAGTACACTGTACATAGAAATTTCCCATATTGAAAATTTACTTAGAATGTTTAATTTTTTTTTTTAGGATAATTATGTGTAATTAACTCACAGGACTTTTTAATGAAAATTCAAGCATTTTTTTTTTTTAGTATCATCACCCTGTTTTCACATAATCAGTATAAAATCACTGATGCATTGTCAAAAAAATAATTCAAGTGCCTTTAATATTTTTGTATTGAAAGTTTCATATTCAAATAAAATAGATCTAAACAAATATTGTATTAGAATTATTTCATTAGAATCTTTTTTACATTGTTTATGACGTATTTACTCCTATGAAAGGTTATTGATTTCTAGAGTGTCAAGATCTTTTGTGAACTCTACTGACTGTTGATTGGAAAAATTATACCTTTATTTGTTTTATTGAAAAGAATTCATTTTAAGATAGATCCTGTATTAGTTTTCTTATAAAATAAAAATGTTACCTTGTTAAGAGTTGAAAAGTTCTGTTTTCATATCATCTATAAAAATGTACAACACATGCTTCAAACTAAGTTTTTATCACTGCTATAAATAAATTCATGTAGTAATTTTTCAACACTGCAAAGACTTTTTTAAAATTCTCAAAAAATTAACTGAATCAGACATATTTTGAATCACAATTAATCCTTTCGGATTATGTTACTTCTGTCAATTACTGAATTAATGTAGAATCCATTTAACCAAAATTGGGTAAAAGAAAAATAGACCTGTATGGGATTATAATCTTTACACTGCTCTATTAAAGTTGATACACCTAATCATATGATTGTTGGTAAATCTATTTGCATTAGAGCATGTAAAGCACTAAATTTTTCACCATTTGAGTTAGTCATTGCTTTATTTAGGATTTGATATATACACTGTATTAGCATTTCTGTTTATCTCAATTCCTTTTTCAGTTTTTATGAAATTGGACGAGCTATTTTATCATGAAACATCTGAAATTCATACACAATCCACTGATATAGATTATTGTATGGTGAATGAAAACCAAGTACATGTATGATACTAATAGTATGAATAGTTCACAGGTTGCTTAATGATGTGTATTTAGTACATAAAATTGGTACATGTATTATATTAAAAAGGTAGCTTGTTTCTCAGTACCCTCAAATGAAGCCAGTGACAATCATTTTTGTTTTACATGATCTCCATCCATAGTTATTAGCTTCATAATTCTACAAGATTTACTTAAAATACTGTATTGTCATGTAGTATCTGAACATGTACTAAATTTGAGCTTACTCACTAAACAAGAACAGGTCAAAATTTGAGTGGTAAGATTTGCTGACAAATATGCACAATAATTACACCCTAACATACAGAAAGTGAAACTAGATAAAGCTTTAAAAAACATATTTATTCAACATTTTTGAAAACAAACATCAAAGTGAAATTGGAGTATTCATCATATTCAAAATATAAACATCAGGATATGCAAAGCAAGCATTGACTTCCAAATGAATAAAATCTGAAGGATGAAAGTTGTTTATTTGATAATGTCACAATTTAGACTATTTATTTGTTCTTTATGGCTTTGTTGGATAGATCATTACTGTATTAAATTTGCTAATTAATTTCATATGGAATGTAATTATTAAATTTTTTAATGAAAATACAGATATTCAAATCTAGAGCTCTTTAGCAAATCAAAATAACAGTTGTCAATTATCTAGTTATGAGAAATTAACAGATGTAAACCTAAGAATTGATCTTTATAATGATAAATATGTACATAATAAGAAAAATATTTAAATTACTAACAAAACTTTAGAGATGCTATCTGAGGCAAGTGAAAATGATCTCATTTGTTTAAAAAAATCTCTAACATACAGAGATTTTTACAAGGAGATTTTTCTTATGTTGGTCAACTTTTATAACAATTGGCTTAAAGGTAATCCTCACATCAATATGTATGTTGAGGTTTTCATTTGGCCAATTTTGAAAAATATGCGACAAAGGCATAAAACAAATCTAACAGCATCTTAGGACCAGCCAGTTCTTTAGAAACAGATTTATCTTCAGATATAATTCTGTGTTTAGTGATTAAGACATCCAATCATTTTCTCTACGTCTACCTCTTCTAGAGAAACCTCTACCTCCTGTTTCTTCATCACTTCTTAACTTAAATGCAGAGTATCTTTCAGCCATGGAAACCAATTCATCAGGAACATCCTGAAAATATAAGTGTATATATGTATGGGGTAAACTAAAAATACTAACAAAAATTGAGAAAATATTTCATTATTTTAATCCTGTTTTTTTTAATCCCATTCAGGAGTAGTAACCGATAATGCTTTCAATTTTGCCCACAGGCTGCTAGCAGTGGCCGATGGTTAAAATAATGAAATGAACTGAATAAATTTGCAAAGGAATAATTTTAAAATCCTTTATTTGAATGAATGAAACTTATGTTTTTTGCTATCACTTATATGGATTAATCACATTGTCTAAGTTTACGATCATCTGATATAATTTATAACATAATTTAGAAACTGTAACACTAATACACCATACACAAAGACCATTCCACTCTTTTTCATCTATATACATAATCGTCTAACATAGTAGACCGTTTGACAGACCTTCACACTGTGCGGTGTATAGGATGTTCATGGCAATAAAAGCCACATGTCTGCACATTACAAATACACGGCACCGCACAGATGAAATAGTACATCAAAGACAAAGAGAGGTTTAACGTCACACGTTCGTGGAGTTCAAAAAAAAAACAGCGCTTACTAAATGAGAGTATGTTTGGGGCGCATTTTGTTTATCAAATGACTCTTTCTTGAATAAAAATGAAATGCTGGGGAATTCTAAACACAAGGATTTCTTATTAATAAATTAAGATTTTTAAATGTTATGGAGTAGTGTGCGCAAATTATGTAAAGTTGGAATAAATATGAAATAGAAGAAAATTAAAATAATACATGTTCTAAGAACATTCAGTTATACTAAATGCCCCTTTTTGTAATTTTGTGCCTGTGGTGCCAATAATATGTAAGACTTATGTATCTCTATCTGGAGATATATAGAGATAGATAGGAGATAGATAGATTTATAGATACATACATACAGATAGATAGAGATAGATACATAGAGACATAATGAAGAACTGTTTGGAAATGAGTCCTTTAAATTAATATTAATGAATTGAGATTTTTAAATGATATGGAGTAGTGTGCGCAAATTATGTAAAATTGGATGTTAGATTCAAAGTTTAATAGTCTGGGGTTGTTTTTGTTAACCTTCTGTACCCATATTGAGGATTATTTTCTTTGGGATGAATTATATAAAATGCTGTTTTTTGTATATAGACTGATTGTTAACGGGCTCAAATATATATTACCGAGTTGGTTGGGATAGGGGAGGGGATAAACCAATTGGTTGTGGAAAAGGGGGGGTCAAGCAGACGATTCGAGATGCAACACCGCTATTTTTTTAACCTCACGTCTCTCTTTTTCTTTAAATACGTCATCATGTTGAATATGATAAATTATAAAAAAAAGAACTGTTGGAATGGGGGTGTAGGGATGGGGAAGGAGCGTTTAACGGAGGGAGGTAGGGAGTAGTGTAACATGGTTTTGTTATCAGGGTTCGTCGTATGTACATTGAGACCCACTGTGATTCGAGCATGTCTTGAGTGGAAGGAGGTTGGCGGGTGGGGGAGGGAGGGAAGGATGAGTGTGGGGCTAAGTGGGAGAAAATTGATAAATTATAAAAAAAAAAGAACTGTTGAGAAAGAGTCCTTTAAAATATTATGAATGAATTAAGATTAGTCAAATTATGTATAGTTGGATGTTAGATTCAAAGTTTAATAGTCGGGAGTTGTTTTTCTTAAGATTATATGCTCATAATGAGGATTATTTTCTTTGGGATGAACTATATACGATATGAACTTTATTTGATGTATTATTAAGCGTTCTTTAAATGTGTTTAGGCTACAATAATCTGTTCATGTCCTTTGGGGCCACTTCGAGTACATAGACATGCTATTTTTTTGTATATAGACTGTTAAAGCGCTCGAATATATATCACCATTTTCAACTCCAACTGCGTGCCTAATAGTTGGTCCGGGTATCGGGCCTGTTTACTAGTTTGTTATAAAATACTATGATTATTTTTAAACTAACCACAATGTAAAACACATTTTCTCAAACATCTATAAGTAGAATCAAGGGGGAAAAAGAAAACTGTCCATACAGCGAAAATAATTTGGTACAAACCCTTCAACAATGAAGAATTTTTTACAACTTTATTTTCAAAAACCCATTTAAATTAACTGTGATACATAACACAGAAGTCCATGCCTGATAAATAAAAGGTTACAATTATTCTTTTACTTACTTGACCAGCTTCAGTCAAAATGTCAATAAGATGCTGTGCACTTTTCCAGTCATTTCTTGTTACAAATGTTATTGCTATACCTGACCGTCTGGAAAAAACAGAATAATATATATATAACAAAGAGCAAAATGTGTACAAAATAGATTTTCTTAGATGCACTGCACTGCAGCTATTTGCATTGTATGTTTTTCTACCATTAAGACACTCCTTTTAGTGCCAGCCACACCAATCATCTGCCATTTACATCTGTCTATTTAAGTCAGGTTGACAATGCATTTACTGGCTAACCCAAAAGAATCTAGCTCAAAATGTATATAGGCCCATTATCATAGCCAGGCTATGATAATAAGTTTTAAATTACCTGCTCCTACTGTCTACAATACTTCTTAGACAACAGTTATCAATTATTTATCCTATGTTTTCGCCTAAACTTGTCATGCAACAGCTTTTAGGTGAGCTAGCTATGTTCCCTCTTAATCCATTGTACAAACAAAAACCCAAAAAAGAATAGCTTGAGATACAACCAGAAGAATATTTCGAAACAGATCTGGGAACCCAGCACTGAATGCATTTCAAAAAAGGTTTAAGACCATTTACCTATAATTCAGATATAGGTGACATAAAATTGTTTATACTAACCCAGCACGTCCTGTCCTTCCAACACGATGTACATATTCTTCAATGTGGCTAGGAAAATCATAGTTGACAACATGACTGAAATGTAATATATATGTGTGTATTGTTATAAATAATTGTAAGAAAATATTTTTAGTCCTTTTACAAACAGTAAATCACATTTTCAAGGTATTTTTCAATGTTTTATATATCAATGAATGTTATACTAAAATCTTACTAAGAGAATATATCACACAGATTTAAATACTATTCAGAAAAGCCAATAAACAGCAATAAGATAAAATATCAATTTAATGTTTCTTTAGCTGTTCATGTAATTTTTAGATAAACTTTATCAAAAAATGTAATTAAGTAAAAATATAATTTCAGAAATGTATTTGACAGCCAAGTCATACTGGGACAATAGTAGCAGGAAATGAATTTAAAGAAAATAATGATAAAACAAACAGGCCAGGGTCCTAAATGGGCTGTAGAGCCAAAGGAAGAAGTATGATAAAACAAAGATTTAGATGAAATCCATTTATAGGAGTCTTTTAAACTGTGCATAACTCCACATAGAAATTAAACATCACAGAAGGAAAAAAAATAAGAGCATTTGATTAATAATTCTTATAAAAGAATGAATTCCACTCATATATCATCAATGCAGCATTTTATTTGCTTAAATCTTTATCAATCTTTATTTTTATAATTAAAAAATATAATATACACCTTCTTTGTTTATAAATTTTTTTTGTTGAATTTAATACTAGAAATTCATTAAATGGAGATGTTTAAAAAACTGAGTAAAGGAATAAATTGAAATCCATCTAAGATATACATTACTAAGATGAGAAGTGACCTACGTAATATCTTTAACATCTAGACCTCGAGAAGCAACATCTGTAGCAACAAGAATACGCACTGCTCCACTTCTGAATTCTTCTAAGGCTGTTTCACGGTCACACTGCTCTCTAAAAAATAACATTCATTATTTTATTTAAAACTATCTAAATGACTGCAAAATCAATTAAAAACCCACATTTTAAACACATATTTTAAAACAAAAATGACATAGAAATTTGCCATTAAGAACACCCGACTAATGAAATATTCAGTGATGCAAACAAAAAAAGTCACTCTTCCCCTATATTATGTATGTTTAAAAATTACTACCTGTATAATGAATTCCTAAATTTTAGTAAAGTGAAATAAATTGTAGCCCAGTTAATTAATTTTTGTTTTTGTGAATTCAGCACATTTTAAAGTTTGCTAGAGTTCAGTATGCAATGAACAGTTTTCACTTATAAAGAACAAGGAGGAATGGTGATCCCAATGCAAAAAATAGCACATGAGGCTGTCTAAAAGTTTGAAATTTATGATTAACCAATGTTGGAATAATACAAGCAGGATAAAAAAAATTCATTTAATAAAGTAAGCTAATCCATTTGAGTTCAGAAGGAAAAAAACATATTAAAGTTCTCTTTACATTTAGGGCCATTGTGGCAAAATAAGTGTTGAGTTCATCTATTTGGAAGTTTTGGCATATTAAGGAATTTAAAGCTAACACAACAACACGATAGGCAGCCTAAAACAGGAAAGGGGGAATACTGAACAAAAGATGGCCTATGTTGCTGTTGGAGAATACACAATAAAAAATAACCAGGTACCTAACAACGTTTACTAAACTGAGTAGTGTTCTGTATGTGTGTGTAGGGGAAGAGTACAGCAAGAAAATTATAGGTGGCATTTTTCAACACATATAAATGCATTATCAGGCATATACAGTACCATATGGGTTGTATTTGACAAGTGACTTCTAGGGTTACAGTAAAGCTTAAGAAAAATGTGAATGTATTGTTTGGGGTATGGGAACTGACAATTGTGTTTTGTAAAAAGGGTAATTGACAGTATAGTATTTTAAGAAGCTATTAACTATTTAATCCGAAATACTGAATGAGAAGGATAGGTCCTGAGAATTTAAAAGCCAATCAAAAAGCCATCTGGGTATGCATTTATTTGAATATTTTTTTCCAACTAAAATTAAAACTAATTGGGTTTGAAATAAAAACATGGATCAATATTTATGTAATAATTTAGTTGGTATATTGGCCAGTGCACATTAAATATTCAAATGCATTCAGATGTGTAAACAAGTTCGATTTAATTGACTAAAAATCCTTGTGTAATTATTGTTTGATTATGCAATTTAATTTTTTGATACAGGTTTATTTAAATCAAGATTATGAATACTTCCTTTCTGTGTTATATTTGCAAACTTTGCATCATCACTTAATTTTTTTGTGGTATATATAGGGCAATTTTTTAGAGCATTTTCGAAAAAAAATGCTCTTTTGTCCCCGTTTTGTCTGTCTGTCTGTCTGTCCGTCATCACCCTAGATCTCAACAACCATAAGTCCTAGACCCATGATGTATATATCATTTTGTAGGTCTTGGCCTGCCAAGAAATGACTTTTGTCCGTTTCGCGATCTGACCTCTGAGGGCCATAAAAGGGGGCTTGTAAAGTACCGTTTTTTACTATATACGCTATATTAACATAGGAGCGCCCTAGATCTCAGCAACCATAAGTCCTAGACCCATGATGTATATATCATTTTTTAGGTCTTGGCCTGCCAAGTGTACATCAAAAGTCCATTTCGCGATCTGATATCTCAGGGCCGAAAAAAAAGACTTTCCTAGGTACCGTTTTTGCTTATATTTTAAATATAATTAATAAAAGCTAATCAAAGGGGCGTAATCATTATTTATTTTTGTAACAGTTATTCAACATGATTACTTCCCTCTCTATTTATCAAAACACTGGAAAAAAATACGGATTTCGTTCTGTGAAAATGCTCTAAAATGTCCTTTGTCCGCAACGGAAAAGACTTAAATTGCTTGTTTTTTCCATGCAAGCATGTTGAGACATAAATATGAAACCTCTATAAATAATTGAGGCTAAAAAAATATTTCTTTGTTTTTATGATTAAAGCCCTACAGTAATCAAACAATTATTTAAGATAAGTGCATAAAAAAAAACATTATTTCTCACCTGTTACCATGTATACATTGACAAATAATATCATTCATCGCCAAATCACTTGAGACATCATCAGCGCTGTGAAATACATTAATAGAATATTTCTGAAAAGTTTTACATGCTACGAAATTCTTCAAAATAATATTGTTCAGAATGTTAATATTTAACTCTACATGTACTTTACATTAAGATTTTTAACACTACAATTCATTAAGATATACTATTTATATTGAGAATTATTACAACACCTACACAATTTTCTTTCCAACAAAAACAATTGCTTTGTCATTTTCTTGCATTTGTTCAATGAAATCTAAAAGCTAAAAGAAAAGAAAATATATTATTAATATAAGTATCTTCATTTAAAAACATACAAAGCTACATCCAACTTTAAAACTCACCAAACTTTTCTTCTCAGTTTCATCGACAATTTCCACATACTGTTTTACACTATGCACCGCCTGCAAACAAATACACACAAAAAATATAAAAAATCTATTTTATAAAAATGTATTAAGTAAAAAATAACTCTGATTATACGAATACATGTATTTGTAAAAATTATAAATATTGGGTGGCAATCTCATTTTTTTTTTTTTCAGAAGTCCCTAAAAGGATGAGATGTTATTCTCTTAGATTCAATAAACCACTAATGGTGTGTTTGTTCCAGTGCCCTTCTTTCATCCACACCACCGCTGATAGTGCAATGGCCATGGAGGCACCATGGCTGACATAACCTGACATTTTCATATCTGATGCAGCATGAAGATCCAGCTCACTACCAAATAGCCACCCAATCTCAATTTAAATGATGTCATAGGTCCAGCCAGCTTAAAATGGATAACTGACATAATTTATGGATCAGTATATACATTATAAGTATATCTGAATAAAAACAATACATACAGCAAGATCTAAAGTTCCTACAAAAACTTTGTATGGATTGGTCATGTACTGGTCAGCAAGTCTCTGAACTCCTGGAGGCCATGTTGCACTGGTTTAAATTAAAAAATATATAAAAATGTGCATTTTGATACAAATTATGAATTTTTCATATATATAAAAAATGTGTTGCTTTTCAGGAAAAAAATACATTGTAGGTACCTGTTTAATAATGAAGTTAATACCAGTGAAAAGTGTAATCAAGATCTAACAATTGTTTCAATAGTCTGGAACAAAACTTTATAAGTCCAATATAATATGGGGCTGAGATAAGCCCCACAGGTCTTTATATCTTGGTATGCAAGTGAATACGGCACCAATAATGGTGCAACTATTAAGGACTACCAATTAGTCATAAATTTGATTAATATGCAATCCAGATATTTTAGAGCTCAATGGGACTGGCTGTGACTAAGGTGAAATACCAGCCATAAAGTTTTCACGGTTCCAACAAATCTGCCATAGTTCATTTGGTTATTTTTTTTTTTTTAAAAGTGACCATCAAATAAAAAATATTACAATAGGCCACCAGCAATAAAAGTTTTCATTATGTTGCAACAAGAACATAACTGTAATTGAGACTGGTTATTTTCAAAAATGTATACATTAATGCCAAAAATATATAATACAAAATATAATTTTAAAAAAACACACCTTGTCATAACAGTTTGTCGATCGGGTCTAATATCTAACATGACTTTTTTAATCTCAATTTCAAAACCTAAATCCAACATTCTGTCAGCTTCATCCATTACCTGCAAGTTAAATTAGAGAGCATATCAAACTCAGAGAATTAGAACAGTGAGCAATTTACAATTGAAGTAACCAGCATAGTGATAAACCTCTAAATACACATATTTAGAACTGACTTATGTATTTCTTTAATTAAAATTAAGAAATAGAAATAATTTAATTAACAACTTAATTTTAAAATAAGCACATACATTTGAAACTTCCTTAACATTAATCAATAATTTTTTTTTTATATAATGAAATAAATTCATGCTAACTTCTAAAATATTTTTATTACAGTACTCACCAAATATGTTACATGTTGGACATTAATAACACCACAATCTACAAAATCATTTAAACGCCCAGGAGTAGCAACCACTATTTCAACACCTTTCAAAAGTTTATTTTTCTGTTCTCTTCTATCACCTCCACCATAAACACAAATACTATAAAACAAATTGCAATAGGTATAGACAACACAAAGTCACAGTGCCCAAAAAAACAATATTTTTTAAAACTTTATCGCTGAAAATATGAAATAGATTAATGACTAGGGCTCAGATATTTATGACATAAAAAGGTAGAAATATGTGTGTATTTAAAGACCAAAATAAGCCCGAAAAATAAACTTTAAATTATAAACTATTACTTGAATTAAAAACTGGCTTTAAAAACAGATTACAGGGAAAGAAGGAGAGATTTCATGTAAGAAATCACACTATAACCGGACTAGGAGTTTGTAATTTACAATCAACCAATAAGGTGAATTGATAGGAACAGTCTTCGGGAGGGAAAAAATTCACTAAACCAGTCAGAGATTAAGTTCAGAAGGGAAAAAATACATTTTATTTATGATAGTGACAGTGAGAGACTGACCTTCAGCAAGATGATAGGCACTTTACAATGTGGATTGGGGAGGTAGGGGGGAGCATCTTCAATACTGCTTTTCACAAACAAAAACAATAAAAGGTTTGTTCACTTATTATGTAACACCAAAGTAATGAAATACTGTGTTAAGGAATGAAAAAAAAACATTCATGGGAGAGGGAGGGGGAATGAAGAAAAAAGCATTAAGTAGTGGGTGAATGACCAAAACCAGGTACCAAATTTACCTTTACCAAACTAAGCAGTGTTCTGCATGTGGAGTGGCAGGGGTGGGCATTACTAACCAACTAATGTGTTGTAACTGTATAGCTTCATAGCTTCAGTAAAATATGATCATACTGTATGAAGGTGGGACTTTGTGGAAACTGATGACCACATTTTGCAAAGATAGTAATTAACAATATATGTTAATAAATTCAGGTATACAAACATGCAAAAGCTTATTTCAGTCACACTTGTTTTATTCAAAATTTCACAAATAGAAAATATTTCCTTAAATACAGTTATGGTATGCACATGAAAAAATTTCAGCTGCCATCCCTCAAATTAAGCTTACTTGTGTGAGGTTTGATTTAATACAATCCTTGATAGTTGTTTACTTTTGTGAGGTTTGATTTAATACAATCCTAGATTATAGCTTTTATTTTTCAGGGCTGGTTAAATTAAAACTTTAATAGAATGATTGAATTGTTCAAGGAAAATTTTAAAAATGTTTACCTGCGGATTCCTTTATAATTAATTTTATTTACTTCCATCTCAATCTGCTGTGCAAGTTCTCTAGTAGGTGAAAGCACAAGAGCTGATGGACCAACTCGTTCACTGCGTGGTCTAAATAAAGGTAAAGATTACGCATTTTTTAAGAAAACAGTTAAGAAGCATTTAAAATGTAACCAGATTATAACTGATATTGCAGAAAATGTAAAAAAAACATTCAATTGATTCATTACTTTGTACTGAATTTTTACCAAGTCTCTAAATCCCAGAATACAAAAATAACTGTTAAATGTGTTATCCAAATTATTTTATATATTATTTAACACCTGTTAAGATGAGAGGTGCTCCCAGCTTTCTAACTATAACTAAATATAACCTAAATCTACAAATACGAGGTGCTGGGTATCTCAGAAAAATAGCTCAGACCAGAGATAAACCATTTCACTCACCATGGCTCTAGCCCGGGGCTTTTAGTTGTTCACCCTGCCTTTCAGTCATTATTATAAATATCTATCAGGATTTTAAATTAACTTAGCTTATCAACTACCAGAAAAATGAAACATTTAACACAAGTTCTATTGAAAAATTATGCAATTTAAGAAAAGCCCTAATATTTACATAGATAATATGCTTTCATTTTCAATCAGAACCAAATAATTTAAAGTAATGTACTTAATTTGATTCAGCCCCTCGTAACAAGTGTTTTAGTCACCAATATCTGGTTTTGGTATTGTAGTGGGAATTTTTACAACTAATAACTACAAAGCCATAGCTATTTTGCATATTATTGCTTCACTACATCAAGAAAATTTACTGTAAAATATTAGTTATCAGCATTGGTTTCAATATCTTTCATACACCTTTAATCATTAATATTAAGGATGGCAGATGGTCATAAGCTGCGGCTTGACAATGTCAGGACGCAATAATGCCACCCCCATGCTCAATGATATTTTATTTCACTTAAACTGTAATCTGTTTATTTCTTACCAACTATCTCATTAAAAAAACCAACACAGTATTTAAACAACTAGTAAGTACCACAAACTGATTAAAAATCGTGGTTTTGCGTCACTGTTAGTCAATATTTTGATCGTTTTAAAACTTAATGATTTCTCTATTTAAAACTGATCAAATCTTAAAAACGGTTATACCATTTTAAAGTATTTTGTTAGCCCTACAATAATATGTAATTTTTAACTACGTTGATTCAAAACAAAAGGTTGAATCTTTTAAATGAAAACCATCACCAAAGTCACTTTTTACCGGCTGATGCACGATCTAATTTGACCATCCTATTTTCAATCTCCGTGCGCTCCTGGGCCATTCGCTGACAGTAATGCCAAATATATCAATGTGTGCTGTGCAAAATTGATATGTCCTTTACAACCATACTAAACATTTAATTAAATTGTATTTTAAAATATTTTTAATATTAAAGAATCAAAATAAAAAAGTTAATGACTATGTGATTTTTTAATTTTGTAGGTTTTTCTTTAGTATCATTAGAAAACCCGTCCATTTTTCTTTTAAAATACGATCATAAAACTTAATTTGTAAGCATGGCCCAGAAGCGCAGAGCGCTAAGAAATAGCATATAACACACATTTTTCACCCATTCTCGCACGACCATGAAAATGGCCGACAATCATGTTGACAATGCTACACCAGTCACAATGAATTGAACTCTATTGGAACTTACACCTAGTTGGTAAATAAAAATGAAACAAACTTGTAGATCAGGGGTGGGCAAACTTTTTCTAAGGAGGGCCACATTGAAAACGCGATTGTTATCGGCGGGCCACATATATATTTTGTCTACATCAATTATAATTTACAACGTATGAAAATATGAAATAATGATAATAGTTATGTATTTTCACTATTTGTCATTTTTTCACATTCACACTTTATTATACAAACACATTACATTTTATAAATACGAACTAAATCAGTTCAGTGCTAATTTGGTAAATAAGACTTTACTATTCATATTAATTCTCAACTAAAGTTTATTGTTACCTGTCATAATAATTATGAAGACAAAGGAACTTAATTTACATACAAGCTGACCCAGAGTACAATTATAATTATTGAGAAGAATGTAACTTTTCACAATTTCGTATGTTTGTGAACTGTGGAACCAGTTGGCTGGCTGTGATTCGCATGGCTACATATATAAATTGTAGTAAGTCAACATCGATCTGTTCTTCGACTTGTTTATTTTCATACAATAAAACGCTTGATCACAAATGTATGTGAACCCAAAAAGTGACACACGCAGGCAGCAAAGATTTTAGGTGTGTAAATGCTACTGCTGGTAAACATCCTTAAAAATCCAGCAAAAGAACTGACTTGAACTTTTCCTTCAGGTCATATCTGCCAGTAGGTCAAGCAGCTCTAATATTCTCGAGCCATAAAACCGATTTAATATCCTTAGGTTCGAATGAAATAGTTGAAAATAAATTTTTAAAAATACAAAGAAAAACTAAATAAAGAAAATTACCATTGACAGACAATCGCAACATGCACAAGGGCCTCACATTTTACTCTGTAGTTTGCCCACCCCTGTTGTAGATAAATATTTACATTATTTGTTCATTACTCTTTTAGCTTTATGTTTCTTCGGAAATGTTTATTGTTGTAGTTATAATAACCTTAATTTGATAAACCTTGAGGCCATTTTGATGCTTGTGTATATTGAACAATACTCCTCATGTTTGCGGACACTTCTATTTTTTCTGGCTATTTTTTTTAGAGAGATAGTAATATTTTCTAAGAGATCATATATTCAAAATTGACTAGCATATCTTTTTTACAGTTGTTAGATAGTTTTATTATCTAAAATTTAAACAAATATAACAGGTCATGTGATCGGTAATTGGTTGTCAATGTAAACATATAGTATATTGTAGACCGACCGAATTAACATAACTATTATTGAATGGATATTTTTTTAATTATTGTTGTAATATAACTGTTATATTTAGTCAATGTAAATACCGTAATATTGAAACAACAAATTTAGTGGCTCTTTAAAAATTGAGAAAATTGTAAATTATAACTTTAGGCTCTTCCATCTCAAAAGGTTGCCGACCCTGGTCTAGTAATACGACACCTTATCTTCCGCTACTTTTGATTCCGTGTTTTCTATAAACTATATTTAGCTATCAAGGTTTAACATTTTTTAAAGAGCAGACAACGATCTATTTTTGGGTGTTTACAGTATTAAAAAAGTTCAATAATTTTTTTTTCAGCACATTTTTTAATTTAGTGGATTTTGACACAATTTGGATAAAATTCCTCGCAAATTTAGATAAATAACTTGAAGATACATTTTTAATTGAACATTAAAGTGATAATAATTTAGATTTGAAATGCATTTTAATTTACGTTTTTATGGGAAATAGATAATGGATTAAATGAAAGTATGTGTCATGGTATAGAAATTACTACTTCGTTCGGAAAAATTACTATTTAATTCCGTAAAATCCGGTTCCTGTTCCGATTCCGGCAGGATTCAAATATTAAATCCGATTCCGGTTCCGATCCTGCAGGATCTAAAAATTAGAATCCGGTACAGCCCTAATACTTATTATTATGGCTTCACACTTCTTCTAAAATCCTACTTCAATCCTTTACCTTCCTCAAACTGTACAAATCAGGGAGCATGAAAAAACAACAATTCTTTGCAGCACAAAGGCGCGATACAGCACCAGCGCGCAAGTTCTATTCGACTTTATTAGTAGGAAAATTTAAAAATGTAAAATGTATCATTGGGAAATGACGTCACAGAGGAGTTTTATTTATGGCGCCGTCGAGATTACTTTAATATAGTAAAATACTAAAATAAAATAATTAATTACAATTAAACTACCCATCGAGATAAAATGAAACCTGTCCCATGACCTTCCCCGTGTAATTATGTGTAAGTGTACCAAATTTCACGTTATTTGTTTGTCTGGATCTTGAGTTATAAGGGAACAGACAGACAGCAAATGCGTCTTATAAGTATAGAGATTCTCTTCTTCGACCAACCTTGCGGGACAACGGCGGCCTGCAAGACGCAATTCTATATATATAGATAGATTTGTCGCATTTGTGGAATTCCTGAATACGTCAAAGCAAGTCAGACGCGTTCAACAACATTCGACAACTCGCGTTGTTTTCGGATTTTTTATAAAACCAGATTATTTTAATTTCTAATATGACATTTTGTCCTTTTTTTTAGTGAAATATATTAAGCAATAAGAGCACAATGGTGGTTGTACAATACTATTTCATGTCTAGACAGCTCCAATAATTTTTAAAACAGTATTGTTTGGTTGTAATCATGTTTTTATGTGCTCTAACTACGAAACTATTTCATTTATCCCCGGTCGCGGTAAATTCTATATCCGTTTAACCGCAGAAAATGAGGAAATGTCAACTGATTATTGTAAAAAAACAAACACAAATAAAACACATTTAATAATACAATTATGTGTGAAGAATCAAGTAATATTGAACTAATTTCCAATTTTAGAATTAAAAAAATGATGTATTAATATATATTATAGATAAGATGTGAAAATGCTATGGACGCCAGCGCTAACATTAAGCTACAAAGTGGGCCAAGAGAACACATTTAACACTGAAGTGTACACAAAATATTAGATATGGTGAAATCTTTTGTCTTGATTTCTATGTGCTGCTGTTTTGGGGAAAATCACAATTATGTAATTTATTAATATGTATGTACGTATTACAAAAAAAAATTAACTAACATCTATCTGTACTGAATAGTGTAGGATGAAAGTTATAATAAAGAATCTTAAACTGTGTTGAGCAAGTCTAAAAAAAATAATATGGAGACTCATGACCTGAATGAAAAAAAAAATGTCACATCAAAATAACACTATAGTGGGCTGGGGGAAGGGGTGGATTGCGGGGACACAAAGGAAACCAAAAATAAAATGCAAATTAACCACACACACACACACCCCCCCCCCCGAAATATGTTTGTTAGAAACTGAATGAAAAAATTACAATTCAACGAAAAAAAAAATCCTGATCTTAAAAAAAAAGCCATTAAAAATATATCTAACCAATAAGAGAAAATTAAGTCTGGCAGCTCTTTGAGAATCAAGGCATTCAAAGAATTTACTAAAAATCTGTAAACAAAATAAAAAAACAAGTTGCTGAAAGATACCACTTATTGACCATAAAGTCTGCACAATACAGGTCAAAGTTCAACTTTGCATGCCATGTATGTCAGCCATTTATTTTTTTTGTTTGCTTATTTAAAAAATAATTACAGTAATAATATTGATTGATAAGGTGGCGTATGCTATGCCGCGGGATGACTAGTTATTAATATTAGTTCAGTTTGAGTATTAGAAATATATTGAAGATTGAACATCGTTTAGATTTCATTAAACATGGTTCTCACAAATCCAAAAAAGAACTAGTAATCAAGTTCAGTAACACATAGAAAAGACTTTTGTGTGTTTAAATACCATATCAGCAGTATATCATGCAACCTATTTGGACAAATTTTGAATGTGGGTTACATATTTTAAAGCCTTGCAGCTTTTGGAGTGAATAAGAGAAATATACACAAGTCCACTGAATGAGTCTGTTCTTTCTAAACTAAAGAGATTAACTATTGAAATTTTCATTTTTTTTTTCAAATTATATTAAGTAAACAACAATTCAAACTCTTGATAAACAAATAATAAAAGAGAAATAGATGAAAACAATAGATTTAAAGCAAAAATTTATAGCTGGAAAAAATGTCCTTGATAAAATAATAGTACTAAATCAAGAAGAAATTATAGTTAAAATAACTAAATTATCAAGAAAACAGAAAATTATCTCTAAGTAAGCATGAATTGAAACAAAACAGATGTTTTTGAAAAGCTCCAGAAATAAACCTTTATTACTATTAGAGGCATTGAAAGATGAAATTAAAACAGAAGTGAATGATGCTGATAGGTTAGGACCCCCACTTTTTTAGGAGGCCCCCCCAAATAATTGTCAGAGTGAGCGATTGTCATATATATCTAAATATTTGGCACTGCCATTTAATTTCTGGAATTATAAAGGGCCCCATATCCAAATGACAGATGGCCAAGCGGTGTAAATACTCGACTGTCGACATGAGAGTCCAGGGATAGATCCTTGGCTAGAACCGTGGAATTTTTCCAGGTGTTATCTGGTGCAAAGTCGTCCCACAAGTCCACCCAGCTTTAATGGGTACCTGACTTAAGTTGGGGAAGTAAAAGCAGCTGGGCGTTGTGCTAACCACACAATCCCTTCACATGTCGAGGTTATAGAAACAAGAATACTACACTTCATCTGCCCCGATGGCCCAGTAGGGCTTAGGCAGCTTTACTATATCCCAAATAGCTTAGGGCCTTATCAAGTCTAAATCCAATCCTGCTGATCAATTAAATGGTACATTAATAACTCATTTAAATGGTATATGCTTAAATTAACTTAAAAGTAAAATTACTTAAATTTCAAAAGTTGCACTTATTTAGGTGAGTTCCTGTACTGGTAAAATGCGTAAATTATTTCTTTGCTTTCCATGACTCATAAATATTTAGAATATAATTGAAATGTATGCATTTAATGCTACTGTTACTATTGTTACTAATATAACTTTTCAAATAATACTCAATAGTGGATTTTTCTCAAATGAAAAGTATTTTTTTATTGATTTTTTACATGCATGTATATATAAAAGTAATTGGTCTAACGACTATTTTATAGTAAAAGCTATTTATATCAAATATTTTCATATATAAATGTTGAATGTATACATAGCAGTTTTTTTTTTTGTGAATTTTTGAAAATGACAAATTTTTTAGTTTTTTTTTACCCTACCTCTTTCTGACCTTTATTATTTTAATCATAAATAATCTTAAGATATGACTATTTTAATGTATAGAGCTTAAGTTACCCTACAACTTGATGTAATTAGTTTTTATGTGTATTGATTACAATGTTTTTTTATGATTTTTTGAAATGTCACGAATTTTTAAAATTTATCTCCCCTTTTTATTTTTTCTAAAAAATTATGAACTCATATTCAGGGCTATAAATTTTAATGATATTATAATTTTAGACCCTTTAAAAAAATTGAGTTTGTTCGAAGTATATTTGTGTTTGTTTTGAGTGTAAATGATTGTGTGTACAGAAAATACTTTTCCAGATGACGCTTGGCAAAACTGGCACTTTTGAAGGTGTAGAGAAAAAATGAAAAGGTCACATTTATATCTCAAACTATTTGAACAATAGTGATAAATTTGATGTCCACCTTCTTAGATTCTGGAGTTCTTGCAATATTCATCTTAAAAAAAGCTTTAAAAACATTTATAAAGTCAGTTTGTGGTACCTACAACCAGTGATATTTACATAACAATAACGAAAATGATTGCTTCCAGTTTTACGAAAACGAATAATGAAAGAAAAAGAATATAATATAAAAATAAAAATGATTGAAGCCAAAACTTATACAAACTAAAACTAAAATGAATTTCAAAACTAAAATATCACTGCCTACAACTAGCACTTAAGACAAAAAAATGCAATGAACACATGTATTGCTAAGAGAGACATGGTCTAATGATTTGGTGAAGTATTCTGAAGCGAGAGGGCAGGGTATAGAGGTTTTTTTTATAAATAATATCAAATGTATATTATCAAATGGAAAATAACTTACAATGGCTGATTATCAATGTGGATCAAAGCTGGTAGAAGAAAAGCTAATGTTTTTCCAGTTCCAGTCTGTTAGAAAAAAAATTAATGCTAAAAACAAACTGCTTAGTCTAAGATGCTGTAAGATTTAAAAAACTTCCAAAATCATTACATCCATACAACTCCAGTTATAACGAAAATATTTTACTAGTTGCATAAAAAGTTGATTGGTGTTGAACAGGTGGTGGTGTGTCACAAAAAAATATTAATTTGCTATGGTTGATATGCTAAGAAAATTATATCAGTTAACAACAAACATATTTTAGACCATGCCAACCTGAGCTATTCCAATAAGATCCTTGCCTTGAAGTAGTATAGGCCAAGCTTGACTCTGTCAAAAACATTTTAGATAAAAAAAACTTTCTTTAGGTGATTTGTATTCATTTAGAGAAAAAGAAAAAAAAACACTCCAATTTAAGTATTTTAAAAATAATTTATCATTTAATAAAAACCTGAATTGGGGATGGTTTGATGAAATTTTGTTTCTTTATCTCAGCAAGTATGTCAGCTGTAATAAAAGTAAGAAGAAAATTTAAAAAACGTGTACTATTAATCTGCAGCACTAAGGTCTGACTCAAATCCTCAACACCAAAGAATCTGACTCATTGTGATACAATCAATACTGAAGTACCAGTACCAGACAAATGAAAATAGGAATTTGTCCCATTTAATTATAGCTAAATTACAAGTTTCTTTTCACAATATTTAGCCTAATATATTTTTGCATCTAAAAGCATGCACAACAGGCAAAAATAGTGATGAAACCTAATCTAAAAACTAATAAAGAAACCAAATAAAATTTTAAGTAGATGAACCAAAACAAAATAACCAAAACAAAATGCCAGAATTCTCTAATAAAACCAATAAAGAGCATCAGGGTCATTTGAAGGTGTTCCATTCTACAGGATTAGAAGATTATTACACTGCAGAGCCCCCTTCACATTTTCAAAAAAAAAGATGTGTGCATCTTAGGGACATCCATTAGATCTAGTAGTAGTAGGCATCTGTCCATCTCGGAAGATGATGGTAGCGCTCTAGGTTAGTCATCAGTCGTGTTCTTGAGGGCAGGATTTGGAATGGCTCAGCAGACCGATCCTGGATCGACAGACTCTACCGCAGTGACCATAGTTGAAGCTGGATGTAGGGTTGAGGGCCTGTTTCTGCTGTGTAATCTTCCTTTTTTTTCAGCTGTTGGTTGCGTAGTTGTTCTCCATTTAGGATGCCTTTGTGAACGGCCTGTCGTCTCGAGAGCTTCCACCTTCACTGTCTCCGGCGCATCCTTGGCATCAGATGGCAAGAAAAAATCACCAACACTGCTCAAACAAGCCAGCTCACCTATCAAACATCTCCTTCTGTACCAAAGACGTCTACGATGGCTGGGTCATGTGCATCGAATGCAAGATGATCGCATACCAAAGGACATCCTATATGGCGAGCTGGCCACGGGGCATCGCCCCATTGGTCACTCGCAACTGAGCTTCAAGGATGTTTGCAAACGCAACCTCAAATTGACTGGCATCAGCCTCGACAATTGGGAACAGCTCGCCGCCGATTAGATCCAAGTACCTACACTAACTAGTGTCCAACCTGGGTAAACCATTTTTTTTTTACATTTAGTGTCGTTAAGCAAAATAAGAATAGTTGCCAAATTTATTCATTTTTACATTAGCAAGGATATCAACTTACCGTGTTGTTCAAAAGCATCCTCAAAACTCTTTATGGGATGAGGTACTGTACCTCCATCAGGCGCATCAATTATAATGTTGTTGTTCTCTCTCCTAAAATTTAAATTTTATTTTGTGCTTTACCACAAAAAATGAAATCGTAAAATATCAAACTACATCAAACAAGTAACTAGAATTAGGAAGTGAACTTTCTAACTGAGGAGGCAATGAAAGAACCTATGTTATGTCTCACACAAGGGGACAGGTGGGCGTGCTTGACTGTGGACCGGAGAGTCCTGGGTTCAAACCTCAGTAAGAACCTTGGGGATTTTAAAGGTCCTGGTTAAAGTCCCCAAGTCCACCCAGCTTTATATGGGTACCTGACTTTAAGTTGGGGGAGTAAAGGCAGCTGAGCGTTGTACTAACCATACAATCCCTTTATATGCCGAGGTTATTGAAACAGGTGAAATTTACATATACTCTGCCCCGATGAGCCCTTTTTTTTCATGTCTCATACAACATGTCAAAGTTGTGCAGAAGTGTTTTAAAGAGCCTGCTATCTCATTGTTTGCTAAAAAAAATGCCTTAGTAAACCGAAGGCTAAAAAATGGGTTTTCATTGATCGGCGGGTTATGGTATTGTCAGCATGGAGAGGTACCAAATGATGCTGGTACAAAAGGATATATTTTTTTTTATCCCTTGTGGGCTAGAACAGTGATCCACAACCCATGTGCTTCAGTACACAAGTATTTCTTTATTTTTCTACTACATTACATCAACAAAATGAAACCAGTTTGTAGGAAGAGAAATACAATTAAAATTACATTCAATAGCATGGGTACAACACAATTCAGCATTTCAACTGGAACAATAATGTTGTCGTTGGGATGTATTGGTGACAAAAGTTTTACTTTAAGAACTTAAGACAATGAACTTGCGCATCAAATTAGTGCAATTATAAATGACATTCCATAAAGGAATAGGATCAAACACCAGTCATGACTCTCAGTCATGTTCTCCTACTGGCAGGACACAGGTTTTGTTTCTTATATTCTAGAAAAAAAAATGTAAGAAAAGAAATGAAATAAAAAGAATAATTTAACCCTTTTGAGGTTAAATACTCTTAACTCAAGGTGCTAAACTTGTAATACAAAATTTTTCTATTTTTTTTTTTTTTGCAAATAAGACTATTTATTTCCACTATATTACACTATGTAATAGTTTTTTTGCTCTTGTCCATCAAAAGTTATTTCCTAACAGTGCATAGGTTGGCAGTACAGAAAATACCAATTTATTTCCTAACTTTGCTTTTATGACCAGGACATCAAAAAACTATAAACATGACTCACATTAGTAAAAATAATTACATATTCATCTTTTTAGCTTCATATTTAATAACAAAATGTTGTAGAAAACTGATGTCATTGTACATTGCTGTCAGAGTCAAGGTATTTAATTTAAAAGTGTCTTTGCTTCCTAGATTTACAATTATACTGCAAGGACACTTTATCAAACAAGTTCCCCAAGGGTATCTCACACCAAGTTTTCATAGTACTTTCCTAAAGTGATGGGACAATTCCATTAATTTTATCAATGCTGATTCCATTCTGGTTCTTCACTGAAACATCTATTCTGATTCATGACTTCATTTTAAATATTTATCGAAAACAAATATCTAATTATAGCTACCCTTTTTCGTTTGAAACTATATGTTTACGTGTTTCAGCTAGAGATTTTGTTTCAAAGAAAGAAAACTTACTTAACCTTGATTGCAAGCAAATTTTAAAAATAGAGCTTAAAATAATTGAGGCAATATCAAGTGAGAGAGAAATATTTTAATCTCACATGACATCCTCTTGTTGAGAAAACTATCATACATTTCTGTTTCAGGAGTCCTAATTTGAAATGGAGAGGTGGCATTATCACCTTGTCGGTGCCCTACCACCAACTCCCATTTTACATAGCTCTTTACAAGAGAAAATTCAGTATGTGTTGGCCAGTCCCTGTGGTGGCAATGGCCCTGCTGTCCAATAAGCAAATATAGCAGGGATATTTTGTGTACCCAACCTGTAAACCAAGGAGAAACTTTACAATATAAAATCTCCTTTAAAACTATGAGTCAAATTTTTCACCATCTCAATCAAATTCTTCGTGTCGTAGTCACTCTGTACGGATGGATACTTGTTCCCATTGTGCAGCAACACAGCCTTAAAACTTCCAAAAATGCTATCCAAAAATCACTCAAATTCAACAGGGATAAAATGAGCTAAGCAAACTAAGGTGTCAAAACTTGATCATATGACAGAAAACATGTGAGAAGTGGGTATGTAGGTGTGTTCGTCTAAATATACCTTAAAATAAATGAACTGTCTAAAGATGTTTTTTAGTCAAACAAGTCCCAAACTAGATAAAACCCTTTCTTTACACTGGCCTTCAACCTTTAAAATACAAATGTATGAAAGCGAATTAAGTCCTCTTTAGCAATTTAGAGCAGAAAAAAATGCGACTTAAATTGTCAATAGCTGATAACCTGATGATCTGGAATTTCAGGACTAGTGGAAAATGTAAGCTACTCTAGCTTAACAATTAGACATGGGGATTTGGAGATATTCAGGTGGAAAGAGGCTGTTATAGCAGTGATACTTATAGCACAGATTGTGGAGACTTATACGCCGATTTCCATCACTTCATATGTGTTGAAGCTTGAAGCACAGGTTCTCATATCAGGGTGTCACACTAGACAGAAAGCTTAACTTGTGCAAAAATCAAATGAAGGGCACCCGACAGTATGAACATTGTCAAATGTGCCAGCATGTCATTGGGAGGCTGGAGCTGATGTCCCAAGGTCAATGCACATGGGTGCATGCTGCCAGGTCTCAGATTGCTAATATCCAGACATTTAGGGCTCACATCTGTTTCCCCGCAAACTCGATGTGAACCGGGTAATTTGGTTCTCTATGTATATATGAAGCAGAGATGACAGCCTTTACAGAGGCTGTCAGCCTTTACAGAGGCTGTCGTACACAGGTTGATATTTATGTGTGTGACAGGCATCGTTATCGCTCTCAGTTCATCAGGCTGTAACAGGGTCAGGCAAATGGTCAGTGCAGCTTGAAGAGCCACGGTAGAGGCCATCCGGGATATAATGTCCCGGAATAGTGTATTGTGGACTAGTGAATTTCTGGGCATATAGACATACATAAGAATAACCAATTTCTTAGTGAGGTCTATTAATGCCCAGAAAAACCTAGTGGGTAATGAAAGCTCACAATGCACTGAAAGACTGAAATGGCTGATTGGTGCATACTTTAGGAGATTAAGGTACAATGTCGCCTATGAGCCATCCCTGTAGAAAGGATGAGGAGACCCTGGAAAATGTGCTGTATGAGAAACTTGTGCAGTCAGACACAGTGTGGACCAGTTAGGTAGCTTGTTCGTCATAATCCTGTATGGCAGTTCACCCCACTCTTTAATCTCACCAGCTGTAAGAGACTAAGTCAAGCTCGCAGATAAAGGTGTGAAGATTAAGGTTACAATTTTTATCATTAAGATAATGATAATTTTCCATTTTACTCATATAAAAGTAAATTAAGTTTTTTGAATGTAAAGATTTGACCTAAATATCACTACTTAATATATGGGTACAAAGACTAAAATTACTATTTTATTTAGGTATATATCAAATAGTAAGTGAATCATTTTATTTATAACATAATTTTGAGAAAAACTTGCTTTTAATCTATACATAATTTTTCATGAATAAGAAAGCATTAACTTGATGCTAATTAAATACACCATTTTTAAAAATTAATAATTATGTAGTTAGTTTGTGACAATTTTTTTCAAATATTACCATAGCATTGCAAAATGATTTTTTTTATTATTTATAGAAAAATATGTAAAAAAATAAAATATAAAAAAAAACAGTGTTCCGTTGACTTTTGATCAACTGTGATTGAAAATAGTTAAACTATATATATATTATAAAACCATGTGAAGTAAAATCCTTATCGCAAATGAATCACGAGTCGTCTTCGTATGGTTTCTTCAATCTACTCCAGCCATTTCAGCCTGTCACAGCTTCATGTTTTTACCAAGACAAATTGAACATATTATATAAGACTGTGGAATGTTGAGCTGAGGTTGTCAGGACACTTGAATGTTTTACTTCAATATTATTAGTAACTAGTTTTATAATCATACAAATGAATGTGTATTTTGGTCAGCAATATTTTTTTTTAGTTTACTACTAGTAATTTTAATTGTATATGAAATTCTTTAAAAGAGCCAAATAAAAGGCTTTGATTTTCAGCAGTCATTTACTGGTAGATATTGATATGTGAATGTCACTAAAGTTTGCAGAACTTTTCTCAAACAATTGTGTTAAATGTATACAATATTCGAGGAATAGAACTGATAAGATAGAATTATTGGGCCTTTCACTGAGAATAATAATAAAAAATTATTCAGCCTGTTTACTGCACCAATCATGTAAACTATTTCAGTTCTGTATGTATGAAACCTTTGTAGGCCCAAATAGTTTTAATTAAACTAAAGGAATAAACAAACTAATTTAAAAAAAAAAAAGCTTTTTACACAATTATATATTAAGTTATAACATGTACCGCCAAACGGGGTGAAATTGATCACCGGGTGAGATTGATCAATTTAGCTGGTACCGGTAATTACCTGTGTGAATTATTTTTTTTATTAAAGAAATATTAAATAAATATTATTTGTACTGTTTTTTGTTTACATCTGAGTAGAAAGTTGAAAAAAAATTAAAAAATAGTTACTTTTTGTACTAATTTTTAATATTTTATATGTGAGTTGAGTTCTGTCTTCAATGAAGCTATCACTGGACTATTGCAAGAACACTGTGGGACATCTGCGACGAAAAGGAAGATCAGAGGGAAGAAGCTGACACCAGGCAAATCCATCTTACCAAGTGATTTAACTCCATGGCCAACAACCTCATCAAATGATGCTTTGAATTCGACTGCAGGAAAGAAGCATGCTCGAATTGCACAGCCAGTTTAGAAACCTTAACCGATTAGATCTCTTTTATCATCCAGCAGTGAAGATGACGTTGAACCAAGCAATGATACAGTGTTAGATAATGACAGTAGCAGCGATGAAATCAATCTTGCTCGTCACAGCACAGACAATCCAGAGGAAAAAAAAAACCAAGTCAGGACAGTGGGCAATAGTTGCATACCCGGGCAAAAACAAGAATGCAAGTTTGAATTACATTGGTCAGATCATGAAAGTCTTAGGACATAAAAAAAAGTCTTGCGAATGAAGTTTGTAAAGAAGCAGTCGGGTACAACAATACCATTGTTCAAACAACCAGACAACGATGAAATCGATGTGCCGTTCTCATATATTGTTCAATACCCCGATGAGCCAAGCCGAAACAACCGAGGACAGATGACAAACACTTTCTTCAACGTTCTATGTTATTGTTACTGGTATTATGGGTTGTAGAACTTTTACCTGTACACTGTACAACTGTCATTTTTGTCTGCCATTTATCAAACTTAATTTCAAATTTATGTTTGAATTGTAGTCTAACCTTTTTTAAAACCTAAAATTATTATCATTCTCACCCCCACAGGCGACTGAATTTTATCAATCTACAGTAACTCATGGCCGATCAATCTCACCCAAAAGCCGGGGTCAGGTTGATCAACATTCTGACTATTTTTTATTCCTTTCGTGAGCCAAGAGGCTATTTGGTATATTGCAGTAAAAAAACCATTTCGAAATGTGATATATCAAAATATTATCACATATGAACGTCAAAATTGATCAATTTCACCCCGTTTGACAGTACAAAGTTTAGTAGAGCATCTTTCTTACAAAATTGTCTTAATTGCACACAAGTGGTAAAAGCTTCAAGAGACTTGAAGTTTATGTTACCCCATGAAATGATGAACTAGGGAGTAAATCAATATGTTTGCATAAGAGAATGAAAGCTGAAATTTCAGTGAAGGAACAGATAATTGCAGCCCACTATTAGTGATGATAGGGTGTGATGCGACAAGGATATTTTTTCAAGAGTTTTTCGAAATCGTAAACATGGCAGAGTTGTTTAAAAATTTAAGTATGAAACTAACCTGAAGAGCCTCACCTCATCATCTGACATTTTTGCAATGTTGATATTTTCTTTATAGAAATTTTTAATGATTGGTGGCAAACCTGTGAAAAAAAACTTTTTTATTCAAAAGCAAAAATGTTTTAGCATGAATAACTTTCGCTGGGCTGTTAAATCAAATTAGCCAAAAATATGAATTTTCACTAAAATTGCAGAAAATTCATGAATCTCTTGATTAAAGATTTAAAAAGCTCTATAACTTCTCAGAGCTATTTGTCAAACACATTGGAATATCAGTTCAGATTGACAATTTCAAACTTGACTTTCTCAGACACCATAGAAAAAGCTCTTTTTATGGTAAGAAGGCAATAGAAAGACTATTTTCAAAATATTCAAATTATTTGATAAAATGCACTTAAAATGTGCCAACTGTTGAACACTAGTTTCAATCTTATTTTAAACACATTAGATGATCATCTTGTTTAAATGTGGAAAGAAAACACTTCTCAAATAATGCAGATAAGATGTAGTTGGGATGAAGATTATGAAAAGATGCCATGCAGTGTTAGAGTTGTATTGCTGGTAGCAGTACCAAGAATTTAAAAACTTTCCAATTAAACATTGGTTTTATTTCACTAATAAAAAAGTGAATGTAATGAAATCTTTCAAGTTAGGAGTAATTTTTTCTCAGGGTAAAGGTACATTTTGTATCAATTTTGAAATGGATGTTTCATTATCCTGAGTATATTTTTTTTTAATCTAATGTAAGTTTGTTTTCTCCTGTGTGATGATTTATTAAACTATTTCAAGGTGTAAACTTGACTGCTGTGTAACTAATTTAAAAAGTAAAAAAAATTAGGTGTCATTGTTATACAGAATACCGGTAGATTTAGGCTGAGTCATAAAAAGCCCAACATTCTTAAATAAATATAATTACATCCATAACCATACATGGCATGCGTATGTAATAACCCTTAGATGAAATCCATAAAACATAAATAATTGAGCATTAAGACACTTTTTTTTAATGTTAACAGATCTAAATATTATGTTTATAAGCTGTTGAACAAATGTATATATAATGTAATAAAAGTAACATGGAATCCCTCCCTAAACAAAAAGGGTCTCTGAAATAAAAGTTACCTTCAAATCTACTATTCAGATTTAATTGTTCTTTGTCTCGAACAGCATTCCAATCAATGGGACCAGGCTTCTGAACAGGTTTCTCTTCAGATTCTTTGAAATCCTGGTAAGTTTTCACTGTTGTAGGAGGGCATACAATAAATCAATTGTCTGCCCTGGCAATGGAGAAAGCCTGCTTTTATATTTATCTAATTGTGTTCACTAATAGAGCATACAAGTGTATATTTAAAATATTTAACTGGAATTTTTTTTATATTTTGAATAATGCTCAGCCTAAAGATCTACATTTTTTTTTAAATAAAACATTTGAAAATAACTACTGTGAAAATAAAAATGAGATGTGACCAGCATTTATGCTAAGTCAATTATGGATAATGGTAATTAAAACCTTCAGTTAACATAATTTGGAAATATAAATATATATACAAGTACCACTTCAGTACACTTGATAATTTTAGCAGACTTTTTTTTTTGCTGCTTCAAGGTTTAAAATAAGGGACAATTAATAGGTTGTTCTATTGATACTTTTATCTTATTTTGAAAAACGGCCTAAACTAGTTTGCAATATTTAACTTACAAATATTGGCTTAACATTAATAAATTTCACTCAACAGCCATTTGAAATTCATTTTTTTCATTCAACCATACACACATGCAGTGCTGTTTTCCTAAACAGAAAAAAGGTGAATTTACCTTCAGGTAAAGTGCCCGAATTATCTGTCCCAAAACCACCTTAAACAGGGGTAAAAAAAACAAGAAAAATCCCTATTAGTAAATACTCATATCATTGCAAGATCTAAACAATAATGAATTCAACAGTCTCACTTTTCAAATCTCAAAGACATAGTTTTAAAAAAAAACAGACATAGTGAAAAATCAACAATAAAAAAATTAATGATTTAATTACTTGTTTATTCAGAGCTGGAAATTTATATGCACAAATTCAATAAATCGGTTCTCATACCTACCGATGCAGTTTGTACTGCATAATCAATGAAATCAATTTTTTTATTTAGGCCAAACAGCCCTCATTTGTGGGTGACAAGAATGGTCAAATGAATGAAACATGAGCAGTTTATGACAGATGACAGTGACTACAAAACTAAACATGAGTAAAAGAAAAATGGGAAAAAAAAAATGACATTTTAAACATGACCATGTCAAAACTGAACCCTCAATATTTTATTCAGCCAAAACAAGGTTGAATAATTCACCAACCACGCCCACGATCATTGCCATTAACTATTTCAACGCCGGCATCTTGAATAAGTCTCTTTGCTTCTGAGATGGCACTTTTGCTACCAGACAATTCTACCGAACTGTGTCCTGCTGAATCTCCATCACGGGAAACCTGAAATAATAAACGCCATGAATACAAATAAAACTAAAATTAATTAATATGTATGGTTAATCAAAAAGACTCATACCTTTATTCTGCATCCACTGTCTGCTTCCATATCTCTGATTCGACTGCCTCCACGACCTAAAAAACCAAATGAAAATGAAGTGTTAGTGGTTATATACACATACAGAAACAGTGTTGAAATCTCTTAACAAGAACTATTTTGATCTATGATTAAGCATACCTATAATTCTTCCAACTTCTGATGATTCAACATAAATTGTCTCAGATTCTCCACCAGTGCTTCCACCAAATCCACCACCTCTCCCAGAACCACGACTACCTGAAAGCAAAACAATGACTTCTTGAGAAAATGATCATATAGAAATCATAAAAATAACTTAAAAACCATAATTTAATAAAAAATTTATCAAAATGATTTACATTTGGATAGAAGATATAAAAAGGTAGAATTCAAGCCTATGAAAATTAATGTACCCCAGTAATACAACAAAAAATGTTAAAACCTATTACTGCCAACCCCAATAAAAAAAGGTTCATTACTTACCTCTATCATAATCATCACGTCTACCCCAACCATCTCCACTGTCTCTATCCCTACGGCCCCATCCTTCTTCTCGTCTTCCGCCACCAAATCCACCACTTCCTCCGCGACCACCACGACCACCATAGCCTCCTCGTCTTCCGCCACCTCCACCCACATCTCCTTTAATATATTTAAATCGAAGTGTTAGCAAAAATAGTTATTTAATACATCCTGTTTAATTTCCTTTAAAATCAGTTTAAATAAAGGTAATAGTCAATATACTGCAAACCTAATTACATCAAAGCACTTTTACTAGTTATTAAAACAATTTTTTAAATATATTCCACAGATGAAAATACAAAATCTTTCAATATTGCTATATCATTCATATATTTGTGTTTGTATTGTATGATGTTCAAAATAAAAATATCTCAATTTCCTTACACCATTAACGCATTACTTAGGGACAGTTGAGTATCTGCACTAAACTATTAAGCCCAGGTGTACATGAGTTTTAAATTCTAGAAAACTGTTTCATAAGTCATATAAACCTGATAAATATGTAAGCATTAATCAGTTAAAATTTAAATGTAAATTAAGATATTACCTCCATTAAGACACTCTTCTATCATTCTTCTGGCAGTTTCAATTTCTTCATCTGTGCCACTTATTTCAACAGACTTCATTCCATCTTCGTTTTCATCCCTTGAAATCTGTTTTAATAAAGCGATTTTATTGTTTGAAGAAAATAAAGTTCTTTAATATATTTCATTAAAATAACTTCCATTAAGTTTCCCTAAACGATATTTAAAAATTGTGGCATTCAATCTCTTAATATTTCACTTTAAAATTAAAACAAAATGGTCGTGCAATTTTTCAAAGTTTTGTTTATTAAATTATCTTGAATATCCTAGCCAGGTTCATATAAAGTGCTTGATGTTGGGCTCATTATACCAATATAAATGGCTTAGATCATATAAACAACAATAGGGATTATTTATTTCATTTGAATGGTCTAAGCTAATTAAATTTAAGCAGTTTTTTTATACCTGTTTTTATTTAATACTTTAGTGTCAAAAGTATTTATCTTTTTTGAGTATGTATAGATAAAAACTAACAAGCAGTGTACGTGGTAAAATAAAAAAAAAAAAATTCTTATACTATATATTGTGAAGAACTTCAATTACTTATGTTTGTAAAAATTATATACAGTATAAAGAATAGTGAGTAATACTAAAAAAAACAATTTATTGATAAACCTGTGTTAAAACTTTAGAAACAAACATGAAAAATCAATTTAAAAATCACCTTAATTCTTGCATTGCTGTCCTGTTCCAAATCTCTAATTCTGCTTCCACCACGACCTTAAGAAAAATTTTTTTTTATTTAAGCCTTTATATGCAATTTAAAGAAAGAATGGAAATGCAAATGATGGTCTTTAAGAAAAGATAACTTTTTTTTAATGCTATAAGGCACATTTAAAGAATGTGCACATACTTTAGACAAAAGAAATGTCATCAATAAAAATTTGAAATTAATGACTGACTTAAGATAGATTTGGAAGGGTTAGAAAGTTGATTTTTCAAAATTCCTGAAGAAAATGTTTGGAGGAATCATTTGGAAAAGTATTTACTAATTTATACATTGTCATGCTGTAAAAAATTCTATTAAGGTAGGGGTATGTTTTTTTGCTATAGTGGTATCAGTAAAGTTGATCACTCAATATACATAGGCAAAATAAAATTTTTATAACTTAGTACAGGGATTGCAGTAACTTGTTACTCTTAATTTTTTATTAAATTTAAAAACTATGTTGGCACTTTGGTAGAATCTTAACTCATATCCCCTGCCTTTCCACAGTTGCAATAAAAATCAATCCATTACCTTTAATATATTCATTAGCTGTTAGAGACACAGTATTTAATTGTTTTTTTAATTATATAATGATTAACTGTCTAAAATGATTAAATGCCTCCTATTTGCATGAGGTTGAATTTATACTTTTAAAAAAGGTCAGAAAATTATAACATGATTATAACATGCTAAGACTGCTTTTCAATTTTTGCAGATGCTGTCGAGTAGCAATATGAAGATGGGTTGGCTTTGCAATAGCCTGGGACCTAGGCATATCCAGGCATTTTAAAACTAACAAATTTCAATGGTAAGCTCAGAACTCTCGAAGTAGAAGTTCAGATCACATGTGGTGATGTACAAAAATACCTATAAAAATTGTTTTTCTTTGATATATTTAAAGAATAGGTGCCTAACCCAGTTCTGTGAATTAATTTATTAATGAAAAATTCATTTAATTAATAAAAGGATTTTTTCATTAAAACTAACAATAAAAGCTGTAAAAAAAAAAATTATTTGTACATTTTAAAAACATTTTATCTTGATTTTGTTCATAACCTTTAGCTAAACTAGTCAAAAAGGGCTTTTTAGTGTTAAACCTATAATATGCACAATTACTCTCAGTTTTTAATTTGGCATCAACCTTTTTCTATTTCCCCTATATAAATATTAAAAACTATTAGATTCTGAAGTCAACATGATAGGTTTTACTAATTTCATCTCAAACATCATAGACATTTTAGTAAAAGAACAAAGGATTGCAACTTTTACACAATACCAGCCTGTCAAAAAAAATTAACTATATAAAATATTAAAACCTCATAGTGCTTCATTTTCAAAAAAGCATGGGATCATGTCTAAGTTGCAGCCAAATAGCAATAATGTTCCTGGAAATTTTTTTAGGCAAAAAGAAACTACTAAAAATATCCTTTAAATGTCAGTAATGCATGCCTATTGTGTTCTACAGTTTGAATAGAAAAAAAAAAGGCACACATTAATGCCAAAATTAATGCTCTACCACAAGGTTTTCTTAGCCTTACACGGCCATTACACTGATTACAGCATGGCTCTTTTTACTAAAAGGAAGTGGTGAGATAAAATTTTATAAATTATGACAAGACACAAAATAAATGATTAAGTCCTAATTATAAAATAAAAAGAATAAACAGAAAATTGATAATAAAAATACAAAGTTCAAAAATATCAAATAACTAATTAGTGCGTCCACCATGTAAACTTTGATAATAGGCCAAATGGGGGGGAAAAAATGGCTTTTTTAAGTACCATCTATTTTAACTATTTCTTACCTATAATCTTTCCAACGTTGGAAGATTCCACCAGCATTGTTGTAGAGCTACTTCCTCCACCACTTCTACTAGCGCCGTAAGACATTATTTGAGTTTAAAAAGTGTGGCAAATACCAATGCGAGAGGTAAAAATTAAAAGAATTTTCAGTTGACGACCTTACATGTGCGCCACCAGAAGTTAACAGGATGGCCAGATAATTTATAACCGTAACCAAAAATATTTGAGCCAAACCAATTTTTTTTAACTATGGGCTTTTTAATTAGTACGATAAATTGAAAAGTAATTTATTTTTTTAATAAAAATTAAAGATTTGGTATTGAAAAAATCATGGCATTTTAAATAATATACTATCAATAATATATTCACCATTTTATGTTAGAAAAAATATTTTAAAAAGAATACATACTTTTAATGTCGATATTGTTTGTTTGTTGTTTGTATTGGGGTACGAGCATGAGCCTAATAAATATTTGATAATTTAGAAAATACGTTAGTTGCAAAAATAATCACGTACATCATAACAGTTAAATGATTCAATTTTGTTGTATAAAATATTTTCTTGCAATGGTTTTAAGTCTATCTGGCATATTAGCTGCATAATGACTAAAAATGAGTATGTCGGTAATGGAGTCGTTGTTACTTTCGAAAATAAATGCTGTTCAGACAATTAAGAATCATAAACTGTTCATATAGTTATTTTATAATTATCAAGCTCAATTTAAACCAACAAAATCATTTCAATTTTAGTTTTTTAGCAAAGACACACGGATAAGATGGTGCCACTTGACAAAATGATTTTAAAAAGAAATAAATATTTAGGCCAGGGGTGAAATCCTAAAAATAGTACAAGTATATATCATTTGTCTAATCCACAACCTAGTACATTCACGTTACAAAAAAAGTATATGACATGTATTTGTTATTACATTGAGCTTTTATGCGATCAGTGTGTTGTTGTTAGAAATGTATTTTGCATTCGCAGATAAATTATATATCAACAACTACATAAAGGGCTTTTTTAACATATTTTTTTTTAATAAGGTGTGTTTGTCAGAAAGATAGACGACGTTGTCAATATTTAAATAAAATGCTGGATTGCAAATCAAAAACGTTGTGCTGTATTGTAAACAATAAGGTTCAAAATAGCTAAAGGCGCCATTTCTCTTATTCGAAACAATCTCGCGACTTCAAATGCTGTTAGCGCGATCTGACTCGTAAACTTTCTTTAAATAACTCATGTCTCGGATATATATGGGCAGGACTAGGGTGGCCTTCAAAGGAGAAGCAAGGATATAGTGTTTTGCTGCCTCTAACAGTGCTCCGCAACCTTTTTCAGCTCGCGGTACACTAATGGGTATTAATACATACTGAATGGAAAATTCGGCGGCAAAATAATACAATTGCATAAATGTCGACCGGTAAGCGGCGAGAAAAAGAGCCCAGTTGGTTTAATTAAGGTAACCCTAAACTAGTAATATTTGTAGAAAAAAATTATCAGAATCGATTTTTTGGCTTTTATGTCAAGTTTTAAGTTCATTCATTTCTCTTTCAGAATATATCAAACTTTTCACACAATAATATTTAGAAATATTTTTTATTATTTTTTTAATTATGTCACTACAAGCCCTTTTTAAAGGGAGGAAGGCCAGATAAAAAAAAATCCATATTATTGGGTATGAAAATTTCTAATTTTGAAAAATTTTTAAAAAGACATAATGCACAGTGTGCCTTTTGCACTGCCGCTCACTTTTTTGACAAAATGTCAAAAAAATGAGCAGTACGCGCGCCTGTGTCATGGGGCTACCTTGTGTTTTGTCTTGAAAATTTGACAAATGACGAGTCATAGATGCAAAAAAAAAATTTTTTTTTTTAAATCTAAGCATAAAAGGGCTAAAAAAAAGTATTCAGGCAGTTAAGGAACACCTTGATGATGATCCTTATGTAGCTGGAGGGTACTGAATAGCTGTAATTTTTTGTAAATATGTTTTTCTTCTTTTGTGTTTTTCTCAAAACGTGCATTTTCACGGAAATTTGTTCACATTGCACAAGATAAAAAAAAAACTATAAGACATATTCTTTTCAAATTTAGAGGATATATAAAATAATATGTGAGTACAAAAGTAGACCATTTTCATGCATTACGTATGTTAATTGTTTCTGAGTTATAATTTTTCTTTCTGTACCCTACCCCTTATTTTGTATGCTTTTTTTTTTTAACTCTGGTACATTTTTTTTACAAGAGAACTATAATAGCTATAATATTGTCTGTAGTCTACTTTTTTAAACTGAAGATGTAGAATACATTGGCTAATTTTCATAGTGTTTCTTCGAATGGTCTATAAAAAATCGTATGCACAATCTGGCCATTTTTTTCATTTTTTTGCCCAAAATTCATCAAAAAATTTTTTCTTCTAAAAAACGGCTTTAAATAATTGGAAAAAATATATATTTTCTTCATCAGGGTATTGCCCTGCACATAATAGTAGGGAAATTAGTCATATAATACTAAAAAATCAATTCACTACTTTAGGCTGTCCTCAAGCATGCTCAATAGGGGAGAAAACAATATATTCTTTTTTTTTTCTTTAAATACGGCTAGGGCTGGATTTGCAGATTTGCAGATAATCTGACTTGGCCGTGGCCTAGGCCCCCCGCAAATAAGGGGTCCAAAATGTTGAGTAGTATACAAAAATAAAAAAAAAGAAGTTAGCAATATTTTTTTATTTTCAAAATGTGGCCTCAAATTTTTGTTGGCCTAGGTCCCCTAAAATTGTAAATCCGGCTCTTAATACGGCATCACTTATGTTTACTACAACATAAACGTGACTATAACGTTTTTATGTATTAAATATATCTTTATATTTTTCTTTAACATTTTTTTAATTGACTTTTCTTTGGAAATCTCAAAGTTGGTCGTTAAAAAAATGGGGAGTAGGCCTACCGTCCTTATTGAGCTCCAGCACTAGAAAACTGTTTTTCTGTTACTAGTTTTGGTCTAACACAGCCTTGTTAGTTACTATATTTAGTAACTTACGTCATCACGTAACTATAGTCATCAATGGGGGGGGGGTCATTCCCTGAGGCCCCCCCCACCACACCATATCACCTTGTTCTAGACCTGTCTATATTCACTAGGAACGAGCTGCGTGTACTTTTCCACCAGCTAGTGTGTGAGATCCCTGTAAGGATGAGATGCAATCTCTTAGATCCTATAAACCACTAATGGGACGGTTTTTATGGTGCCTCTTTCATCCCCACCATAGCCGATAGTGCAATTGTCAAGGAGGCACCACGGGAGACACGGAGACACTTCAAACATGACCTGAAAATTTTCATTGGTCCTCACCGGAGATCGAACCGGGGAGGGGGGGAGTTAACCTATATGTATAAAAAGCAACTTCGACAACGACGGCGCGCAGGACTATTTATAGATTTGTGGAATTCCCGATCACAGACGACATCAGTGAAAAATGAGTATATTTTAGATTCTTTTGATTTACAAAGCCAATGCTGCTCACAGCCGCCCAGCTCCCGGTTATCCTCTCGCCCATGGAAAGTCGCACTATCCCGAGAGAAAAACACCACAGGAAATAATTTAATGTTTCTTGGGCGGCTCAGTACCATTTGATCAACGAACCGGTACAGGTCCGCGGCCCCGGTGTTGAGGACCATTGCTGAAGACAGTAGTTAAATATAACATAGAGCTCGTTAGTTATTCCCATAGTATATAATATGTCTATGTTTATAACTATGTTCACTATGTCACGTAATGTATGATGATATGCCAACATTGCCTATACACCAGTGCCGAACCTAGGGTTTTTAGGGACCCGGTGGGGGGGGGGGGCTTGGCCTCTTTGACATTCGACATTATGACATGAGATAATGTACTTAATATTTAATGTAAAAAAAAAGTGTGACCCCCCCCCCCTCAAGCTGGGGTCCGGGGGGACTTTCCAATTTGGACCCCCTCCCTAATTACGCAATTTAATTTTGATTAGTAAGTCAGCTTTCTTTGTTGAAGAATTGATATTAATATTATTTTCTTTTACTAGTGTGTCATTTTACAATGTCTCCAGAAATCTATAAAAATATAGTCAGAAAAATGAAATGGTTAGTAATACTATTTCATTTTCAAGATAATAAAAAACACAATGAATGCTGAACACTGCGAAGCTGAAAATACAAAACGCCCGGCCAAGCGGAGGTAACTCTATGAGTCGTCTAACATTTTACTCCAGATATTAGATAAGATATCATTTTACTCCAATCAATTTTAATTATAATGTCCGTAGAAGCCAACGACGTTATTTGGAATATAGATATGGAAGTTAATTTATTTCATGCAATGAGAGGACACAAACCTGCAGGTAAATTACTAAACTTCAACGCAGTCTAGATAAGATTCTACAAGATTGTTGGCCATTCAAAGTTTGAATTTGGTGTCCCTTCTCAGGCTTCTGTACTGTATGTATTGCCGGTACAAGAACCCTGATTGCCATGAACGTACTTTATTTAGGCATACATAAACAAAAGTATACCGGTACATCGTCACATTAGTGACTAAGTGACTACACTGACAATGAATTCCCCCCCCCCCCCCAAATTAATTCTAAAAATCAAATTTGATTATAAAATATACTTCTTTATCATTGTGTTCCGATTTTTTCTTATATATAACTCTCCGCACGTCCCCCCGCCCCAAGCCGTACAGCCCCCCCCCCCCCCCAAACAAAATCCTGGCTACGGCCTTCATTACATAGGAAGGCCAAATACTGCATATTTGAAGAAAGAAATGTTATTCTTAGACTTAGTAGACTGGCTGTGACTTATAGCTAGAAATTAAACTGAATTTGTAATATATATTATAGTAATTATTATAATAATCTAATAATGACAGTTCCATATTAAATAAGATAAGCTTACCACTGAACTCATTGGTAATACCAGGTTTTAAAGATGACAAATACGGTACTGATCATATGGGGAGTGGGTGGGGCATTGATGAAAATACTGACACAAAAATTAGTAAGGACAAGTGTGGGGAAAGCTCTCTCCAGTGATGCGTTTCTGCCAAGGAGGCTTTATAAAAATTATTGCAGTATGTATATATTTATCATTTGCTTTAAAGTGTTGAAAAATTCTCATCTATCTTCATTCTACATGAATGTATGATTCATTTTTTCCAGTTAATCAGGTGACAAAAAATAGACAAAAGTGATCTTATCAAAGAGATTGCAATCAACAATTTTCTATGGGAATTCATTTGCATAAGTATTGTAAAAAGGATTTTTGCAGACAGTCTCACTTTCATGAAGATACACGCAGGTCATGCCTGAGTAAATGAAAACTGTGCTGTGTGATGTGGCTTAAACTATTCATGGGTCTGGTCTATGTGTCAAAAGATTAGACAAATAAAAATAGACAAGCAAGCTTTCTGTGCTTAACACAGACAAGCCATACAAAGAGTGTAAAGTGCAGGCTAATTCAGAAGCAAAAATTACAGCGGACAAGGGAGTAAAAAAACCAATGGTTTTTACTAAATACGGATTTATGGTAAATCTAAATAAGAAATGCCCTGCTTCAATTTTGGATTACTAGACTGACTAACTGTCTCAACAACTAAAATTAGACCAGTGATTCTAAAAGTCTGGGTTGAGACGATTTTTAGGTAGGTTTAGACAAAATGGACATTTATAATTAAAGGATCAAAAATCTATGCATGCTTAATAACAACTCTATTACTCTATATGCTGTAAAAGAGTTGACAAAAGGTCATAATTAAATATTATTTTTTTTAGAATGCAATTTAATTATTGAAATTCAAACACATTTTTCTTATTTGTTTCTCTAATTTATATGCTATTATGTGGCTCACATTTTCTTTGGGTGCTGCCATGCATGTTGCATTAGTAATTATTTACAATGACATTCTAACATAAGAAATGCTACTTTCAATGACTTCATGCTGGCCACCCCTGGTAATGACTGTTAAAAATATAATATCAATATATTATTTTTTTAGGTGTAAATCGCCACTTTCAGATGTTGGCTATTCATGAACGTCTGAACTCAGCATGTAAAAAAATTACATCTGAAGATGTCTGGAAGCATCTTTCAACTCTATATGATTTACAAGCTCTGGTATGTTTATTATTTTGATTTGTAACTATTAAGCGTACAAATGAGAGGACTGAAAAATAAATAAACACAAGCATCATAATTGTTAGCCTTTGAAAGCAGACAATTTCGGTTTGATTCCTGGAAATGTTATATATAGTCATCCTTTTAAAAAATGCAGAGGCTACAAGGCCAAGTCTGATAGGTGAAAATCAGTCAAGTAGCTAATTAAATTTATTTTATTAAGCATATATATTTTTATATTTATAAACCCTTCCCACTTTCTTTTAATCCTTTTACACATTTCTCCCATACTCCAATAAATTGCTCTAGAAACATACAATTTTATTAAAATCATAAATATTATATAGTAATGGTATTTCAATGAAAAAGAACAATATTAAAAAAAATCAAATAAATAAGCTGATGATGTCTGATGTTCATGGTCATTTAATTGTCATTGTCTTTGAGGTGGCATACATATAATTTGGGTAAATAAATTATGTTTTTGCAGCGAATCTCGATAACTATATAATTATGTTAAATAGGTTGTTGTTATGTCAGTGCCTAATAGTTAATGCTGACCTTTTTACACATGAATAGAAATAGAGTAGCATAGTCAGCCAATCCAATTTTAGTATACTTAAGAGAAAATGGACGGCAGAGTGGTGTAGATACTCGACTGTTGACCTGAGAGTCATGGATTTAATCCTCTGTGAGAACCATGGAATTTTTCCAGGTGTTATTTGGTGCAAAGTTGTCCCACAAGTCCACCCAGCTTTAAATGGGTACCTGACTTTAAGTTGGGTTGTAAAGGCGGCTGGGCGTTGTGCTAACCACACAATCCCTTCATATGCCGAGGTTATAGAAACAGATAAATTCTACACTTCATCTGCCTCGATGACCCAGTAGGGCTAAGGGAACTTTCAGAGAAAACACATTTAACAAAGTGATATGAAACTGGAGAGGCAAACTTAAGAGAAGAGGGTCACAGTTTTGGTATCTAAAACAATTGCACTGAGGAGTTATTATCAGGTGACATCATTTTGAGTCACAGTGATGGGACTAAATAATGTCAGGGGTGTTAAATTAGTTTCAGTAAATCTTAAATAATTCAGTTCTGAACTTATTTAAATGAATAATATTCTTATTTTTTGTGTTCATCTAAATAAACTTATGAATTGGCTGTTAATTGATTCTTTAATGTATTTTTCATAAACCAAGATAATAATTGAATTGCCTCCAAAACATGCTACATATCAGAATAGCTTACACGCCAACATCAAATGGTGCGACATATATTAATACATATATAACTCTGTATTACACAAAAAAGAGAAAAAACTGAGAAAAAAAACTACATGTTAATAATGTTCTATGAAGCTGCAGTAGCCACTGCAATATGGTGAGAAATGACAGTACTGCTAACAAAATATAAAAATTTTTTAAATTCTAAGTTTTAGATAAATCCAGATTTAATATTTTTGACAAAATTGTAATTAACAATAATTCATTATTTGTTTCTAGCATGAATCAGAAATATTACCATTTCCCAACAAAGCTTATGATTTTGATTTTCAAGATTCTGAATTGCAAGATTTGACTGAGAAAACCTTTCCTAGGACACCTTACATAAATATACCTGCATTAACTGAAGTTTCTAAAGTAGAAGGTAGATTTATGTAATTTTGACAATTTAAAAATTTTATAGCATGACTAATTGTTAGTTATTGATTCAGAATTGATTGATTCCTTTTAAGAATCCCGAACGCATTAAAGCAGTTGAATTAGTTTCTAGGACAACCAACTGCATTGCACTATGTCCAACTATACATATTTTCCTCAACTAAATTCATAACTCATTTTAGTTGGGAGGAATCATTGATGTCATCTCAGGTTGAAAATTTGACTAAATACTGAAGGGAAGGGTTTATCCTAATGCACTATCACCCTGTCCTTTTTTTAATTCAAGCATAATCTAAAAGTTAATTGTGAGAAATTTACACCACTTTTTTTAAATTTTGAAATAATTATCTTATTATCTCTAGTTTTGTCAAAAAGTACCCCAAAGTTGGTAAAATCTGAGATCAAATTAGAGCCGAAGACATCTTTGCATAAGTCTGAATCTCGTGGTAATACACCATCTGTGAAGGTTGAAAATAAACCTAGTCCAGCTTCAGTTAAGATATCTCAACAAACAGTTACACCAAGCACACCAGGTCAGGAACCATCACCCAAACGTACTAAAAGAACTAGAAACGTACCATCTGCCAATAGTCCAGCTACACCAACTGAACCCCAGTCAAAGCGACGAAGATAAAAATTATGAAATATTATATTACTATTTCTTTTCTGTGAAGTATTTTTTAGATGAAGAAATATTGTTTAAGTTGGAACAATCAGGAAAATTTTTTATGTAAATATTGTGTTTATAGTTCATTTATTTTAATTACTTTAATTTGTTGACTAAAATTGTCTGCTAACACCTATAAGTAGAAAGCCATTGTTAAAATTAAAGTCTTTAGCAGTTTTTTCATATGCAACCTATTAAATGTTAATAATATTGTATTTCCCTGAAAATAAGACCCAGCCATATATTCATTTTTTGCTGTAATTATCTTTGAACTTATTTTCAAAGGGAACATCTTATTTGTTCATCCCCATGTTCAAGAATAACATTTACATATTTAAATTTAATTCTAAGTAAATCATTACATAATCACAAGTAATATATGGAGGGGTAGGGGTTTGTACCTTGAGAACCCTGTAAAAAAAAAAGCCAAGTTTTTTTTTTACTCAGACTTTTTTTTTTTGGATATCATGGCAAGCTTATATTAAGAAAAATTTGGCTGATCAGAAGATCAGAGTACATCAATGTGTCTTGTTTGTACCAAGTGACTTGACTTAATTCCTTGAACTCCTTTTGGAGCAAAAGGCCACCGTTGTCACTTTTCACGCACTCTTTCATGGGTGGCCTTTTCCATATTTCCCCATGTTTGGTTGCAACTTTTCCTCTCTTGTTCACAAGAACTTTGGGCGGCCGACCTTTCTCTAGCCTTGGGGATTCCACTGCAGAGCCATTTTCATGATGTCTTCTGGAGGCTTCTGAATGAGTGGCCCATCCATCTCCATTTCCTTCTGGCTGTACCAAATAGATTATCCTTTATTCCTGTCATATCATATGATATGATGTTGCAGATGTTGGTTTACTTTAATTAATTCAAGCATATAAAATATCTCCTAGTTCACAGCTATGGTTCTCAAAGTGTGAGTTGCAGAAGAATTTCATGTGGGTCGCAACCATGACAGAATGTAAATGGGTCAAGAATGCATGTATGCATAATTACAACTCAGTCTCACTATATGTTACTTATTTAAAAGTTTTTTTATCTGAAAAGTAAAAGGAAAAATCTGTAGGTAAAAATAATGCTGGTTTTATTATCTTTTAATGATTATAGTTTTTCTTTAAAGGTGGGTAGTGAAAACAAAATAGTTTTCAGGTGGGTCGCAAAAACAGAACACTTTTCATAGTGTGTTGCGAAGCGTTAAAAGTTTGAGAACCACTGGTATAGTTAAACTATCTTACTTATATAAAACTTAATTTTGTATGTCTAATGCTCAGCTGCAGTTGGTATTCAAAGAAAGAAATCACTCCACTGAATAAGGAATGTTTAGTAAACAAAAATATTTTATACTTTAAAAAAAATCCAACTTTTTAAAAACAAAAAATTTTGGACTTAAAAAATTAAAATTTTGCAAATTACTTTACTATTTTACTTAGGTTTCTCATTACCAGTTCAGAATAGATTTTGTTCTCTCTCTTTTTTTTTTTACAAGGTTGAGATTTTTCTTTGTCTTCCATGCTCAAGCGGAGCAGTTATTTTAATGTCACATTTGTGACATAGGCAAAAATGTCACCTCTCAACATATAATATGATAGTTATGATAAATTATATCAAGGCCAGGAAATCCTGTTATACAACTTTTGAACAAATTTTAAGTCAGAAGTGTCCAATTTTTTTAAAATTTTATATAACTTGTATTTTAATGTTAATAGCTACATATAAAACTGTTCATAGTATGAATAGCTACAGTATTCCAATATACGGGAACTTTCACAAAAGTGTTGGTCATAGTTTTTTTAAACAAAGTGTATGTCAGAAGTATCCAATAGTTTTTATTTAATTTATATCTAATTTTTCAAATGTTGAAAGCTACATAAATTGTTCATGTATGAATAGCTAAAGTAGTCCCGTACATGTTAAATTTTATATTTATTTATATATATCTTGATAGCTACCACAGAATTTATATCATGCAGAAAGTGCACCACTATTTAAAATGCCCTTTAAAAATGCAGCTATTTGTGTTATTTTCCTTTTAAATAGTGTGGGGCCCATTTATATCTATAGTGGGACCTACATATTGATACACCATAACACAAATGAGGCGGCTTTCAAAAAGTCACTTTAAATTGACTATATGTATTCTGTATAATTTTTATTCTGTGATAGCTAAACAAAATATTCAGCTAAGATGTTCTAAATTTTTGATCCAAGTGTATGGCTGAAGTGTCTAATTGGTTCAAATCAGATAATTCATTTATTGTAATGTTGATTTCTACAAAAGACTTTATATTTTTTTCAGTAAAGTGTGGAAGAAACATCTTATTGGTCACAAATCTGATTGTTAATTTTTTTTTAATAAAACACTATCTGAAAAAATTTGAGCTTCTTTATATAATAAATTTCCGTTTAAAGTGTTTTCCAAACAATTGTATATTATTTTAGACTTTACATGGGGTTGTGCAATGTAAAGTTGTACTTGTGTGAATACTTGTTCAAAGTAAACCACAGCATTATCAAGTGTCTGACCTTGAGATTTATTAATAGTCATCTTTAAAGCTAGTCTAATTTGAAATTGCAGTCTCTGCAGTTCTAAAGGAACTAAATCACTTGAACATGTCAAAATAATCTTTGGAATCAAAGCATATTTTCTTATTGTAAATGCATAATTAATCTCTGAGCTTAAGTGATCAATCAAACCTTCAGATGTGATTAGATTTCTTATCATAATCACCAATATATCTGGTTTAGTATTATCTCCATCATTTAATAAACCTTCACCGACTGTAATCAGTATTTTCTATTGAATTATACTCTGATGGATTGGTAGTTTCATAACATTTATGCCCTGCCATAAATATGACTTATTTGATCAAGATAACAATGTCATATATTTAACCTTTTAGAATGACAGATAGCATTTAACCGAAAGTCACCACTGAAAAGATTTTTTTTTTGAGCTGGTTCATTCATTTAATCTTGTGATACATATGCGTGGATTCAGATAAATGTTGCTTTTAAATACTATTTAGAAATATCATTGCGGTCAAATTCAATTGAAATTTTAAAGGAATGGCAAATCGAGAATGACCTGTACAGTAGGGTGTCCGAGAAATGCTCGGAAAATTATTTTTTTTAATCTTTGGTGTCTCACCCCCTGAAATGTGTCACTTGGGTACAATGAGTGAATTGGTGAAGTTGTAGCTCGTTTGAACAACATTTAGAGGACCCCCAAGAGCTTTTAAAATTCCAGTATTAGGCCAACATACAAATCAGACGAATCGTGGCTCAAATAATTTGCAGTTTTTGCATGCCATATATGAATAAAATGAAGTTTAAATATACTTACATTTACCTCATTGCTACCATTAACTAGAGTTGAAATTGTATGATTTTTAATGAGAAAATGTAATAAATGCGAGAAAACATATAAAATACCTAATGTGCAAAACTTGTGCAATGTGCATATTTTTTGAAGATTTGATTGTTTTAAACTAAGCATGCTAAATTGTCAGGCTAGAAACAATTATGAAATTATTCTCTACCATACTGGAAGTCTCAATGGAGCTTGCACTCTGTTAGAAGTAGCCCTGGGACGTAATCTATTATGGATGGCATGCCGTCATTACATGTTGGAAGAACTCCTTTCCGATGCATTCAATGTTTGTCTTGGACCATCCACTGGACCAGAGATTTTGTTATTTAAGAGGTTTCGAGAAAAATGGCCAGAATTAAACCACACACCCGAAGCCAGATCCGCCCCTTTGATAATAGTGTCTGATTCGATTAAAGAATTTATCAAATGTCAACTTGAGGTTAGTCATTCACGTGATGATTATTTGGAATTTCTTCTGCTTGCTGCACAAATGGTTGGGTTGGAGGTTGACGTCAGCATTCGCAGACGTGGTGCCCTACATAGGGCAAGGTGGATGGTGAAAGCAATCTATGCATTCAAAATCAAACTATTGTTTGCAGGCAACGAAACCATCTTTCAGTTAACAGCTCAAGAATTACAAGGTATTCAGCGCTTTAATCGGTTTACCATATGTGTTTATCTTCAATCATGGTTTTCATGCAGGCTCACCGCAGATGCACCTGTGAATGATATCTTGTTGATACAGCGTTTATACGAATATGATGATACTGTTCTTCGATCGACTGGATTGAAAATGATGGTGCGTCACTCATGGTACTTGAGTCCGGAACTGTTGGCGCTTGCGTTATTTTCAACCCTTTTGTCGGACGAAGAAAAAACTGGCCTTGTTTGGACAATCAATCACAACGTGGACCGTATCTCATAAAAACACTACCAAAAAGTATTGTTGATTTGCGTGCTTCTACCACATTTTTTGAAACATCTAACATTGATGCCAGTTTTCTAGATGTTCCTGTTGAAGCATGGTCAGACACACCATCTTTTAAAGTTGCAGCAGATTTTGTAAAGAATCTGGCTTGTATCAATGACCCTGCAGAGCGAGGTGTAGCATTGATACAAAATTTCAATGACAGTATCACCAAGGACGAAGAACAAAAACAATGTTTGCTCCAAGTGGTTGAAAAACATCGGAAAAATTTTGCAGAGTGTAATCGTGAACAGCTGACTAAAATTTAGATTTGAAGAACTTTTTTAAATTTTTGTCTACCCTATAGTACAAAGTACAAAATAAATAGTAGGAATGCTTATTTGCATTGCTTATTATTATTATTTTTCAAGCAGATTGACATTCTTTCAAGAATTAACGTGACAAAATGAATAAAACTTTGTTTTTCATAATTTTGTACTTAAATTTCAAATTTAAAAATATAAACCATTCAAGATTTATATATTTTGTTTCATTTAATATTATAAACAATACTAAGCATCAATTTGTTACTTAATATATCAGTTTCGCATATAATGCAACATTAACGCAGTATTAGATTTGACCGCGAATGATTTTACACCAAAATCTGAAACTTTAAACCTTTTGGGGGACTTCTAAACATTGTCCAAATGAGCTGAAATTTTGCAGGTTAACTACTGTTACCATACAGACATATTCTGTGGGGTGAGACATCAACATTTCAAAACTTCATTTTTTTGGGACGCCCTACTGTACAGCCATTAGATAACAGAACTGAAGCTATTCCTGTTGAAGCAACAACTAATGCAATTTTTTTTTTGTTTCTTACCTTTGATGTTACACAAAAAATTTTTCCCAGTGCCTCCTGGTTTGTCGATGAAATATTGTCATTCTTGTCATTGTAAACTTCAACTATTTTTGATGAGTTTATCTTTGATCAGAATTAAAAGAGGTTCTTTAGTAATTATCCCTTCAAACATTGGCTAACTTCTTCATCAGTAAGCATTTCTTCAGCTTATATTGATGACTACAATCACGCTTTTTATAAATTGATAACCATCACTACTTTTTAGGGCTGATGATTAATCGCCATTAATGCTTGAAGAAATTATCCGATGAAATTTTTAAAATCAACATCTGGATGTTAATTTTTTCCCAAATTTTGTTATTTCAGTTGCAGAAAAAATCAAGAAGAAAATGTCAGTAACTCCTTTCTATTAACAGAAATTGATCAGAAAAGATAAAAAAAAAAAGAATATGTGAACGCAAGAACTGTCACATTTATATAAAAATAGTAGCTAAATGAACTTGAAACAATAGGACTGTCATTTCTTAATTCCGTTTTTCGACCCTGAATGATACAGTTAGTTAACATCTGCCAATACTTGCCAAATTTGATTGACAGGTGTCATGGGTTTGAAATGACCTATGAGATGGAACTTCCTGTCAACTTTTTTTGTACAGTGGGGTATGGTTGTGGGGTAAGCCCGAAGTTAACTTAGTAGGGAGAGAGCTTGCGAAGTGTGTCAAAAATTGATTCAGGGTGGGTAAAGGGCTTTAAAATTAAGATAAAAAATTTAGTAATAAGTAAACAACTACTTTATGGCTATACTATAATTTTAAGAAGTTTAGGGAGAAATTATTACACATGAATTTTGATTAAAAAATCGAATAGCAGTTCTACTATTGTTTGTTGATTCACAGAACATGTTGGGAAATCTTATTGTATTTTATTCCTCAATTATCAGTAGTTATGCATTAAGCAGAAGGATTGAATTCACCACATGGATGGCAGACTTTCTTACCTTTTTTATTTCTGGGTTAATCTTCAGGGTCTCACCAAAAATCATATGGCAGTGTGGGAAAAGACACACAAATAGTATTGTGTGTTTCTTGAGTCATAAAAAATAAAATATTGAAAGTGGTATCAATAGAATCTCTAATAAACGTAAACTGTTCAACTAATTAGATATGCCTCAATCTTCATCAAGTCAAATGATAAATACCGCTTAGACTGGTGGCAGACTGCATTGCCAAGGCAATTCAACAGTCGACAGATCCCAAAGTACAGCCCATGAGTGCAAGAAAGAGCTCATTTGAGGCAGCGCGTGCCAAGATCTGTCTCTTTGGGCAATCAAAGTGGTTCTTGAGCTGGGACCATGGGGTGAACTGAAGAAATGTCTGTTTCTGGAGCAGCCGTCCAAAACTGACCCGTGGTGGAAGCTTAGGCGAGTCGAGTAGGCGCTAATTGCCCAGTTCCGAACTGGGCACTGTCCTATTGGCGCGTACTTTGGGAGGTTGAGGCTTTTCGAGTGTCCCGGACTGGCGGACCACAGAGTGAACCAGTCCGGAAGCTTGCTGGCCATTGGGCTCTATGGCAGTCTCCAGATGTTGAGACACAGCAAGTCTGATCTCACGGGCTCTAAGAGACTAAGTCTCAGCCCGCAGATTACTGAGAGAGTTCAAAGAGAGAGAGAGACTGGTGGTGGCAATGAGAAAAAAAAAAACTAAATCCAGAAAATATGATTCTGACTTCCAGATATTTTGGATTTATTCAAGCACCGCTTTATGTAGTGTGTTCTACAAGTGAGACACTTGCAAACAAAACACCCTGACCTGGCTATGAAACCACTTGAATATTTTCAAAGAATTCAAATGGAGAAGCTAAACAAGTTCGCATGTTAGAAAAAATGACTGAGTGGGAGGGGGACTGTGTGTCCATGGGCTTAAAAATTTGAATCCGGGGTCCATGAGGACAAAAAGGTTGTAGACTTCCAAGTTTTAGGATTTATACCATCTTGGCAGTTGTTCTCAAAGTGTGGGTTGCAACGCACCCCAATGTCATTTAAAGTGGCTCTCAATTTTAATTGCTTTATTGATGCAATTTTTTTTTTTAGATTTTCTCTCTTCTACTCTTTTCATGTTTACAGATGGGTTGCAAAAGCCAAACTGATGACCAAGTAGGTTTCAAATTGCAAAAGTTTGAGAACCACTTATCTAAAGGTTTTTTAAGTTTTAAAAGAATTAAACTTGCTAATGTTTGATGCACACTTTAGCCTAATTTGGCTAGTCTTTACAAGGTTTAATAAATCTTAATTTTATTGCACACTTCCTTATTTAATGTCCTATTTTTTCCCCATAAAAAAAATTACTAACAAGTAATTAGCTTAGTAATTCAACAAGATGTTTATTTATGGACTCAAATTATTATAATAGTGTAATGTTATGTAGAATGTACACATGTGCCAAAGTTGAGCGTTCTCACTAAATGAATTACAAGATTTGCTAACAAACAAGCACAAAAAGTGAAGTTAAATAAAAGACTTAAATGCGTTAGATAAAAAACCAGTTATGTAAATCTGATCACCTTAAAGGTAGATAACCTTTTTTTTTCAAATGCCTGTCTTATTTTAATTGTAAACTGGTGCTAGATATAACAGTTTACAGTTTTCAATACAAAGTGTCGAGATTTGTTAAATTTATATATATATATTAAGTCCAATATAGTCAATATCCAAGCAAAATTACATGGAAGGCAACTTTGTTCTAGTGAATGATACTTATTATTTTGGTTAAACTTAGAGATTTTAGAATGTTCAATAAGCATCTAATAAAGTGAGATATAAAAATTATATACCTATAGGGGATATTTAACAGAACCAGGCAATTCTTTACTTTTGATGATATTCTGTTAATAGTTATTTTAAAGGTGTTATTGTTATTGATTAAAGAAAGATGTAAATAAGAAAAACGTATGGAATATCACACAGAAAAAGATTTATTAAATTTTTTTGTTACATAAAATTTGCTGAACAAGTTTTTAATTAAAGAAATTGAAGAGTTTCAGGCAGATTTATGAAATTCATTTCAAAGATTGTATGTCCACAAAAGAGTCTTTAATTATTGGCTTACATTTTTTACAGCTACTTATAAATACGACAATGATCTAAGTTAAAGAAAACAACAACAAACATTCATGTATCTGATGAAGCTGACTTGTGAAATAAAGTAGAATAAACTGAATCATATTTAGAAAATTAATAAATATTAGTAAAGTATTTATAGCAGAAATCTCAAAAAAAGGTGAAGGAATCTATCTATATGGGCTGAGAATTTTTACACCACTCTGTGCAAGATTTGTTTTTAAAAAACATATTCAAGAATGAGTTTAGTAAAATCTGCATTCTTACAATTCTTTGATGAAAGGAATTACAAACTAGTGTAATAATCAATAATTTTATCAAGGAATTAACAGTGCTTAAAAAAAAAAAAAGCCAAAAGCTTCAGTTTCATTTCATATGTATATTTCGACAAGTGGTCATCAACATTAATATTACAATATATATAATTTCCACTCAAGAAATGTGTAGTTTCATTTAAATCTGTACTTATTTTTACACAAACATATTAAATAAATGTATAAAACTAGAAACAAACCCAAAGATCAAATTTAGCTAAAATTTATTTTAAAAAAAAATTCTCTATTATTGTTTGATTTGTTTCCAAAAAATGTTTCTTCAATGATATGTTTATATCATATGAAACAAAATGAAAGTAGAAAGACTGAAGAGAAAAACAGTCACAGGGGCAGGTGTTAAGAAATAAATTCCAAACAAACATGTAATTAATTATGTGGGTAAGTGCAAGACTGGTGTGAATATATACATAAAGCTATAACTATAAACATATATATATATACACATAAATGTATGTATAATATACATATGTGCATGTATCCCAGCCATTAATTTCAACTAAGATATTTGAGACATTTCCATTCTGTTTCTGGGCACTATAATAACCTCAAATTGCCCAAGGTACTAAAAATGAACCAACCTTCACCTGCCCCTGAGCCTTTAAACAAGTTTACACACACACAGTGTTAACTGGTACTAGCCTAACCTTTTTTTTTTTTACCTATAGTCATTTAATAAAAAGTTGTCAAATTATTTAAATTGCAAATTATGTTCTTGGGTAACTAACCCTAATTCAATTTATATAGACCAAGTACATACATTTGTATTGTTATTATTTAGCTGTAATGCTAATTCAACTACATTTAAAAATAAATTTTAACATTTAATTTTCAATTGTTGACAATATTTTTGTTAGGTTAAGAATTCAAAAATGATTCTGGTAATAAATTTAGTGATTCAATGCGGAGAAATTCAACATACAATAGAAATCAACATATGCCATAATGTTTAAATAACCTTCATATCCACTTAATATTAGACCAGCTTGTTGGTAATACAAGCACAAAATATTTATCCCAACTGACTTCATCCAATTTTGTTAAACTTAACTCAGAAAAGAATTCAAGGAGGAAATTCATGTTTTTTTTATTACCAGTTTTAAACAACAGATAAGCTAGAGTTTTTTTGCCACAATTTATCCCCAGAAACATGCATTAAATGTACATCCCAAGTTTTTATCAATATATATATATATCATAAAATGTGTTAATAGTTTACATTTAAAAACTAAATATAGAACCAAAATAAAACAATCACTTTTCCCTAACGTAAATAAACAAATGTGAACAGATATTATTCTGGTGTACGTGAAAAAAAAAGTTTCATGCTTTGTTATGAATATAGTGAGATAATAACATTTAGGTAATAAATTATTGAACAAAATAAGAGCAACTTTCATGGTACCGGACCAAATCTTGAAACAGTTTTACTTAAGTTGAATAATCACATTTATTTTGTACGTTTATTTCCACATCCTTCAGATTCTCTGAAACTAACAACTTGAAATATTTAAATGTCATAAATTTAGAGAATCTTATCTTCTTTTTTAAACCATATGGTTACAAAACATAATTTAGGGGGAAGAAATCAGCTGTTAAATTACATAAAAATGAAACTTATTTAAACAGAATGACTGGAATGTCTAGAAAGTAAAAACACTTTAATAATATAAGACAGCACTGCATCTCTGGCAATACTTTAAAAAATAAATTAGTGTTCTACTATTATTAACCAAACCAATAGCAGACATCAGTTGTAAAGGCTCAGTACATTAAACATACAGATATGGTACAGTAATATACAATTAAAAAATATAAACGCTTTTCTTGACTTAATGAGAGCATCAACTGTAGGGTTAGAGCTAGTATTTCAACGGTGTACTTCATTTGGCTTCATTTTGAATTTGAAAAAATATACATGTAAATGTGATTTTAGAATGGTCAACTTGAAAGTTATGTCCTTTAAATGACTTCAATTATAACATTGCAACAAAGAATTATTTGTTTCTCCAAATATTTTCTAATTGAAGCATAAGCTGTGCTATTACTGCCATAGGTTGGTAGAAAGGGTCTGTCCTGAGCTTGGTTTACCCCAGCCTGTAGTGTTTTGTGATGTCTGTTGGTTTAATTGAAGAGATGACATCTGTTGTTGCATCTGGAACATGATATACACATGTATTAATACAATGTAGTAATGTAACTTTTTTTTATAAGAGAAGAGCTTTAATTAGGAGTGATTTTTATTCAATTAATAAGTCCATTCTCACACATTTAAAATAAGTAAAAAGCAAAAAGCACAGAGCCACTGGCACCTACCTGCTGGAACTGAAGTTGTTGTATTTGTTGTGGTGTGTACATAGCTGGAGCACCTGCCACCATGGGAGAACCATACATAGGAATCTGCTGATTAAAGTAAAAAAAATTTTTTAATTGCTGCTGACATTGTGACCATTGCAGAAAAAGTAAACAAATATTTTGCTCTAAAGACTACATATGTAAGATTTTTAAAAATCTGGACATATCAGAAAAACTACACATAGTTTCTAAAACACAACTAAATGCTAAAAATTTGGTATAAAAATAAGTTAAAATTTTGAAAACTCTTACTGGAGCAATATTAATAGGTGCTGGACTAGCCATAACTGGAGATGGCCGAATCATTGTCTGCTGTCGTATATTATTAGGCTGACCCATCATTCCCTACAAATTTTAATTCCAAAAAGAAATAAGAAATATCCGAGGAATAAAGTTTGCTAGTGAGAAAATTAATAGTAATAAACAGAAAAAAAGCTGTATCCTTGGATTAGTTAAATGGTTGTTTATAAAGTAAAGGCAGAAACAAAATAAATAATTAACTTGTAATAGTATGCTTTTATTATAATGTACCAAAAACTAATTCCGTAGATTAAATAAATACATGTATATAGAGAGAAATTATCGTATATAGCGTGAGCGCTAATAAGGTTTTTTTTATTTCATATTTTTTTTATCTTGCAGTTTATAAATGGATTACTTCCAATTTACCTTGTTTAATTTAGCAATGAATAGAGTTTGAATAACAAACTATGTAATTATTCTGACATTTCATTCTGTAGCTCACATTTGATTCAGTTAATATAATTTCTATAAATATTTGTATGATTCAAAGAGACACATTTTTAGTACATTTTAATAAAAGCCTATTAAAAAAAAATTCTTTCTTCATTTTTTTAATACTATTTAGTGTCAAAAGTATTTCACTTGTTTTTGTTTGTTAAGTTAATGTAAACTAATAAGTGGTGTGACAAATAAAATCTAGCATTTTAAACCTTATTATGTTATAAGAATTTGATCTGCATTTTTGGTAAAGTTTACATAAAAATATTTAAAATAGTGCACGAGACAAGAAATAGACAACAGCTTCAGAACTGTACACTTAAAAAACCATAATCTCTTCAGCCATTTTCCCTCTTTATATAAATATTACCAAAAAAATAATTAGCTTTGAACTAAGATTTTAATTAATTGACTTAAAAATTTTTAAAACAGCGCATTGTTATCAGGAACTCAAAAAAAAAAAAAAAAAAAACGTTCAAAATTTCAAAATGATTGGGTATCAAGAAGCTAGTAATAATTGATTTTAGATTTCTCAAAACATGACAAACCAATGTCCAGACAGAGCAAGTTACATAAATATCTACAGAAGCAAAGGTATTATCAATATTTAGAAACATACCATTCCCGGAGCTATCATAGCTGGTGACTGAGCCATTAAAACAGAAGATCCCAATACTGGTTGAGGCTGGTTAACCATACCAGGGTATATTGGTTGTTGGGGAGGCATGTACATTCCACCTACATCATGAATGTAGGAAAAGTGGAAACAGTAAACATTATATGGATAAAATTATTAATATGAATAAAAAAACAAAGAAACTTGTGAGTCATATACTGACAACTTGTTATATGAGATCATTACACTATTTCTGTCTAAAAAATAAAAATAATGCCACGGCATAACAGTTGTGTATCTGTGGTAATTAAAATGTATTTGTTGTGATCCAAATGTGTTGGATACAAGCTCAAGTTAGTTTAAGAGTTTTTTCCTTGTCCTTAGATGGCAACATGTATGCCTTTGTTATTGTGAGAGATGTTAGTGTAATTTGACCATAGATACAAGTGTAAGTGTGTGGTAGTAGTGGGGGGGGGGGGTGGGGGAGACAAGTGCATTGGTCTACAGCAGACCAGGTAAAAAAAGATGTGGATACATATATAGTGAGTAGATAAAGGAGATCTTCTAATTATATAACATGGAGTAAAGTCGCATATAGCTGCCTTTATTTATGTGAATAGACGGAGTTTGTATTGTAGTGAGTTGTGATAATAGTCGATAGTCATTCTATGATTTATATGTCTATGTTATGAATAAACTATATTTATAATCAGAAACAGTGAATAAGCTATATGTATAATCAGAAACATGACTTTGAATTTACTGTAACATGGAGTGTGATGAAGGATATGACAATATTAATAAAACAGGATAAAAATCAGTTAATGCGAATTAGTTATTTACAGTAAATCGAAATTTTTATGTTAGCAGCACATTTTAATGAAAAAAATGTATTGTAATACACTGTGAGTTCTCGGCAAACCAGTTCATCTACAATAATACACCTTTTGTGATTCAAACGATCTCATAAGGACTGCATTTAAATTGTTGTTATGTAGGGTCCAATTTAAATGCCACAGATTTTTAAACATTAATTAGTTGACAAAAAAAACAACTTTCCAATATCACGTTATTAAATAATAGAAAAATATATGTCAGGAAAACAAACTAGTGAGCTATTTGTTCTAATTATATAATCAGAATAAGAAATTAAATTGATTATAAATTACTAACCTGGAACACCGTACATAGGTACCTGCCCAGCTGTTGTTCCTCCAAAAAGTGCCATTATTGAATCTTTTGTTGATGCTTTCTTGTCACTCTGTCCAGAATTATCTTCACTAAATAAGCTGCCATCTAATTGTCCATTCTGTGATAGTAAAATGATGTTGATTTCCACAAATAATATTATTCATAATTATTGCGACACAAAAAAAATGGCAATGTTATTGTGTTGAACCAAAAGAAAATAAATGTCACAGAATGTTTGAACACATTTACATACTTACCATTAAATCTGCATTGCTGGATGCAGGCACACTATCTCCACCAAATAAGTCAAGCAGTTCATTGCCTCCAGTGGATGGTGGGGCAGCGGCTGCTTCTGTAGAGTATAAAACAAAATAAATGTAGATACAAAAATATAACTGAATCAAAAGTTAATATTTGTATTAATCCAAGCATAAAAAAGAAACACCTAAAACTATATCAATCTATATAGAACATACAGAAACACACTTAAGGATGCTTGCATGTATACAAGAGAAAATTTTAACTTAAACCAGCAGTGGTACCCAGCTAATGTCTATGATTAACCATACTGAGTATTTCAAAAGCTATAGTAATCTACGGGACAGGTGTATGAAGTCCCTGTCAGGATAAGATGAAATCTCTTAGAACCTGTAAACCACTAATGGGACAGTTTTTATGGTGCCCTTCTTTCATCCCCAAAATCCATTGGTCATCACCTGGGGATCGAACCGGTGACACTCAGAGTCGACAGTTGAGCGCTTTACCACACGACTATCCGTCCCCTATGAAACAGGTAGAACCATTTAAAAAAAATGAATTTAACCATAAAACATAACTCAAATAAAGAAAGAATTAGATACACCATCCTTCTGTATATCTAAACGCATATGTAGTATCTTTGTAATCATAAATTATTCAATTTTATAATAAAACTACTAGTGTCAAGTTGTAATGAAAAACCTAATTGACTGTTAAAGACATTATTATACTTTCAATTTACTGTTCATCTACATTCATATAAATATTTAACCCTTATTTTTAACTTGAAAACCCTTATTTATTCTTCTTCCATTGGTTCTAAAGCCCATGCAGGGCTCTGGCCTGCTGTACTACTCCGCTCCACTTTTTCAAATCCATGGTTGTCTTCCTTCACTCTTTCACTCTTGGGGGGCTTTAAGGTCTTTTTTTTACCTCATCGTTACATCTGTCTCTTGGTCTGCCCTTTGACCTTTTCTCATTAATTGTGTGGGTCTTTTATGTTGCTTTAGTGCCTCTGATCTTTTCCCAGTATTTCCATTTGCCCAAACTGACTCAATCTAATCATTTTGATTTCTGCTGAATAGTTATGCTCCTCAAGTAAATCATATCATTCTGAATTTTTTCTTACTACTTCATTTATTGTTAACCTTTAACTGGCCACATATTTTTAATACTATTTTTTTCTTTCCCAGATGTTTATAATAGTTTCTGCTTGCTTGCTGACAGTCCATGTTTCACTATGGTATGTAAGTGCTGATATGATTATGCTCTTGTTTAATGTTATCTAAAGATTTCTGGAAATCTGTCTTTTTTGAGTATTTTTATTTAATGCATAAAATATTCTGCGCCTTTTTAAAAGAAAAATCATTAATAAACTTTTTTTGGTAACTTTCTGGTATGAACAAATGAAATGCAACGAAATTTATACAATTATACAAAACCCTATATGTCAAAATAAGTTTTTTTTCATTTAGACACAATTAAAGATAAAAGTGGGTTTTTTTTAAATAGGCTTTCATTAAAATGTACTAATAAGGAAAAAATAATTCCTTAGATCAGTGGTTCTTAAATATTTGGGTTTTGTGGAGCACAATGAAAACTGTTTGGTTTACATGGCCTACTTGAAAAAATATGTTTATTTTTTTGCAACCCACCTGCAAAGAAAAACTAATAAAAAAGATAGAGATAGAGTAATTATGCACACATGGGCTCTATCTATAAGTTAAAGTTTAGTCGTGCAACCCACCAGTCTTCATGATCCAGTTAATTTCATTCCCCTGCCGTTTGTTTCTCCTCTACGATTTACTTCTTTTGTAAGTGCAGGGGTGGGGGGAGATCAATTTTCGTACCCCTCCCCCCACGACATATTCTTCCTTAATTTCTCGAGTACAAATTATGATACAACACTTTGTAAGGGCTAAGCGTGATTCATACACACCTCTCTCTTTTCCTTGATCATCACTCAACTAAATACTATACTACATTACATTTAACAATGCTCTACTAAGTCGATCATTACTAAAATAAAACACTATTTGAATGCATATAACAGATAATGTGAAGAAAGCGTTCATTGAATAGTATGACTTTGTAGAACATTGTTCAATGAAAAGTTATATGGGATTAAACCGTATTGGTGTTCTTTTGTGAGCTATTTATCTATTATTTCGTTTATTTGTACTTTTTTATTTTTGTTTTAATAAACAATTTTAATATTTGATGTAGAAGTATACAGCCTAACTAGCTGTAACTAGTTTTCTGAGCAACTCCAGGTTTTACTGTTAGTAAATTTTAATAATGCGTCCTAATATATAGTACGTTAGTAAATTTTATATGCTAATACAGGCAGGTTAAATCTCTCTAGAAAAATTTAATATATAAAATAATTCTTTGAATGATTTTTTTCAAAATACCTCCTTAAAGATGTTAACAATCAAATTAAACTAGTATATGAATGGATTTGATTTACAAAATTAACAGCTTCTTTGACTGTGCTCAATTCACACTGGAATTTATTTTAAAATGTTTTGTGATAATGCTATTAAAAAAGTAACTGATTATAGGAAAAACTAAGCACAATTTTATAATATACTTGAGCTGATTCAAATGAGAAAGACCTTAAGATAAGAAAGGCAAAAGTTGATCAAATAACAAAAAAAAGCAATTTAAAAGAGAAAAATGTGATGCAAATCTCTCTAGAAGCAGAGCTCATTTTAGTCAGTATTGGAGTGCAATAAATTGTAATTAGGAAGTAAAGCAAAACAGTTCAACTGAAAGTAAAAAAATAAAAATGTACAAGTACCAAAGTCCCATTATGAGTAAAGTATGTGTTTTATGTGAACTGATTAAAAAATTTTTTTTTGTGTTTATAAGTACAGAATCTGGAGTAATAAAAAAAATATGGAAAACTACACTACCAACATATACATGTATGTTCTCATTTTTATGTTTTAAAGTGGAAAATAATCATAAATTAAGCATGAATAAAAACATTAATTTCATCAACTGGTCAGATGGTCAGTATCTTCAGTATAACAATATTATATTATGGTCACTATCCTCAAAATATAATATAATGGTTGCATGTGTTTTATAAGCATACAGTAAGAAATAAAAAAACAGAAGATGAGTAGGAATTAAATAGATCAAAACACCTTTTAGTTTCAAGCAAAAAAAATTTCTTTCTATTTTTGATTAGGAATCAGCTCTCACACCACCGAACAATTAGAAATGAGCGGGAAGGAAAAATTTAGATGTACAATTCAGATCTTATTAGCAATCTTAAATATCACAGATAATTGCCTAGTAGTCATCAACAAATCAAATATTTCTAAATGCATTAGGAAAAAAAAAAGGATAAAAGAAGCAAATGACAAAAAATACAGAATTTGATGAACGAATACATTTTTTAAAAATAAATATATATCCCACCTTTGCCAAAAGTAATATTGCATTAAGATTTTTATACACGTGAATTAGTCTATAGATGTATTAGTCTATAGATGTATTAGTCTATAGATGCATGTTTAGAAAAAGAAGACTGGGCCTGATGAAGATATAGATGAATTTTAAGTTAAACAGTTGCAAAAAAGTAGATGAGTTAGCCAAATAATTTGAAAGACTTTTATATAAGAGATATTAAAATAAAAAATGACACCCAGCTAGATTCCCATGCAAAAACTTACTCATGGTATCAGCCAATCCATAACCTATATCTAGAAAATTTTTAAACATCTTTAATTAGGTTAGTATCAAAACTGAGTGGTTATTAAAAGGAAAAAGATAAAAAAAATTAAACAGCAATATTTTACAAGATTGACTCACATTTTACACAATTAAAAATAGTAATACTTTCATATGATTTGGATGCTGCTAAAAACCTTTCAAAATATATTATGTCATTATATTATGCTACTAAGACAAACTAAAAAACAGATCATGTGTCTTTGCAGCTTCCTGTTAAAATACAGAACAGATGACAGTTTCTTGTACTCACCCAAGCCTATCAAATCATTTGACGCAGAATTAGATACAGGTTCTAACTTTGCTACCACTGGTTTTGGTAGCTGGGTAACTTTGTTATGGTCCCCTGCTGGTGTTGATGTGCCTATCTGTTAGATATTTATTTAAAAATTATAAATAAATCAAGATAAATTACTGACCATTAGGGACAATAATTTAGGTTAATCATATAATGGTGAATTCCACCAAAAATGAAACTTTAAACAAAAAAATTTTTTGGTTCTTTTTACTTTTTAAATTTTGTTTTTAGTTAAATAATGTTCTATGTACAAAATTATCGACATTTTTTTTCAATATCTATGCTAGTGTGTCTGTGGGGTAGCCATTTAGAAAGTGCCTCTAGAGTGTAAAAAAAAAAAAAATCCATTAATTTTGGTAAATAAAGTTTTTTTCTGAAATAATTGTTAATACTTCTACAAATAAAACAAGGTCGTTTTTTTTTGTATTGTTTTACAATTAAAAATAATTTTTTTTAAATAAAAAAAATGTATTTTGGGTGATAATAGAGATGAAAAAGTATTCAATATTCAATGTTGCGTCAGTTACATTTTATGCTATTTTTTAAAATTATGTTAACAAATCACAAAAATTTTTCTAAAAATTATTTTTTTCTTACATTATTATTCCCCGAATCAAAAACTAAAACTTAAATGCTTGAGGGTTCATGTGAAAAATAGCAATTCTTGTAATTGATGCAACATAACTAGCATAACTGACGCAACATAACCAGTGTAACTGATGCAACATAACCAGTGTAACTGACACAACATAACTAGTGTAACTGACGCAACATAACTAGTGTAACTGACGCAACATATTTTCCAACATAACTAGTGTAACTGATGTAACATATTTTGAGTACCTGACGAATCTTTGCAAGAATGTCAATAAAAGAATAGAATTCAACAAAAAGCATCGCGAGAAAAATGGAATTTGTCAAGAAAAAACAGTAAGCTAAGGATGAGAAAATCCAGAATGTTGAAGATGACTGGTCAAAATGTTATTTGCATCAATAAAGAAACACCAACCAAAGCTTTTGAAACACCACAATCACTTGGCAAAGCAATTAGAAAAGTCAAATCAGCTCTTCCAAAAAGCCCTAGAAAAAAATTGCTATAGTGAAAAACTTGTCAAAGCAGCTTGGAATAACAGTGGCTGATAAAAAAAACTAAAAAAAAAGCTGATATTTCTGCCTTAAAAGAAAGAGTTGTAAGTTTTTATAATGCTGATACTATATCCCGTCAGATGCCCAGATCTAAAGACTATGCAATTGAGGTCAAAAATAATATAAAAGAGAGGATACAAAAGAAAATTCTTACAAGTGTATGGAAGTTTATAAGCAATTTAAAAACAAATATCCTAATCTGAAAATAGGTAAATCAAAGTTTACCCATTTAGTTCTTAACATATCGTACCAATATCTGAGAGCGATCACACAGTTTGTTGCTGTGTATATCATGAAAACTCTGAAATTCTGTTAATAGGAGGTTCAAAGTTGCAGCCTGATTTGCAAAAACCAAATGATTTTATTGTTAATTCAGTTTGTGGACCGTACTTGAACTGCTATTTGAGAGAATGTAATAGATGTTCAGATACTAAAACATATGTTGAAAGTCGGATGACAGAATTTAAAGGGAAAAAGCAAGCTCAAAAGTGTCATTATAAATGCAAAGATGTTCATGAAAGCATATTATGTGTCGGTCTTATTACAATGGAAGGAATAGATGGCTTCAAAGTTCCTGTTCTGAATGACATCAAAGAAACAATCCAAAATTTAAAAAATAAATGAATGTTCAAACATAAGAAATAATTTGCTTTTTTTTTTAACCAGTTTAATTATTATTTTTTTCAACTTTGGTTTGTATTTCATTGAAGTTGCGTCAGTTACAACTTTATGTTGCGTCAGTTACACTGAAAATTTTATATTGTTAAAACAATTTTCAAAATATAAAACTAATTTTTAAATTATTTTAATGCAAAGACATTTATGAAATGATAAAAAATCTGTTTTGATTTAAAGATTTCAGAAAAATCTGTAATGATATTACTTTCTTTTTGAACTGGGTAAAAAAAAAGTTTTGAAAACATTATGTAATATTATCTTGGAAATGATTAGCATAAAACTGCTAAACCTTTTCATTAACATTAATTCAAACTTATATTTAATAAAACTGGTTTAAAAAAAAGTCTCTAATTTAAAAGAAAATTTGTCTGTTTAATGTCAAAAAGCTAAATTGTTTTCCAAATGTTACGTTAGTTACAGTGGAATTCACCAAATCTAAAAATATTAGTTTTTGTTCTTTAAGCTGCTATGCTGGAGGATTTGAAAGTGAGTAAAAGAAGAAAAACCAACATTTCATGAGTAACTAAATAAAAGTGTAAATTATATTCGTACATTAGTCAATGGTAGTGGAGTAGCTATTGGCTTGGCTTTAGGTTTCTTCTTATCACCCTTTGAATCATCTACCCACTGAAATGAAAAAAATCATTTATATTTCATCAGATAACAATCTAAATTATTTTTTTAAGCATACCATTATTAAAGCTATCTTGAAAAAACTATTAGCCGCTTAGTACAGGTCAGGTCATGTTCTATTTTAAAATATTTAACAGAATGGAAGCTGTAATAAGTGTACTTTTAATGTTCACTACTGAGTAAAAGAAAAAAAACAACAATTTAGCAAAAAGTAAACGATTTAAAAAATGTGTGTATAAAATCATGATAAAATATTTTGTTAAAGAGATTTAATTTATATTAACTAATGGAAGAATGAATAAAACAAAAGATGCTTTAGCCAGGAAATATCAATGATACAGTGCATACAATGATACAGTGCTTACAGATTATTATTTGTTAGTTTAAATATAGCAACACAATAGATGTTAAAATAAATCACCAGTAAAAAATACAACAAAGATTTTGAAAAGAAAACTAGCCCCAAATATACCCAGATAGGTAATATTAAAACAACAGAGAAAAGAAAAACCTGATTTAAAAATAAAGAATGTTCTAATAAATAGGTTAATAATTGAAGCCACAACTACAAACTAGTCCTTTATACAAACACAGTGACAGTATACATGTAAAACAGAACTAATAGGAAATTTACAAGAATATTTCTGCAACAAAATATTCTGAGATTGAAAAAGGAATGACTTTTTAATATAGCCAGATTAATATACTAAAATTTCAACATTTTAACAAAAGAAAAAAAGAACTTAATTTAAAAACTGAAATTAAAATAAAATCGCCAAATTTCAAAAACAAACACCAAAATCTAATCAGTGTGACAGCAATTAAAGATTAGATCATAAGATGAATTTTATAAATCTTCAGAAGTATTTTTAAAAAAAAATGGTCACCTGAATAAGGAAAGTAAAAAATCTACTCACATTCCCAAAAATATAAAAAAAATAAGTGAAGTGCAAAACTTACCAATGAAACAGCCAACTGAGAAAATCAATGTTTACAAATCAGAAAATAAATATATTTTTATTTTACATTTATTAAGCCCGGAGTGAGATATCACTGGTATGTTGTTTACAAGAGATGATCTCGAACAATTAGCTCTTTCGCTGTATACAGCACATAGACAATACAGAGTATGTTTTTAACTTTTTTATTAACATTTAACTTGTTGATTTAAGGCCTGTGATAAAGTTGTATTTAGCTAAAATGTTTCCTTTAGTGTACAAACATTAAATAATTTTTTTTTTAAATCAACATAATAGAATGCACATTTTTTATTTTGTTTAAAAAGAAAATAAAAACATGCATGTAGAAAATAAAATACAAATAATCAAGGAACAAATTATGAGTTGGATTTTGTTATATGATTATAAAGGCATCCAAATGGAAACTGGAATTAATTTTCATTAGTCACTGATCGTAGCGAAGCACACAGTCATTGCACAAGACAGGAGACTCAAGTAAGGCAATGACTAACTTAAATATTTAATATCCCAAAGGACTGATTTTCCTTATATCCGAATGTTTGAAAAAATAGCATAAAAGTTGCTTACCTCTCTAGGAACTTTTGGTTGTGGAGGCACCCATTCTTGTGCAATGTATTTTTTCTGTTCATATTTTGACCTTATGAACGCTTCTAGAGCTCTAGTACTTCAATTAAAGACAAATAAAATGATACCCATAAACTGTAACCAATAATGGGTAGGGGGGAGGAGGAGCAACTTTTATTTGGATGTAGAATATCTAATTGCATTTTAACAACAGGTATAAAAGGTAGAGTAGAAAGAATCATGACAGACTTGTTGTAAACATATGGAAGTAAGAGAAAGTAGATTTATGGATCAAATAAAAAAAAATCCAAGTATCACAATTATCAATTATGTAATTTAATTCCTCAAGTAGATGTGTGGTACATTTCACCCACTGAGTTTAGATACCATGATGTATCTTAGATTAATACTATAAGAAACAAAACAGTGCAGAGCATAAGATGGTATTTATAGCTGTGTAAAACCAATTAAACAGGTAAATAAGAAAAAAAGTGAAAGATTTCAACAACGTTAGCTTTAAAAGCAGCGTTTCGATTAATAAAAAATAAATATTATAATAAAAAGAGAAGATCATAAAGATTGCCAGTTTATGCTGCATTATTTAAATGGATACGAATCTGTCTGAGGTCTGCGGAACCCATCAGGAATATTTGCTTCATATACAGCTCTAGCTCTACTGTTTCCCATCTCTTGCATCATCTAAAAATAACAAAATAAACCAAATGAATGAATGAGTAAAGGTCTATGTGCAAAAAAATAAAGAATAGTATTTCAGAATAAATTAATGTTGATTCAATATATCAGTCTGTCAGTTAATCTATGTCGAATAAGATACGTTTCTCAAAATATTAACAACTTACTGAGACTTGTTCAGGTGTCCATGTATCTAGATTTACAGACTTGACTTTAGAAATGTGAACACCTAAGTTGCGATGAATGCCTGCACATCGTATGCAAAGAAAAATTCCCAAATTCCAAGATGCCCATCTTGGTCCTAAAAAAAAATGTATTTTTATATTCAGTAAACATCATTCAACTTTAGTGTAAAAGACTATAATTTTCAGCACTGTAAAAAAATATATGGCATTGTTATCTAAATATGTTACATTATTTTGATTTTGTACTTATACCTTATAATGCTATTTCCACAACTAATGGTCATGAATCTAGCGGCCGAAAGAAACAGAGTTTGATCACTGATAGACACAGAATCTTTTTAAGTCCTGGTGAAATTTAAAAGTCCACCCAGCTTAGAATGAGTACCTGATATTAGTTGGGGAAGTAAGGTGGCTGGGAATTGTTCTAGTCACCTACTGCATGGTGTCTCCATTGCCACTGCACTCTCTGATATGGTGGGGGTTATAGAAAGACACTACGAAAGCTATCTCATTAGTGGTTTAAAAGAACTTAAGAGATAAAACATTTCAGCCTTACAGTGAAGTGGAGCATATTTCTGCTCTTTGCAGTGTACTTAATTAGTTATAGATCATTCTAATGAAATAACAGTAAAAACCTACAAAGAATGAATGATTCTCATAGTCTCCCTTATGAATAGGAACAATCATTTTTTTAAAAATTCTATTAGCTAACTATTTATTACGGACAAACAACTGTATTTAATTATATGAATATAAGATATACAAATATCCAATAATTCTAACTTTAATCAACCAAGAAAAATGTGTGTTTTTATAATGTATATGATACTACTTGTATATTTTTTTAACGCTAAGTGGTAATCTGCTTAAAAATACCCTACAGATCAAAGTAAGGCCCAGATATTCTGAGATATTCTCAATTCTCAATAAGTGTTTTGTATAAATTAAGTCTCTGTCTAACTAAGTAGTGTGAGACAGATGGCAGAGTGGTGTAGATACTTGACTGTCGACCTGAGAGTCCTGTGTTCAATTCTCGCTGAGAACCATGGTAATTTTTCCAGGTGAAATTTGTTTCAAAGTCATCCCACAAGTCCACCCAGCTTTAAATGGGTACCTGGCTTAAGTTGGGGAAGTAAAGGCAGCTGAGCGTTTCTTTATAAGCCGAGGTTATAGAAACATGAATTTACTTAGGCTAAGGGAACTATAGTACTTTACTAGTTCCAACTTGACTATGTCAACTATGACAGTGTCACTAACTATAGTTATAGTATAGTACTAAGTTAGTGATTTGTATTCATTTATTAGATAATTAGACTTATTAGTATTATAATTAATATAATTAGTATCAAAATTAAAATTATTTAATCAATTGATATCTTTTAACATAAGATTTTTTTAATTATTTAAAACTAACTGACATATCTGATGGCCAGACCAAAAAACTAACTTTATTATTATTTACAAATTTGTCAACTATTCTTAAAAGAATAATATATTATAAAAATAGATAACACTAACAGACAGTAACACTTTAGACTAAAACAAGTATAGTAGTCATTTCAGTGCGACTTACCTTTCGCGTCACAGTCGACGCAGTACTTATTGTCTTCATCTTTCAAAAGTGCTGAGAGAATGGCCTGAAACTTTTCCTGCTGTTCTTTGACTTTTTCTTTCTCTTTAAGAGAGGACATAATTATTTTAAATTTTTTAATGGTTATACAGCGTTAAAATGGGCAGGATTTAAGGGGAAGTAACTTATGCAAACTTCCGTTTAGCATTTCATTTTTTCTTAACCAACTTTCACATCGCTTACGTGTTCAGTCATATGTTCACTGACCTAAATATGGCTCAGTGTAGAAACAAATTTTAGAGCAGCTGTTCTCCAACTTTTGTGATTCGATACCAACTATGACCTTGGTTCTCAACCTTTTCGATACAGGGATACTCTTTCTCATCTTCCCACCCCCAGTTCCGGATAAAGCCCCTGTAATGTCATAGCACCAACACCCTGTGTTGTACCCAGACCCGTAGTCAGGTCAAAATCAGCAGGGGGGCACCAATACCCAGCAAGGGGGGCACCTTTACTTTTTCTTTATTTTTTCCTCTTTTCTTCTTTTGTCAGCGGGGGGGGGGGCACTCCACGCCTATCGGGGGTGGGGACACGCCCCCCCCCCAGGGTCTGGTTGTACCCCCCTCCCATACCAGCCCCAGTCAAATGAAAAAAAAATTGTACATCAACGGGCTAATAATTTATATTATAGTCTCTACTGATAAGGACGAAGCATAGCCTAATATGAAATTTATTAAATTTCTGTATACATTGCAAGTAAATTGTACCCCCCTCCCATACCAGCCCCAGTCAAATGAAAAAAAAATTGTACATCAACGGGCTAATAATTTATATTATAGTCTCTACTGATAAGGACGAAGCATAGCCTAATATGAAATTTATTAAATTTCTGTATACATTGCAAGTAAATTAAAAAAAATACATTTTATTGCTAAAAAAAGCGTATTGTGGACAGGAAACATAATATTCAGTCAAAATTATCATTGTTATATAGATCGCGCAGTGTTACCGTCTTAAACTATTTACATTTTAAAATCAAGAGTTAAGTGTGTTATTGAAATAGTCATCGCTATCGACGTTGAGGGTGTTTGCTTCTTTTAAAACAAGAATGAGGTAATGAAAACCCGTGCAATTAAGCACCACTGACCGAAGTCAACTAAGTGAAAAAAAAACAAAAACAAATAAGCTAGATATGCCAAGTATCCCCTATAAAAAAAATAATAGGTACATCTATTGTATTATTTTCAACGTTTCCTCGCGGACTTGCAATGATCTGAACACCTTCTCAGTGTAATCCGCCTATTTGCACACACTTCTCAGCCCTTTTGATCCATGTGTCGAAACAGATCTTGAAATCCTCAGAAACTCCACACGAACAGCTGTTATAAGCTGATGATCCCTGGTTTCGAAGTGGCTGCCTCTCAATGTCTCCTTGATCTTTGGAGAGAGCCAAAAGTCACGGGAGTCAGGTCAGGGAAGTAGGGTGGTGGGGTCAAGACGTTCAGGCCCGATTCCTCAAAACAACGGACGGTGGACTTCGCCTTGTGCGCCGGGGCGTTGTCGTGGTGGAACCACTGCATCGTGAAGGGCAACATGGATTGACACCTACGAATCCCATCGAAAACATCTGGCTGGCACTTCTCACGATACCAGTTCACTGTCAATGTCTACTTTGGTTCCAGAGGGACGGCAGCATACATGACTTTTTGGCTGAAGAACATGGCGAACATGTTCTTCTTCGCCGACCTGATGCGCCGGGATTTCACCGGACCAGACACTCCCTTCATCGACCAGACCATGGACTGCTCTATAAGACTTACCGGTAAATGTAGTGCTACGTTCAAAATAGCAATGTGTTGTTCAAAATTGTAAAATTACTTGTAAATTACTATCTGTTGAGGAGCCCCCAATCTTTCCCATTAGCCTAAAGCTGTTCCTGTTAATTATTTAAATATTTTGGCGACCCACTTCAGATACGTTTGAGACCCACTTCAGATACGTTTGAGACCCACTGAGCTGAAACAATATAATATTTACATACTCTTTACTTATGTGTTGAACTTTAACTCAAATGTTCTTCTTGCACTCCCTAAGATTACTTTACCAGCCTCGAAACGGATTATCTTTCTACATTTGGTACTAGCCTCAGTCAAACTGATAAATTACCTTAAATTAAAAATAAGCACCTTTTGTTCTAGCCGTTTCTAGAAAGTCTTTTCTGCCAAGCATATATTTAATATAAGTAGGCCTAAAGGGTACAGAAGTAATATCTTCAACATTTCGCCTTATGAACTTATCTGAAACATTACCACTCTTTCTTAAAAATTCACTTTCCTCACCACCATCCTCAACATATTTTCTCTCTAGACCAACATAAATGACTTTTCCCCATCAAACTCACACAATACATAATCATCTTTTGTAGTTTGTTCTACATCACATATTAAATCAAATCCGTGTTCTACGCTTGTTAAATCATCCATCGTAAGTGTTAAATCCTCAGATTCTGAAGTCTCACTAAGTTCAATGTCCTTGTCAGAATCACTGCAATCTTTGAAAATTTTCTGTACTAAGTTTCTTTGCTTCCTTTGCATCGCACTAAAATTTTGCTGCAACTTTTAAAATTCAGGACTCAAAGCTGCAATAATAGATTGTCCTTTATTTCTTCTATTATTCCATCATACAGTGTTACGCCCCTACCAATACGGCAGATGAAGAAGAGAAAAACAACTTCTACAGTGCCTTACAAAATACCATTGACAAAGTGCACAGAAGAGACCTCAAGATACTGATGGGGGACCTGAACGCCAAACTAGGAAACGACAACACTAATAAAGAGCTCATCATGGGCAAACATGGCATCGGAGATATGAACAACAACGGAGAACTGTTCACAGATTTCTGCGCTTTCAATGACCTACTCATTGGAGGCACCATCTTCCCTCACAAAAACATCCACAAGAAGACCTGGATATCCCCTGATGGAAAAACTAAGAACCAGATAGACCACATTTCCATCGGCCGCAAGTGGAGGAGAAGCCTTCTGGATGTGAGGGTGAAACGAGGAGCAGACGCTGGATCGGACCATCACCTAGTGCAGGCTACCGTGAAGCTGAAACTGAGAGCCCACAAGGACAAAGCACAGAGACCCTCCTTCAAGTACAACGTCCAGAGCCTGAAAGACACCAGAAAAACCACAGAGTACCAATGCAGCCTGAAAAACCGCTTTGAGGCACTAGCTGACTTGGCTGAGAAAACAATAGAGGAACACTGGCAGGAGATTAAAAAGAGCTGGACAGATACCTGCAAAGAAGTCCTGGGAAAGAAGACAAAAAAGCGCAAGGAGTGGCTGACCGCAAGCACCAGGAGAGGAAAACATTGAAAGAGAGGATCAACCACAGTCATGACCAACAGGAGAAAAGAGACCTGCAGACAAAGTACTCGGAAATAAACAAGAAAGTGAAGAAGAGCGCCAGAGCAGACAAGAGGAAATTCATCCACGACCTAACGGAGGAGGCAGAAACAGCAGCAAGCAAGAGAGATATGAAGAGGCTGTGCGAAATTACCAGGACCCTGGCAGGCAAGAACACGCAGCAAATGTGCTCTGTGAAAGACAAAGACGGGAAAACCATCACAACTGAAAGTCAGGAGAGAGAACGTTGGGCCCAGCATTTAACAGAAATTCTGAACAGACCCCCACCAAAACAACCCCCTACTATACCACCAGCAGACAGTCTTCTAGATGTCAACACCAACCCACCCACTAAAGTGGAGATCAGATCACTAAGGCGGTGAAGAATATCAAATCAGGCAAAGCCGCAGGTCCAGACGGCATACCACCAGAAGCCCTGAAAGCCGATGTCCCCACAACAACAAACATGCTTCTCCCTCTGCTCCAGAAAGTCTGGACGCAAGAACAAGTACCTGCTGAATGGAGACAAGGGCACCTCGTCAAGCTCCCGAAGAAAGGTGACCTATCCAGCTGTAACAACTGGCGAGGCATCATGCTCCTGTCTGTTCCCAGCAAGATCTTGACGCGCATCATGCTAGAGAGACTGAAGAAGGCTTTAGACAAAAGACTAAGAAACGAACAGGCAGGCTTTCGGCAGGACAAGTCGTGCACCGACCACATCGCCACCCTGCGCATCATTATAGAGCAGTCCCTTGAATGGCAGCCTCCACTCTACTCAATCTTCGTGGACTTTGTGAAGGCCTTCGACAGCGTGGACCGGGATGTTGTCTGGAACCTCGTGGCACACTACGGGATCCCACCCAAGTTCATCGCCAGCATCCAACAAATGTACGCAAGTTCCACATGCCAGGTTATCCACAAAGGCAAGATGACGGAGCCTTTTGAGGTCAGGACCGGAGTGAGGCAGGGCTGCTTGTTGTCGCCGACTATCTTCCTTCTGGTAGTGGACTGGATCATGAAGAAGTTTACTGAGAATGCAAACACAAGAATTCGATGGACCTTCACCAAGCAGCTTGAAGACCTCGACTTCGCGGATGACGTCAGCCTACTGTCACACCGGCAACAAGATGCACAATAGAAACTGAATAGGCTCGCAGACGAAGCAAACAAAGTTGGGCTCAATATCAACACCAAAAAGACAGAAACCATACGGATAAACAACAAGCAACAAGATCCAATCCAACTACAAGGATCCAACATCGGTGAAGTGGACAAGTTTGTCTACCTGGGCAGTGTGGTGAGCAAGGATGGAGGAGCAGACGAAGACATCAGAAGCCGCATCAACAAAGCGAGGCACACCTTCAATACCTTGCGTCCCATCTGGAGCTCTACCGCACTTTCTGGGCGGACAAAAGTCTGCATCTTCAACACCAACGTGAAAGCAGTACTACTATATGGTTCAGAAGCCTGGAGACTGACCAAGACAACCACCACAAAACTGCAGGTGTTCATTAACAGATGCCTCCGCAATATCTTACGTATCAGATGGCCAGAACAAAGCAGACCCCCATTGATCCGGAAGAGAAAATGGGGCTGGATAGGCCACACTCTGCGCAAGAGCCCAGACAATGTCACAAGGCAGGCGCTAGAGTGGAACCCGCAGGGAAAGAGAAGAGCAGGCAGGCCAAAGGAGACATGGAGACGCTGCACTGAGCGAGAGATGAAGGCAGCTGGATGGACGTGGGCTCAGCTGAAGAGAGACGCCCAAAATAGAGTTCGCTGGAAGAGGGTTGTTGAGGCCCTATGCTCCCACGCGGAGTCAGAGGATTGTCAAGTAAGTCAAGTCTTCTATTATTCTTTAAATTTTGCGTCAGGGCTTTTAGGTAACCTCTAAATATTTGTGGAGAGACAAATTCTTGACTTGCAGGCAAAAATCAAACCAAGGTGATGTACCTGAATGATGTGCAACTGAAATACTTGCAGTTTCAGACTCTGGATAGTGTCTATCTGTACATTAACTGGGATTGTGATCTCTGTATTATTAAAAGGCCGTATACCACTAGCTTGAAAGCCAGAAATGATATTAGCTGGGGTGGCGGTTCTGAGAAATGCACTGCCACCAAACACATAAAAAAATTTCATGTTGTCTATTAATACTAAGAAATCAGAGCCTGGACACAGGGACGTTAAACTAGGAACCATAAAGCCCGGGGAGATTGGGTCCAGGCATATAAGACGTCGGACAGGGGACAAAACTTTTTACAGGTGGTCCATCAAGTTGTTAGCGACGCCACTACCTAGACAGATGCTTACACTAAAAATAGGACGCCACTACCTAGACAGATGCTTACACTAAAAAAAGGACGCC